>CM022705.1:41157905-41757905 GCA_012295165.1 Asparagus setaceus | reverse complement strand
AGCTGGTATTTTTTTAACTTGTAAACAACAGAAAATCAAGATTTGAAGGCTAAATTGATAAATCCTTATTTCGTTATAGTGGTGTAAAATCACATGTCCATGAAAAAACAAAAAGAGGGGAAAACGTGAGATTTTTTATTTTTTATTTTTTATTTTTTTGGAGAAAAACATGATTTGCTAATATGTAGTCAATGAGATGAGATTTCAAGATCTATTTCTATTACAATAGGGGTATAATCGAAAAATTAACAAACTAATTTGATTTATACTTGAATGAGAATGGTCATTCCTTATCTATTCACTGGGAATGCACATTCCCACAAAAAGTGGGAATGAGCATTCTAACTCTAAAATGCTATTATGTTTGGTATGTGGGAATGAGAAGTGGGAATGACATTCCATTCTCATCCATTCCTACCTACCAAATGGGACGCTAGGGTTTGAAAACCCCAGGGGTTGATCTAATAAAGAGGAAGAGGTGGTGTCGGGGGCGGATCATCGCCGTCCCCTTCCCATGGGCGGTAGCTCCCGAGCCGTGCACAGAGCCCCACCTCTTGGGTGCTCTGTGCAGCCACGGCGTCGGCGCCCTGCGCTATTGTTGGGAGGGATGACCTCTGACGCCCTCCGTCGAGGGTTATCCGGCCACCCTCGGCCACCGGCGCCGTGCCCCAGGCACTGGCAGCGGCGACTAGGGTTATAGCTCTTCAAATTTTATTTTATTTTTAAATCTGAAAAAATATTTTTCATAAATTACATATTAAAAAAATTTGTTAAATTTCGATTTATCAAGTAGCCCACTAATTTCATAAAATTGAGTCTTTTCGTAGATTTGATATCCTAGATATGAAATATTAGATTTTTAATACCAAAAAAATTGAATTTTTAATGAAATTTTGAATATTTCATAATAAAAATTCCATCTTTCGATTCCATGGCAAAAAAACAACCTCAAAAAACCGACGAACGATCCTAGATCCGGCTCTGATACTAATGTAGGATCCGAATAACTATACACATGCAATAGGATAAAGTTACATCTAGATTACACATAGCGAAAAAAAAACTCTAGTATGCATCTAGGAAGCGTAAACAACAAGTTAGGGTTTACCAAACGGATTGTTTCTATAGGATCATCACGCCTTTCTTGATCAACGATCAGAGGGCGACCACACCGTGCAACCGGCGAGAAGCCCTCATATATCACCTTGCGACTACCGCATAAAGTGTGAATTCGGACAGAGAAGGAGATGACAGTTTATGGTGTATATCCATCCTATTTTCATACTTGGTCAAGATCATTTTTTTGGTTTTTTGGATTCCATACTTGGTGTTTGTTTCCATAAAAATTTTGGAATGTTAAATCCCTAAAATGCAAAAAGCAAGCCTTTTCAGAATTTGCAAATCCTAAGAATTGGAGAGGGTTTACTAAATCCCATTAATGCGTATGGTTACCCCAATTACCATACCATTTATATTGTTCTCTTGTGGAAGGTGAGCTCACCAAGATAAGCATATTCACCTCTCCTTCTTTTTTTACAATTGAAACAAACAATAGATTCAAATTCTAGAATTTGTTATTCTATAATTTTGTGTTTGAGCCAAATAAGATAATACAAATTTTAGGATTTGTTTTTCTATAATAATGTTAAACCAAATAAAATATTAGAAATCTCAAGGCATATGTAAAATCCTATAGATTTGAAATTTCCTTTGAGATTAAAAATCCTAAAATTTTAGGATTTGAAGCAAACAACCCCTAGTGACTTCCTCCCCAACTTTTGGCGTGATCTAAACAAAGGCACCCATAATTCCGGTGTCCATCTCCTCCCACGCTTGGTTCCCACGGTCGTGCACCAGTGAGAAGGTCCTGCAAGAGGAGTTGAAGGTGGTGGTTAAAAGAGGAGAAGAGCGGGATTCCAAAATTTTCGAGTTCACTAATCCAAAAAATTCCAAATGCCCCAAAGAAAATTGATCAGATCTATCCAAAATCAATCAAAGAAAAATAACAATCATCATCATCATCAAAATTAAATCATAGGAGAGAAAGAGAGATCGTGTCAAGCTTCTTGCGCTCATTCTATCTGTGATTTCCCGATTCCTCTGTCACTTTAGAAGATTGCTCGTAATAGACATCTATATTGAATTTTTTGTCTAATTAGAGAGATACCCCTTATTAATTTTGTTTTATATTGGGAATTTTATAATTGGTTTTTTTCCTCTTTTTTAATTTTTTTTTCTTTTTTGATTGAAGGGAATTCTTTATTAGATTTTGGGTTGCTGGGGTGTTAATCAGAGAGAAACCATTAATGATTTTTTATGATGAAATTGGCAATAGCTTCTAAGATCTTGAACTGAGGGTGCCAAAAGGGGATAGGCGATGAGTGGGTGAGAGGAGGCGGGCAATGAGGATAGGGTTATAGGGATTCCCTTCCTTTTTTTTATTTTCTTTTTAAGTTTTCACGTGGCAAAAGACGCAGTCTCCGCATAGAATTTACTATGGAACCGGTTCTGATATATATGATTCTTACTCTCTTCGAGTCACAATAACACTCTCAATTGCTGTCTACACCCAATTTTCCTCTCTTGTGAAGATAATGTGAATCCTTCGTCACTTTTTTCTCAAAGAAAATATCAAAGACTGTACAAGGTATTGAATCACCTCAACATATGATTTTAACAGCCTTCTTTCTTTCTTCTGCACAGTAGAATTTGAATGAGTCACCCTCCAATGTGGAAGGTGCTAGGGAAATAGGCCCGGCGACTCCACTGACTGGATGAAAGAGCTCCTTCAATCTCTCGCTAGAACAAGAGAAATAACCCGTTAGAAGGCGCTGAAGTGGGATTCTCAGTTGGCCCTCCAATAGTCCAGTAAGTATCTCCTCCTTGTTGAAATAATAGAACCGTAAATGAGGCAAAAGTAAACCGTTAGAAGGACCGCAGTTCTTTGACACATGGCACTCCCCGATTGATTATTATTATTATTGAATTTATTTATTACAGAACAGCTTGAATTTTTTTTTTCTTGACTTAACATAGTTGTGTTGTGCTTTTTCTTGATTTGTATACTTGCGTTTGTTAACTATTACTTTTAATATGCATGTTGTCGTGGTAGTAAAGAGGCAAAGCTATCATCTTTTTCATTCCCCTTTCCTTTTTTTAATTATTTTTTTATTTTAATTTTATATTTATTTTTTATTTTATTTTACTTTTTGACTCTTAAGAATGAAGTCCAAATTTGCTCCAGCCAATGATAAATGCCGGTATAGCAATTTATACTTCACACTACTTATTAGACCTTTGAGGGTGGGATTTTTGCTAACTTAGAAATTAAAAAACCGAGGCCTAACTTTTAAGTGAGTATAACCTGTAACAATGACTGTTTACAAACCATCTATATGAAGGAGGAAATATCACCTTTTAAACCATTAAACAAACTGAAATCAGCGAATGACATTTGTTGCATATAAATACTGAGGACCAAGTAACACTTCTATTTTCTGCTATAAACAGACTCCAGAATAGAGGTTCTAACACAAGAAAAATAAAGTTAGAACTCTCTTATTATAGATAACAAACCAGAGTATATTCTAGGAGTGTTCAAGATGAATTAAGAGCCTCCAGTAATCGAACAACCTCTTCAATCATCGGTCTCTTTTCAGGCATAAGTGAAGTACAACGAAGAGCAAGCTCTAATGCCTGTAACATTTCTTGTTGTGAAGAGGCAGAGATTTTTGGGTCTAGTACTTGCAACGATCCATTCGCCATGTTAATTTTCCTTCTCACCCACTTCACGACATCAGGAGCCTCACTTGACTCTTGCTGCTCTGCTTGCCTTCCAGTTATGAGCTCTAGTAGCACAACTCCAAAGCTATACACATCCATTTGTTCCGTTGCTTTTTCACGACATCCATGTTCTGTGATAAGGGAGAAATATACAAAATGTTAATGTCTCATTTTCTCATTACATATAGTTTTATCATTGACCTCCCCCAAATATTCTTCTTTGTGATGTTTAGGGGGAAAGATAGGGAGTTAGTTCGAACATTTAAGAAACAGATAGATCATAAGCTATTTACATCAACTCAGAGTGTATACTAAATTGCTTAATTCTTTCTGATTAACATCATTTAGGCCTGTGATTGAATTCGTAAGGAACCTGAATGATGCCTGAAGATTAAGCTAACATTTCTTTTTACAATGAGCTGCTTCTTACATCAATTTAATCACGAGTCATGAAAATTTTACTTTAACTATAAGAAATGTTGGAAATGAATAATTTAGTCACAGGGACTAGTTAAAAAAGAAAAACAAAGCCCACGTATTTAGTACACATGCCAACTGAGAAAAACTATACGATATGAACTTTAGCTATTCAATGAACACACCCAGCAGATATGAGAAATGAGAAATATTTTAGCTTATACTGCATTACCAATTAAACTGAGTAAAGATGAATTATATACCTGGTGCTATAAAGCAGCATGAGTTCAATTCAGAAGCTATGGATGACTGAAATGAGGGCTCTCCTACTACACGATCAAGCCCAAAGTCAGTGACCTTTGGCTCAAAGTCTTCATCAAGAAGAATGTTCTTAGACTTCAAATTCCGATGAAGTAAACTGGGGACATAATCTTTGTGAAGATAAGCTAGTCCTCGAGCAGTTCCTAAAGCTATTTGGCATCGGATTTTCCAGTTCAACTTAATAGTTGAACTCGAAAGAGCATCTCCTAAGCTGCCCTTGGGGTAGTGATCATAGATGAGAAGAATCTCACCTTCTGAGTAGCAAAATCCCAATAATTTGGCTAAGCTTTTGTGCCTGGCCTTAGCCAAGGTCTTTATCTCTGCCTTCAGTTTTCTAAAAGACAAACTGTGAGAGTTTACTAGCCTCTTCAACACCACAAATTGCCCATTGGGTAGTTGAAATAAATGCAGTTTACCAAATGGACCTCTTCCAATGTTGCTCTTCTCATCTAAAGACATCATAAGTTCGTCTCCGGTAATTTTCAATGGGTAAAAGAACACTGACTTCAGGCAACTAGAACAGGATTTCCTCTGATACAATCTATACGCTGCAAAAATTCCAAAAGCCAACAATATGAATGCAACCGCAAAGGCTATCGTAGTCAACGCAATGATCAATCCTTTAGTTCGAGATCTCGGACCCTTTTCCCTATCATTGCACTGCTTGGGAAGTCCAGGCCCACAAAGATCAGGGTTTCCTTGTAAGAATGAGGCTGGGAAACCAGCAGTCAAGGATGCAGGAACCAAACCCGATAACTGGTTAAATGATACATTAAACAGTGCAAGCTTCAAATTCTGCAGACCTTGAGGTATCTCGCCACTTAGATTGTTGCTAGAGAGATCAATGTAGGTCAGGACTGGCAATTCTGTAAGAGAACTAGGAATATTTCCAGTAAAACTGTTGCCAGCCAAAGACAAAGAGACCAATCTTTTGCAGTTCTTAAGTTCTGGAATCGAACCTGAGAGAGAATTACGTGACAAGTTGACGATACTCAGTGCGGGAGAATCAAAGAAATTATCAGGCAAATTGCCATAAAGACCATTGCGAGATGCAGAGAACCTGTACATTGTGTTAATTTTACCCAGAGCTAGAGGAATTTTCCCTGAGAAACTATTATTATCTATCTGAACTTGCTCTAGAGGAACTGTAACTGATTCTGGTATCTCCCCCGAAAACTGATTGTTCTCAGCTCTAATGACCCTAACCTTAGGCAATGACCACAACCCAGATGGGAATTCTCCTGAAAACTCATTGTTATGCACTTCAAACCTCTCAAGGCTCAGGCATTGCTCAATAGCTTTAGGCACTGAACCAGTAAAGAAATTTTGAGAAAGACTAACCTCGACAAGAGCTTTCCCATAGCAGACATCACCTGGAAAAGGCCCAGATAGCTTGTTCTGAGACAAATCCAAAGACACTAACTTCCCAAGCTCCAACCCAAACCCAGGAGGCAATTTTCCAGTTAAATTGTTCTGAGAAAGATCAAGAACTTCAATCTGATCCAAACCCAGAAGGGAATCAGGGATACTCCCATAAAGCCCAGAGCTTTGCATAAGAAGCCACTTCAATTTCTTCAAACTCCCAATCTCATCAGGAAGCGCTGAACTCAATGAAGGATTCTGAGACAAATCAAGCTGAACCAACTCGCTCAAATTCTTAAACAGAGAAGGGTGCAGAGTACCTGAGAACACATTGGTGCCCAAGTTGAGAACTTGAAGAGACCCAAGTGATCCCAAGGCCAAAGGAAGCTGACCCTCAATGTGATTGTTGCTGAGATCAAGGGCAGTCAAAGAGGAGAGCTGTGAGATTTGGTCAGGGAGAGTTCCCCATAGGAGATTGTTGCTGAGGTTGAGGTAGAGCAAGGAAGTGCACTGGGAGAGGTGGAGGGGGATGGAATTGTTAAAGAGATTGTGGGCAAGATTGAGGTGAGAGAGACTGGAGACTTTGCAGAGAGAAGGAGAGATATCACCAGAGAGTTTAAGGGATTGGAGGTCTACAGAGAGAATTGTAGGAGGAGAGAGTTTGGAGCAAGAGATGCCAAGCCAGTTGCAGAGAGGGGTGGAGTGGGACCAGCTGGAGAGAGATGAGGTGGGGTCAGTGAGAGAGGATTTGAAGGTGAGGAGCAGGTCTTTGTCTGAGGAGGAAGAGGAGGAGGTTGAAAAAGTTGAGAGAAGAGAGAGGAGGAGGAAGAAGAGGAGGAAGTGATTGGCCATCACCATGAAAGTTGAGGTTTGTTAGTAGACAGCTCTTCTTTGGTTTTGAGATGAGAGTGGGGGCTGAGGAGTGAAAGGTGAGTGGGGAGTTTGGTGGGTAATTAGAAGGCAGAAAAGATGCTACTGCTGCTGTTTTAGGTGCAGAGTGGTGGTTGCAGACTTTATTTATGGCTTAATTCTTTATTCTCTTATTCCAGTAGACAACAGTTCATAACTACAGTGACCCCAGACTACTGCTTGCTGTTGTTTTTTCTTCGAAAACCTTTTACAATAATTTATAGGGCCACTTAGATATTAGCTAATTGGGATACAGATAAGAATGATACATGTTTTAGGAAGCTTTCCTTTTATAAACTTAAGTTGGTAAGAGTTTTTGTCCACCGACTTTTTTATCTATTAGATTTACTTTAAGGTTCATGATAGCACGTGACATAAATCAATACACATATTTTAAATATAATAGATAAAAAGGTTCGTGGATAGAGCTCTCAATCAACTTAAGTTTATTTTAGCTTTATTTTTTTTATAATAATTTATGATGTTGTTTTGATGTTGGCTAAATTCCCAGATTGTTATTAAAATAGGGATATAATGACAAGAATGATATTTTTTTTTTTACTCCGAAAACAATAAAGTATTTAAAAGTAAACAGAAATGATAAATATGTATGAAAATTAGTCACCAGCGAGTTTTTAGCATCAGCTTGTCACATGACCATCACGTGCCAACCTGGCAGAGGTACAACTTTAACATTTAAATTTGAGAGCATTTTCCATTTAGGGTCCAAAACTCTCAATTTGGTCATCTTTTGTAACTCGGTTACTTCTCAAGTTTGGCTTCAAATTAGAGGGCTATCCATTGCAATTATAGTTACAGGATTTTGGGGACCTGAGAATAGTTTCAATGATTAGGAGGAGTAACATCAAAATATTAAAGATTTGAGGGACTAATATCAAAATATTAAAGATTTGAGATACTAATATCGAAATAATCCAAAGTTAGAATTGTATAGTTGTACTTGTACTCCTCTTTATTAATTGAAAGGTAAGTTTAACAAAACCACCAAAACTTGGAGCATTTGTCACCAAACCCTCCTAAGCTTTGTTTGTCCCATCACATCCACATAACTTTGTCCCACAAAATCCCCAAAACTTTTGATTTTTCTACATATTTGACCTCCCAAGAATGTCTCTTGCAATTCGGGACCTTATTATCTATTCAAGCGTGTTCTTTCCTTGTCTATTGTGATGCTCATCTTCTCCTCTTCTCCTTGCTTTTTGTGGGTTTTGTTCGAAAATTTAAAAGTGTTTTGGGTTGTGTTAGACTTTTTAGAGTTTTGGGGTTTTATGGGAAAAATTTTGAGGCTTAAGGGAAAAATACAATCCATGTGGTTTTGTGGGAAAACGGCCCCAAGTGTTGCGGGTTATTTTTGAAATTTACCCTAATTGAAACTCGGATGTTGTTTAATGTAGATTCTACTAGTGAGATTATAGGTTTTTTAAACTAAGTGTTAAAAGTTGAGACAAAATCAATTGAGAAAAGAATTAAATAGATCACTAATTTCTAGAGCTAAAGGAAATGACCAAAAAACCAGGTTGGTATTCTAACTTCACCCTTTTTTCCAATAAGGTAATTATTTCTGCTTCGGTAGACCTATCAAAATTATTAAATTTACACTCTCTTTCTCCTTCAACCTCCTTCAGTTAAAATTTCTTCCACCCTTTTACCCAATAAATATTAGAGTGAAATCGGGCCCAATCTAGAATTGATGGGCCTTAAATTGAATTAGGAACCAATTTTAACCCAAAAACTATAGCACTAGATATCAACCCCAACTCCTATTTTAAGCTCATTACTCTTTCTTATCCTACCCAATGTGGGACTATACTCACATATTAATAACCTCAATAACTCCCCCTTAATTTGTGAGTATAGTTCAATCTTCAACAACACTTCAATCTTCCACGAGATTCACTAACTTTTTGTACCACTTTACTCGTGTGGGCTAACCAATTTACTAACTCTTACACCACTTCACTCGTGGGCTCACCAGACCATGCATTCAGCGCATGGCTATCAAACATCTATAGGATCTTCCACCATTTCACTTATGGTAGCTAACCAGTATATCACTCTTACGCGGATCCATGTGTTCTTCCGACACCTGCGAGCTTCACATTGGACTTCATCTTTTTTTTTTAAATTACTTGGACCATGACCTTAGCTCTGATACAATTCGTTGGGGGAGAGAAATTAGGCTCAATCTAGAGTTGATGGACCTTAATAGAATTAGGGACAAATTTTAATTGAAAAGCTATAGCTACTTGATATTGGTCACAACTCTTATTTTAAACTCATCACTCTTTCTCCTCCTATCTAATGTGGGACTATACTCATATATTAATAACTTCAACACCTTGATGAGAGAGAATGAAAGAGTGAAGGAGGATCTTACTAGGTAAAAGGGGAGTTCTGATCTTATCAGAACGTCCCGCACAGTGCGGGGGTTCTGGACCACACAAAGTGCAAAACAGAGGACAGTGTGGTCATTTCACTTCCCCCATGTGTTCAGAACCCCGCACAGTGTGGGGTTCTGATAGGATTTTTAGTGGTAAAATGGTGGAAGAAATTTGGATTTGAATAGGTTGAAGGAGAAGAGGGTGTACATTTAATAATTTTAATAGGTCAAGGGGTTAGAAGAAATTTCTCCAAAAAAAATACAGTTTGCCAGAAAAGGGCCTTATCGCCATCGGCGCACAAGTTAAAATATCATATTGATGCCGGATCAGAAATAGATATCTTATTTAAAAATAGGGTCAAGTTAAGATACCAATAGGAAATTTTAGCCTAAAGGAAGCAAAAAAATTTTCTTTCAAAAAGTGAATGGCCTAAATACAATTTGTCTGAAATTCTTCTGTTTCGGAACAAGGCATCAATAAATGAGGATTCTCTAGTTTTGGACGATTCTGTTGAGGAGAATTTAGTTGCAGAGATTCATTAGAGTGCTTTCCTTTGTGCCCCTCAATAAAGAAGTCATAACTGCGCCTCTGTGATCTGTGCACAGCATAAGTTGTTCACAAAGGCTCCCCAACAAATTGACGTATTAGATTAGATAGCAAAGGTCCACAAATTGGATATAGACTAAAGGCTAATCTATTTAGTTTGATTGACTCAAAACTGTTAAGTCCTCAATTGGTTCAAGACTCCAAACATATTTAAATGTGCATCCTCCATAGCTATTTCTCAATGCGGGATAAACTTTCATCCCATTCCTTTGCTAGACAAAGCACGCATATCGATTGAGTGAATACAAGAAACTCCTAACAAATCTCTATCTTGTCCTATATTATTTGAATCAAATTTAAGTTCAATATAAATGGCTAATGAATATAGCGTCGCAAATTTAATACTACACAGACGAATAGAATCGCATGGCCTGTACCAGCATGTGCACTAAAGGGAACGTTGTTCTGGATCGAGTTATACCATTAATTTGTACATACTGTCATGTGTGTTCCAGTTGGAGCCTTTAACTCATTCTACCAAGATTCTAGAAGTCAGCATAATATTCAAGGGCTCATCATTCATCAAATCATGAGCTAAGATACCAACTTGTGTAGTACTCATAGAGGCCCATGAATCCAAGATATACTTGGTTATTTTATTTGAATCTAATTACTCAAAAGGATTAACCCTTACTTCAGTCATAGACCTAATTATAATTTCAACTCTATACCTATCTAATTGTTTTTTTGATACGAGACTCAATTTCATCTCGTTCCTTAATTTTGTAGACCTAACTCATACATTTAACAGATGGACACGGACTCTCAATTGGACTCAAGTGCCTAGTCTTTTGACGGACTCCCTGTGTATTTGTATGTTTAGTGAGTACTAGTGAAAAGCGTAGAAGAAGTTATGATTCTGTGATAGGTTGACTTTGTCAATTTCTGTGCGTTTCGTAGAGGTAAGTTTTACTCGACAGTAAACCTTTGGAGCGCTAATGATGCTGAGTAAAGATGGAGAGCGATCATGTTTGAACTATAATATCGTGTAGACACTAATTGAAAAGAGAGAGTAGGAACATTGGATGTCTGATCTTGAGCCTTTTGTTGGATAGATTTGGCTAAACTAAAGTATCACGTTTGTAATGCATGGAATAAAGCAATAAGGCAAGGCAGTGAGGAGGGCTCTAGCTGATCTAACGAAGGAAGTGAAGTGCCAAGGTGAAGGTTAACAAAGCAACGGAGACCCAACGGTCCCAACGTCACATATTCCCCTTGGTTCACCGCAATCCGCATGTCCACTCGTCCCCTGGGAAAAGTAGGTTGCAGCACGACGTCCTAGCCCATGCACTTGACGAGCCAGCTACTGGAGCGCCCTACTTTCATTATATGCATCTCATTCTCATTAAATCTTGTCCTTAAATCAAGGAAAAAAAAAGTAAGTATGGGAATGGGAAGCTTCCTCGTCCAATGAGGGCCTGACATGTGTACCCATCTAGATCAACCAAGGTAACGACACGTGTCCTACCACATCCATCCCCACAATTATAGCTATATATAAAGAAAGTACCCGCGGTAACAATTTCTCTAATTAACCTAATTTTACTCCACTTCCGCATTTACTCTTCTTAGTTTCTACGTCAGCGGTTTGCTTGGGGGGCCTTGCCCAAATCATCTTCTACATGACACATCGCTTCTCACTATCCTAAAACATATTCCCTGAGACCAAGTCCAATGATGATGATGATGATGATAAAGTTAAATGCCAATAAAGTGCATATATATTCCCAATAAACAATAATCACCCAATGAAACTAAGAAGCCATTAGCAAAAGCTAAGCAAATAAAATCTTATTGGTTAAAGTTGAAGTGAGAGCAAGAAAACAAGCCCCGTGAATAAAAACCGACAGAGGTCAGAAAAAGTCCCCTTATCCTTTTCATTGAGGATCTCTCTCTCAAAAGGACAAGGACGGCAGGTCCACGCCTCGACCTTACCTTTTTCTCTGTTCAATGAACTAATTAATCCGTCTCTAGTCACCATCGCTCTTATGTTCTTTGTCCTCTTACGTTTGCTTGCTCTCCCATTTGTTTGTTCCGCGAGCAGCATTTGTGTGGACTTATCTCAGTTGTTGATTAGTTTAATTGATTTTTAATATAATATTACCCTAATTCGCATGAATGTAAACAAATCAGTACTGTTGGTGGGAACCCTAATCTATATAGCCTCTAATAAACAAATAGATGTAGGATAGAGAATATGAGTCAAAGAACTAACATGGGGATGTCTTGGCTTGGCGCTACCCGAGACGAATATAACCAAACGTCAAGCAAAGTCCACAATGCACAGTACGTGGAACATTGTTTCTACATATAATATACAAGGACAAGGATTCTAGTTTAAGTTAAAGCAGGATACAAGACATTGGGTTCCTAAAGTGAGCTATGTTTCTTGGCCAAGTTAAAGCAGGATACAAGACATTGGGTTCCTAAAGTGAGCTATGTTTCTTGGCCATCGGCACGTGATGCAATCGTCTGTCATCTATCACCGTATGTCCAAGGCTTATTTGTTGGAAATACTAAATTCCAAACCTAAAGTTGTGCACTAAATAAATTTAGGAATAAATCTATTCTATGTATTAAATAAAGTTTTTAATTGCTTAGTCAAAATCTAGCACCTTTATAAAGGGCTAGCTAATATTTGTAATATCAAGCAAGCAAAAGCAAAATAAAAAGCTCAAAGCAAAGGCATACAAGTAAAGCCTTGAATATATATTTGCTTCCTCAAAAGTTATAAAAGTCCATCAAAGTTCCGCTAAAATAAAGAGTTCTATATTTGATTAAAGCTGTCAAATAGAAAGTCCAACTCTCCTTCTTGCACATGAGGAGGAGACTGATCAAAAGAACATGTGGTTTCTTGATTCTGGGGCAAGCAATCATATGTGCGGAAGAAAAGAAATATTTGAAGAATTCTCAGAGGACACTCACGGCAACGTCAGCCTGGGAGATTCTTCCAAGCTTCAAGTAAAAGGTAAAGGAATGATTAAAATTTTTCAAAAAGATGGAAAACCTCAATATATCTCCAATGTTTATTACATACCCAACATGAAAAGCAACATACTTAGTCTGGGACAACTCCTAGCAAAAGGGTATATAATACACATGGAAGATAGTTTTCTCAACTTAATAGATGCAAATGGAACACTAGTTGCAAATGTGAAAATGACAAAGAATCACATGTTTTCACTCCATCTCAATACAGAGTTTCAAAAATGCTTCTACGGGCTCATGACCAATGAGTCATGGAAGTGGCACCTGCACTTCGGACATCTAAACTTTGAAGGCTTGACTCAACTCTCTAAAAGAAAAATGGTGCAAGGACTCCCGACAATTGATCATCCAAATAATGTGTGTGAGGTGTGCACACTTGCCAAGTAACATCGACTACTCTTTCCTAAAGGACGATCTTGAAGAGCGACAACCCCATTGCAGTTGGTACACACCGACATTTGCGATCCATTAGAGCCACCTTCCCTTGGAGGTAATCGATATTTTATTACCTTTATTGATGACTACAGTAGAAAGTTATGGGTTTATTTCTTGAAAGAAAAGTCTACCGCATTTGAAACATTTAAGGACTTTAAAGCTCGTGTCGAAACACAGAGCGGTTGTAAATTAAAAGTACTTTGATCTGATCGAGGTGGAGAATACACCTCAAACATATTCAAGAATTATTGTAGACAGGTGGGCATCCAACAACAATTTACAACGGTATACACTCCACAATAGAATGGAGTGGCAGAAGGAAAGAACCGAACCATAATCGACATGACGAGAACAATGCACAAGGAGAAAAGTTTACCGAAGAACTTTTGGGCAGAGGCTGTTGCATGCACATCCTATCTACTCAATCGATGTCCAACAAAGAGTGTGAAGAACATGACACCACAAGAAGCATGGAGTAGACAAAAACCAAATGTGGAGCATCTACGAGTATTTGGTTGCATTGCATATGCTCAAGTACCAAAGGCAAAGAGAAAGAAGCTTGATGATTGTGGAGAAAAGTGCATGTTTCTTGGCCAAGTTAAAGCAGGATACAAGACATTGGGTTCCTAAAGTGAGCTATGTTTCTTGGCCAAGTTAAAGCAGGATACAAGACATTGGGTTCCTAAAGTGAGCTATGTTTCTTGGCCAAGTTAAAGCAGGATACAAGACATTGGGTTCCTAAAGTGAGCTATGTTTCTTGGCCAAGTTAAAGCAGGATACAAGACATTGGGTTCCTAAAGTGAGCTATGTTTCTTGGCCAAGTTAAAGCAGGATACAAGACATTGGGTTCCTAAAGTGAGCTATGTTTCTTGGCCAAGTTAAAGCAGGATACAAGACATTGGGTTCCTAAAGTGAGCTATGTTTCTTGGCCATCGGCACGTGATGCAATCGTCTGTCATCTATCACCGTATGTCCAAGGCTTATTTGTTGGAAATACTAAATTCCAAACCTAAAGTTGTGCACTAAATAAATTTAGGAATAAATCTATTCTATGTATTAAATAAAGTTTTAATTGCTTAGTCAAAATCTAGCACCTTTATAAAGGGCTAGCTAATATTTGTAATATCAAGCAAGCAAAAGCAAAATAAAAAGCTCAAAGCAAAGGCATACAAGTAAAGCCTTGAATATATATTTGCTTCCTCAAAAGTTATAAAAGTCCATCAAAGTTCCGCTAAAATAAAGAGTTCTATATTTGATTAAAGCTGTCAAATAGAAAGTCCAACTCTCCTTCTTGCACATGAGGAGGAGACTGATCAAAAGAACATGTGGTTTCTTGATTCTGGGGCAAGCAATCATATGTGCGGAAGAAAAGAAATATTTGAAGAATTCTCAGAGGACACTCACGGCAACGTCAGCCTGGGAGATTCTTCCAAGCTTCAAGTAAAAGGTAAAGGAATGATTAAAATTTTTCAAAAAGATGGAAAACCTCAATATATCTCCAATGTTTATTACATACCCAACATGAAAAGCAACATACTTAGTCTGGGACAACTCCTAGCAAAAGGGTATATAATACACATGGAAGATAGTTTTCTCAACTTAATAGATGCAAATGGAACACTAGTTGCAAATGTGAAAATGACAAAGAATCACATGTTTTCACTCCATCTCAATCTGAGTTTCAAAAATGCTTCTACGGGCTCATGACCAATGAGTCATGGAAGTGGCACCTGCACTTCGGACATCTAAACTTTGAAGGCTTGACTCAACTCTCTAAAAGAAAAATGGTGCAAGGACTCCCGACAATTGATCATCCAAATAATGTGTGTGAGGTGTGCACACTTGCCAAGTAACATCGACTACTCTTTCCTAAAGGACGATCTTGAAGAGCGACAACCCCATTGCAGTTGGTACACACCGACATTTGCGATCCATTAGAGCCACCTTCCCTTGGAGGTAATCGATATTTTATTACCTTTATTGATGACTACAGTAGAAAGTTATGGGTTTATTTCTTGAAAGAAAAGTCTACCGCATTTGAAACATTTAAGGACTTTAAAGCTCGTGTCGAAACACAGAGCGGTTGTAAATTAAAAGTACTTTGATCTGATCGAGGTGGAGAATACACCTCAAACATATTCAAGAATTATTGTAGACAGGTGGGCATCCAACAACAATTTACAACGGTATACACTCCACAATAGAATGGAGTGGCAGAAGGAAAGAACCGAACCATAATCGACATGACGAGAACAATGCACAAGGAGAAAAGTTTACCGAAGAACTTTTGGGCAGAGGCTGTTGCATGCACATCCTATCTACTCAATCGATGTCCAACAAAGAGTGTGAAGAACATGACACCACAAGAAGCATGGAGTAGACAAAAACCAAATGTGGAGCATCTACGAGTATTTGGTTGCATTGCATATGCTCAAGTACCAAAGGCAAAGAGAAAGAAGCTTGATGATTGTGGAGAAAAGTGCATCTTTATTGGCTACAGTGGAGAATCGAAAGCTTACAAACTCTACAACCCATAAACTAATAAAATTGTGGTGAGCAGAGATGTAGTTTTCAATGAAGAAGGAGTGTGGACATGGAGCAAAGGAGACAATGACAAAGGCAAAGGAGTTCTACTAGATGAACCAGATGAAGACTTACAAAGTCATGTACCTGAGCAGCAACTACATCAAGATGCAGGCGTACAAACTCCGACACAAGGTGCCTCATCATCTTCAGGAGTGGGAATTCCAGTGCAATCTGCATCATCATTCAAAAGCAGCAGATTCTCATCCAATGGTTCCATGTCATTAGCAAGTGCAACTCCAATCAAAATGAGGAGCTTGCAAGATATTTATAATGAAACTAAAGAAGATGTATATACTAATCTCTTTTGTCTTTATGCAGATCACGAGCCTCTCACATTTCAAGATGCAATAAAAGAAGATATTTGGATATTCGCTATGGTGGAAGAAATCCAGGCTATTCAAAAGAATGAGACATGGGAGCTAGTTCCACTCCCTCCTAACCAGCATGCAATAGGTGTCAAATGGGTGTACAAGATCAAACGCAAAGCTAATGGAGAAGTTGAATGCTACAAGGCAAGGCTCATTGCAAAAGGCTACAAACAGAAGTACGGTATCGATTATGAAGAAGTCTTCGCACCAGTAGCAAGACTTGACACAGTTAGATTATTGATCTCTCTTGCAACACATCATAGCTGGAAAATCTACCAGTTAGATGTGAAGTCAGCTTTCCTCAATGGTGTCCTTGAGGAAGAAGTATACGTGGAGCAGCCTGATGGTTTCATAGTACAAGAAGAAGAAGATAAAGTGTATCGTTTGAAGAAAGCACTTTATGGCCTGAAGCAAGCTCCGCGAGCATGGAATGCACGCATCGATGGTTATCTACATGATAATGGCTTCACCAAATGCCCCTTTGAACATGCAGTCTACTTGAAGAAAGACGATAGTGGAGATATCCTTATTATATGCCTTTATGTTGATGATCTATTATTTACAGGAAATAGCGAGAAGATGTTCTCAGAGTTCAAGAAGGCAATGTTTCAGGAGTTTGAAATGACAGATTGTGGAGTTTGAAATGACAGATTGTGGATTTATGTCCTACTTTCTGGGCATTGAAGTACATCAACAAGTAGACGGGATCTCCATATCCCAGAAGAAGTATGCAAAGGAGATACTCGAGAAGTTCAAGATGGATAGCTACAATCCAGTGAACATGCCTGTTGTTACAGGCCTCAAACTCTACAAAGAAGGAGATGGTAGAGTTGTTGAATCAACTCAGTACAGGAGCTTAGTGGGAAGCTTGAGATACCTTACTATCACTATTCCTGACATCGTCTATGGTGTAGGACTCGTGAGTAGATTCATGGAGATGCCAAAGGAATCTCATTGGCTTGCAACAAAATGAACAAATTATGAGGTATATCAAAGGCACTATGAACTATGGTCTCTTCTATGCCTATGGAGAAGATGCGAAACTAGTCGGTTATTCTGATAGCGATTGGGGAGGAGATCAAGATGAAAGAAAGAGCACTACAGGGTATATCTTCTATCTTTGTACAACACCTTTTTCTTGGTCTTCAAAAAAGCAGGATATTGTTGCTTTGTCAATATATGAGGCAGAATATGTAGCATTAGCATCTACTGTCTGTGAAGCAATTTGGCTAAGGAATGCCTTGAAGGAGTTGGAGCACCCTCAAGAAGAACCTATTGTGATTTATGTCGATAACAAGTTAGCCATAAAGCTTGCCAAGAATCCAGTACAACATGGGAGAAGTAAACACATCGACACTAGGTTTCATTTTCTCAGGGAGCATGTTAAGCATGAATCTATTACTCTTGAGTACTGTCCCACAATGGATCAAGTTGCAGATATTTACACGAAGCCCTTATCGGCTGATGCATTCAAAAGGTTGAGAGAGAAGCTCAGCATGACTACACTTTAGGTTTGAGGGGGCGTGTTGGAAATACTAAATTCCAAACCTAAAGTTATGCACTAAATAAATTTAGGAATAAATCTATTCTATGTATTAAATAAAGTTTTTAATTGCTTAGTCAAAGTCTAGCACCTTTATAAAGGGCTAGCTAATATTTGTAATATCAAGCAAGCAAAAGCGAAATAAAAAGCTCAAAGCAAAGGCATACAAGTAAAGCCTTGAATATATATTTGCTTCCTCAAAAGTTATAAAAGTCCATCAAAGTTCGCTAAAATA
This sequence comes from Asparagus setaceus, assembly GCA_012295165.1. Classification (NCBI taxonomy): domain Eukaryota; kingdom Viridiplantae; phylum Streptophyta; class Magnoliopsida; order Asparagales; family Asparagaceae; genus Asparagus; species Asparagus setaceus. The sequence goes on along the minus strand of CM022705.1, from coordinate 41,739,950 downwards.
AAGAGTTCTATATTTGATTAGAGCTCTCATTATTTTGGTTTATAATCCTTCAAAATATAAACTAGGATATCTTCGTTTACATTTTGGTGGATTATAAGTCATGAGGCTTTACTAAGTAAAAGATAGTTAATTATTACATACCTTATACTTTTACAATATCCAATGCCTCATTTAATAATTCATCACCACCAACCCGTCTTTTTAGTCATTATGATAATAGTTATATAGATTATAATCCACCAATTTATCAAACACGCTAGTAATGAAAATAGATTATAATCCACTAAAATTTTAAACATTCTAGATTATAATTCACTTGGGTTATAATCCACAAAATTGGTGGATTATAATCTAAGAGGATTATAATCTAATTTTCCAAAACATGTTCTAACTTAAGTCAAGATAAATGCATCTATACCTTCAAAATTCAACCCATGAAGGTATGAATTCCATAATAATTTCCGATAGTTTTGTGCAAATGAATCCTTCTTGAGAGTGGATGTTTAGAGTGAATATGCAATTAGACTACAAATGATAAAGACCGTGTCCATCGAGGAGAAAGTATCCCGATAGAAAAGGGAAAAGTTTTTGAACTATGGGGTATCTTTTTGGGTGAAAAAGAAATACTTTGGGGTATCAGAGTTAAATGTTTTCGAACTTCTAGGGTAAGCTTTGACTACAAACACAGTTCAATGATTTGCCGTAGCAAGAGCTCCAACACAGAATACACGATACATATTGCTGAACCAGATACAAATTGCCCACCTATTGTGTCCCTTATGCTGTCCCTAACCTCTTCTGCTATCTACTTGATTTCATCTGAACAATAAAACATTTTAAAACAAATTGTTCATTTACTGGTAAGTATCAAAAGTATATACTATGAAGACAACATAAACAGATAATAAATTAGATATTAGTTAAAAGAGATGACACTCACCACTAACAATATTTTCATGGATCCTTCACATGCTTTATATAGAGGAATCAGAAGGTAAAAGGCATAGTCTTTGTAACCTTCAGAACCCATTTGTGATAGAGATCATTCTGAAGTAATTAAAAACGGTCTTCATCTGCAGGCAGTTTGAGGAATTCCATTAGAGACCAACGCAAAATTTTATATTAAGTTGTGCATAAATAAGCAAACACCATTTTAATGTTTTTCTCATGCAAGTCTTTTCTTCACAATCAGTTTAAGATATAGGGTTAATTGTAGATAAACCTTATGTAGTTCTATTGCTGCATATATACCCCCTCAGTGAAAAGCTTTTGACTCTTTTACCCTCAGGAGTTCTATTTATTAAAAAAATGGATTCACGCATCCCACAGGATGGTAGTTTCCCTCTGTTCGGCTTGGCTTAGGCTACCCAGGCAAGTAATGAGCCTGATCGTTATCATCCCACCATTGGCATTACCATTGATGATGGTCGCGCTTGGGCACAGACTTTGAAGAAAGATGAGGTTAAGGGTAAGGAAAAACATCCCGCTGAACCCATCCGATATGCCCCAAAGCAGAAGAGAAATCCACCTTCGAAGTAGAACTATTCTGGCCCCAAGGGAGACTGGGGAAGTAAGGGATGAGGAAGAGGAGCAACTGTCCCGAGAGGAGGGCGAAGTTGGAGGTTATCTGACATTTCTCTCTCATATGAGCTATTTATGTCTTAGCCTTTCTGTGATTAACTCGTTCTTCAATTCAGGGCGCTCATCCAAGGACTAACGTATTAGTGATGATGAAGGGGACGATGTTAGGTAACATTCTGTCCCCAGAGGAGGTGATGCCGTAGGTATCCACTCCCTCTCTTTGCATTGGATGCATATTCTACTCCTCAGGGCATTCGTTGGCCGATTGATTTCCTGATTATAGGTTTTGTAAGGTCAATCCCAATGAGGCGATCGATCTCTCATCCCAAGAGCCTATTAACACTGATTTGAAAGGGGCATCTGGTTCTTCCGGTCACATGGATGTGTCACTGATTGGGAGACACACTGAAGTAGGCAAAAAGTGTTTTTGCCGAGTCTGGCCTCCTTGGCTACAAATTCTCGAGGCTCCTACCAGAGTACCTCCCTGTTGAACCCTTACTTCGGAGGTGTATGAAATATTGAGCTTCTCACTTCCCTTTTGCCGGTTCACCGGATCACTGCTAAACCATCAGACGGATCTTCGTGGGGTGAATTGGCTTCCAAGGAGAAATAGGTTCGGACTTCCCCGATTGCTCACCAAGAAGAAGTGTTGGATGCAGGAGATCTTGTAGTTCTCTGGCCATCTCATGGTATGTTTTATTATTGAAAAATCATTTATTTTAATTAGGACCTTGCCCATAATGACTCTTAAGTTATGACTTCTTGCCATGTCACAGGTGAAAGCCATCGCTCAGAGGAAGCGGCTCAAGAGAAGATGATTCAAAAAGGAAGAGAAGTCCTGCCCTCATCTGCTAGCTGTGAGTTACCTACTTTATATTTTGAAGTACCAAGCATCTTAATATTTATCTCATTTATCAATTTGTACTTAGGCATGGAGACGGGCATTTCGGCGACCAAAGAAAAAGAGAAAATAGTCGAGGAGCCTGTCGTTATTCCTGCTGCAACCATTCCACCTAAAGGTACCATCACTAATGTGGACGATTCTTTAAGCAATGTCATCACCATGTCCGATAAAACCTGGGATGATGGAGTTGTAGAGGTCGAGGATGACACGGTCATGCAAGATTCCTCGGCTATTGATACGAGTGTTGACAAGGTCAAAACATGAGGATCCAATCATCGGGGGTGATCTTTCGATAGCGTCCGAGACTATCCCGACGGAGCACGTCATGGAGCCATCTTCTGGTATCATTGCATCCTCGACGCCTCTTGCTAGTAAGTGTTTAGGAGTTGGAGTGTACATATTCCGATAGGCCTTGATATTGATATCAGAATCCCATGTTGTTGTAGGATCTGCTGCGGGTTCCTTGGTCTTGGGAGAAGCTTCAACCTCGACACTCACACTTGCAACCACCTTAGAGCTACCACTGGTGTTGCCTTCTACTTTTGGTATGACTCAGTCTATGCAGCAGTCTCTGATCCTGTGCTTGAGGGTGGTCTATCATCCTTTACTCCTCCTTCTAATAATAAAATTGTGATGGCGGGAGACTCAGTGTCTCTCGAGATCGAGTCATCTAGTTCTGCCTTGGGTGACATTCTCCTGACACTAACCTATGTTGCCGCTTGTTATGTCCACGGCTATTTCTACCTCCTCTTCCCCTTCGGTTGATGAGGACAAAGAAACTACCCATCGATTCACGGCTGAATCCATCGATGACTTCTATAGTAGCATGAAGCGATGTCTCCTAATTATGTCGAGGAGGATTGCTTTTAAACCTAATGACTTGCACTGTCTCTTGAATAATTATTTGGATAGTTTTAAGACCCTAGCTCAACTTGAGGTGATTGCCTCTCTCAAAAAGATCCAAGATGAGTTCATCGCTAAGACTGTCAATTGGCGGGAGTTGTGAACATCGGGCACTCAACTTCTCACACAAGTCCTTTATGATCAGCTATTCATTGAGATCTAGGGACAACGAGCTAAGGTTCAAGAGAATATTAGAGTGTGTGTTCATGCCATTAGTGAACTCAAGGCTTGATCACAGGATGTCTACAACATTGTCAACCTTTGTAAGGCAGATATCATAACAACGCAACAATTGGTGTCCAGCATACCGAGGAGAACCTCAGACATTAGCAATCCATGTTCGAGAAGAGGATGAAGTTTTTGCAGGAAGTTCAAGCGGAGGCAAGGTCCCTGGTAAAGGAGGATCTCAAAATCTGGGATGAGATTGCGTTGAAGGAGAAAGAGATTGCAGATGCCTAGGCCAAACTTGATAGGCTCACCAACGTGGATGATGCGACCATTCATCAATGCGTTCAAGAGTCAGTGGCAAAGAGCTTCAAGGATGAGTTGTCCGCCCGCAAGAAGGAGTTGCAAGCTATGATCGAGCAATGATATTGCCGGAGTTAGAAGTTAGAAGTTATTCTTTTCTTTCTCACTTCTCCTTTTCTCTTTTTTTTCTTTTTTTAAGTATCCGCTTTTGTATTCCTGTCTTCAACTTTATTTTTGATGTTATTAATGAAAAACTTATGTTTGTTGCATGTACAGGATACTTGATCATTGTCATAATTTCTTACATTTACTACAAAAGCAACCATCGAGTTACATAAACACTCCCTAACTTACAATATGACAAAATTCCTAACACTTAGAGGACTCTTAATCTTCATGGAATAGGGAGTAGAGGCAATCAGGGGTAATACTTTTTCGAGTGCTAGATATTAATCAGGAACATTTGTAAATTCCCCTTCTCATCGATGAGACGGTATGTGTCACTTGAATAGTCTCTATTATACACGATCCTTCCCATTTCTCATCAAACTTCCTAGCAAACTTTGCATTGGGATCATTGGTCGTCACATGGCCATGACCATGTCACCTTTCTGGAATACTCTCTTCTCGAATTTCTAATTAGATGCCCTTAAAATTCATGCTTGATAGAGTTCAGTGTGTTGTTGAGCGGCCAAACTCTTTTTATCTAATACTTCTAACTCCTAAAGGTGAAGCTATTATTCTCAGAAGTCATTTGTGTTCGCCAACATGGTGCGAAGTGACGGGGTTTAGAATTCTAACTGGATGATAGCCTTACACCAGTAGACCAAGGCAAACAGAGTATCCCCTATTAGATTCTGGATCATGGTGGCGGTAGGCCCATAGGCACTCACCTAACTTCTCATCCCAATCATACTTATTCCCCGAGATGAATTTGTTCATTATCTTAATAATGGTCTTCTTAAAAGCTTCTGCCAATCCGTTAGCCGCAGAGTTATAAGGTGCGGTTGTCACGCCTTCAATCAAGAACTTGTTGCAGAATTGCCCGTATGCATAACTGACGAACAGAGGCCCGTCGTCATGGACAACTTTCTTGGGTATGCCAAAATGGTATATGACATGGCGTTTGAGGAAATTGACCATATTTCTAGCCTTGATCTCCTCAAACGGTACCGCTTCAACCCATTTTAGGAAATAATCAGTTATGGCTAAGATGAACCGGTGTCCTCTGGTAGATGATGGGCGGATTGGGTTGATGATATCCATGCCCCATGTTTCGAATGACCATAATGACACCGTTGGATTCATATATTCCAGCGCCTGATGGATAAATTTAGCGTGATAATGAAAAGTGGGGCACCGCCTAGCATATTTCATTGCGTCGGTGACCATCGTTGGCTAATGGTATTTAAGGCATCAAAGTTGTTCATGAAGTTTGGACCCGACTGATGGGCCCCACACATACCCCCATGAGCTTCCCTCAGTGTTCTTTGGCTTTGATTGTGGATAGGCATTATAGAAGTACCCCATCAAATGAGCGATGATAGAGTGTATTTGTGCTGGCATCGTAGTAAAACCTTGCCGAGCGTCTTTTTACCAAAGTTGCCTCCTTTCGATCCCCTGGTAGGATTCTATGAAGAACATAATCAATGATAAGAAATTGCCAATCTCGACCCTCTAGGATAACAATCACCGTGTTAGCCTCAACGGTGTTGAGTGCCTTGGGCTCTAGATTTGGACAATATAAGTGTCGATTTCCCATCATCACATCTCGATGAGCTCTGTGAGGCAATGCTAAAATAGCCGCCAATCCTACCAATACATATGTGTAAGGGTTCTGCGATCGTCCCACGTGTGCAACACTAACTTCACTGAATCCCTCCATCATCCTCTTAGCTTTGTTATGGTATAGGAGCAATTCTTCATGTTTGACGAGTACTCTTCATTGATTTGCTCAACTATGAGTTGAGAATCTCCTTTAGCTTCGAGATACTCAACCCCCAGTTCTTTTATCAATTCGAGTCCGATTAACTGAGCGTTGTACTCTGCTATATTGTTGGAACATAGTTCTGTCAACGAAAAGGACCACAAAATAACATGCTTTCCTGGCATGATGAATATGATCCCGACTCCGGCAATGAATCCGACCATGCTCTAGAAGCCCCGTCGAACCACATCGGCTAGACCTATTTGTCGGTTGTAATGTTAAACTCACAAACCTCATGTAGGATGTCTTCATGAAGCTTTGAGTACCTGGACACTGAGTGATTTGTGAGAAAATTAGCCAAAGCTTAGCCCTTAATCACTTTTTAGGGCACAAACTCCATGTCATATTGAGAGAGTAAAATGGCCCACTTTGTTAGTCGCGAATTGAGGATCCTAATTTTACCATTAAAATTTGGAGGGAATTCACTGAGGATACAATGCTGATAGGTTATCTAACTAAATATTGTCTCATTTACAAGTACAAGGGCTAGGCATTCTTTCTCGATCATGTTGTATCGATGCTCAGCTCCCACCATCGTGAGGCTAAGGTAGTAAATGACCAGCTTGTATCCTTGGTTATTTTTCTGGACAAACATGATGCCGAGTGAATGATCCAAAGAATTCATGTATAGGATAAATGGCCTCACTATAGCTAGTGCGACAAGAACCGGAGGGGTGGTAAGATAGGTCTTAATCTCATTGAATGCTTTCTGACACACCTCATGCCACACGAAGGAAGTGTTCTTGTGCATTAGCTTGGAAAAAGGTTAGCATCAATTAGAGAGATTTGTGATAAACCTCCTGATATACGCCAATCAATCCTGAAAATCCCAGAGTTGCTTGAGATTTATTAGAGGAGGCATCTCTAGGATAGCATTTATCTTGTCTGGATCGATATGTATTCAACAGTCTTTTGTCGATGCTCGCTAAAAATTTCACTCATTGCACATTGATACATCACTCCGGTATTCTTTAGACCAAATGGCATTACTGTGTAAGCAAAGATTCCCCTCGGTGTTCTGAAGGTGATGTGTTCCCAGTCATCCTCATGCATCTTGATTTGGTTGTAACCGGAATACCCATCCATAAATGACATGCATTCAAAGCCACATGTATTGTCAATTATGATGTCGGTGATTGGTAAAGGGAACTCATTTTTAGGGCATGCCGCATTGAAGTTACAGCTGTCGATACAAATTTGGATGGTGTCGTTCTTCTTGGGGACGAGAATGATGTTAGACACCCACTTTGGTAGATACTCTTCTCTGATGAACTTGGAGTCAAGAATTTTTGTACCTCTCCATCAATGTTTTGTATCATGTCCGGCTTAAACCATCATTGAGGTTGGACAACTAGTTTTTCATGGAGCTTGATGTTGAGGTAATGTACGGCGACATCCTAGTCGAGACCAGGCACATATTTGTAAGTCCAGGCAAACACACTAATGAACTCTCGCAACAGAGCGATCAGGTCTTGGCGTTAGTCTGGGAGAAGACTTGCATTGATAAAGATTGGCTTACAATCAATTCCATCACCTAAATCTACCTTCTCCATCTTTTCATGGGTTAGAGGTTTACATTATTCAAATTGCACTTCTCATTGACCATCAAGTAGTTGAGCCTAGGAAGGGACATCGTCATCGTAGTATTGTGGTTAGATTACACATGAATTAGTAATATTCTATAAAATATCTTGTTTAAAAATTTTTAAATCTGTTTCACAGTTATTTTCACTTTCAAGTGGATTTGCACACAATTGCAGAACCCAAGGAAGAAAACAAAGTGGTAAGACCATTAGAATATAAAAATTATTAATCACCACAACTTCAGAGTTTTCATGTAGGACCTTTAACAACAACCACCCATTTTTACTTCTATCATTTCACATGAAAATTTTCTCTATGAATCCTGCTTATTTTTATTTAGGAGAAGAATACCTATGCATCTCATTTTTGGTTTACATTTTGTCTCTCTACTAATTTTGTTCTAATAGAAGGTAAAAAGAAGAAATCAGCTATCTTTATAAATAAAATTATACAGAATAATTATTAGCATAAAGATTTAGAAAATGATTATTTTTTGTTTCAATTGAAAATTTGAGGAAAAAATATTGGATAATTTTAATTAAAACATAGATGAGATATTCATCAATAGGAAAGTTTCAAGAATTTCATTTATTCAGTGAATTTTTAGAAAGAAGGGATTTAGTAGTTTAATGGAAAGGGATAAATTTGTTTTGTCTAAATTTCTATGGTCTTAGTTTTGGAGGGTCATATTTCTTTGACATTCTCATTGTTTATATCACCATGATTTTTATGATCTTTTGCTAAACTAGATTTATAATTCAGCATCATAGCTACATTAGTAAACTTTTGTGATTGGAAACTATATGGCACATATTGAAAAAATCAGATAAACTCATATATTTATAGGTATTAGCAAACTATCTCTTGATACATTAACACCTTTCAAGTGCATGGCAGGATAATGCATGCTAATACTTGTTGGTTTGCATACACAGAGACAATATGAAAATAAATGCATGTTCCTCTAGGCACCTAAAACCTTGTCCGTGTATTGCATATACATCCAGATACATAATCCCTCACTAGTGTATGCATAATTCATGGATTAATGGATTTATCATTTCATTATTTGCCGTTGACCTACAACATTGCAAATGCATTGAATGTATATGTCTTGACACAGACTACATGCAATGAGAATTTATATTCATCTACCTCCATTTTACTGGTCTGATTTGGTGATATCTCATGTTGCTTGTTTTACCCTATGCACATTAATAAGTGTATATGCTGAATATTTTTGCATAAAGATTTCCAAAAACAACACTTTTGTCTTATAAATTAGCACTAATAAACATTGATAAAGAAATATAGAAGAGAAGAGAACCTTTGCTGGTTGGGGTGAGTTCTCACCCATGAAAGTTGATTTTATTCAAATTGTAGAATGCTATTGCATGCTATGTCTTGAGGTTCAGGATCTGATCCCATGTCAACCCCAAGCAATTTGGTATACAAAATTTTAGATTTTACACATCTCGATAAAATTTGTCACCATTGATTGTTTTTTAGTTTAAGATGTTCTTACGCACTATATGTAGGCATGAATACACTCTTCGATGTTCCACCTGACGGCTTTTTAGGTTCTCACATCCACATCAGTTCCAAAAGATATATATAGTCTAGGTATATGTAAATATGTTTTCTGCAATAGCAAGTAAAAATATTTTTTAATGAATACACATCTAATTTATATAATTTACAGAAAATTAAAGCAAGAGTATATTTACAAATTACCAAGGCATTGCAATAACTCTAAATTTAAACTGCATTCAAGGTTTGGACTCAGATCCTCATACAAACTTAAATTTATAATAGTTTTTCCACTTTCACAGCTGTAAATATGCATATGATTTTTTTAATCTTCATAATGTTGCCGTCACTTACGATTAAGAGGACAAGGAAATTTTCAAATGTAAAATGTATAGGAAGCAAATGGATAATAATAACTTTCTTTAAGAATTTGGATCCTGCTGTGGCCAATTTTTAACTTCATTTAAAGAATGGAGAAAATAGTTTCTTATATTAGGAAAATAAGCTAAAGTGACTGAACTCCGTCTAGACAGGGAAGAAGCAGAAATTTAAACTTCTAAACTTTTTTCTTAAGAATTGATTGCCTTTCACGGCTGATTACTGCTACTTTAAATCATTCAGGGAAGCATCATATAAATTAGAAAGGAAAGAGAGAGAGGACCATAGCCGTCACCTCTTTTGACAATCTAAACTCCAAGATCTAACTTAGGGTATAAGTATCAGGACCTATATACAAAATATAGCTGCTGATAAACCATCAGCTTACAAACCAAAATCGCTTACATAAAAGCAAACAAGACCAAAAAACCCACAGAGTATCCAAAAGAGAACCATTAAACCAAACCGAAGAAGACTTGAACCAGCACCACTCAACCAGTCTCATCGCTACTACTCAAAAGCTCCTCTATCCCCTTCTCCTGAATAATTGATCTCAACTTTGCAGCCGTCTTTTTCCGAGAGTTACCTATCTAAAAACACAAGAAATAGGCAACATTAGCTGCCACCTTACTTGGATCTCTAATCTCATTGTTAAAAACTTTGTTATTCCGTTCTTGCCATAAACACCAACATAATGTAGGCAAGAGGATGGACCAGAGCTTACGGCAGTCACTATCCCTGATGAACTGACCTTTTGAGATTAACATTCGTGAAAGATCAATTTAAAAAGAAGTAATGCCCAATTTTGGAAGAAAGAAATTCCAAATGTCACGAGCATATGTACACCTGAGGAAAAGGTGGTCTACCGATTCTTCAACTTCCTGACAAATAGAGCATAAGGGATCCCCTGTCCAATCTTTCTTAACAAATTATCTTTGGTATGCAACTTGTTCTTTGATAGCAGCCAGAGAAAGATTTTGACTTTAAGAGGAATGAAAGATCTCCATATAATTTGATATAAGTCATATTGAACACCACCAAAATTCAAAAAGCAGTAAAGTGATTTCACTGAGAAGATGTTATCTTGGTAAATGGCCATGAAGGTAAATTCACTACATCAGATACAAGGGAAGCCGACGATAATAGCTCAAACAGAGCTTCAACTTGCTGGGTATCAGTGGTAGTAATGGCTCTTCTGAGAACAGCCTTCCAAATCCATGTGTCATCCCTCATCAAACCTTGGGATGACACAGGGACATTACTGTTAGTATTATATGCCATAGAAACCAATCGGGTAATCGGATAAGGAATGATTTGATCAATCTCGGTTAATTGATAAGAATTGATTTGATCAATCACGGTTTGGAAAAAATCTGAGACCAAGTTCAATGAACCTATCTCTAGCAATCAAATTGATTTGATCAATCTCGGTTAATTGATAAGAATTGATTTGATCAATCTCGGTTAATTGATAAGAATTGATTTGATCAATCTCGGTTAATTGATAAGAATTGATTTGATCAATCTCGGTTAATTGATAAGAATTGATTTGATCAATCTCGGTTAATTGATAAGAATTGATTTGATCAATCTCGGTTAATTGATAAGAATTGATTTGATCAATCTCGGTTAATTGATAAGAATTGATTTGATCAATCTCGGTTAATTGATAAGAATTGATTTGATCAATCTCGGTTAATTGATAAGAATTGATTTGATCAATCTCGGTTAATTGATAAGAATTGATTTGATCAATCTCGGTTAATTGATAAGAATTGATTTGATCAATCTCGGTTAATTGATAAGAATTGATTTGATCAATCTCGGTTAATTGATAAGAATTGATTTGATCAATCTCGGTTAATTGATAAGAATTGATTTGATCAATCTCGGTTAATTGATAAGAATTGATTTGATCAATCTCGGTTAATTGATAAGAATTGATTTGATCAATCTCGGTTAATTGATAAGAATTGATTTGATCAATCTCGGTTAATTGATAAGAATTGATTTTTATTACATGTTATGCTTCCACTTTCAGCGTGCGTAGAAAGTAGGAAGCATAACATGTAATAAAAATCAAATTCTTATTTACTTACATCCTAAGATCCATAAGAAGAAGAAGATCCAAGATACAAGAATACCTGAAACGTGCAGATTTGCAGCGAAAACTTGCATACTAGTGGAGATGTTGCGCAACAATCGTAGTCACTCCTCTACTGGTATCCACACGAACTTGTTAGAACTCCGCACGTCGGTGTGCTAGCACTTTGAAGACGGCGGCCTCTAGGGTTTCTCCTCTCCCTCACGCATTTTGTCAATTGACCGATCAGAAGGTCCGCCTCGTGCTCCTTTATAGGGTCGTGAGGTGGTTTCTCAAACCAGGAAAGAGATCGGATTTCCAATCAGACGGTCAATCAAAAAGATTTTTTCAAATTAATTCTTATCAATTAACCGAGATTGATCAAATCAATTTGATTGCTAGGAGATAGGTTCATTGAACTTGGTCTGTATTTTTTTCCAAACCGTGATTGATCTAATCAATTCTTATCAATTAACCGAGATTGATCAAATCATTCCTTATCCGATTACCCGATTGGCTTCTAGGGCATATAATACTAACAATTACAGGAGAAAGTAAGGTTATATACTGCAGGATATAGACTAGCTAGAGTGAAATTTCATAACCATTTGTCTTCCCAAAATCTGATCCTAGGACCCTCACCTAGGTACCATCTAACCATACTCTTTAGAGCTAAGCTAACAGATACGACAACATGCCAAAATTTAGATACTGATATAGAGGTAGGCGGTGTACAAATAAGGGCTGCATTCTGAAGATTATAGAGAAGAAATAGTATTTCCTACATAAGAATTATGTCTCAGAACTTTCCAAACCCATTTAGATAATAAAGCATAGTTGAAGTTCACTAAATTAAGAACACCTAGACCTCCTTCTTTTTTAGATTTACAAACCAACGACCATTTGACCAGAGCTTTACTTTTGTTATCAGAAGTATACCCTCCCCAAAGGAACTTTCGACGCACTTTGTCTATAGATTTGATCACCCAACCTAGTAACTTGAAGAAGGACATGTAGTATAAGGGTAGAAAAGTCAAAACAGAGTTCACCAAGGTTAATCTACCACCAAATGACAGATGTTTGCTTTTCTAAAGAGAAAGCTTACGAGAGAAGGAATCAAGGAGGGGTTGCCAATCTGCTTTGGTAAGAGAACCCATCTTAAGAGGAAGACCTAGATATTTAAAAGGAAAGGATTCTAGGGAACATCTCATTAAGTTGGCTAAAGAAGCACCTCTGTTTGGATTTTTACCACAGTAGAAAAGAGAGGTTTTAGCATAGTTAATACCCAAACCAGAAATACCTTCAAAAAGGTAGAAAATCATTTTAAGGGTAGAGATGTCTGATGTGGTTGCTCTGCAGAAAATCAAAGTATCATCTGCAAATTGCAGAGATCTAATAGAATTGAGGGGCCTTCGCATGATTTCAGAGGGGTCCCCTGCGTTCCTGCTTGTTTAAAATCATCTTGTTAAGAATATCAACTACCAAGATAAATAGCATAGGAGATAGGGGGTCACCCTGTTTGAGACCACGGCCACAAGGAAAAAATTTTGATGGAGAGCCATTGACCAGGATAGATGTTTTAGTAGAACTGAGAGAGTGTTCAACCCAAGAACACCAACGAGGACCAAAACCTCTAGCTTTTAAAAGAGAAAGAAGGAAAAACCAACTCACACAGTCGAATGTTTTCATGAAATCTATTTTGAAAATACAGATCTCTTTTCTCTTAGAACAACAGTTATGAATCATTTCACTAGCTAGAATGATAGAGTCAAGAGTTGATTTACCCGCCTGGAAAGCTGATTGGGTATGATCAACCAGGGAGGGGAGAAGGGGAGCTAATCTGTTTGCTAGAACTTTGGTGAATATTTTGAAGAGACCACTAAGAAAGCTAATAGGTCTGAAATCCTTAACACGATTAGCTCCTTCAACTTTGGGGATAAGAGTAATATAGGAGAAGTTGAGAGAATGAAGAGAAGCAGGATCTTGATATAGACTGTTAAAGAAGGCAAACAAATACTCTTTAATAGTATCCCAAAAGAATTGTTAGAATAGAATAGGGAACCCGTCAGGGCCAAGGGACTTATCTGGGTGTAGAGAGAAGACTGCTATCTTAATCTCTTACTAGGAAAAAGGTTTATCAAGCATAGAGAAAGAGACCAAATTTTGAGGATACAATGCTTCCCAATCAATCTCAAAAGATGATGTAGCATGAACTTTGAAGAGAGAAGAAAAGTATGAGAGGAAGGAATCAAGGAGGGTTGCCAATCTGCTTTGGTAAGAGAACCCATCTTAAGAGGAAGACCTAGATATTTAAAAGGAAAGGATTCTAGGGAACATCTCATTAAGTTGGCTAAAGAAGCACCTCTGTTTGGATTTTTACCACAGTAGAAAAGAGAGGTTTTAGCATAGTTAATACCCAAACCAGAAATACCTTCAAAAAGGTAGAAAATCATTTTAAGGGTAGAGATGTCTGATGTGGTTGCTCTGCAGAAAATCAAAGTATCATCTGCAAATTGCAGAGATCTAATAGAATTGAGGGGGCCTTTCAGACAGATTTCAGAGGGGTCCCCTGCGTTCACACTGTTTAAAATCATCTTGTTAAGAATATCAACTACCAAGATAAATAGCATAGGAGATAGGGGGTCACCCTGTTTGAGACCACGGCCACAAGGAAAAAATTTTGATGGAGAGCCATTGACCAGGATAGATGTTTTAGTAGAACTGAGAGAGTGTTCAACCCAAGAACACCAACGAGGACCAAAACCTCTAGCTTTTAAAAGAGAAAGAAGGAAAAACCAACTCACACAGTCGAATGTTTTCATGAAATCTATTTTGAAAATACAGATCTCTTTTCTCTTAGAACAACAGTTATGAATCATTTCACTAGCTAGAATGATAGAGTCAAGAGTTGATTTACCCGCCTGGAAAGCTGATTGGGTATGATCAACCAGGGAGGGGAGAAGGGGAGCTAACTGCTTGCTAGAACTTTGGTGAATATTTTGAAGAGACCACTAAGAAAGCTAATAGGTCGAAATCCTTAACACGATTAGCTCCTTCAACTTTGGGGATAAGAGTAATATAGGAGAAGTTGAGAGAATGAAGAGAAGCAGGATCTTGATATAGACTGTTAAAGAAGGCAAACAAATACTCTTTAATAGTATCCCAAAAGAATTGTTAGAATAGAATAGGGAACCCGTCAGGGCCAAGGGACTTATCTGGGTGTAGAGAGAAGACTGCTATCTTAATCTCTTACTAGGAAAAAGGTTTATCAAGCATAGAGAAAGAGACCAAATTTTGAGGATACAATGCTTCCCAATCAATCTCAAAAGATGATGTAGCATGAACTTTGAAGAGAGAAGAAAAGTATGAGAGGAAGGAGTCTTGGATGTCATTCTGAGAAGTTAAAAGGCAGTCATTATGCATAAGAGACGAAATAAAGTTACAACGCCTATGAGCCCATAATATAGGATTTCTCTAGGAGCCCATAAGCTTGCAAGTGCATTGCATTGGATATCTATGTGCACAACACAATTCAAATGCACGAACACAATCAATCACAAGGATCTTACATTTATATCTTTGATTATGTAACGGTTCACAATTTACTTGTTAGCTTTTGGATGCATGCATACTATCTGCCGAATTTTTTAATACAATTCTCCAGAATAACATTGTTGGCTTATAAAAAGAAAAGTAGTGATAGTTGTACTACAACTCTATGCTATTTTTGTACTACCATAAATAAAATAGTGGGATTCATAGCGACTCAGAAATGTTTGATAATTTTCAAGGAATGACTCATAAATAAAATAAAGTAGTATATCATTTCACTCTAATAAAAATTATAATTTATGATATATTTTTTTATCTCTACATGACACATTTTTATGTCGCACAAATAGTACGCGACACATACCAAAAGTGTAGTTAGAGTATGTGTGGAGAGCGTTTTTCTACAAATGTAAGAATGTATCGCAAAACTCACGACACATATATATGTCGAGAGTGGTGACACATACATGTATCACAAAACTCGTGTCACGTACATGTGTCAAGAGTAGTGACACATAGTTGTGTTGAGACCACAAAAATATAAAAAATCACAATTCAACACTATAAATTCTCATAAGGCCACCCATCCTAGGATTACTTTCACCCAAACGCACTTAACTATAGAGTTTTTTAGCTTATACACTATCATAAATGTTTAATCATCATGATAATTAAAATCTAAGATTTATTATTTAACCGCATCAATAGATCCTCTCACAATCACTAGTAAAAAATAGGGTATTGACGATGGGTGACCATTGGCAATAGGGATTTTGGCGACGGGTACTACCCGTAAGCATTGGCGACGGGCATACCCTTCGCCAATCTTTATAACATTGGCGATGGGTTTGCCCGTCGCCAATGAACATTGGCGATGGGTTTGCCCGTCGCCAATGAACATTGGCGATGGGTTTGCCCGTCGCCAATGAACATTGGCGATGGGTGACCATTGGCAATAGGGATTTTTGGCGACGGGTACTACCCGTAAGCATTGGCGACGGGCACCACCCGTAAGCATTGGCGACGGGCATACCCTTCGCCAATCTTTATAACATTGGCGATGGGTACTTCCGTCGCAAATACTCATTTGCAATGGATGAACCCGTCACCAATGTTATTAACATCGGCGACGGGTAAGCCCGTCGCTAATGCTTATTGGCGATGGGTTTGCCCGTCGCCAATGTACATATACCCGTAAAAACTTGTATTTTATTTCTGGTAGCCCCCCATACGGGAATACACATATAACCTATATCCACATCAATCCAATCACAATAGTTAACAATATATATTAAAAAGTCAACCATAATACACATATTCACATTCAAAATAAATACTCATCCATAATCATCCACCAATCCACATTATCGAACAATACTCATCCAATAATTTAATCATAATACATCTCCCATACTCAAACAATATTCATCCACTAAGCAATGAAATCACAAATATAATACATATAGGTAAAATTTAAAAGTCATAACATGTCTTAACACAATCTAAAAGTACATAAATATAAGAACAAGTATCATGATTATCACATTTTAATTACATTTTATACCCTTATTACCTATGTTATATGAATAACGATATTACTAATAATCATTTTATCTTATTTTGCGTGCTAATAAAGAAATAATGAATAAAAGCCCAAATGACTCAAATTCTCAATTTCTACCAATATTTGAAGCCCAAATCGAAGACAAACCAAGGCCCAAGATACCAAATTGATCCAAGAGAAATTCGTGAAGAAAAATCAAGAAAAGACAAATTGGTTGGGAACCAATCGGTTGACCAACCGGTTGGCTAACGGTTATTAACCGATCGGCCAACCGATCGGTTCCCAAATGATTCCGATTAATGGTGGATTTCTCTTCTTTTTGGCTAGGTTTGATCCAATGGTTCACATCAACTCCGTTGGGCTATAAATAGGGTGAAGGTGAGTGTTTTGAGTGTGAAATATTTTGTAAAACTCCATTTGGAGAGGAGGGTCACTCTTAATTGAGAAGACCTTCCAAAATTGTAACTTTTGTTACACAATAAATAAAATGTTTCACCTTCAATTTCCTTTCTCTTCTTCTAATCCAAGGACCAAAAGGAGGATTAGATTAAGATCAGAGTTGTTGGTTTCTATTTTATTTCTTTTTCATTTTCTTCTTTATTTTCTTGTTTGTAGAATAGATTTACTTTCATGCAATTTACTTTCATGCAATTTACTTTCATGCAATTTAATTCCATGCAATTTACTTTCATGCAATGTATTTACTTTCTAGAATAGATTTTTCTTTCCTTTAATTCACCTTGAGGCTAGAACCCTCTAGGGAATTACCCTTTTCTAAGTGTGGAGCTAATATTCGTGGGATCTCTAGAGATTGTTTGAAACTAGCTAACAAATCCAACTCATTTTCATGAGATTGAGATAAGCTAAGTGGATCTACTCTAGATTCCTCATATCTTTAATTAATCCTCCATACTTTACCTTCTTTATTTTCCTCTTATCCTTGTTTTTCATTTGTTTGTTATTTTCCTTTATTTTTGATTTCATTGATTTTACTTCTCTCTCAATCTCATATTCCTTCATGTGCATATAATCTCAAACCTAGTTTTGTTGTTATTTGCACATAATCACAACCACATTCTCAACTTTATTTTCTCCTCTTTTGCACATAATCCACAATCCACTCTCTTTTATCTCTCCACATTCACTTTCACCATTTTCTTATTTTCATTTTATTTGAATAACTCCTAATTGTCACGCGCATAATTTGAGAGCCAAGACTTGAGCAAAAGCCCTTCCTACTTCCCGTTCCTCGTGGGATCGATAATCTTATATACTATAACTTGATAAGGGTTGTATACTTGCAACTAAGGAGGTAATCGTTTATTTCCCATCAAGTTTTTGGCGCCGTTGCCGGGGAACGGTGCATAAGTAGGATTTTCATTAAGTTTGGTTTTTATTTTGTGTGTTTTCTTTTGTGTAGGAACTTGGAGCTTGAAGATCAAGAGTTGAAGATTCAAGATTGAAGAATTGCCTCCAACGAGGCTTTGCATTGCTTTTGCGTGGGTAACTTCTCCATCTAGTATTTTCAATTCCACCCTTTAGATAGTTCATATACATTAGAGACAATTAGGAAAAAAATATATAAAAAAATAAAAGGATTTTTTTTCCCTTGTCGACCCTAATAAACTTCATTTTTTTTATTGTCGACCATAATAAAAAAAAAAAAGATTTTTGTTTGTTTTTGCATCCTTTTTAGTTGCTTTTAATTTCTAGGGTTGCATTTCATATAATAGTAGGAATTCACCAAAGTGATTTGAGCATCTTGATTTGGCACACACTTGAAAATATTTTAAGGGCAAAACCCACTAATCAAGATAAGGTGAGGGATTTCACCACCCTTTCCTTAGCCCAAAAATCACTAATTCCTCACTACACATACCCAAGCCTCTTAAAATTGATTAGACGTTGGCCCCTAAGGATTCGAGCTCATTAAGGAACAATAATTTCTTAAGTGAACCGGTCCAAGTTTATTTGGATTAATTGGTGTCTAAGGCAAGGTTTAGGGGTTGCGTAAGGCGCTCCGAAAGGAAAGAGGTACTTAATTGATCTTTGATCTCCCTCTAGTACTATCCTTACCTGGCTAATTACCCAAGTAAACTTTGATCTTTTCACTAAGGGAATTTTTGGTTAGGAGCTGGTCTAAGTCAAGTTTAGGCTTAACCCTAGAGTTAGGGTGATTGGAAAGTGATTGCCTTGATTTATTTTTAGTTAGTTTTTCCTTATTTTTTTTTTCTCATCATTTTCTTAACTTTTTCTCTTGTCCTTTTTCAAATAAAAAAAAATTTTTTTTTTGGTGTATGCAAACTTGGGTTAGGGATAATACTAATCGTTTAATTCGTTTTGATCCATCTCTTGAACCAAACGAAATGGCTAATACCAACCCACCTGTTCTTCAAGATGTTTGTTACCCCACTAGAAATGCAATCCCCTCTTACATAAAACTCCCCGAGGTAAATGGAACCAATTTTGAACTTCGACCGCATTTCATAAACATGCTTCCCAAATTCTCGAGTCGAAACCAAGACGATACATCTTTATCTCCGAATTTGAAGAAGTTTGCCTCATGATTAAGATGAGGGACTTAACTGAAGATGCGATCAAACTCGATTTATTCCATTTGCCCTTAAGGACAAAGCCAAAAATGGTCAGATAGCTTGCCCACGATTCCATCTCAACTTGGGGTGAATTTGTAGCAGTTTTTGAAAAATTCTTTCCTATCCATAAAACGATCAAGCTTAGAAACAAGATTCAAAATTTTAAAATTGTCCCGGAGAACCTTTTGGAAGTATTTTGACAAATTCAAAGATCTTCTTATCCAATGTCCTCACCATGGTCTTGAAAAGTGGCGATTATGCCAAATCATTTATGAAGGATTGGATTATTCTTCAAAACTTCCTTAGAGTCAATGTGTCAAGGGGATTTCATGAAGAAAAATGCCGATGAAGCTTGGGACTTTTAGAGAGTTTATCCGAGAAAACCATGCAAGGGGAACATTGTGATGACCGTGTTTCATCGGTTCCCGACCAAAACCGATGGTCGTCCTTAGAAACAAACATAGCCTCAAGCAAAGACGGCGACAATCATGCGTAGGTTAGAAGCTTTAGAAGTCAAAGAACGAGCTCGGCTCAAATCAACCAAGTTTACGCCTCGGGTTGTCATAACTGTCTGTCTCCATCTCATGTTTCGGAGGAATGTCCTCTTTAGGATCCGGCCACCACTAGGTCAAATAAACGCATTCGGTCCGGTTAATGATCCATTTTCTCCAACCTACAATCCGGGTTGGAGAAATCATCAAATTTTGCATGGAACTGTGGAAACTACTCCGAAATCAAAATTTCACTCCCTCTTCAACCCAACAATTCTCTAGGGCAATACAGCCTCTCAATTATCAACAACCGAATCTATCATTTCAAAATCGGTCTCCTCGGCACCAATCGCAAATCACACTCCTCAAATTGCTGATCATGATAAGCGTCTTAATGTTCGAAAAGGGTCTAGAAACTTTGATTAAAACCTCTACACGGACCACGAACTTATTGACTCAAACATCAAACACGTTGAATTCCTTCATGCAATCAACCGCAAATCCTCACTTCCAACACTCAAGCCATAGCTAGGTTAGAAACCCAACTTGGTCAACTAGCTAATGCCATGAGTGAGAGAGAAAGGAACTTTTCGAGTCAACCCGTGCCCAACCCGAAGGACACGGATCAAGTTCAACCTACTAAGCTGAAGTGAATGCAATCCATTCACTACGGCCGTAGACAGTCGATAATCGGTTAGAATGCCTCTAAGTGAAACCCTTGAACCGTAACAAATCCTCTCCTTCGAGAAATCACACCCTTCTGATGACCCAGAACCTGAACCAGAACCAGAGTCTAATCAATTTAAACCAGTTGCTCCTTACCCGGATAGACTCGGGCCTAGGAAGCACTCCTCTCGTGAGGAGAAAATTCTAGAGACTTTCAAGGTGTTAAGGTCAACATTCCTCTTTAGATGTCATTGAACAAATTCCTTCTTATGCTAAATTTTTAAAGGAATTATGTACCAAAAAGAGGCAAATAAATGTTCCAAAGAAAGTCTTTCTCGCCGCCAATATTAGTGAAGTCCTCTCAAGGTCTGTACCATTGAAACATAAGGATCCAGGTTGTCCTACCATTCCATGTATCATTGGTAATACTCAGATCGATAAGGCTTTTAGACTTAGGGGCCGGTCAACTTGCTTCCAGATTCGATCTACCAACAACTAGGTGTCGGGGAACTCAAGCCAACTAGATGCACACTTCAGTTAGCTGATAGATCTGTTAAGGTCCCTATGGGTGAAATAACAGATGTACTGATAAAGGTTGGAGACTTCATTTTTCCTGTTGATTTCGTAGTCCTGGAAACACAACCCGTTTCCAATCCCAAAGGACGATACCGTGATCTTAGGAAGACCGTTCTTAGCCACTTCTAATGCTCTCATCAACTGTAGAACTGGTCACATGAAGTCGTTTTTGGGAATCATCGCTGAACTTAATATTTTCAATCCAGGAAATAATATTGATAAGCAGCCTTTCGAAATCAATTACATCCAAGAAAGTTTAACAGAAGTAGAGAATGAATCTGACATTAGTTTTGAGGAAATCTTTCATGAGGAACTGGAAATCTTAAAAAATTCAGGTTTTATTTTTCAAAATGAGGAAACTGTGTTGAATACATGCATCTTGAATGCAACATTCGAAGAACTCTTTTCTGATGAGCTTAGATTTTTGGAAGAGCAACCAAAATGTCAAATTTTTATTAATCAAAATCTAAGTTCATAATGCATAACACTAATAAGACCTACCTTAATTTCTTTGCAAAACACATTGCAAACCTTGGAATTTTCGAATTTGAGAACATCATTGATTATATCATCTTGAAATTCTTTAAATTTCGGGTAGAATTTTCAGCAATAAGGTAGGATTTAATGTAGAATATGAGCTTCTCATGTTTTATCTTTTATTCTACATTTTATTTTTGTCCCACAATAATAATAAAAGAATTTATTCTTCTCTCATGTGAGAGTTTCTTGTTCTTTTCAAAAAAAAAAAAAAAAAAAAAAGAAAAAGGAGAGAATAAATTTTTGACTCCACCTTCTCATACCAAAGGTAATTACGACTTTTATCATTGTTCAAGTCAATCAATAAATATAAGTGCTTCCATGCTTATCTGTTTTACTTTGTGCATAATAGAATTTGCATTGAGGACAATGTAAAATTTAGGTGTGGGGGTGGGAATTAGTCATTTTGCTCTTTATCTTAGTCATTTTTCCTCTTCTTACCATTTTCTTTCTTTTTATGTCATTTTTTCCTCTTTTCATAAATAAAAAATAAAAAAAGAGTCACTTGCCAACTTAATAGAGTTGATTAATAATTGATCAATTTGATAGAATTTAAGTCTTCTAATCCTTAGTTGGTTCTATACTCAAGTTTACCTTTTATGATAACTCCAAATAAATTTCTTAAGAAATGATTTTCAAAGTAATATACTTTACTTAAGTTGTAACTTAGATTTTTAATTAAAGTAATGAAATTTTGCATGCCTAACTTAGAGTTGAAAATAATTTTTCAAGTTGTCTTGATCCAAATATTGTTCAGAATATATATACATATACACACATATATACTAACTTAATAAATAGAAGAAAATTTCTCTTAAAATCATTGGTGGTTCTATTTTACTAAGCCTAAGTTGACTGAGTAATTAAGCCCGAGGAGTATTTCTATGCTTAATGACCTAAGCCCAATTGGGTTGGGATTCATTGGCCCAAAACTCGCTAAATGGTCACTTAGAAAGCCCGATTAAAAGAACAAAACCACCAAGGAATAAAGAGTAAAAAAAAATCATACTAACGATGTTTTTGTATATAGTTATATTTGTATATGTTCTTGAAAAATAAAATGGATTAAAAGACTTGAAGTTGTTTAAAACAAAGGGTTAGCATGTCCTTTTCAAAACTTTTAAATTAAATTTTTGAGTTAAACTTAGTTTTGTATAACTATAATGGAAGGACTTTCTTAAGAAAATTACATTGGAGTTATGATAAAACGTTTTCTTGAGTATTAACCAACTTCAATTGGAATGTTTGAAGATATCAAATGAATTAATTATTTTATTAACTTCTTTAAATTGGCAAGTTGACTGAATTTTGTGGGTATATTCACTGCAAACCCTCACGAGACTACAACTCGTCCACTAGGGTAACCTAGGGGTTTAAAGGCTTGTTGTATGCTAAATACAACCACATTCTGCGAAAGTGAGTTAGGTTTTCTTTTTATTTTCTTTGCTAGAGGACTAGCAAAAGCTTAGGTGTGGGGGTATTTGATTATCACATTTTAATTACATTTTTATACCCTTATTACCTATGTTATATGAATAACGATATTACTAATAATCATTTTATCTTATTTTGCGTGCTAATAAAGAAATAATGAATAAAAGCCCAAATGACTCAAATTCTCTCAATTTCTACCAATATTTGAAGCCCAAATCTAAAGACAAACCAAGGCCCAAGATACCAAATTAATCCAAGAGAAATTCGTGAAGAAAAATCAAGAAAAGACAAATTCGGTTGGGAACCAATCGGTTGACTAACCGGTTGGCCAACCGGTTATTAACCGATCGCCAACCGATCGGTTCCCAAATGATTCCGATTAATGGTGGATTTCTTCTTTTGGCTAGGTTTGATCCAATGGTTCACATCAACTCCGTTGGGCTATAAATAGGGGTGAAGGCCGAGTGTTTTGAGTGTGAAATATTTTGTAAAACTCCATTTGGAGAGGAGGGTCACTCTTAATTGAGAAGACCTTCCAAAATTGTAACTTTGTTACACAATAAATGAAATGTTTCACCCTTCAATTTCCTTTCTCTTCTTCTAATCCAAGGACCAAAAGGAGGATTAGATTAAGATCAGAGTTGTTGGTTTCTATTTTATTTCTTTTTATTTTCTTCTTTATTTTCTTGTTTGTAGAATAGATTTACTTTCATGCAATTTACTTTCATGCAATTTACTTTCATGCAATTTAATTCCATGCAATTTACTTTCATGCAATGTATTTACTTTCTAGAATAGATTTTTCTTTCCTTTAATTCACCTTGAGGCTAGAACCTCTAGGAAATTACCCTTTTCTAAGTGTGGAGCTAATATTCGTGGGATCCCTAGAGATTGTTTGAAACTAGCTAACAAATCCAACTCATTTTCATGAGATTGAGATAAGCTAAGTGGATCTACTCTAGATTCCTCATATCTTTAATTAATCCTTCATACTTTACCTTCTTTATTTTCCTCTTATCCTTGTTTTTCATTTGTTTGTTATTTTCCTTTATTTTTGATTTCATTGATTTTACTTCTCTCTCAATCTCATATTCCCTTCATGTGCATATAATCTCAAACCTAGTTTTGTTGTTATTTGCACATAATCACAACCACATTCTCAACTTTATTTTCTCCTCTTTTGCACATAATCCACAATCCACTCTCTTTTATCTCTCCACATTCACTTTCACCATTTTCTTATTTTCATTTTATTTGAATAACTCCTAATTGTCACGCGCATAATTTGAGAGCCAAGACTTGAGCAAAAGCCCTTCCTACTTCCCGTTCCTCGTGGGATCGATAATCTTATATACTATAACTTGATAAGGGTTGTATACTTGCAACTAAGGAGGTAATCGTTTATTTCCCATCAATCACTCACTCCTTGTCGTCGTCCCCATTATTAGCAGCGTCTACATTAGAACGCTGTATCGTACTGCTGCTCCCTATGGGAGTACCTCCTCTAACCTGAAAAATGCAAGTCAACATGAGAGTATGTTTCAAAAAATTCGTAATAAATACATATATGTTATGTCATATATACCTCTCCACCACCAGGAACTCCATGCTCCGCAAATGCCGACTTAGTGATAGCTATGTATATAGGCTCGGGAAGAATCTCCTTTAAAGACGGAGAATCAATGAGGCGCTGCACAACATCCTGGGTCGATTTGTGCACCTCCTAACTCGTGTGTAATAATGGAATGAAATTAGAAAGCCATGGAGGGTTCAAGATGGTACAATAAATACTTTTCAATTTTACCCACAACGTATGATGTCTCACATGGTCGCTTCGACATCACGGACGAGTCGCTAGCCTTAGTCCTGTCGGTGGAGAATGCCCTAACTCTAGCACTTGATAAGGGCACCCTCCCTTTCTTGTTTGGTCTAGAACCGTAAGCTCCATCAATGACTTCCCTCCACTGCTCTCTGGTCATGCAGTTAGGATCTGCAGGAGTGTCCTCTATGCCCTGAGACTGGAGGGCCTAGGACAAGACAAAGTCTTGTGAAGCTTCCGGCGCCGCCTGAATAATGTATAGCAATAAAAAAATAAATTAGGAACTCTAATGAGAAATAATTATGTGCAAATATGAAATTAAGTATATACTTACATGCATATCATTAATTTTCTCCATCTTTTTATCCTTACGGTAGCCCTCGGGTGGTGTATAAGCTCTTCCAGCGAGAAGGGTTGGTGGCATAGTCAAGGCGTTCTGTGATATATCAAATTCCAAATTATATCAAGCAATTTATGAAACTAGTTACATGAGTTAAGTTTTAATAATTTGATCATACCAGTTCTCACTCAAATACTTAGGCTAGAACCCTCTAGGAAATTACCCTTTTCTAAGTGTGGAGCTAATATTCGTGGGATCCCTAGAGATTGTTTGAAACTAGCTAACAAATCCAACTCATTTTCATGAGATTGAGATAAGCTAAGTGGATCTACTCTAGATTCCTCATATCTTTAATTAATCCTTCATACTTTACCTTCTTTATTTTCCTCTTATCCTTGTTTTTCATTTGTTTGTTATTTTCCTTTATTTTTGATTTCATTGATTTTACTTCTCTCTCAATCTCATATTCCCTTCATGTGCATATAATCTCAAACCTAGTTTTGTTGTTATTTGCACATAATCACAACCACATTCTCAACTTTATTTTCTCCTCTTTTGCACATAATCCACAATCCACTCTCTTTTATCTCTCCACATTCACTTTCACCATTTTCTTATTTTCATTTTATTTGAATAACTCCTAATTGTCACGCGCATAATTTGAGAGCCAAGACTTGAGCAAAGCCCTTCCTACTTCCGTTCCTCGTGGGATCGATAATCTTATATACTATAACTTGATAAGGGTTGTATACTTGCAACTAAGGAGGTAATCGTTTATTTCCCATCAATCACTCACTCCTTGTCGTCGTCCCCATTATTAGCAGCGTCTACATTAGAACGCTGTATCGTACTGCTGCTCCCTATGGGAGTACCTCCTCTAACCTGAAAAATGCAAGTCAACATGAGAGTATGTTTCAAAAAATTCGTAATAAATACATATATGTTATGTCATATATACCTCTCCACCACCAGGAACTCCATGCTCCGCAAATGCCGACTTAGTGATAGCTATGTATATAGGCTCGGGAAGAATCTCCTTTAAAGACGGAGAATCAATGAGGCCCTGCACAACATCCTGGGTCGATTTGTGCACCTCCTAACTCGTGTGTAATAATGGAATGAAATTAGAAAGCCATGGAGGGTTCAAGATGGTACAATAAATACTTTTCAATTTTACCCACAACGTATGATGTCTCACATGGTCGCTTCGACATCACGGACGAAGTCGCTAGCCTTAGTCTCGGTGGAGAATGCCCTAACTCTAGCACTTGATAAGGGCACCCTCCCTTTCTTGTTTGGTCTAGAACCGTAAGCTCCATCAATGACTTCCCTCCACTGCTCTCTGGTCATGCAGTTAGGATCTGCAGGAGTGTCCTCTATGCCCTGAGACTGGAGGGCCTAGGACAAGACAAAGTCTTGTGAAGCTTCCGGCGCCGCCTGAATAATGTATAGCAATAAAAAAATAAATTAGGAACTCTAATGAGAAATAATTATGTGCAAATATGAAATTAAGTATATACTTACATGCATATCATTAATTTTCTCCATCTTTTTATCCTTACGGTAGCCCTCGGGTGGTGTATAAGCTCTTCCAGCGAGAAGGGTTGGTGGCATAGTCAAGGCGTTCTGTGATATATCAAATTCCAAATTATATCAAGCAATTTATGAAACTAGTTACATGAGTTAAGTTTTAATAATTTGATCATACCAGGTTCTCACTCAAATACTTATGCTCGATCCGAGCGTAGGGAGTACCTCCCTGAAAGTGATCATATAGCTTTGCATGGCGATTCTCCGATGCCATCAAATATTTTCCTACAAAATAAAGTATTTTTTCAGTATATGCGGTGGTAATATAATGAATTAAAAATAACTCACCTTCTTCTCATCCTCCCACTCGACAATGAGAGTAATCCAATTATATGGAACCCTCTTATCAAGCTCATGGATCCTCTTCCAATCAACGGTTATTTCCGTAAAGTATTTTTTCTTGAGTTTACTCCTCCACCCACGAAGCATCTTGCTCACTCTAGACATTACATAATCCCAAGAGTTCGAGTTGTCCTCAAGGCAATAATGATCCTGCAAATTACATGTGGAAAAAACATACACTATTAAAATAATTAAATAAATATTTATTGAAAGAAGCAATATAATAAATAATTACCATGAGCCTCTCCCATATTTTCTTTATGCCATTCCAATGTTGTTCTTCAAAATTATGAGCAATATTTATGGAGTGTGGGTCTCTAATTAAATAGCCGATCAAATTATTAAATCTGACGGCATAATCTCCAACGGGAATGTTGTCCCTCCACTCCAAAACGGCCCGGTAACCTTGAGGAGGTACTTTGGTATGCTGATCACTCCCATGCCTACCGGGCTTCTCATAGTCCTTATTCCCTACAAAGACAAAGAGAAATAAATTTTTTATAAACTTAAATAATTAAATAACCACGAAATCTCAATAGTTTACATGATATTATTACCCATTTCCCTCAACTGATCTGACATTGCCTTTTTGAGTCTCTACTTTATTACACAATCCTTCTTTTTAATGTCATCTCTCCTCCTTTTATAGTTCCTCTCGCATTTTCTTTAGAATGTGATAGCTTTTCTGGTAAAGAGATGCAAGTTACTGCTAGAGTCCATGGGCAGAGACATTCAATCTCTGACTGAGAAGATCCCGACAAAGACTTGTGTTGGATCTCGTCATCACTGGATCCATCACCAGCATCGTCTACAATATTAAACGTGAAACAAATATATATAAAGAATATAAAATATCGATGAACTTTAAATGTGAAAAGTAATACCTAAATCAGGTGATGAATACCGATGATGAGGTGGACTCATAAGAGATACATGTGTATATGTCCCCGCAATATCTAACAAAATAATAAATACGATATGAATAAATAAATTTCTCAATGAACTTAATTCGATTAAATAAATTAATACCTTCAACGGGTGAGGATCCATGTAGAGATAATGAACTCCGAGAAGGTCGTGAGGACATTCCTGCATAAATAAACAAAATTGTAAATACGATGTATGCATATTTATATCACAAACACAATTTATTTGAACAAATTAATATTTATACCTGATGATGAACCTGCTGAATCTCAGGAAACTTCCTCTATGCGCTTTATCCTTTGGCTCATCTGCAACTTAAATTGATAATCTATATAATTTAAATTTGTATTAAATACATGGAAGAAAAATAGGTGAATGTTGATAATTGCATTGACAAAATCAAAAATATATACATTAAAACTTAAAGTAACTACTTTAAATTCTACAAGTACCAAATAAGTTACATTCAATCTCCTACATTACCAAATAAGTTACATTCATTCAATCTCCTACATTACCAAATAAGTTACATTCAATCTCCTACATTACGGATGTCAAGCTGATTTTACGGAGTATACATATTAAAATTGACATTTAGCGAGTATGAGTAATCAGGAAAAACTTCTCCTTCAGGCTCATTTGGGTCATCAGAACTCTCTGCGTTTTCATCAAGAGAAAGTTGAACAAGAGTTCATGGCTCCTTATACAATACGACCCAAACCTTCGACTGCCTAGGATCTTTGAAATAAAAGCACTGAGTAGCCTGCTTTGCGAACATAAACTTCAAATCGGGGTAAATCTCCTTATCTAGATTTACAAGATTAAAACCATATGCATCCCTTGTTCTATCAGCATGACACCATCGAACCTTAAATATCACATAACTACGTACGTCTTTTGTACCATATGCATAGAATATCTCCACGATATCTTCTAGTTGTCCATAATAAATTACATCACCAAGTAATGGATTCTGGTCTGTCGAGCTTGAATAACATTCTTGAGAGAAGACAGCCATGACCCCACTGTTTTGGGTAACTCTCTCCTCCTCAATCCCTACCCGTTAAAATAAACACCCATTTACACGATATCCACTGTATTGTTTAACTGTATAGTGTGGGGCGTGTGTGTGAATTCTTATCTCTTCTGATATTGTCAAACCGGCAAATATTTGTCTTTCTCCCTAATGTTGAACATAATAACAAATGATCGTTAAAATTTTAATCTAAATTTTTTCCAAATTTAATTAAAGTTAAAATACACGAAACTAACTTCAGCTACGACCCATTCGGTAAAATATTTTTCATGTATTTTGGAAATTTGATTCCATGCTGACGGCCTAGTTATTTCTAACTACAACTCCTCCAAATATCGACTGTTGATATGATACTAGAGATCAATAATTTTTTAAATTAAAAAAATTACCTTGTTTATTAAAGTTAATGTACTTACTTTCGATAATCTTTAAAGATTTCTAGGTTGTGCAATACGAATGCATGAGCCTGTTTCAAGTCCAAATTGGAATAGTCTTTGTTCATCTTGGTACTTCCATGGAAAGTGTCATCTCTATTACTAATTTGTGAATTATTATTTATATGTCCACCTGGCATATACTGAGAGGCAAAAGTCATGCATTCATTTGCCACATAGCGGTCAGCAATCGAACCCTCCGGATGACCCCGATTGTGCATTATGCTCTTTAAGAAACCCAAATATCTAAAGAAAATAGTAATAACTATGAGTTATTAACATAAAACAATTACATATTAGGTAAATAGACTTAATTGAATTTTAACTAACCTCTCCATGGGATACATCCAACGATAGTTAACTGGACCTCTGAGTAATGTCTCATCTACAAGATGATGTGTAAGATGGACCATAACCGTAAAAATGAGGGAGGAAAGAATATCTCCATTTTGCAGAGGGTTTTATTCATTTCTCCTTTTAGTGCCTTAAATTTTGTAACATTGATAACTTTTGAGCATAACTTTCTAAAAAATCCACAGAATTCAATTATAACCTTTGTTACTTCATCATCGGCCATGTTGTTACGGAGTGCCATCGGAAGCAATTGGTGAAGAAGGATGTGATAATCATGAGTCTTAAGTCCCAAAATTTTTCGCTCTTTTACCTGGATATTATTTGAAATATTAGAGAAGTAACCATCTGGCGACTTTACCAATTTGAGCACCTCACAAAATCTATGCATCTCAACCTTTGACATCGTAATGCGAGATGAGGGCAACTCAAATTTGCCATCAGCGACTTCTCATACTTGCAGATCATGTCGCATGTTTAATGCATTCAAGTCTCGTCGAGCCCATAAATTGTCCTTTGATTTCTTACCATCCTGTAAGAGTGTGGACAACAGGTTGTCGCATATATTTTTTTCAATATGCATTACGTCTAAGTTATGCTGAATTTTGAGCTTTTGCTAGTACGCGAGTTGAAAGAATATACTAAATTTTGCCCATCCTCTTGGCAATTCCTCAGCATGTGTGTCATCCATAATGGACACTTGTCTCTTTCGTTTCGGTGCCCTCTTTATGATGGAAATGTGTCTCGGTGCTAGAATATCCTCTTTTGTATATCGGCTCTTTCCGAACTTGATTTTAGGATATCCCTCAAACAATTCTACAATCTCATCTCCGATCATTACATGTGGCTCCCCTCTTTTCTCTTCTTGGCCATCAAACTTATTCGCTCACTTTTTAGCCCTGTATTTATGTCCCTTTCATAACCATCTTCTGTTAAACCAATAACACATCTTTCGACTGTGTTGTAAATGAAAGCCTTCAAAGTTTGGACTGCATACAGGACAAGCGTATGTCCCTTTCGTAGACCAACCGAAGAGATTAGCATAAGCTAGAAAATCATTAACCATCCATATAAGAATAGCAGGGAGATTAAACGATTCACAGAAAAATGCATCATATGTTTGGACCCCCTCATCCCAGAGAAGTTTTAACTCATCAATTAACGGCTCCATGAACACATCTATGTCATTACCAGGTGAGTGCTTGCCTGGTATCAGCAATGAAAGGATCATATACGGTTGCTTCCTACAAAGTTCAGGTGGTAAATTATAAGGTATTAACACAATTGGCCAAGTAGACCAACCCGAACTCATAATGCCAAATAGGTTGAATCAATCGCTAGATAGACCGAGTCTGACATTCCTGCACTCTATGCCAAACCAGGGAAAAGATTGACCCACATGCTCCTATGCGTCTGCATCTGCCGGATATCTTAGTTTACCATTAATTACGTGTCCTTCCTTATGTCACCGCATATTTTTAGCTGTGTCTTTGGTCATATACAACCTTTGTAACCTAGGCACTAAGGGAAAATATCGGAGCACCTTCTCTAGAATTTTCTTCTGCTGCTTCACTGACTCATCTGCCTTTCGTGTTGAAGTTCATGTATTCTTTTTCCAACGAGACACTCCACACTTTGGACATTCCTCAAGCTTCTCGTTATCCTTATAATACAGGATACAATCATTCAGACACGCATCGATTTTATTGTAATCTAAACCTAAAGCGCCAACAATCTTATTTGTATCATAACACTTTTCTGGTATGCTGTTCTCTCCGTCCGAAATTACCTTGCATAGTAAATTAAGAAGCATTTAAAAATATTTATCTGACATTCTGCTGAGGGTCTTAATACGCATCAGTTGAAGAATAAATGACAATCTACTGTACTCTGAGCAGCCGGCGTACAGATCCTTCTCGTCATCTTCCAATAACTTCATTAAACTTTTAAAGCCATTGGTATCACGCACATCTACAGCATTTCCGACACCTTCTACATCTTCGAGAACCTCCGTTACTTCAGTAACTTCTGCAACTACTGCAATATCATTGAACATTACATGTGTATCGTCTATCCTCAGATTTATATTTCTGTCATCTTACTCAATATCTTTGTCTTCTCCGTGAAATCTTTAATATTTATACTTTTCATCAAATCTCCATCTTTCTTAAGTGTTTTCGTATAGCAACTCTATCCACCAAACCCCTATTTCTGCACATGCTACAAAGAAAAAATAATAAATCGTTCTCTAACTTCCTCGGGTTTGCATACGCATACTCAAGGAAGGCTTCCCATCCTTCACGATATCGAGTGTCACCCGCTCTTCTTTTCATAATAGGAATATCAATCCATGACTTGTCAGGAACTTCTCTCATCTGTATGTTAGGTACAATTATTAATTATTTTAATATCTCATAAATCGTCTTAAGTTTGATAGTTTTTACTGTAGTTGATTTGAATAAATACTAAGTAGGTGAAATTACTCTTTTATAATGGTCATTGTCGTACTAAATTGGGCTAAACACTATGTGATAATCTTCATTGTCTACATTGAACAAACACTAGGTTAGTCTAAAACTCTCTCGGCTGTCATAGGAAGGCTTTTATCCCATTAACAATATAGTAGTGCTTACATCTAACTTTGAATACTTTGTGCATTTTCATTTCTAGAAAATTTCGACAGAACCTACTCGTTGTTCTCCGAGTACACTGTGCGGATGTTATTATGCATATCGGTAATAGACCAAAATCGGTAAGTAATAGACTGAAACGCATAACAACATACACTTATTGTACACGGAGAACAACGAGTACGTGCAACCGAAATTTTCTAGAAATGAAAATGCACAAAGTATACAAAGTTAGATGTGCGCACTACTATATTCCTAACCTGTCCGAATTGGACAGATCCAATAGTTACGTGCCACTTCTTTCTACTCATAACATAAAATAAATGATCATTTTCGGTATAGAATTAAATTTCATACCCAAATTTGAGTCGTCTATCTTATATTATAAGTCTAAAAAATTGGTAGTAGTTATTGCACGGGGATCTACGCCTAGCGTTAACTAATTTTTTTATTCACCTATAATGGATATATAACACATTATTGTGTTGTATATCACACTAAATGTAATTAGCATTAGGGTAGTATTTAAGTTTAGTGTTATTAGGGCACTAGTCTTAGGGCACAGATAATATTGGTTATTGTTGGATTATTATGATATTAAGTTTAGGGTTAGGGTAATATAAGGTTTTGTGAAATTAGAGTTAAAATTAGGTCATTAAGGTTTAGGGTAACTACATTTGCATGATTATCAAAAATCAATAGCATTAATTGCATAATAATTTTATAATAATAAAAAAACTAAAAAATAGAAATATGTGAAGACTAAAACCTTTTTTCAAGGAGGTGGAGGATGTTGACGATGGTTGGAGTTGAGGGCGGGGGCGGTCGAATAATAAATCTGCAATTTAGGACAATCAAAGCCCAAAAAATAATTTAATTAGTTAATGATCATTGGCGACGGGGGAACATTGGCGACGGGTATTACCTCATTGCCAATGCTAACATTGGCGACGGGGTATTAGCGACGGATGTATACATGTCGCCAATGTTCTTATTGGCGATGGATTTGTCATCCGTCGCCAATACCTAGATTTCTACTAGTGAATCCACGTTGGACTATTAGCCTTTTTTTTAATTATATTTAATTGTATATCTAATGACACGAATATGTGTCGTGATTTGCCACACTTTTTATTTGTGTAGCTATTGTTTAATTCTTTACAAATAAAATGATACTTTTATATGTGTCATAAAATAAGTGTGGACACATATAACTTTTATTATAGTGTTTATAGTATGGTCATTGGCGGATCTACATGGGAGGAAGTGGTGTCACGTGACACCACTTCCTCCAAGGTGTTCTATTGTTAATGCCTTAGTTTCCATATTTTTCCATATTTGCCCAATACTAGAACCAGCCCAAAAATTGAAGGCCCATAAGCATGTTTCTTCATTAAAAAAAATATGTTATGAAAAGTTTATAAGATTCCTCACCTGATCATGGCGATTCCATCTTATGTTATTGACTATAATTACCAGAAACTGAGGGCCCATAGAAGTTGATGACCCACAAGTGAACGAATTAGTTTTATTTGAGATGAAGTTTGCATGCATCATGGATCCCACTTGATTTTCAATTAATTAGGATAGGAAATAGAGTTGGTCAAAAGTACTCCATAGGAGCCCGAGAGAACCCTTAAGCTTTCACACCCCAGAGAGAGAGAGAGAGAGAGAGAGAGAGAGAGAGAGAGAGAGAGAGAGAGAGAGAGACGCTAGGCTTGTTAAGCGGCTGCATATAAAGAGGAAAAAATAGAGAGCACAAAGGAAAAAGATTAGGGTTTCTTCTCTATTTGTTCTTCGGTGAGAGATAGTTTGAAAATTAGAGCAATATTGTGATTATTGTAAGTTCTATTCTTATCCCTGTAATTTGACTGAGTGATACTAAATCTCTTCTCTTCTCCTCGCCAGTGAAATTAGGTCGTAGTGCTGAACTACGTAAACCTTGATTTTTTATGTTCAGTGTTTATGTTTCGGTATTTCCACAATATGTTTTGTCCACTCGTCTGATCAAGCTAATCCCAGCAGGTTCCTTATATACTAAGGATGTAGTTAACAAAGTGATAATTGCCTCAATGCTTGTGAGGAAGATTTTTAATTATTAATTAAATGGTGATACCACTTTACGAGAATCCTAGATCCGCCACAGAGTATGGTTGTTATTTTCCTAAAAGAAATAGTGAACACGTGGTTGTCTGCATGGTTGGAGGTTCTAGCTAATAAGAAGACAACCACAGAGGAAAGTCGACTTTATACGCATGGAAGCTTTAGCATTTCCACACTGCTTGAGGCTTAGAGACCAATCCCGACACTCTATCCGAATTTACTATTTCTTTTTGTTGTTTGTGATACAGTAGTGAAAGTGGAGGGAAATTTACGATGTTTGACATGGTAAACATGGAAGCTTAGGTGCAGCTGCCTTCTGGAGAAAACTTCGGGCAGGAAAGCTAGATAGGAGATCAATGGCATCACAGGAAGTAAAAAATAATCAAGCTTTCAGCTCGAGAAGGGTTTTACTACTCGAAATCTGGCACTAAAAGTAAAAAAAGGAAGGAGGTGTAAATTTCTTGCAATACATTCCTAGATGATGGAAATATTCGGCTTGTTTTTTATTTTTGCCACCCTTGAACTTTTATAGTGATGACTTGTAATTCTATAAGGTAAATTTTTGTCAAGAATATCATGTTTGCCAAGCGCACATTAAGTATACACCATGTTAAGATTTCTTTACGTACTGTGTTAGAAAATGAAATGTAGAGGGTTAATTCACAAACCCCTGAACTTTTTTGTGTTCTTGTTGCACATACCCCCTAAACTTTGTTTATCTCACGTAATCCCCCTAAACTTTGGGGTGTCTCACAAGCCCCCCCCCCCCCGGCGAAACTTTAGCCTCCTCTCACTAGAACCCCTTGCTTATAATTTGCAAATAACTAAAATAAGCTTGAGAGAAAAAAATCTCAAACCTTTTTGTTTGATATTTAAAAGCAATGTACTCTCTCCCCTAAGTTTTGGGTTTTTTTCTCTCAAGGAAATTTTAGTTATTTGCATATTACATGTACCTAGTTTTGGTAAGAAAAGTTCAAAGTTCAAGGGGGTTTTGTGAGACATCCCAAATGTTGGGGGGTTTATATAAGATGAACAAAGTTCAGGGTGGTTATGTGCACCACCCCTCAAAGTTTAGGGGTTTTGTGAAATTAGCCCTAATGTATATGAAGCAAAGTATGCATCATGTTAAAATTGAGGTAAATTTCACAAAACACCCATGAGCTGTGGGGGATAAGCCACAAAACTACCATGAACTCTAACAATTCCAGAACACCCATGAATTTTGGGTTGTTTCATATAACCCCCCTTACATGTTGAAAATTTCCCACCAGACCCCTAACGGCTCAAGCATTAATACAGACACACAATAAACACCATTATAAAGAAACACATCTCACGGTACTTTTCCAAAGGAAATTCATTAATAGCTTCAATATTTAGCAAAGTTTCGATTTTGATCAGGCATTTACACAAACATGTAATGAGCACAGTAAAAACCAAGATGAATTGAGCAAAATCAAACAAACGGGTCCCCGCGAGATCAATGTATAAACCTGGTAATGCCTTTCGTGGCGCTTCAGATGTTTGCATCCGAGCTGAACGGTGCCTAAGGACTTGAAATGAGCTCATTAATTTCACACAACCTACCCGTTCTGCTTATTAGGAACCCGTCAAAGGCTCAAACTTTATAAATGTCACTTGACCCACTTAAAATTTAGGGCTTGCCACAAAACCCCAACGCGTCGTTTGGTAAATGAGAATTGACTTAAGTGAGAATGGAATGAATTAAGAATGTAATAAAATTAATGTGGGAATATAATGTATAATAGTGGGCGTGTGTTGGTTTGAACCGCGGGCCAAATAGGCCCAGCCCGTCTTGGGTCAAGACTTGGCCCGGCCCGTGATATACCCGGGCCATGGGCTGGTTGGGTTCCACTCTGAACCTGTGGACAGAGAAGCAGGCTCGGCTCATGCCCAACTCGGCCCACGCCCATTCCGGCCCGGCCCAATCCAACCCAGTGTGCCTTGGATGATAGTTATATTTTTTTCCTCAGAAAATTCCAACTCATTCCAATTACAGGTTTGAAAATAACTCAACCCATCCCAATTTATTTTTATTATTCACAATAGTAAGCCCAACAAACAGCGCATCCCATTAAAAAATAACCAAACTCAGAGGCCATGGCCCATGGGCCAGACTAGCACACAGTAATTCATACTTTTTTAATGTAGATTTTCTATCTTTCAATGCTCCGATGTCCAACAAAAACTCTCCAAGATGCTATAGATGTATTATTGACATCACAATCTCATAAACAACTCACACTATGTAAAAAAAATAGACTAATAATGTAATTCACAAATTCAAATTGACTTTAAAATAGAAATTTTGTAATGTAGTTATTTCATAGAACATTAACATCTTTTTAGATGTTTCGGTATGATATGAGATGCAAGTCAATTGAAAATTGCAATCTCCAAGGGTTTGAGTTGTAAATTAGTAGTAGTAGAGATTTTCTAAGCTCTATTCAGTATTTTGATAAATATTTATAATCATTTTGATTTACTGAACATACTCAAATTATTGTAAATCTTTTATCCCTTGAGATAACTCCATCACCAATTGTAAAGTTATAGGATTTAGACTTTGCACAAAGATAAAATATAGGTATCCCTCTTTTTTTTCTTTTTTCTTTTTTTTGATAACCCAGCCCGGAATTGAACCTATGACCGTGAGAACAATATTGGAACCTCCCAATCGTTCGGGTCACCCACATTGGGTTATAGGGTTTCCTCTTTAAATTATACATACTAATCTAGCAAAAAATTTAAAAAGAAACAAAAATTGTAAAGAAAATAATTAAACAGAAAAAATGTGGGCTGATAAATTACAGAAATATTTTTTCAAAATGTGTTAAGCATATAATTATTGCTACTCACTTTCATTTATTTATCAAAATAGGTCAATAAGGAAAAGATAATTTTTAGAAAAAGAAACAAATATTAAAACCAACAATAACTCATACTTGACCATTCATGTTCTCAACCGATTCCTTGCCCACAAACCGGTTCACATCAATTACCTAGGAAGGAAAACAAAAGTAATCTGTCAGAGCGGATTCAGCAAGTACCGTCAAAAGAATAGGAATCCAAATGAACGGACTTGTGAATAAAAATTCACATATTAATACAAACAAATGAATGATAAGCTCAAATAGATAGTGATCATCAAAAAGATAATAATGCTTAAACAAAATGCTAGAGCAATAAGATATGATAAATAACACAAATATAAATAGGAATATAGACCATCTACTGCATTGTGGACTGATAAGTGAATATATCATACCTCATTAAATATAGCACCACTACTAAACATGCCTACTCAAGTCCTAATAATTCTGTCAACACTTACACCGAAAAGTATAACAAAATACAAGTGAAATGATGTGAGAATAATTATCAACATCAAATAAAGCAGAGGAAATCATCCATTCTACTGCAACATCATCATCATATCATATCATCATATTAATCATTAAATAAATTACCAATTCAAACCACAACTGCATTAAATAAATATCATTTCAAATAGAGCTTAAATTACGTTCTTATTTTGGATATGTAACGACTGAGCCTGTCCGCTTAAGGTGGTTACATATAATCATACTCATAACTCATAAAAAAAGGCACTCATCTCGGAGCCCTCTGGCCAACCAACTCACCTTAAGATGCAACTCACCTCATTACTTATCCCCCATTCCTGTTATTATTTAAATTATTTTCTTTGTATATATAATATTATACACTAAATTCCAATCCTCCGAAGCACTAACCATACAACTAGTTAGGCATTATATACCATCGTTGACATTATACTTGGTAGCTAATCACCCGGCACATACGTACGTAATCCCTAATCTAGGAGATGAAATACCTCACAAACTAGGAGCAAGTTACTAAATCGTAGACATGTACAAAGGATTAAGAAACCAAAAACTATCAATCATCAACATTCAGCACTATTCATCTTGTAGCAATAGCTACAAAATCATTCGAATCATTTACAAATATATTTATTAATTTATATTAATGTGTTGAGTTATATAAGTGACAAAACACTCCAAAAATATAGTTAGGACTACACCCACACTATCGATTAATTAAATACTCTTTTGAGTCACATTACTTATAATAACATTATAATTTCTAATCAAATTTTAATTGTCGAGTCTCTTCGGACATAAATGGACACTTTCAAATTAATTAATCATATAACAACCTAAGTTCGTTGTTAAACAAATACTCAGTTAAGCAATTAAGAGGATTAACACAAAAAGCATCCAACATACCTCAAAAGGGTTGTGGAGAACTCTATGTTAAATTTAAATAATAATTCATCCTCATTTAAATAACATATGGCTCAACTGGTCATCTCAGTTTACATTAATAAGATACGTTCAATTACAATTCAACTATCCTCAATTATTTGGATAGTGGTATTTACAAACCAACTCGATAAAAACTAACCCAAATAAAAGGGTTTTAAAAACTAACAACTCCTAAGAGTTCACCATACAATTTGTAGTCAAGAATAGGTCATAAGTTGGCTCAATAATATATATATATATATATATATATATGAGAAATATGGGTATGCTTGGTACCAAGCACCATTTTGGTGCTTGCTAAAGAGGTGTATCAATCACATCCACTCCTCAACCCATGTGCTTTTGGTCCCCATTTGAGGAGTGGATGTGATTGATACACCTCAACTATCAAGTACCAAGTACCAAGCATACCCATTTTTCTATATATATATATATATATATATATATATATATATATATATATATATATATATATATATATATATATATATATATATATATATATATATATATATATATATATAGAGCAAGGCTCCTATAAACTTAAGTTGATAGGGAATAGTCATCCACCAACTTTTCTAACCATTGATGTTGTCTTGGGATCCGTGAAAGATATAAAGCCCATCTTTGAGATTTGTGTGCATCTTGATTTCACCTATCCCAAGGCAACATCAATGGATATAAAAGTTGGTGGATACTATCTCTTATCAACTTAAGTTTATAGAGCCTTGCTCTATATATATATATATATATATATATATATATATATATATATATATATATATATATATATATATATATATATATATATATATATATATATATATATATATATATATATATATATATATATATAAAATTAGAACGTGAGTGGCATATAACACCCAAATAATAGTTAAAATATATCCAATCCACATGTAGGAGTGGTTAAAGTTTAAGGGACATAGGATATCATATGAATAAGATATGGTTTCATACAACTCGTTAAAAAGGTCTGCACCCAAAACTGTGCATGTTTTTAGGCGGCTGAAAACCTAGCCAGACATCTGCATGATCAGCCAAGGTTGCCTGAAAAAATCAGACATCTCTAGAAGCTATTTTAAAATCCGGGTTTCTGTCAAACACAACTTAGATGTCTACTCCTTATCAGATGTCTAACATCTCCATCAAACGTCTAGTGTTGGTTGACCAAACATCTAAATTTAGTTCAGACGTCTGATGTCGCTCGTTAGACGGCTGATTTCCTGATAATCAGCATGTTTGCGTCTCGTTCATCAGTATTTCTTTAACATTTTAACTCCAGTCTTCTCTTACGCCTTCGAGTATATTTAGGAAACTAATTGGAACTTCTTAAACTATGTTACTAAGTCTAAAATGACACAAAACTATTTAATCTGATATGGTCAAACTTTATTCACTTGTAAAATATCAACTATAAACCCTACAACAATTGCACAAATTCCTAGGGTTTTAAACATCACACTCAAAATATAAAACACGAGTTATGTATATTGCACGTGATAACTTCCTAAAATCAAAAAGGAAGATGAGCAAGTAGTACTTGCCTTTGAATCTACTGATATAGATATACAGAACCAAATCCTGCGTGAGCATAACTTCATACTTCTAACTGTTGTGCTCCTCCTCCATAGCCATCGTCATTGATCTCCAACAAAACTGTTGAAGAACTTGATTCTCTCTCTTTTTCTCTTCACTTCGCGCGCGCGCGCGCACACACACACTCTCTCTCTCTCTCTCTTCCCCCCATCTCTAAATTTCTCTTTTTATTTCTCTATCTTCTCTTTCGGAGGTAACCTCTTTTACGGATGAGAAAATAGGGTTTTGAGAGAGGAAAGTCGGGTACATACATGTTGAAGCGAGTCGGGTTGTAGAAATAAGAAAACAAGTCAAAAATATGTGATTTTAGCTTAATTCATCAAACCAGACATTCGGTCGTAGTGAACTAGATGTCTACCCATTGTCTAGGTGTTTGGCCCTATCGTTCAGAAGTCTGGCCCTGCGGTCTAGCAGAATCTGATACGATGGCTAAAATGCCTGATTATTCGGCAAACTCTGATTAGGCTAAATTTTGACACAATGTGTAAAATGATGAGAAGAACATTTTCCTGAGCTATAAAAAATTCAAATTCCAAATAAAAATGGGTCAAATGGTCGAAATACTATAAATTTGACACTGAAATTGATATCTGACAACTCTAGACCATTCGTCCGGTTTCCTACATTGAATACATATAGAATGAAAAATGATTAGAGAGTGATATCACTATGAAAGTAATAGTATGAGACTATCAATAATATAAGTCCTTGTTTGACCGATCCAGCAACAAGAAAATACACCAAACAGTATACATGCGGATATGGGATGTTACAAAGCCTGGCCCGGCCCATGCCCACCCCTTGCTCTCAGTGCAATTAAAGAATAAAGTGAGAATTATAATCTTTTATTTTTGAAATTTGATAATTAATAAGCAACCATTCATAATTGGAAGTTATTTTATTTTATTTTCCATTCTCACTTAAGTAGAATGTCCATTTTCTGCCATCTCACAAAATATGGGATAAATAAGAAGTGGAAATGTACATTTTAGCTTCCAAAAATTCCTCTTGTAATCTTTAAAATAATTGGTATCAAAGTGAATTTTGATTAGAGTAGACTTGTCTTTAAAGAAAGGTTCGATCTTTGCGGCATGGAATCAGAAAGTTTTTTGATGATGAAAACTGAGATTAAAAAGTTTGATGGTAAGAGAGATTTCTTTGGCGAAAAAGGATAGAGGCGGTCTTGAATCAACATGACCTAGATCAAACTTTGATAGGAATGGACAAGAAGCTAGAGTAGATCACAAGTGACGAGTGGAACAAGATGGATCGAAAGGCGCAGAGTACGATTTTACTTTCTCTCTCTCTCTTATGAAGTGGGGTACCACATAATCGAGAAGAAGACTACACTTAGTATATGGAAGAAACTTGAGGAGCTGTATATAGCCAAGAATGCATCCATCAACTTGTATTAGAAGCAGCAGTTGTATAGACTATGGATGAAGGAAGGTACAACAACGTTCGAGCATCTGAGTAACTTCAACAAGACAGTGATTGAGTTCGTGACAATGGGTCAAAGATTAAAGATGATGATAAGGCGATAATCTTAACGAGTTCTCTTCTAGTGAGTTACCAATATTTGAAGATTTCACTAACCATAGGCTATTAGTGATGAGTCGGGTTTCAGTACCGGGTTGGTAGCAGATGTGAGAGGGAAGAGATCTTCAAACAGGACAAGTTCGTGGGCTAAACAGTGCTTCATTTGCCAAGAGAAGGGCTACATGAAGAAAGACTGCTTTAAATGGTAAGAGTGGTTAAAGGGGCAAAAGATGGAGGATCAGATGGCCCAACTTCATAGGTAGTAGGTATTACGAGAAATTAACTAGATGATGTGTTGACGGTTTCAGAGGAAAAAAGTCAACGAGTTGAGGTGTTGATGGTTTCGAGAAACAACACTTCTTATGGCTGTTGAATATTGGATTCTAGAACATCAGCTCATGTATATTCTCAAACAAGCTTGTTTGACTTCCTAGAATAAGGAGTCAAGGAGACAGTCCACATGGTGGATGACACAAGTTGCGACCTCACAGGTGTAGGAGCAGTTGCGGTGGCGAGAAGAAGGGGGAGCATGGTCGCCTTGGAGAATATTTGGTTAATCGCGAAGGCGAGGAAGAGTCTAATATTTATCAAGGTGTTTGACTCTATAAGCTACCAAACCGAAGTGCAAGGAGGAGTCATTGCAATATACCATAATAGGAATCCCGTCCTAGTTGGAAAGAAGTATAGAGATGACTTGTATTGGGTGTCTGAAGAAACTGATATTCAAGGCGGAGCTTTGTTTTCAAGAGGATGAATGACCACAAGGAAAAGAAGCTAGCGGTGAACTTGGGCTCCGAGAGAAAGCCAAAATGGATGTTCAACTCCAAGTGGAGGAGTCTAGACGAAGACTATAATAAGTCAATAGACGGGCCTGGTGAGTGCAACAATGGAGATTGGTGTCAAGTCAACAAAAGGCTTGACATCAATGTGCTAGCAATGATTGCTCCAATGCCCTTTAGGAGAGGGGGGCTTAAGGTGATTTATCGAAGGTGTTCATTCCCTATAGTTTATCAAGTTTTCAGCAAAAGGTTACAAGGAACGATTGACATTTCTAAAGGTGGCTTTTATACAAGCCTTAGGTGAAGATTGTTGAGAAATAACCTTATGTTTAAGGAAATCCTAGTTGGACTTGAATTGGGGATTGAATTTAATTACAAAGAATAAATAATAATTAAAATTAAATTCTAATTGAAAAAGAATAAGAATTGATAATCCAAGTCAAAGAATGAATCCTACATGAATTCAATAGGGGGAAAAACTCTTTAAATACCCTTTGAGAGGTTTATTATAAATCAAGCCACAGGAAAGCCAAGGAAAAGTGCATATTGAAAGAGTAAAGCAAGAGAGAAACCTATGGCTTGTGAAATATCTTTTAGTGAGATTGAGAAAGGGTTTCTTATGTGATCTATCTAGATCCCAAGAATAAATTATCTTATTGGTTTCACCTGACGCTCTGATACCACTTATTGGTGCACGCCACCTGCATCCCAAAACAGATTGTTGCATACCAACCGGCGATCTATATAGAAGCGTAGCCTGTGGAAGCATCACTGAAACACTTAATTAGATCTCCTCATCCTTTATAGATCAATCAATCACTAGATGATGTGAAAATACTAGGAAAACCTATTCGAACTAAAGAGAATAGCAATATATTGCAGAAAATAGATCAAGACACAAAGATACGGGAATTTATGTGGTTCGGCAATCGCCTACCGTCACAGCGAGAGAATTAAGTCTTCTTTTATTCTAAAGATTACAAGATAATCTGTTCTTGCATTTTTTATGAATAACCCGCAAAAAACCTCTTAATCTCACTAAAGCATCTCTCACAAAATCCTAGATTTCTCTCCTTATTTTATCTATTTCTCTTACAATATGCAACTCTCCTTAGCTTTCTTATGGCTTGATTTGCAATGAACTCTCAAGGGGTATTTATAGAGTTTTACCTTTCTCTTGAATTCATGTAGGACTCTATCATTGACTTGGATTATTAATTCTAATTCTCTTCCGATTAGAATTTAATTCTATTTGTAATTGATTATTTCCAATCAAATTC
Source organism: Asparagus setaceus (assembly GCA_012295165.1). Taxonomy (NCBI): domain Eukaryota; kingdom Viridiplantae; phylum Streptophyta; class Magnoliopsida; order Asparagales; family Asparagaceae; genus Asparagus; species Asparagus setaceus. The sequence goes on along the minus strand of CM022705.1, from coordinate 41,696,000 downwards.
AATCACCAATCTAAGTCTAACTAGAATTTTCTAAAATACAAGGTTATTTCCTAATAATCTCCACCTTAGGCTTGTATGAAGCCACCTTCGGAAATATCGATCCTTTCTTGTAATCTTGCATTTTAAACTTGTAAAACTGTAGAGAACGAACACCTTTGAGAAATTACCTTAATCCTCTCCCCCAAGGGCACCTGCCCAATTACCACTTGCACATCGGTGTCAAGCCTTTTGATTACATGACACCAATCTCTATTGCTGCACTCTCCAAGCTCCTCTGTCGACTTGTTGTAGACTTCATCTGGACTCCTCCACTTGGAGTCGAACTCCCATTTTAGCTCTCTTCCTCATGGTCATTCACCCTACCTATTGAAGATGAAACTCCATCTCGAACACCAGTTCCTTCAGAGACTCGATACAAGTCATCTCCATACTTATTCCTAACTAGGACGGAATTTCTATCGTGGTATACCGCGATGACTCCATGCACTTGGGTTAGGTAGCTTATAGAGTCAAGCACCCCCATAGATATCAGATTCTTCCTCGCCTTTGGGATTAACCGAACATTTTCCAAAGTGATCATGCTCCCCATTTTCCCGCCACTGTAACTGTTTCTACACCCACGATGTCGCACCACATGTCATCCACCGTGTAGATAGTCTCCTTGACTCTTGCATCAGGGAGTCAAACAAGCTTGTTTGGGAACATATATGAGTCAATATTCTAGAATCCAATATCCAACCCCACAAGAAGTGTTATTCCTGAAAATCATCAACATCTTAACCCGTTGATGTTCTTCCTCTGAATTGCTAATGCGTCACTAGGTTGATTTCCCTTAATACCCACTACATACAAAGTTTGAGCCACCCGATTCCCTATCTTTTCCCCCTTCAACCACTCTTTCTATTTGAAGCAGTCTTTCTTCATGTGACCCTTCCCTTCGTAAAAGATGCATGCTTTAGCCCATGAACCTGTCCCGTTTGAGACCTATTTCCTAGATCATCTGCTACCGACCCAGCATCGGAACCCAACTCATCACCAATACCCTATTGCCACTAAAAGTCATCCGTGAGGAGCGCTGCTTTGACCTCATCCATGGTGATTGCCGCATTGCCTATGGTTAGCAGTGTTTTTAGATATTAGTAACTCAATGGAAGAGAACTCAGTAAGATTATTGTCTTGTCATAGTCTTCTAGTTTTTCCCCATTGCCGCTAACTCGGTCACTACCTGTTGAAGTTGCTCAGATGCTCTAACATTACCATACCTTCCTTCATTTGCAGTCCATAAAGTTGTTGCTTCCAGTACAAGTTGGTGAATGCATTCTTGGCTATGTATAACTTCTCGAGTTACTATCACATATTAAGTGCAGTCTTCTCCCCGATTATGTGGTACCCCACTTCATAAGAGAGGACAAGTAGCATCCGTGCTTCCCAATCCATCTTGCTCCACTTCTCACTAGTCATATTTTCTAACTTCTTGTCCACTCCTAGCAAAGCTTAATCTAGGTCGTGTTGAAGCAGGACAACCACCATCCTTTTCTGCTAAAGCCCAAAATTCCTCTTATCTTTGAACTTTTCAATCTCAACATTCATCGCCAAAGAATTTTTTGATTCCATGCCTCAAAGATTGAACCAATTATTGGCGCACCCCCCTACAACTCGACACTAATCATTATGCACCTATTGGTGATGTATGTGGATGCATAACCTATGGAAGTATCACTAAAACACTTGATTAGATCTCCTCATCCTTTATAGAGCAAGCGATCACCGGGCGATGTAAAAATACCGAGAAAACCTGTTGGAACTAAAGAGAATAACAATATATTGCAAAAAAATAGATCAATAGATAAAGACATAAGATTTACGTGGTTCGGTAATCGCCTACGTCCATGGGGAGAGAATTGAGTCTTCTTTTATTCAAGAATTACAAGATAATACATTCTTACATTCTTGATGAAAAACAAGCAAAAACCCCTTTCAATCTCACCAAAAGATCTCTCACAAAATCCTAGATTTCTCTCCTTAATTCTCTCTACTTCACTGTTACAATATGCAACTCTCCTTAGATTTTCTATGGCTTGATTTACAATGAATATTTCAATGGGTATTTTTAGAGTTGTTCCCTTCTCTTGAATTCATGTGGGACTCCTTCTTTGATTTGGATTATCAATTCTAATTATCTTTCAATTAAAATTTAATTCTAATTATAATTGAATCTTTTCAATCAAATTCAATCATCAATCAAAGTCCAACTATGATTTCCTGAAATACAACGCTATTTCCTAACATTGTAAACATGATTGAGAAGTGAGAATGAGCATTATATTCCTATTCATTCCCGTGTTTTCAGTTCTTGCAACTAAACTCTTAATGCTATTACTACAATTTTTTATGGAAGAAAATATCCTCTCCCTCATCAAATGTAATCAGTCTCCTCAACACCAACACCCTCTGATACTGATTTCCAAACCTCCAAAAAAAAAAGCCAAACCGAACAGCCCCAATCAAATGAATCCAAAATCCCTGTTCCTTCACTTCAAATTCCCTCTCCTTTGTCATCACTGCGTTCAACATCCTGTCCCTCTCCTCCCTCAACCCCACACCCACTGACGTCTCCTACCTGCTCCGTTCTGGCCTAAGCTATAAGAAAAAAGCAGAAGGGAGAAGTGGTTGAAAACTAAAAAAAAAAAAGAAAAGAAAAGAAAAGACATGAAGGGTTTCTCTATCATGTGCATTATAGTCATTTGATCGCACATATTTTCATAGTGAAATCAGACCTAACGAAGTTAGATTGCGGGTTAACTCACAAAAGTTTAGAGGGTTTAAGTGGCATTTTGTAAAGTTTTTAGAGGTTAAATGAAAAACATCCAAACTAATTGAATTTTGTGAAATTGTGAAATTTACCCATAATACTATGATTAGAATCACTTTATGCTAGCCAATTTTGTCTAAAATTACTTTACGGGGAGTATTACATTTTTAGTCTAAATTCATTTTAATACTTTTATATGGGTAGATAATAGAGGTGCTAGTCCATGAAATAAGGTATAATATGCACGCATATTACATTAAAGTAAGGGTAAATTTCACAAAATTGCAGTGAACTTTATGGCATTCGCCATGAAATCTCCTTTAACGTTTTTATTCCACCAAACCCTGTTGAACTTTAAGGGATCTCACAAAGGCCGCTAAACTTTTAAATCTTTCCAAGGAACCCCTAACATGGTTAATGGTACCATTGGACATTATCTATCTATACTATATACTAAAGTAAGGCCCTAGATTGCCACTTGGCAACTTGTAGTTCCTTTGGCTTTTTTATTTTGGTTTTTTTATTTTCTTTCTTTTTCTTTTTTTTTTTAAACCTATCCCTCAACTTCTTTACTCATAAAATATAATAATAAGTAACTAATAACTCAAATATTCAAAATCCTCATGCAAGAATCAGTCCTAGGGACATTGACTGTTCATTTTCCCACTTTATTATGTATGATATGCAAATTATGTATTACATGCAGGACAAATGTTTATAAAATTTTTTAAAACATTTTAATCTCTCTCATTCTCTCTTTTACAATCTAAAATCTCTTCATCACTACCACCTTAACTGAAGCTCATTCAAATTATTAAACCTCACACATTTAAGTACCTTTTAATAGCCCCCATTTAATGACTATTATTTCCATCAATTTCATTGATCATAAACCCCTTCAAATCTCATTTCACTACACCCTCCTATATTATATACAAAATGATATTATTTTCATCCAATAGGCCTCTTGCAACATGTTTTATCAGTTCGTTGTAGTTCTTTTTCAAACTCTATTATATACTTTCATAGTTGGAAAGTTAGTTTTTTTTTTGCATTTTAATGTGTGATTAATTATTGTTCATCTTGGGTGTTATTCTACATAGGTAATACCTTAAAATTCACTTTATTTTTTCCTTTGTTTCAGTTTGTGATCATCTTTGAAAACTAAAAATAATTTAATTTTGTGTAGAGAATCTGCAACTAGAAGAATACTTTCTAATTAATTCATTTGACTTTTCTTTATAATATGATGATTTATTGTTTCTTTCCTAGATTATTGTCATGTCAGTTGATTTCAAGACAAGTCGTTGAAATTTAGATTTTTTAAATTTAAGTTAATTAAATATTACTACAAATAACTATTACCTATTTAAGTTGTTTTAATTTATTTTATTTTAAAACTTTTCTTCTTTGATGTTTATCTAGGTTTTAGCTAAAAATAATGGGATCAGTTTTGCTTCTTACATAGTTTTAGGTTAACATATTATGTGTTGACTAAAAGGCTACAGTTTCTTTTATGACACTCATTTTATCTCAACAATACAAATTATTGTTGCTTTTAATGAATAATTACATATTTACAATCAACTTCTTTTAATAAAAAATATATGTATCATAAAAAGGATCCTGCAACATCATGTGGGTATAACTTGTTGATCCATTAACGTTATTAGGGGGTTCCTTTAAAATTTGAAAGTTTAGGGAGCTTTTGTGAGACACCCCAAAGTTCAAGAGAGTAGTGGAATAAAAATGTTCAGAGCAGTTTTGTAAGAAACAACCTAAGGCCAGGGGGTGATAGGGGCTAATTGATGTCCTAGAGTTGCAAGTATACAACCTTCAAGTTATAGTATTTAAAGTTATCGATCCCACGATGAACAGGTTTTGTAAGAGTTAGTCCAATTTGGTTCTCAAATTATGCGCGACAATTAGGGGTTATTCAACATGAGAGTAAGTGGTGAACATGGTTGTGAGAGATTAGAGCATGAATGTGGATTATGCGCAAATAAAAGAAAACGAGGAAGAAATTGTGTGTGAGGAGATTAGAGAATGTGAAGGTGAATGGAGTGCAAATAAACACAAAATGAGAGTGGAAAGATTAGAGAGTGTGTAAGTAAATATGTGCAAAATAAAAGAAAACAAGATTGAGAGAGGGAGAGTAAAGGAAAATCAAATCAAGAAGGAAAAATCAAGAAAACTCAATCAAGAACAAAGAGGCAAAACAAGAAAGTAAAAGATGAAAGATTCAATTAGAGATATTGAGAAATCTAGAATTGAATCCATTAACTAATCTCATTCATAAATTCATGAATCATTCTCTGTTTCACATTCTACTTTAGATTTATTAAGCATAGATTATCAAGCCACTCAAGGAAAGCATAACCTATCAAATTATCATCTAAGCAAAATCAATATTTATAAAAAGGAGAGTCAAATAGATAGTAATCCTAGAATTCATAAGCATAACCTATCAAACCATTCAAGTTAAGCATAGATTATCAAATTCTTCTTCTACCGATTAGTTCTCTAGTTGATTATCCTAAGCATGATCATTTTAAGCACAAGAGAAAAAGCTATGATTTACAAATAGAAATTAGACTAGTTTCATGCAATCCTAGAATTCCTACAAGGATTAGTTCCACATCTTTGAAAATGAAAGAAACAAGGAGATAGAAATTAGACAAGAAGGAATGAAGGAAATAAAGAGAGAGCTAATTACAAGAAGGAAATAAAAACAAGAAGAAAGATCAACAAAAGAGAAAAGAAATCAAGAAAATCTAAACTAATTGCAAGAAAATAAATCTACACTACAAATTAAAGATATTGCATGAAAGTAAATTGCATGAAAATAAATTGCATGAAGGTAAATACATGAATGTAAATCTACTCTACAAAGCAAAGAAAAGAAAATAAAAGATAAGAAAAGATAAACCCACATATTGTTCTTTTCATCTTCATCCTCCTTTTGGTCCTTGGACAAAGAGAATAAACAAATATGAAGGGGTAAAAAATTCTTTTATTAATTTGAAATAAAATTTAAAATTTTGGAAGGTCTTCTCAATTAAGAGTAACCCCCCTCTCTAAATGGAGTTTTTATAAAATTCTTCACACTCAAACCTCTCCCCCTCTACCCCTATTTATAGCCCAATGGAGTGAACATGAACCATTGGATCAAACTTGGCCACCAAGGAGTTGAAATCAGCCCTTAATTCGGAGTCAGTTGAAAACCAATCTGTTGGCTAATCGGTCGGCCGACCGATTGGTTTCCAACCAATTTTATCTTTTTCTTGATATTTTTGCACGAATTCTTCTTGGATTCCTTGGGTGTCTTGGGCCTTCGTTTGTCTTCAGATTTGGGCTTCAAAAATTGGTAGAAATTCAGAGGATTTGAGTCATATTGCTCTTATTCATTAATACTCCATTAGCCTGCAAATTAAGATAAAAACAGTTATTAGCAGGATATTTATTCATATAAAATAGGTAATGAGGGTATAAAATTATAATTAAATTGTGATTATCAAATACCCCCACACCTAAACTTTTGCTAGTCCTCTAGCAAAGAAAAGAAAATGAAAGAAACAAGGAGATAGAAATTAGACAAGAAGGAATGAAGGAAATAAAACAAGAAGAAAGATCAACAAAAGAGAAAAGAAATCAAGAAAATCTAAACTAATTGCAAGAAAATAAATCTACACTACAAATTAAAGATATTGCATGAAAGTAAATTGCATGAAAATAAATTGCATGAAAATAAATTGCATGAAAATAAATTGCATGAAAATAAATTGCATGAAAATAAATTGCATGAAAATAAATTGCATGAAAATAAATTGCATGAAGGTAAATACATGAATGTAAATCTACTCTACAAAGCAAAGAAAAGAAAATAAAAGATAAGAAAAGATAAACCCACATATTGTTCTTTTCATCTTCATCCTCCTTTGGTCCTTGGACAAAGAGAATAAACAAATATGAAGGGGTAAAAATTCTTTTATTAATTTGAAATAAAATTTAAAATTTTGGAAGGTCTTCTCAATTAAGAGTAACCCCTCTAAATGGAGTTTTATAAAATTCTTCACACTCAAACCTCTCCCCTCTACCCTATTTATAGCCCAATGGAGTGAACATGAACCATTGGATCAAACTTGGCCACCAAGGAGTTGAAATCAGCCCTTAATTCGGAGTCAGTTGAAAACCAATCTGTTGGCTAATCGATTGGTAATCGATTGGTTTCCAACCAATTTTATCTTTTCTTGATATTTTTGCACGAATTCTTCTTGGATTCCTTGGGTGTCTTGGGCCTTCGTTTGTCTTCAGATTTGGGCTTCAAAATTGGTAGAAATTCAGAGGATTTGAGTCATATTGCTCTTATTCATTAATACTCCATTAGCACGCAAATTAAGATAAAACAGTTATTAGCAGGATATTTATTCATATAAAATAGGTAATGAGGGTATAAAATTATAATTAAATTGTGATTATCAAATACCCCCACACCTAAACTTTTGCTAGTCCTCTAGCAAAGAAAAGAAAATGAAAGAAACAAGGAGATAGAAATTAGACTAGTTTCATGCAATCCTAGAATTCCTACAAGGATTAGTTCCACATCTTTGAAAATGAAAGAAACAAGGAGATAGAAATTAGACTAGTTTCATGCAATCCTAGAATTCATAAGCATAACCTATCAAACCATTCAAGTTAAGCATAGATTATCAAATTCTTCTTCTACCGATTAGTTCTCTAGTTGATTATCCTAAGCATGATCATTTTAAGCACAAGAGAAAAAGCTATGATTTACAAATAGAAATTAGACTAGTTTCATGCAATCCTAGAATTCCTACAAGGATTAGTTCCACATCTTTGAAAATGAAAGAAACAAGGAGATAGAAATTAGACTAGTTTCATGCAATCCTAGAATTCCTACAAGGATTAGTTCCACATCTTTGAAAATGAAAGAAACAAGGAGATAGAAATTAGACTAGTTTCATGCAATCCTAGAATTCCTACAAGGATTAGTTCCACATCTTTGAAAATGAAAGAAAATTCCTAACTCACTTTCGTAGGAATCACGGTTGTATTTAGCATACAACAAGCCTTTAAACCCCGAGTTACCCCAAGGGACGAGTTGTAGTCTCGTGAGGGTTTGCAAGGAATATATTCACAAAATTCAGTCAACTTGCCAATTCAAAAGAGTTAGAGAATAATTAATTCACTTGATATATTATAAACATTCTAATTAGATTTAGTTAATACTCAAGAAAACATTTTTATATATTACTCCAATATAAATCTTTTAGAAAATCTTTTCATTATAGATATACTAAACCAAATCTAACTTAGAATTTTAACTTAAAGGTTTGAAGAGAACATGCTAGCTCTTTGTTTAAACAATTTTCAAATTTCTTTATCAAAGGTCTTTTTCAAGAGAATATATATATATATATATATATATATATATATATATATATATATATATATATATATATATATATATATATATATATATATATATATATATATATATATATATATATATATATATATATATATATATATATATATATATATATATATATATATATATATATATATATATATATATATATATATATATATATATATATATATATATATGTATATATATCTTGAAAAATATTCAAATAAAGAAACTAAAAAATTATTCCAACTGCAAGTCAAGCATGCAAAAATTTCATCACTTTAAGTAAGAATCTCAGTTTGGACTTTAGTAAAGTATATTACATGAAAATCATTTCTTAGGTGATTTATTTGGAGTTATTATAAAAGGTAAACTTATGTATATAACTAATTAAATATTAGAATATTTACAACTTATCAAATAGATTAATTATTAATGAACTCCATAAAGTTGGCAAGTGACAATTTTTTTGTTGTTGATAAAACTACTAAAATTGAAAATACTAACTAAAACTAAAAAATACTAAAAAGAAAGCTAACTGAAAAATAAAGAAATACAGCAAAAACTACTTGTTCCCAAAATACCTCCACACCTAGACTTTGCATTGTCCCCAAGGCAAATACTATAATAAAGTCCAAAACATCATAGTATATGAGTACATGCCATAATAAAAGTCTAATGCTGGAAAAAGAAATACAGAAGAACATCCCTCACTGATCATCATCATCATCCCCATCATCAGTCTCTGTAGCCTCCATGTCCTCATCATCTCCTGTATCGGAATCTGTGTCACTGTTGCCAACCCCCTCCTCTACAGGCTGACGCGGTGGTGGCGGGACCTGTTGTGATGGAGGAGGAGAAGGAGGCTGATAAAATGGAGGAGGTGCAGATCATGGGCGCATCTCGTGTAAGGCTGAAATGATGTAATCTAGCTGGGATGCAATCCTAGCCTGATCTGATCTGTACTGGGCCTGGAAAAGATGGAACCCCGTCTCCAGAGTATAAAGGCGATCACCGAACGTCTGGGGTGTCCACTCTGATGGTGCATCACGAGGTGGAGGAGGTGGTGCGGATGGGCTCGGCGGTGGTGCTGCGTGAAGAAGTAGCAACATCGGACTCCTTTCCTCTGGCAGCAATACTCTTCTTCACGGTGTCAGCAGTCAAAGGGGCTCTGCCTGCCACTAGAGAATCTGTAGGATATACTGGGACACCTCCACAAATCCGTGTGATTAGAAAGGGATAGACCACCGCATCTTCACTGCATCGTTGGCTCAAGTAGTCCCTAGCACTAGTCGCGGTACCCCCTAGCATCCTAAATATGACGTCAGCTACATCGAAGCGCTGACCAGTCGCAATCCAATACAGTAGGACGAGGTCGCGAGTGGTAATCACAGAATATGAGGAGTTCGGGTATAAATCAAACTTAAGAAAGAGGTTCAGAAGAATGAACTCTTTCTTAAGTAGACTAGAGTTAAGTATCCCGCCCCTCGGTGCTGTAATAAAGAGATACTCCACCATCTGAGTGTAGCTCTCAGAACCTATCTCAAGCTCAGTATGAGCTCTGACAAAATTCGGGCACCCTCTAGGTGGCTTGGGGAGTCCTAAGATCTTCTGTATGAGTCTCGGTGTGATGGTGATCGGAATCCCCCTGATAAGAACATGAGCTGTGTTTTCATCTAACCTATCCCACGAGGCATAGAACTCTCTGACTAAGGTGGTGTTGGCCAGTTCAGGTTTCCTAACCATAAGGGACTCAATTCCAGCCATTCTGAAAATTTCAACTATGGAGCGGAAGTCGAGAAGCTTGTTTGTGTTGAATCCTCTCTCGAAGTGGATCGGTAGAGAAGCAAAAGAGAAAGAGGATTCTGTAATTCTTTGTCGTTTACCAGAAGCCATTATCTTGAATGACAAGAGTATGATATTAAATTAGTCAATGAGGGTGTAAATTTGCAAAAAAATTCAAAGTTTCAAGGTTTAACATGCAAATTCCTGTTTTCTGGCCACCAATCGGTTGGCCAACCGATTGGTTCGTCACTCTGCGAACTAATCGGTGGATTTTTACACCGATTCCTTGTACAAAGTTGTTTCAATTGGTTTATAACATCATATATGATCATTTACAGCAAGTTCTCTCAACCAATTACACCCAAAAACGAAGAAAATTGCAAAAAGTTAAGAAGTTAGGGTTTCGAGTTTATACCTTTGATTTGGTGAGATTTGAGTGAGAATTTGTTGCAAGAACATGTTCGATCGGACCCCAAACCCGTTAGCTTCAACTTAGAGCGACAATCGACGAAGAAAATCGAAATTTTGGAGAGAATTGGAGAGAGAGAATTCGGTTTTTCTCTCCGGTTTTTTTTTCACTTCTAACCTGTTGGCCAATCGGTTGGCCAACCGGTTGGTGGTTTTAAAATTTTTTTTTGTGGGCTGGGCTTTATGGGCTGCGGAGAAAAAAATAGTTTTTTTATTTTTTAAAGGGCCTTGGCCTCATGGGCTTGGCAAAAAAATTGTTTTTCTTCTTCTTTTTTTTTGTTTTGTTTTTTTTCTATGGACTGGGCTTCATGGGCTGTGGAGAAAAAATTTGTTTTTTTTTGTTTCTTTTTTTTGTGTGGACTATATTAATGGGCCAAGAGAAAAAACAATGTGTTATATAGGCTCTTTAATAGAATTTATTTATTTATTTTTAATATATATTTCTTTTTTTATTATATGAGCTAATCAACATGAGGATATAAAATTTTTCTTTTTTCTTTTTTTATTTTTGTTTTTATTTTTATTTTTAATATTTTATAAATAGTGTGGTTCATGAAGAACCAACACCTCCTCTTCTTCGAGTGTAGAAAATTCTAAAAATAGTTTTAAACGTTGACCATTAACTTTGAGAATATGACCATTTTTAGGATTTTCTATCTCGATAGCCCCATGTGAGAAAACTTGATTAACAAAATACGGACCCGTCCATCTTGATCTCAATTTTCTAGGAAAAAGATGTAATTTTGAGTTGTAGAGTAAAACTTTTTGTCCCGGTGTGAAATTCTTCCTTAAAATTGAATTATCATGAAAAATCTTGGTTTTCTCTTTGTAAATTTTTGAGTTTATATATGCATCGTTTCAAATTTCTTCTAACTCATTCAATTGGAGAATTCTTATTTTTCCTGCCGAGTCTAAATCAAGATTCAACTGTTTAATAGCCCACATTGCTCGGTGTTCTAGCTCAACGGGTAAATGACAAGCTTTTTCAAATACAAGTCTGTACGATGACATCTCCAAATTAGTTTTGAAGGCTGTACGGTATGCCCATAGAGCATCACATAATTTAACATACCAATCTTTTCTGTTATGATTAACGATTTTTTCTAAGATTTGTTTGATTTGTCTGTTCGTGACCTCTACTTGACCACTGGTTTGGGGGTGATAAGGAGTCGATAATTTGTGTGTGATCGAATATTTCCTCATCAAAGCTTCAAAAGAATGGTTACAAAAGTGTGTACCGTTGTCGCTAATGATTGCTCGGGGCACTCCAAACCGGGCAAAAACATTCTCCTTCAGAAACATGACAACAACCTTGTTGTCATTAGTCTTACAAGCAACCGCTTCAACCCATTTTAACATGTACTCTACAGCTACTAGAATGTAGATATTTCCAAAAGAATTTGGAAATGGTCCCATGAAATCTATACCCCACAAATCAAAAAGCTCAACAGCTAAAATGGGTTGTAAGGGCATCATATTTCTTCTAGTGATTTTTCCTAAGAGTTGACAACGGTTACAGGTTTTGTAAAACTCATAAGAGTCTTTGAACAGAGTGGGCCAATATAGCCTGTAGGCGGGAAAAATTGCCACGCCCGCATCTCAAAGGCTTGAGCTCGCCCGCATTCAAAAGGCCTAGCAAAGCTCGCCCGCAAGTTTGAGCAAGATAGCCCCCAAGCCAAAGCTCATCTGCACGAGCTCAACATCACCTATCTGAGGAGTTCGTCCGCATGAGCTCAACTTTTGATGAACTCACCCGCACGAGTTCAGCCTTGCCTGAATGCTTTGCTCGCTCGCACGAGCTAAGTCCGCCTGCAAGGAGTTCGTCTGCACAACGAACACCAGCTCACACGTTGGAGGGGCCCACCAGTTGACCCCGCTCATTCGACTAGCTAGCCTGAGCATTCAAACAGCTCTCAAGCTCGCCTGTAAGGAGTTCGCCTGCCCAACGAACACCAGCTCACACGCTGGAGGAGCCCGCTAGTTGACCCCGCTTGTTCGACAAGCTCACCTGAGCATTCAAACAGCTCTCAAGCTTACCTGCAAGGAGTTCGCCTGCACAATGAACACCAGCTCACACGCTGGAGGGGCCCGCCAGTTGACCCCGCTTGTTCGACAAGCTCGCCTGAGCATTCAAACAGCTCTTAAGCTCGCCTGCCCGCCTGTCTGAACAGTACAAGTAGCTATTTGCTTGTGGAAGTGGGCCCACCCACTCTCCACGTCCTGGGTAATGATGAGGCATGGCTCTCATTACCTCTATAGTGGTCACATCTCACAGCTAGAGGAGGGCATGAGGCTTCTCACCCATTAGTGGTCACATCCCACAAGTCAAAGGGGTGGCCTATGCCATCCCTTTGCCTATTTATAAGCCTCCTTGGCCAACGAGACAAGGGCTGGCTGCTGGGAGGCTGGCTAAAAAAAAAGGTTGAAAAGGGGCTAGCTGTCGCAGAGGACAAAAGAGTGCCTTGCTCTCTTGTTCCATTAGCTCAGTCTTGAGCGAAAGCTTGGATTGTAGAAGTAGACTCCATCTGAATCCTCAGATTTGGAGGCTCTTGAGCTCTTTGTAAACTCTTACATTGTAGCCCTATCCAAGCAAGCTCGGGTAGAACCGAACTCAACCATGCCGGAGCTTCTACTGCGTACTGAAGCTCGACCGCAATTTCGATCGGATCGTCCAAGAGAAGCAAAATCGACTCGAGCATCGAGGGAGGCATCCTATCGCTACCGACGAACCCACGTTAAACAAGAAGGGCCTTCCCTTCGCTTCTGTTATAAAAAAACAATTCTTGATTTGTAACAAACAATTCGACTAATACAAATCCGAGAGTAGATTTTTACACCAAACAGAGGATGGCGACCACAGTGGGAGAGACCGTTTCCTCAACCGAGATGGTGGTGGCGCAATTTGACGACATTGCGGAAGGGACGACAATCGAGTCCCTCATGATTGAGTTCGATCAAGCTAAGTACAAGGATTACTTATCTTCTTCCTCCTCTAGCGGTAAAGCTTCTCGTCGATATCGCAGAGTTGTGCATGTGGCCCAGCCCCAAGCGGCCGAGGCAACCATGCCTGAGAGCTCTACCCAAGCGATAGCAGGGGGTTCTATCTCCCCCAAGCCAACCAAGGCCGAACCAATGGCCGAGAATGCAAGCCAAGGGACTGCCCGTTGGGTTGCCAAGCAACCCACGCAATCTTGCATAGAGGGGATTACGATTTGTCTCGGTGCAGATCACGCCTTCACCGTCGATACGGACTTCCCCCTCTCCAAGAGAGCCAAGCGGAGACGACGACAAGCTCGCGCACGCAGGGAAGCAGTAGCCTCCATCTCCCTTGATGGTCTGAATTACTATTCAGGCCTAAAGAGAGCCAAGTCGAAATGTAAAGCGCACGGTTTTGACGGACTGCTTAAATCAGGAGAGTCCACCTATAAGGGCGGGCTTTGCTCAGGTAGCAAGATTCCCGAAATTGGTGGATTTGGCATTTCAAATGAGCTTCACTCCAGCAGTGAGGTTCCCCATTCAGGCGAGCCAAGCAAAATAGGCGGATTGCTTAAACCAGGCAAGCCCACCTACTCAGGCGAGCTTCGCTCTGGTGGCCAAGTTCTTAAAATTGACGAGCTCTAAGATATCGCTTAAGCCCCGTCCAAAGAACAAAGCAGGCGAGCCAACCAAACCAGGCGGGCTTCGCTCATCAAGCCACTATTCTAGATCAGGCGGATTGCCTGAGATAGGCGAGCTTCGCACAACGGGCTAACTCCTCTCCACAGACGGCAACCACTGCACAGGCGAACCCCATCAGGCCTGCCTGAAAGCAATTCCTCACCAAAAAGGCAAGACAGAAGTTGATCCAGCAGGAGGGCATCGCCTGGATGGACAAGCGGCTAGGGCTGGACAATGGGTCGAAGCTCGCAAGAGCGCGATATCTCGCCTGACAAGATGAGTTCGCCTGAATTCAGCACACGAAGAAATTCCAGAGTGTTCTCGCTTGAGTTCTCTTGAGCTCTCTACATCTAAATGTACAGCTGATCCTTCTGGCACTGGGGGTTGTCATCATCAACCTACAAGAGATCTCAGGGATCATCTAACTCGCAAGCACACGATTCGAGAGGCAAATCCTCAGTGGCATTGTGAGAGACTTATCCAGGCGGTGCTTGCTGACTGTCAGTGTGTGCCGAAGTCATCAGTATTTGAAAGACTTTCTCAGCCACATCCAAGAGCAAGGCCTCCCCGCCGAGGGCGCAATCTTCGGAGGAAATAAGCTACTGATGATCCGGAGCCACCGGCTGCCTCTGTCAACATGACGGGGAAGGATAAAGCCAAATACTCGGATTCTTCAGATCCAGAGTTTTCATTAAGACCGAGGTACCTCCCAAAGGAACGTGAGGGTGTTTACCAGCACACACGCCTCCAAACCGGCGCAGCCATCCCATTTGACTACACACGGTTAAACTCCATCCGTGACAATGATGATGAAGCTTGCTCAGCGAGGCAACGTCTCAGACTTCAAGCTCGGCTTATGGTAAGCACACGAGGGTGCACATGACCGAAGGTTCCGATGAGTGGATCAGGAGGTTTGAAGAGCAGCAAGCCGCAATGTCCAAACAGCAAGCCGCCATCGACTCCATGAAGGAAATGATGGAACAGTTGCTATAAAAAAAGAAGAAGAGGGCTTCGCAAAATCGACCAAGGAGTCGGAAGAATCAAGAACAGGAGCTCACTCCTCGCGCGATCGACGATGAAGAGGATCACGAGTCACCTTCTGGTTACTCCTCCAGATCTTCGGGAAAGGCATGGCAATCTGGCAGCATTCCTCGAGATAAAAGGCTTGACGAGTTTCAGAATCAACTCGACGCCCTGAAACTCTAGAGGAACATGAACGAGCTGGGGGTGGTCCGGCCATATCCAATTGAGTGGGATACAGTTCCCTATCTAGCTGTTCTTGGCCCGCTTCTTTGACGATGACACTGAAGTTTTGATGGCGACCCTAATTGCCGAGAAGCAAAAGAAAACGGAATCGGTCAACGAATTCGTGAAGAGGTTCAGGAATCAGTCACTGCATTGCTGGGACCAAGTCTCTGATGCCACACTAATCGAGATGTGCCGCAATAACCTTTCGATCAGCATCTTGTCCAAGATCGGTGCTGTGGAAACCCGAACATGACCAGGGCGAGCAGGTAGAAAACATGATTAAGCGTCTGGAAGCCAAAGAGCCTCAGCACAAAAAGGGAACTTCTGAACCGACTTTTCCCAAAAACCCTCCTCGGTCAAAGGGGAGGAGACCATGGCTGTTGATTCTAATCCAGCCCTCAAGACAGCGCAATGCCAGAAATTCAAGCCGCTTGAGCAGCGCCCTCAAAAGCACAACGACTTCAAAGAAGATTGGGTAGTGCCTACCTTCGACACTCTCCTTCAGAGCAATAGGATCAAGCTTCCAGAGGTCACAAGGCCTGAAGAAGTGGGCAAGACGGATGACCCAACCTACTGTGCGTTTCACCGATTTGTTGGTCATCCGACTGCCAAGTGTTATATCCTCAAGGACAAACTCCAAGCTCTCTTGGATGCAGGAGTTTTGAAAAAGGAGAAGGTCCAAAAGAAGGTGACCACGAACATGGTCACCTTGAAATTCGAAATGGGCCTCCCTAAAATCCACGCACCAGCAGGTATCGTGCCTATTCCCAAGGCAGAGCTGAAGATCTTTAATACCGATCCTCACAACCAGCGGGAAAAAGGTTTGGTACCACAGACTTTACCATCAGGATAAGTCATGTGGGTTCACCCTGATCTCCTCAAAGACGAGCAATGGACTTCCAAGCCAATGCAGAAGGGCAAACGGAGGGGTAAACTCTGCAATGTCGTCTCGGCAATTTCGGATGGAGATGAACAGGGGGTAGCAGCCCTCACCGACTCTGATGTAGAGGCAACGGTGCTCGTCACAAGGGCAGGGAAGGACTTCGCTAAGAATTATCCTCCAGCAATAGAAAACCTGGCGATGCCACCAGCAGGATCGTCACCAGCACCCCAAGCAAATGCCGACAGACCGAGCTCGAGCAATCCATCCTTCCGGTTTGACGTACTCGCACAACTAGCTAACATCCCGGCCAGGATCACCTTGTATGAGCTCCTGCGTCTATCAAAATCTACCCGGGAGGCTCTGTGAGAGGCCCTGGCCGACTCAGAAGCTTTTACCGTGCACTTTTCGCCCATCCCTAAAGGAGAGGCGGAGAGAGGGTGTCCACAATGCTGCCAGGCGTCCAAACGGCAGATCCCCTGCATCACCTTCACCCCTGAAGATATGCTCATCAACAACACGTCTCATGACCGACCCCTCTACTTCACGGGATATGTCGGCTCTTCCAAGGTGGATAGAATCCAAGTGGACCCAGGATCGGCTTTGAGCATTGTCCCCTTGACGCTTATCAAGTCCTTAGGGATACCTCAGAAATGATTGTCTACAACGACTACCACTATTTTTGGCTTCAACGCCACTGGGACGCGACCGCTTGGGAAGATTCACCTCAAGTGCCAGCTAGGCAATATGAAGACGGAAGTAACCTGCTACGTCATCAACGCAGAGCCTTCCTACAACATGCTATTGGGTCGACCATGGATCCATGGCAACTGCATCATCCCATCCACTTTGCATCAATGCTTAAAGTACGTGGACAATAATGGTCAAGTGAAAATAGTGTTTGCTGACAAACAGCCCTTCAAAGGGGTAGAAAATTACTTCACCGACTCTTTGCTCTACCAAGACTCTGAATCGGGCCATGAGGCACCGGTCGGGGACCCGGGTAGCAGTAATGATGCCTACTGTGAGTCTGAGGACAACGAGGGACTTGTCTTTAATGACATTGAACCCATTGTAATCGGCTACGGAGGCCTTGTTATAACCAACACGGATGAGGCAAACGAGCTCACCCTGAATGAAGATCTTGGATTTGCTTACTCCTCGTCTAGTCCAGAGTCTGACTGTGAGGAGTTCGATAATCTGATCTCAGGGTTGTCTAGCAACCCTTCCCTGCACTTGCCCGTATGTTCATCATTTGTCGCCGATGGGCAGATTATTGAGTCATCGCAAGCTGTCTTTGTCATACCCGCCCGAAGTGATTATCAATAAGAAATCATCTTCGGAAGGATTGACCTACATGCGCATACGATGTGGGATGACTCGGGAGACGACGAACCTGCCCCGCAATTCACATACTACAGCCATGTCGCAAAGCGCATGATGGAAGGCATGGGTTATGACTTCGTCCACAAAGAAGGCTTGAACTACGGCAAAGGCAGGAGAACTTCAGTCCAGCCCGTTCACGGGCCAAAAGGGAAGCGCGACGATTACTACGGCAAAACCCGAAGAGGGCTGGGTTATGCCTCCTCTTCCTCAGAACTGCGCTACCATTTTGATGAGGTACCCAGCGAGGCTCGCTCAAAGGATCAATCATCGGCCTCCTCAGCATGGGATTCGGACGTCAGTATCAGAGACTGGTTCACGAGCCTCACAGTCAACATGACTACGGTCAATACCGTTGAGATCCAAGTGGATGAGCAAATCCCGCTTCATGATGAAGCATGGGACCGCCACGTCAACGCCCAATGGAACGGTCATTTCGAACAGCGAGAGCCGCCCACCGAGGATAAAATCCTCTAGATAAATATGGGAGACGAGGCCAATCCCAAACCCATATTTATCAGCGCCAGCTTACCTCCCCAAGAGAAGGAAGACCTCATATCTCTCGTCAGGGAATATGTTGACGTCTTCGCATGGAATTATGAGGACATGCCCGGCCTCGATCCTCAGATCAGCATGCACTGTCTTAATATTAATCCGGACGCCAAACCCATCAAGCAGCAGCAAAGACGGTTTCGCCCGCAGATTATGGAAGCGATTGTGGCGGAAGTAAAAAAGCTCATAGAGGCGGGCTTCATCAGGGAGGAACAGTATCCAGATTGGGTGGCGAACATCATTCCGGTTCTAAAGAAAAATGGCACAATCAAAATCTGCATCGACTATAGGGACCTCAATGCCGCTTGCCCTAAAGATGAGTTCCCTTTGCCCATCGTAGATGTCATCATCAACAACACGTGCGGGTTCGAAAGGATATCATTCATGGACGGGTTTTCAGGGTACAACCAAATCAAAATGTACTCTGAAGATGAAAAACATACTTCGTTCAGGACTCCAGTGGGGATATACTATTACACGGTTATGCCATTCGGACTCAAGAACGCCGGGGCGACCTATCAGCGCGCCATGAGCACCATCTTTCAAGACCATCTACGAAAGACGGTCGAATGCTACGTGGATGACTTGGTCATGAAAAGTCATAACAAGGACGATCACCTGCGAGATTTGAGAACGGTGTTCGATACCATGCGCAAACATCGACTAAAGATGAACCCTACGAAATCATTCTTAGGGATGTCAAGTAGCAAATTTCTTGGTTTCGTCATCACGACAAAGGGGGTTTACGTCGATCTCGACAAAGTGCGGGCCATCCAAGAACTCCAACCACCCAGAAATCTCAAGGAATTGAGAGGACTGCAAGGATGTTTGGCATATATCCGAAGATACATCGCAAATCTTTCAGGCAAATGCCAACCCTTCTCTAAACCGATGAAGAAGGGGTGTCATTTACGCTGGACGAAGTCTTGCCAACAGCGCTCAAGGGATCAAGAATTATCTTTCGAACCCACCGCCCCGGCACCAGCGGGAAGCCTTTCCTCAGATAATGCGGCGAAGCGACGGAGCTCTCCCTGGCCGCTCTCCTAGCACAAAATGACGACGCCGGCCACGAGCAAGGCATATACTATCTGAGTAGGACTTTACAGGGAGCCGAGCGACGATACCCCATGGTCGAAAAGGAGTGCCTGGCCCTAGTGTTTGCAATTCAGAAAATGCGACACTACCTCGTCGGTCAGACTATTCATGTCATCTCAAAGATGAACCCTATCCGAGTCTTCATGACACAACCCGGGTCTCTAAATTGGCGTCTGGCAAGGTGGGTGCTCTTGCTGTCCCAATACGACATCCATTTCATGCCGCAGAAATCCGTTAAAGGGCAGGCAATCTGCGACCTCATGGCCAGCCTGCCGCTCGGGTCAAGCACGGAGTTGTTCGAAGACATGTCAGATGAAACCTACGAGGTCAACACAACCTCACAAGAAGAGATCTGGCGACTATACTTTGATGGCGCATCTCGAGTAGGGACCAACGGGTCTATCGTTGCAGGAGTGGGGGTGGTTTTGGTCTCTCCACAAGACCATGTGTTACCCCAAGCCTTCTCTCTAACAGAGCCATGTTCTAACAATGTGGCTGAGTACAACGCGATACTCATCGAACTCAACCTGGCCAAGGAGATGGGAGTGAAACACCTCGAGGCTTATGGCGATTCTCAGCTTATCGTCAGACAGATGACGGGAGAATATGAAGTCAGAAATGACAATTTGATCCCATGTCACCGAGCGGCTATCAAACTAGCCAGGTCGTTCGATAGTTTCCGCATCGAACATGTGCTCCGTTCCAAGAACACGCACGCAGTTGCCTTAGCTTCGTTGGCAGCTAACTTGGCTCAACCACCAGGGACGAGCCAACGCGTCACCATTGCGAGCCGACGACTCTTTTGACCAGAATATGCCCCAGAGGTGAACACACCACCGTGGCACAAGCCAACCGGAGCTAAGAGATCTGGCGACTATACTTTGATGGCGCATCTCGAGTAGGGACCAACGGGTCTATCGTTGCAGGAGTGGGGGTGGTTTTGGTCTCTCCACAAGACCATGTGTTACCCCAAGCCTTCTCTCTAACAGAGCCATGTTCTAACAATGTGGCTGAGTACAACGCGATACTCATCGAACTCAACCTGGCCAAGGAGATGGGAGTGAAACACCTCGAGGCTTATGGCGATTCTCAGCTTATCGTCAGACAGATGACGGGAGAATATGAAGTCAGAAATGACAATTTGATCCCATGTCACCGAGCGGCTATCAACCAGCTGTGTCGCTCGATAGTTTCCAGATCAACATGTGCTCCGCTCCAAGAACACGCGCGGTTGCCTTAGCCGTTGGCGACTAACGGCTCAACCACCGAGGACTCGTGATCCGACAACATCTCATGGCCATTAGAAACATGGGGCATGGATGTCGTCGGGCCAATATCTCCGCCATCAGTAAAGGGGCATCGCTTCATCCTAGTGATAACCGACTATTTTTCCAAATGGGCCGAAGCATTCCCCTTGTGAGAAGTCAAGACCAGTAGTGTGATAAGGCTCATCAAACACTATATCATATACCGGTACGGCATTCCAAGGCGCATCATCCATGATAACGGACCGCAGTTCGTTAGTCTCGCGTTCACCCGGTTTTGTGACAAGTTCAGAATACAGAACCTATCGACCACGGCTTATAACCCATCAGCCAACGGCTTAGCTGAAGCCTTCAACAAGACGATCATCAAGATTCTGACCAAACTATCATCCCATAGCAAGCGCAATTGGGATGAAAAGCTCGGTGAAAGCTTGTGGGCGTATCGTACTACAGTCCATACTCTCACTGGCACCACGCCTTATTCGTTAATATACGGTTGCCAAGCTGTATTACCACTTGAGATTCAGATCCCATCTTTGCGCGTCGCACTTGCGACAGGGATGTCGAATGAGGAGAATTATCGGCAGCGTCTCACGGAACTAGAGGCGTTGGATGAGAAGCGGCTCAATAGCACATCGAGTTTTATCAAGCCCGGATCTCTAAGGCTTTCGACAAGAAAGTCAAACATCGGTCTTTCAGGAAAGGGGAGTTGGTCCTAGCCGTCCAGTGGCCAATGATCCTCAACTCCAAGAAGAAAGGAAAATTCCAACCCAAATAAGAAGGTCCATTCGTGATAGAGACAGTCTATTCGAACGGAGCATATCGCCTCATCAAGCCAAATGGCGATAAGATCATGATGCCCATCAATGGCAAATTCCTGAAGAAGTACTACCCATAGTCTTCCTATAACTGCAAGACTCCGACAAGTACATGAGTATAAACTGATCCTTTCCAGACTCTGACAAGTACATGAGTATAAGCTGCTCCTTCCTAACCTCCGACTGGTATAAGAGGCTAAACTGCTCCCTATCCTCTAACTAGTGCATGAGGCTAAACTGTTCCTTACCCTGACTTGGTCGAAATTTCCTACAGTCATAAATCAATGACATAATTCCCCTCTTTGATTCCTTCCATGAACGAGAGGACCACTCTTCAGGAGGAAACACTAAGACTCAGAACGGTCTATGTTACTCCCACTCCCACCTGGTCAAACCTTCAAACAGTTAGGACCAAGGTCACATTTCTCCCATCGATTCTTTTCAACAGGACGATAGGCCCACCAAATTATCATGTTAACAACCACCTCTGACAACCAACTCTCCCATTCGGTCAAACTTTTAAACAGTTAGGACCACTAGATTATCATGGTACCGAAATCTATGATAATCCCCCTCCAAATTTCCCCCGCCGGTCCTCTTCAACAGGACGCCGGGATCACTCCCACTGTCATGTTAACACTAAACCTCTGACGATCAACCTTCTCATCCTCTTCAATAGGATGGTGGATCCTCAAAGTTGCCCTGATCGCAACTAATTCTTGTCAGGTTAACAATCACCTCTGATAAATTTCCCCTCCAATCCTTGTTAATAGGATGGTGGGTCCACATAACTATCATGTTAACAATCACTTCTGATAGTCCGCACTGTCATTCCCGCAAATGACGCTGTCAGATCAGTCGTAACACTCATACATCCCTGAACGGCCTGATCCTTTTTAGTACGTTATAATTTTATTAGAATAATCGATGGGTAGTAGCCTACCATACGATGAGCTACTATATCAATCAATCGTCACACTCATTTGTCCCTGAACGATTTGATTATCCTAACACCGTCATTCCCGCAAATGACGTTGTTCGTCGATATCGGCCTACCAAGTGATGTGCCCCTTCGACACTCCAACCCAGCCACTCCCACGAGTGACCGGTCAGCCCGGGTTGAGCTGTTGCGATCAACAACATGGCCCAACCTGATTACGACTTAACAATTATAATTATCCCAACCCAACGCCTCACACGGTTAAGGGTAGAGAAGAAATTTTAGTGTCAAGTCTAAAAGAAACTTCTCGACAACTCATCATACTGAGGGGAATAGTATGGTTAGCTCGATTCAAACGGTAATCGGTAAAGGCAAATCAAACCCGTTAATAGCTGAGGGTTTGTTAAAAATCCTAAGAGTCAATCAGTTAAGGGGATAAGAGCTGAGGACCACACGTACGAATCATTCAAGACAAGACAATCGGATGACAAAAAAAAGTCTGATTCTCATTCATGATGGAGAAGAGTTGACAAAATACGAGTGGGGGTACACCCAAGTTAAAAGTTAAAATCTTTTAAGTCACGACTCGGCATCCCGAATCGCCCTCTGGTGCTCCCTCTCCAAGGTGGTGAGGACCTTCTAGTGGATGTCTTCCTCGGTGAGCGAGACGGTGTTTTGAAGTTTGTTCCTTGCCTCCTCTAAGGCCCTGCTCTTCTCCTCAAAATCGGCAACAATCAATTGTTGCTGACCCTCGAGCTCCTCCAACTCTTTTAGAGCCTGCTCACGAGTCGGTTCTTTGACGGCCAGGAAGACCTGCAGTTCGGCAATGGTCCGCTTTGCATTTGATATGGATTGGGCCGCATCCGCCAAGAAAGCGTTAGCCTTCTGACGCTCCTCGTCCATCTTTTCACCTTCAGCGGCAATCCGCTCCACTTCTTCAGCCAGCTCGACCTCTTCGACTATGGTCTTGTCCAAAAACTGCTTCTGTTCCTCTACCCATCAGAAGCCAGCTCGAGCTCCTCCAAAAACTGCTTCTGTCCAAAAACTGCTTCTGTTCCTCTACCCATCAGACTGCGCATGTTCAGAAGCCAAGGCCAAGAGGTTCTTAGAACGGAGGGTGAGCAACTCCTGGATATCTCTTTCCGCCGACACCAGACGCCTTTGAAATGGCGAGGCTGCATCCGTACCCATCAGAATAATTAGATTACCCAGGTACATTTACAGCATTGGCTTGAGTTCACCAAAAGAGCAGCCTCCATCCAACACCATTTGGACGCTGTCATGGAGAAGGGTCTGGAAGTCTCTGATCGTGGCTTCCACGAGCCTCCTTTTTAAGACGAGCAGAGGGAGAGAGAGGAGTATCCTCTGTAGACGGGGCCTGAACCAGGGTGCCGCCTGCAATAACTATTTGGGTCGACACTTCTCCTTGACCCAACGCCTCCTTTACATGAGCAGACGCCTCTTCACAAACGGACGTCTCGCTTTGAGCCGGCGCCCCACCTTGAGCAAGCGCCTCCTCTTCAGAGGGAAGCACTTCGGCTTGGGTCGACGCCTTCTCGAGCTGTATTAACGCCTCTCCTTAACCTCCTCTCCCCTGGGGGACGAGACCGCTTCGTGATCTGAAGCGCTTTCCTCTTCATCCCCCGAAGGAACCTGGATGGACGTGCCTATCATACCTACGATAAGTTAAAACAGGCTTGAGTTAATCGTATTTGGCTTATCAAGCGACAGAAGGGACCCAAGAACGCATACCTCCGAGGCGGCTGACCGCGTCGGTAGGCACACATTGCTCAAGCGTCGCCACCAGAGCTCCTGATGTAGGCACGGCGAGTTCAATGATGGGAAGGGCCTCTTTGTGGTGAGCTCTCTTGGCCACCCACTCGCCAGCAGAACTTGCACCCTCCTCCCTTTGGCGTTTCGCGAAGGTGAAGGAGCGGGGGTAAAAGCTGACATCTGCATTCGCTCAGCGATGACACCCCTAGCCTCCTCCAAATACTCTCCAACCCTAGCCAATTCCTCGGGAGCCTCTCTCTCTTCGCTGAGCCATGGCCAAGCTGGATCATATGGAGAATGAAGGGTCGGCATCGGGACACCACCCAAACCCCCATGAAGCCCCATTTCCCAGCTCGCCTTGGAGGACTCCTCGGTAGGAGCTGC
This sequence comes from Asparagus setaceus, assembly GCA_012295165.1. Taxonomy (NCBI): domain Eukaryota; kingdom Viridiplantae; phylum Streptophyta; class Magnoliopsida; order Asparagales; family Asparagaceae; genus Asparagus; species Asparagus setaceus. The sequence goes on along the minus strand of CM022705.1, from coordinate 41,671,506 downwards.
TTCAGCCCCCTCGGCTGGAGCTACCATAGCCTCCTCGGTCTGAGCTACCTCAGACTCCTCAACATGGTAGCGGTCTCCCCGCTGCGGTGTGCAGGGAAGACCTCTCGATCGATGCTTGCGCTCGGTCAAACAAGATGTATAGGGATCAAACCCCTCCAGAGAGATGCTCACACTCCGATACTACTTACAATAAGTGAACGTATGGTGAAGGGTACGATCCCTCAAGGGCAGCTCGAAGCGCGTCCCGGTATAGTCGGCGTGTGTCCAAAACCACCCCCGCGCTCCGTCAACCAACCCCCCTTCAGATTTCAGCTGGGGGTTGATATTCCCAATGTATAGCTGGTCACACCCGAATTGGCGAGAGAAACGGCTGGGGAGATAGGGTTCCAGGAAGCATGACGAGCCCGTCCGGAGGAGATGATAGCCTGGTCGAATGTTAACCAACCATCTAAAACTGCGGAGAGTCAGGAGGGTGTGCTGGTCAGTTGTTAACGCATCTCGAAGAGATTCGCCATAGCCTCCACCGGAGAAGTAAGGGAAGCATCGGAAGAAGTCATAATTACCGAAGAAAGACAAACACCTTCCTCATTTCTGCAATGTCCCGAAACTTCCAGGAACACCGCCGACATGCTGAACTTCCCCCAAGCAACTTACTAAGAAGGGGTGGAAGTCCGTGAAGGTCCCCCACCCGACGCCAATAACGAAGATTACCTATTTCAGAGCGTTCTCCAATCGCTGGAGGACACCTCTCACAGTACTGGGGTCAGGGACAGCAGACCCCTGACCCGGAACAATCTCGACGAGAGGTTGGATCCGAGGGAGGGGCCCATTATGGTCAATAGGCGGCTTCTATCCGTAACCTCCTATGCTAGCCGGATCAGGGAAACCGGGCTTGCACTGAGGCTGAGGAGTATGTGACCAGGCAGGTGTGGGTTTAGTTCGGTCCTCCCCCTCGTCGTCAGAAATCACGATAGGCTCGGGATTCGAAGGGCCAGCCCTGGAAGAACGTCTCTTACGAGCCAACGCCTCGTAACGATCCGCCTCCACCGCAGTGAGAGGCCTCTTCCCAGAAGATCTCAAATTGCGAGACCTGCCAAGCGGAACTCCCTCTCAAGCTGCGCAATACGGGAGAAAAGTGTTAGAAATATTGGCCCAAAAAGGACGAAGCTTGAAGCCTTGAAAACAAAGCGGCCATGGTCGCAAGCGAAGCTCACATACAAAGGAAGCCAAAGAAAGCTCACCGACACGATGAAGCTCACCAGATAAAATGAAACTCGCCTGACGAGCAAGCTCGCCTGAATAGCAGGACTTCGCCCGAGTAGAAGAAGCCCGCCACAGATGAACGAAATCTGTTCATCTTCTAGTCTCCTCCCTGAAACTTACCAGAGGGAGTTCGAGCCACATCGGCGGTGGCGGCAGCAGCTTCGGCATCACAAGAGGAAGAGGGAGCAGTCCTCCTTCCTTTTGAAACGGTCTTCTTGAAGGCCATGGTGAATCCGAAGATGAGAGCTTTGGTTCTCTACTCGAGCAAAGAGGATCAAGAGTGCAATTGTCTCCCGACAAGGGAGACGATCAACTCTTATAGGTGAATTTCAACGATCGAGATTCGACAGCTCGCTCGTTCAGATCGTTTGCAACGGTTCGATTCGATAGTTCAACTCGAACAGCCACGAACAAGGCGGGACATTCAGAATTTCGCACGAGCGGCCAAGATCTGGCGGTTCGAGCACGATCTCTCGTCCAAACGACGGTCGAGATCGGAACGCCGCCAAATCTACGGTTCAGATCGAGTGCATGAAGACGAAGCGCCCCTCGTCAGATCACATTTAATGCGATCTGACATGCACACGCCGCCTTAGCTGGTGAATGGACACGTGGCTTATCTCGCCTGGCGACATCTAGAGCTCGCCTGAAGCATGAGTTCGCCCAAACCTCACCTAGCTCGCCTGAAGAGCTTAGCTCATCAGAAGAATGGTTAGGCGCACCCTGACCAGTGAACGGTGATCTTCTTCGTTCAAAGTGTTCCAGACCACATTCAACTTGATTTAGGTCTGAAAACTTTGAAGGGGGGCTTGTAGGCGGGAAAAATTGTCAAGTCCGCGTGTCAAAGGCTTGAGCTCGCCCGCATTTAAAAGGCCCAGCAAAGCTTGCCCGCAAGTTTGAGCAAGATAGCCCCCAAGCCAAAGCTCGTCTACACGAGCTCAACATCACCTATTTGAGGAGCTCGCCCGCATGAGCTCAACTTTTGATGAACTCGCCCGCACGAGTTTAGCCTTGCATGAATGCTTTGCTCGCTCGCACGAGCTAAGTCCGCCTGCAAGGAGTTCTCCTGCACAACGAACACCAGCTCACACGTTGGAGGGGCCCGTCAGTTGACCCCGCTCATTCGACAAGCTCGCCTGAGCTTTCAAACAGCTCTCAAGCTCGCCTGCAAGGAGTTCGCCTGCACAACTAACACCAGCTCACATGCTGGAGGGGCCCGCCAGTTGATCCCGCTTGTTCGACAAGCTCGCCTGAGCATTCAAATAGCTCTCAAGCTCGCCTACAAGGAGTTCACCTGCACAACGAACACCAGCTCACACGCTGGAGGGGCCCGCCAGTTGACCCCGCTTGTTCGACAAGCTCGCCTGAGCATTCAAACAGCTCTCAAGCTCGCCTGCCCGCCTGTCTAAACAGTACAAGTAGCTATTTGCTTATGGAAGTGGCCCACCCACTCTCCACATCTTGGGTAATGATGAGGCATGGCTCTCATTACCTCTATAGTGGTCACATCCCACAGCTAGAGGAGGGCATGAGGCTCCTCACCCATTAGTGGTCACATCCCACAAGTCAAAGGGGTGGCCTATGCCATCCCTTTGCCTATTTATAAGCCTCCTTGGCCAACGAGACAAGGGCTGGCTGCTTGGAGGCTGGCTAAAAAAAAAGGTTGAAAAGGGTCTAGCTGCCATAGAGGATAAAAGAGTGCCTTGCTCTCTTGTTCCATTAGCTCAATCTTGAGCGAAAGCTTGGATTGTAGAAGTAGACTCCATCTGAATCCTCAGATTTGGAGGCTCTTGAGCTCTTTGCAAACTCTTGCATTGTAGCCCTATCCAAGCAAGCTCGGGTAGAACCAAACTCAACCACGCCGGAGCTTCTACTGCGTACTGAAGCTCGACCGCAACTTCCATCGGATTGTCCAAGGGAAGCAAACTCGACTCCAGCATCGAGGGAGGCATCCTATCGCTACCGACGAACCCACGTTAAACAAGAAGGGCCTTCCCTTCGCTTCTGTTGTAAAAAAACGATTCTTGATTTGTAACAAACAATTCGATCAATACAAATCCGAGAGTAGATTTTTACACCAAACATAGCCCACACTGGAAAATTTTCTTAGCTATTTTTCTCGGGCCAAAGTGGCTCCCACAAGCTTGTTCGTGACAAAATGACAGAACACTCCTAATTTCTTCACTTGGAATGCACCTCCTAAAGATCTGATCAGGACAATACTTGAACAGATACAGATCATCCCAGTAGAAGTATTTTGCCTGGGAAAGAAAACAGGATCTATCCTGTTTAGACCAATGAGAGGGGACCTGTTTCGTGACTAAGTAGTTTACAATATCAGCAAACCACGGAAAAGATTGGGCTTGCAGGAGTTGTTCATCTGGGAAATGTTCATTGATTGGAACGATTGATGTTGGTGCGTTCGAGAGTCTAGAAAGATGATCTGCTATAGGGTTTTCTGCTCCTCTTCTGTCTAGAATTTGGATATCAAACTCTTGAAGTAGAAGGATCCATCGAATGAGCCGAGCTTTAGCATCTTTCTTGGTCAAAAGATACTTAAGTACGGCATGATCAGTGAAGACTTTGGTCAAAGAACCGATGAGGTAGGACCTGAATTTTTCTAAGGCAAAGACTACAGCTAGAAACTCTTTCTCTGTGACAGAGTAATTTAGCTGAGCATCATTCAGAGTCCTACTGGCGTAGTAGATCACATGTGGTTTCCCTTCAATTCGTTGTCCTAAGACAGCACCAATTGCGGAATCGGATGCATCACACATCAGTTCAAAGGGTAAGGTCCAGTCGGGTGGATGAATGATAGGGGCTGTGGTCAGCTCCTTTTTTAGATACTCAAAAGCTTTGAAGCACTCAAGGGAGAAGTCAAATGGTGTTTCCTTGGCTAAGAGATTGGTCAAAGGTCTAGCAATTTTGCTAAAATCTTTGATGAAATGTCGATAAAACCCGGCATGGCTAAGAAATGATCTAACATCTTTGACGTTCTTGGGAGGAGGAAGGTTAGAAATGAGATCTACCTTAGCCTTGTCTACTTCAATACCCTTATTCGAAACTACATGCCCTAAGACAATGCCGTGTTTGACCATGAAGTGACATTTCTCTCAGTTGAGAGTTAGATTTTTCTCCCTACATCGTGACATGACCCGTTTAAGATGATGTAAACATTTTGAGAATGAGTCACCGAAAATGGAAAAATCATCCATGAAGATCTCTAGGAATCGCTCTACCATGTCAGAGAAAATACTAATCATACACCATTGGAACGTGGCGGGTGCGTTACACAGCCCAAAAGGCATGCGTCGATAAGCAAAGGTTCCATATGGGCATGTAAAGGTGGTTTTCTCCTGCTCTTTCGGGGCAATGGGAATCTGATTGTATCCTGAATATCCATCCAAGAAATAATAGAATTCATGTCTTGCTAAGCGCTCTAACATTTGGTCAATGAACGGAAGGGGGAAGTGATCTTTTCGGGTAGCCAAATTGAGTTTTCTATAGTCTATACAGACTCGCCATCCAGTTTGGATTCGAGTGGGAATCAACTCATCAGCATCGTTTTGGATCACGGTGATCCCAGATTTTTTAGAACTACTTGGACCGGACTTACCCAAGAACTATCTGAAATGGGATAAATGATCCCATTATCAAGACATTTCAGAATGTCTTTCCTAACAGCTTCTTTCATTACCGGCTTTAACCTACGTTGAGGATCTCTATTAGGTTTGGCATCATCTATCAAATGGATTCGGTGTTGAACAATGGTTGGACTAATTCCTTTGATATCAGCCATGGTCCATCCGATGGCTTTCCTATTTCCTCTTAAAACATCTAAGAGAGCTTCTTTTTGATCGGGTGTCAAATCAGAAGAAATGATGACTGGTAAAGTCTCATTTTTTTCCTAAGTAGGCATACTCTAGATTTTCAGGTAAAGGTTTGAGCTCTAACTTAGGGGGTTCTTCAATGGATGGGCGAAGTTGGACTCAGGGCTCTATATCCAAGGGTTCACGTTGCCAGCTAATTGCAGATACATGATCAGCCGGTGGATCTAACCTAATTTCGTCATTGAAAGTCTCCTCAAGAAGTAAGTCAGATAAACAGAAATCTGACTCACACTCTCCCTCTTGTTGCTCACTGGAAATCCCCTGAATAAAGTTTACCTCTATGGGTTGATCAGATGGATCACTGGGTTATTTTACAAAGTTTAAAATATTGAGATCAACGGTCATATTCCCAAAAGATAGTTTCATTTGACCAATTCTACAATTGATCAAAGCATTTGAGGTTGCTAAGAACGGTCTACCTAGGATGACTGGGATTTGACCTTTGAGACTGGAAACGGGTTGCAGTTCCAAGACAATAAAATCAACAGGAAAGATGAATTCTCCAACCTTGATCAAAACATCCTCTACCTCTCCCTTGGAAATTTTTACGGATCTATCGGCTAGTTGTAGGGTACATCTTATTGGTTTAAGCTCGCCTACACCTACCTGTTGGTAGACTGAAAAGGGAAGAAGGTTTACACTGGCTCCTAAATCTAGTAGTGCCTTATCAATGATGGTATTTCCTATAACACATGGAATAGTGGGACAACCGGGGTCCTTATATTTCAGGGGCATAGGCTTTGAGAGCATGTCACTGAGATTGGCAGCTAAAAAGACTTTCTTGGGAACATTGGTGGTTCTTTTCTTAGTGCACAAATCTTTTAAGAATTTTACATAAGAGGGGATTTGTTCAATTGCATCTAAGAGAGGGATGTTAATTTTGAGTTGTTTGAACGTTTTTAGGATTTTCTCTACTTGAGGAGCGTTTTTCCTAGGTCTGAGTCTATCTGGAAAAGGAGCAACAGGTGCATACTTTTCTGGATTAGGCTCAGTTTCGATTTCAGCTTCTTGGTCATCCGAAGGAGTTGTTTTATCAGAAGGGGTGTGTTGGATGGGAGAAGGAGTTTGATCTGGAGGCATTCTGACTTGGTTATCTATTTGTTTTCCAGATCGCAATGTATGAACCGCATTTACCTGAGATGATTGGTTTGGATTTGATCCAGTGTTATTAGGGTTGACAACACTTGAAAATTTTCCCTTCCTCTTTCACTCACGGCATTGGCTAGTTTCCCAAGTTGGGTTTCTAACCTAGTGATGGCTTGAGTGTTCGAGTTGAGCACTTGGCCGGTTGTTTGCATGAAGGAATTTAGAGTGTTGAATGATTGGGTCAACATGTTGGTGGTTTGTGTAGAAGTTTTAATCATAACCTCTAAACCCTTTTCTAAAACACTAAGATGTTTGTCATGATCAGAACTCGGAGGACTCACTGTTTGATGAGGAGGAGGATGCTGGTTTGAAAAAGACAGATTAGATTGTGAGAAATTATTTGGTGAGTTGAATGGAATTGTGTTTCCCCTAGGAAATTGTTGGTTTGAAGTGGGAGTGATGTTTTGATTTGCAGAGTAGTTACCCTGGTTTCATGCAAAATTAGAATAATTTCTCCATCCCGGATTGTAGGTTAGAGAAAATGGATCATTTCTAGGACGCTGGAATGCAGCGTTCATCTACTCTAGTGGTTGAGTGTTTCCTAAGAGGGGACATTCTTCTGAAACATGGGCTGCAGAAAGACAATTATGACAACCTGGGGTAAAAACTTGATTGATTTGTGATGGAGCTCGTTCTTTGATTTCCAAGGCTTCTAACCTACGCAAGATTGTAGCCATCTTTGCTTCAGAGGCTATGTTTGACTCTAAGGAAAGACCACTAGGTTTGGGTTGGGAAACTAATGAAATTCTATCATCACAGTGTTCCCACTGCATGGTTTTCTCGGATAAACTCTCTAAAAATTTCCAAGCTTCATTGGCATTTTGCTTCATGAAATCACCTTGACACATAGATTCTAAGAAAGTTTTTAAAGAATAATCCAATCCTTCATAGATAATTTGGCATAGTCATCATTTCTCTAGACCATGGTGAGGACATTGGATGAGAAGATCCTTAAATTTGTCAAAATACTTTAAAAATGGCTCTCCCGGGATAATTTTAAAATTCATGATGCTGTTTCTAAGCTTAACCGTTTTGTGGATAGGAAAATTTTTTTTCAGAAAAACGGTGACAAATTCACCCCAAGTTGAGATAGAATCTGTGGGTAAGCTATACAGCCATTTCTTGGCTTTGTCCTTAAGAGCGAAAGGAATAAATCGAAGCTTGATCGCATCCTCAGATAAGTCCTTCATTTTAATCATAAGGCAAACTTCTTCAAATTCGGAGATAAAAATATATGCGTCTTCAGATTCTACTCCTAAGAATTTTGGAAGCATGTTTATGAAATGTGGTCTAAGCTCAAAATTAGTTCCATTGACATCGGGGAGCTTAATGCAAGAAAGGATTGCATTTCTAGTTGGATAACACACATCTTGAAGAATGGGTGGATTAAGATTAGCCATTTCTTCAAAAATTGGTTCGAAACGGATTAAGCGATTGGTATTATCCCTAATCCAAACTTGCATACACCAAAATCAATTCTCTTTTTTTTTTTAATTTTAAGAAAAACACAAGTTAGTTTTTTTTTTTGTTAAAGAAAAAGAAAACTAAAAGACTAAAAAGATGATGAGAAAAGAAATAAGGTAAAGGAAAAACCTAACTAAAACAAATCATTGCAATCACTTGTATCAATCACTTTAAACTCTAGGGTTAAGCCTAAACTCAACTAGACCAGCTCCTAACCAAGAACTTCTTTAGTGAAAAGATCAAAGTTTACTCCTACGCTAGCCGTAAGGATAGTACTAGAGGGAGATCAAAGATCAATTAAGTAACTCGTTCCTTGTGGAGCGCTTTACGCAACCCCTAAACCTTGCCTTAGACACTAACTAATTCAAGTAAACTTGAACCGGTTCACTTAAGGATTTCTTGTTCCTTAATGAGCTCAAATCCTCAGGGGCCAACGTCTAATGAGTTTTAAGAAGGCTTGGGTTTGTGTAGTGAGAAATTAGTGATTTGTGGGCTAAGGAAAGGGTGATGAAATCCCTCACCTTATCTTGATTAATGGATTTTGCTCTTAAGAATATTTTCAAGTGAGTGTCAAATCAAGATGCGCAAATCACTTTGGCGAATTCCTACTATTATATGCAATGCAACCCTAGAAATTAAAAGCAACTATAAAAGGATGTAAAAATAAAAATCTTTTTTTTAAAATTATGGTCAACAATCAAACAAATGTGCGAAAGAGAGCTCTTGTTTGAATTTATTATCTTGTTAGCAAATATCAAAGTGGAGGTTGAATTTATTACGGTTGACAAAAAAAAAAGAAATATGTATAATTTTTTTTCTCCTTTTTTTTATCCTAGTTGTCTCTAATTGTGAGGAACTAACTAAAGGGTGGAATTGAAAATACTAGAAAGAAGTTACCCACGCAATAGCTATCCAAGCCTCATTGGAGGCAATTCTTCAATCTTGAATCTTCAACTCTTGATCTTCAAGCTCCAAGTGCTCCCTTCACAAAAGAAAACACACAAGTTAAAGAACCAAAATAAACAAAATCCTACTTATAAACACTGTTCCCCGGTAACGACGCCAAAAACTTGATAGGGGCTAATTGATGTCCTAGAGTTGCAAGTATACAACCTTCAAGTTATAGTATTTAAAGTTATCGATCCCACGAGGAACGGGTTTTGTAAGAGTTAGTCCAATTTGGTTCTCAAATTATGCGCGACAATTAGGGGTTATTAAACATGAGAGTAAGTGGTGAACATGGTTGTGAGAGATTAGAGCATGAATGTGGATTATGCGCAAATAAAAGAAAACGAGGAAGAAATTGTGTGTGAGGAGATTAGAGAATGTGAAGGTGAATGGAGTGCAAATAAATACAAAATGAGAGTGGAAAGATTAGAGAGTGTGTAAGTAAATATGTGCAAAATAAAAGAAAACAAGATTGAGAGAGGGAGAGTAAAGGAAAATCAAATCAAGAAGGAAAAATCAAGAAAACTCAATCAAGAACAAAGAGGCAAAACAAGAGAGTAAAGATGAAAGATTCAATTAGAGATATTGAGGAATCTAGAATTGAATCTATTAACTAATCTTATTCATAAATTCATGAATCATTTTACGTTTCACATTCTACTTTAGATTTATTAAGCATAGACTATCAAGCCACTCAAGAAAAGTATAACCTATCAAATTATCATCTAAGCAAAATCAATACTCATAAAAGGAGAGTCAAATAGATAGTAATCCTAGAATTCATAAGCATAACCTATCAAACCATTCAAGATAAGCATAAATTATCAAATTCTTCTTCTACCGATTAGTTCTCTAGTTGATTATCCTAAACATGATTATTTTAAGCACAAGAGAAAAAGCCGTGATTTACAAATAGAAATTAGACTAGTTTCATGCAATCCTAGAATTCCTACAAGGATTAGTTCTACATCTTTGAAAATGAAAGAAACAAGGAGATAGAAATTAGACAAGAAGGAATGAAGGAAATAAAGAGAGAGCTAATTACAAGAAGGAAATAAAACAAGATTGAGAGAGAGGGAGAGTAAAGGAAAATCAAATCAAGAAGGAAAAATCAAATCAAGAAGGAAAAATCAAGAAAACTCAATCAAGAACAAAGAGGCAAAACAAGAGAGTAAAGATGAAAGATTCAATTAGAGATATTGAGGAATCTAGAATTGAATCTATTAACTAATCTTATTCATAAATTCATGAATCATTTTACGTTTCACATTCTACTTTAGATTTATTAAGCATAGACTATCAAGCCACTCAAGAAAAGTATAACCTATCAAACCATTCAAGATAAGCATAAATTATCAAATTCTTCTTCTACCGATTAGTTCTCTAGTTGATTATCCTAAACATGATTATTTTAAGCACAAGAGAAAAAGCCGTGATTTACAAATAGAAATTAGACAAGAAGGAATGAAGGAAATAAAGAGAGAGCTAATTACAAGAAGGAAATAAAACAAGAAGAAAGATCAACAAAAGAGAAAAGAAATCAAGAAAATCTAAACTAATTGCAAGAAAATAAATCTACACTACAAATTAAATATATTGCATGAAAGTAAATTGCATGAAAATAAATTGCATGAAAATAAATTGCATGAAGGTAAATACATGAATGTAAATCTACTCTACAAAGCAAAGAAAAGAAAATAAAAGATAAGAAATGATAAACCCACATATTGTTCTTTTCATCTTCATCCTCCTTTTAGTCCTTGGACTAAGAAAATAAACAAATATGAAGGGGTAAAAATTTTTTATTAATTTACAATAAAAGTTATAATTTTGAAAGGTCTTCTCAATTAAGAGTAACCCTCCTCTCCAAATGGAGTTTTTATAAAATTTTTCACACTCAAACCTCTCCCCTCTACCGCTATTTATAGCCCAACAGAGTGAACATGAACCATTAGATCAAACTTGGCCACCAAGGAGTTGAAATCAGTCCTTAATTCGGAATCAGTTAAAAATCAATCGGTTGGCCAATCGGTCGGCCGACCGATTGGTCGACCGATTGATTTCCAATCGATTTTGTCTTTTTTTTGATATTTTTGCACGAATTCTTCTTGGATTCCTTGAGTGTCTTGGGCCTTCGTTTGTCTTCAGATTTGGGCTTAAAAATTAGTAGAAATTCAGAGGATATGAGTCATATGGGCTCTTATTCATTAATACTCCATTAGCCTGCAAATTAAGATAAAAACAGTTATTAGCAGGATATTTATTCATATAAAATAGGTAATGATGGTATAAAATTATAATTAAATTGTGATTATCGGGGTTCTATAAAGTTTACCCTTAAATTAATAAGAAGCACAATAAAAATAAAGTGAAAGCATCTATAAGTAAATGAATAAAAAAAACAATAATAAAGTGAAAGCATCTCAAATATGTTAGTTTGAGAGAGATCGGAGTTAATCGGATTTTGAATGGCACTCGGGTAAATAGTGGTGATCTTCTAGGTGATGGATGACAAGCACAACATGTAGATGATAGTCAAGCAACAATGGAGCAGAGTAATGGGGTCAAGCGATAGTTGATCCCATAAAAGGAGGGACAATCATGTGTTTTTGGGAAAGTGAAGAGTGCACAATGTAAATTTTTAAACGCGACCTTAAGGTTCTATTTAGATTGAGGGGAATAGGGGAGGAGGTATAGACAGATCCACTTGCAACAAAGTGGGGTCAAGTGACCCACTTTGTTGCAAATTTACTAGACCCTACCCTCAATAAAAAAAAATTCATCCAATTGAAAATCCAACTCCATAAATGTACTTGGCGATCACAGTTAAAAAATTGGTGACCTCACTATTTTGTCAATCTCACATTCTAGACCCAGTCTCATCTACTAAAGAAATATCAAAAATTTCCCATCACATCCCTTTCTGCTCTCAAGATCCTTCCACTCTTTGCTGCAATCCATGAGCCTTATGTGACTCGCCACGTCCAGCTCCTCCTGACCTCTTCCTCTGTCTCTAGTCAATTTCTCTTCCTCCGCCTTAGTTGCTACGCTTTTGATTCCTCTTCTCCTTCTGTGAGACTATAATCCACATTGCTGATATGCATAGAGACACTAGATTTACTAATTTAAAAAGAATAAGTGATCTTTCGAAGAAGATGTAAAAGACTAAAAAGCATATGATTTTTTTACGCCATATTTGCTATACGGGAATGGGTAGGAATGGAATGTTCAGTCCTACTTCTCATTTATGCCTACCAAACAATCCACCTTTTTAGAGGCTGGAATGCCTATTCTCAATTTTCATTCATTCTTACTTTATGTGGGAAATGAGAATTACCAGTTAGAACAAGAATGAACATTCCATTCCCACACTTATTCCTTTCTATTCTTTATTTCATTTCATTCTCACTTGACTTGATTCCCATGTACCAAACATGCGTTAGTATATTTGGTTTTGATGATGACATTGATTTTACTCGTGACTGCGACAGCTATGAAAAGAGCTTTTTCTGCAATGAAGTTGATAAAGAGCAAGTTGCAAAATAAAATAGTGATGATTGGTTCATTGATCATTTAGTGATATATATTGAAAAAAATATATTTGATATTGTTACTAATGATTCAATTATGTACTTTTTAAGATATGAAAACTCATCGAGACAATTGTAAATTTTTGAATTATTAATTATATAGTGACACCACTTTCTAAAGATCCTGCATCTGCCACTTGGAGGAGGAAAGATTGGGGAGATCATTCACCTTGTTTGGATAGGTTTTAAGGGGAGAAGTGTTCCCCCTAGTTCCCCTAAGTTCACCCTTAAAAATACAAACTTTATTCTCTCCTCAAATTAGGGTGGAGCTGAGAGGATGGGAACTCGCTTAGCTTCTCTTTTCTTCCTTCTCCTATTTTCCATTAATTTCTTCTGTCACCAATGAAATCCAAACATGCTCCAAAGTATCATACTGAGTATCTTTAAGCAATGTAGAAAAAACTTTATTGAATATCAATGATTTATAATCACAGAATACTTTTTTTCACCTTTAAAGCTCTCTATTGAACACAGAGATTGACAATTTCCCGTGTTTCTTGAGAACTTTTTGTACCTTTCAAACTCTATGTTGAATACAATGACTAACAATTCCATGTATTTGGTGGAGAATAATTAAGACAATGCTCTAATTATTATTGAAGATTACTAATATCCAAATATTAATGAATCTATTTCTTAAAAAATAGTTTCAACACATATCGCTAGCATGGCTGGTAGTTGCTTGATTTTTGTAAATAAACTTTAACGGGATCGATTTTTATAAGTAAATATTATTTTTTAAATGGCTAAATACCAGATTGATATACGTAGTTATACATAATTATCAAGTTGGTATATTTTCTCTCTTCGGCAATAACAAGATATTTAAAGCAGTAAACGGTGACAATAAGACATAAAAGTTGGTTGGATCCAATTTTTCGGCGAGGCGAGGTCGCGTGACAAATCACATGATGTCGACTTGGAATCCTTTGGGTTGATGCGTTTGAAGTAGTTGGCTTATTCGTTTAGTTGAAAAGTATTTTTTTCCCCTTCAAATTAGTGCTCAAAAGGAAGGATTTTTCAAATTGGGTCTTCTTCTCCTTCCTAGGGTTAAAATTGGGTGTTTTCATTTAAAATTGGATTTAAATTCTTCAAGCTCAAGCTCCCTAGAGTTAAAAATGGGTGTTCTCTATTTTCACATGATAAAATACACTATCAATTGTAGTATGTGAGCGAGAGCTTGAGCTTGAAGAGTCCATGTCCAATTTCAATGGAGAATAGCAAATATTAACCATAGGGAGGAGAAGACTCATTTTGAAAAATCCGTCCTTTTGGGGCCTGTTGAAGAAAAAAAATCTCTTTTCAACAAGGGCCCATTTAGACAACTGAAAATACTAGAAGTAAGAAATAGATTAAAGAAATAGCGTTAAATTTATGAAGTATGAAATACTATTTCTTACTTTTATTTACTTTTGTTTGAATATCAATTGGAAATATCACTAGAAAGAGAGATATATGATCTATTGAGATTTTATTGAGAGTGAGAAATATCCACCTAATAAAAAATTATTTCTAAGTTAATGCATATTTCACTACTTACGATGTACTTCTAAGTCTTAAGGAGCAGAAAAAGATTTAAGAAGTAGAATGCCTCGCTATGTCATTATTTTAGGAACTATAGGAAGCGGTTTTTCTAGATAAATAAATAATTTTTTTTACTTGAAAACAGCAGAAATATCATCTACTTTCTTTATCTATCCTACTTCATACCAACTTTTGTGCAAACAAACATGGTAAATGAATGGATCAACTACTTTAGACAAGTCAACTCAAGATATCACGTAGACATCACGTGATTTGTCATGTGATTTCGCCTTATTGAAAATTGACTCTAGCCAACTTTTATGTCTTACCATTTGTTACTTTAAATATCTTGATGCAAAATATACCAATATGATAATTAAGTTTAACTATATATGCTAATCTAATAATTTAGCCATTTAAATATTCAATTAGAAAATTGCAGCATCACCATTGCTTAGGTATAAGTGTTCATATCTATCTCACCAAAAAAGGCTAAAATACCAGATTAGCCTATAAAGTGACACCCCTATACCAGTTTAGCCTATAAATTGACACCGACGACAGTTTAGCCCATAAAGTGACTTTTACGATGTCAAATTAGCATTTCCGGTACCGGAGATAATTTTTAAGTGAAAAATTAAGTAATTTTTACATATAGACCCCCTACTCTATCATATTTTCGGGTTAACCCCCCAAAAAGTTTCTTAAATTTTTAAAAAGAACCCTCACTTTCCACAATCTCTTCCTTCCTCCTTCCCACCATCTCTTCCATTCACTTCTCCTCTAACCCCCAACTTTTCTTACTCTCTCCCACTCGTTCTCCATCCTTTCTCATGCTCATTCTTATGTTCTCCTTTCCACCATCTTCTTCGTTCTCTTTTCCTCCCAATCCCCAACCTCCCCTCCTCGTCCTCCTCATTCTTTCTCAAACCCAACATAAAGCATTCTACTTGAAGCATTAGAAAGGAGAGAAAGAGAGGAGAGAAAGGAGGAGAAAGAGGACAAAGAAGAGAGAGAAGTGAAAGAAGTTAAGAAGAGATGGATTTAGAGAAAGAGGGAAAGAAGAAAGTAATATGGAGGATATGGAAAAGGAGGGAGAGAGAGTGGGAGAGAGGAGAGGTTAAGGATCGGGATGAGAAAAGAATGGAGGAGATGGTGGGAATGAGGAGGAAGGAGCTGGTGGGGGATGGGAGGAGAGGGTGAAGAGAAAGAGAAGTTTTTTCTTTCACATATCTTAAACTTGAGGAGATAAATCCGAAAATATGATAGAGTGGGGGTCTATATGTAAAAATTATTTAATTTTTCACTTAAAAATTATCTCCGGCACCGAAAATATCTATTTGTCATCGTATTTATTATTTTATAGGCTAAACTGATATGGGGTGTCACTTTATAGGCTACTATGTTATTTTAGCCTTTTTTTTTGGTGAGATAGATATGAACGCTTATACCTGAGCAACGGTGATATTGAAAAGGAGGGGAAAAAAATAATAAAAAAATAAAAAAATTCCTTGGTCTCTCCCCCTTTTCCTCCCCCTCAAAAAAAAACCCTAGGGAGATCAGATCCAAGCCATTAATCAAATAAATCAAACAATGGTGCTCTCCTACACCCAAGAGCACACCTACAACCACCCCTGGCCGCGCGTGACCGCCGCCACCCTCCGCAAATTCACGGACCCCGCAACCCCCGCCCTCCTCACCCACATCCTCGACGTCCACACCCTCTCCACCCGTCTCGACCCTACCGTCCCCTCCCTTCACCTCACCCGCTCCATCACCGTCCGCTCCCCTCCCCTCCCCTTCCTCCTCCGCCGCCTCCTCCCCAGCAACTCCCTCCTCTGCCACTGCGTCGAGTCGACCCTCGTCGACCCCGTCGCCAGGTCTATGCAGATTGTATCTCGAAACTCTAGCCTCAGATCGGTTATTGAGGTCGAGGAGAGGTCGAGTTACAGTCCTGATCCTGAGAGTCCGCAGGAGAGGACGGTGTTGAAGCAGGAGACCAGGATTAGGTGCAAGCCCCTCTCGGCGCTTGCGGCGGTGGCGGCCAAGGTGGAGGAGAGGTGTGCGGAGAGGTTCTTGCAGAATAGTGTCAAGGGGAGGGAGGTTGTGGAGAGGATTTGTGGATTCTTGGAGGAGGAGGAGAGCTCTGCTGCTGGTTCTTCTTGATGGTTGTGGAAGTTTCTGGAAGGAAAAGGTTAGGGTGGTCCGAGGGGATTTTTTTTTTTTTTTTTTTTTTGGGATCTTTATGCTTTCTTGGAAATCATAGGAAGTTTTTGGTGTAATAAAATGGCGGATTTGTTTTCTGCTGTAATTTTGATCATAGAGAGGGATGGAATTTGGCGAGAATTGTGTTGCATTTGTTGATTATAGCTGTATTACAAAGAGAAATTAGTATTATACATTTCACAAATTGAAAAATTTTGGAAGCTGCTTGTGTATGGATTCAACTCTTTATCTACAAGTTAGGTTTAGTAGAAGAGTTGCTTTGCTTGTTATCGAAAGTTCTGTAATGATGAAGTTTTAATAGAGGTAGAGGGGTGTCTGGATGTTTTATTGTTTAGCTGTTAGAATCGAAGTAATTGCCCAAGTTTATGGGCTCTTGAATTTGTAGAGCATCTGAGTTTCCGTCCTCAGGATTGAGGCATTGAAAGAATTGATGAATAAATCTGAAAAGGAGGTTTTGGAAATAAATCTGTTACAATTTCAGTTAGGGCATGTTTGGTTCAAACAAAAATAGGAATAGGATTAGGAATCCCACTTATTTTATGGATTCCAACCTAATCTATAAAAATTTGTTGGATGTCATTGAATTTTGGGAATCCCATTTTTCTTCTTTCTATGTTTGTTTCACATAAAAATATATGGATTCCAACTTTATGTAACTCCTTCAAATCCTATTCTTTGTTTGGTTTGGAATTCCAATTTTGGGATAAATGGATGATAACACTCCAACGGCTAGTTTTTAAATTTTGGCAAAGTCAAAATTATTCCAAGGCCTCCAACGGCTAGTTTATTCCCATGTTCAAATTTCAAAAACCAAAATGCCTCCAACGGCTAGTTCCAAGGGCTTCTTATCTATAAATATGGAGCATCATACCTCAAGTCGAAACAAGTTTCATCTCCTCCAACCAAACATGAAATCAAAAGAATGCCCTCAAAGTTTTGAAGTTTGGTGCGATTGCAATATCCAAACACCCATGAAAGTTTGCAAGTATGGTAAAATAAGGCGGTATTATTGGGGTGTGCTAAATACCCAAATAAAGAATGCAATTTTTGAATGGGCATGAAGAAGGAGAAATTAGCAACCAAGTACACCAATTTTCCAAAGAAAAAAGGTTCGGAGATAAATATTTTTTGAAATCAAAGAGGCTGAAGCAAGAATTGAAGCTTGTCGAAAAACAACTCTTAGTTTGGAAAATTTCGGCAATTTTAGTAGTGTTCTTTTGTATTATTTACATCATTGTAAACCGCATGTCATGTAATTGTACTTGCAAAAACAATTGATATTGTAATGGCTCAGAATTAAGTCTTGTTTGTCGAAGTTGAAAGCCCCATCTATAACTTACAGCTTTATTTTAGATTGCATTCTAATGATGGATTGCCTTACCTATACATCGTCGATTCAATGTAGGTTGCATTCTCATCACAGAATTCCATATATGTACATAAAAACTGTAAATTAGATTGCTCTTCTCTACGTAAAAGACAATCATCATTGCCAAATATCAATCACGAAAAAACCAATCACACAAGCTCTTATCAGCAGGAAAACCAATGAACCGAGAGCTACACAAGCTCTAAACAACCGAAAACCATCAAATTAACGAGCTAAACAAGCTCAATAAACCCAATTAAAGGAGCTAAACAAGCTCCTACAAGCAGCAGAAAACATCGTGACCATGAGAGCTAAACAATCTCTTTTCAGGAACAACAACCCACCAATCAAGGAGCTAAACAAGCTCAGTCCAGCAGCAACAACCCCCCAATCAAGGAGCTAAACAAGCTCCTACAAGCAGCAGAAAAACCAACAAAACGAGGAGCTAAACAAGCTCAAACCAAAGAAAAAAACCGAAAACCATCAAATTAACGAGCTAAACAAGCTCCAACCAAGAACAACTAAAACCAACAAAACAAGGAGCTAAACAAGCTCAGTCCAAAGAACAACATAAACCAACAAAACGAGGAGCTAAACAAGCTCAAACCAAGAAGAATGAGCTAAACAAGCTCACCAAAGAAGAATAACCCCAATCAAGGAGCTAAACAAGCTCCTACAAGCAGCAGAAAAACCAACAAAACGAGGAGCTAAACAAGCTCAAACCAAAGAAAAAAACCGAAAACCATCAAATTAACGAGCTAAACAAGCTCCAACCAAAGAACAACTAAAACCAACAAAACGAGGAGCTAAACAAGCTCACCAAAGAACAACATAAACCAACAAAACGAGGAGCTAAACAAGCTCAAACCAAGAAGAACAGAGCTAAACAAGCTCAGTCCAAAGAAGAACAACCCCCAATCAAGGAGCTAAACAAGCTCCAACCAGAACAACTAAAACCAACAAAGCGAGGCTAAACAAGCTCAAACCAAGAAGAATGAGCTAAACAAGCTCACCAAAGAAGAACAACCCCCAATCAAGGAGCTAAACAAGCTCCTACCAGCAGCAAAAAAACCAACAAAACGAGGAGCTAAACAAGCTCAAACCAGAGAAAAAAACCGAAAAACCATCAAATTAACGAGCTAAACAAGCTCCAACCAGCAACAACTAAAACCAACAAAACGAGGAGCTAAACAAGCTCAGTCCGGCAACAACATAAACCAACAAAGCGAGGCTAAACAAGCTCCAACCAAGAACAACTAAAACCAACAAAGCGAGGAGCTAAACAAGCTCAGTCCAAAGAAGAACAACCCCCAATCAAGGAGCTAAACAAGCTCCAACCAGCAACAACTAAAACCAACAAAACGAGGAGCTAAACAAGCTCAGTCCAGCAGCAACAACCCCCCAATCAAGGAGCTAAACAAGCTCCTACAAGCAGCAGAAAAACCAACAAAACGAGGAGCTAAACAAGCTCAAACCAGCAGCGAAAAAAAACCGAAAAACCATCAAATTAACGAGCTAAACAAGCTCCAACCAGCAACAACTAAAACCAACAAAACGAGGAGCTAAACAAGCTCAGTCCAGCAACAACATAAACCAACAAAACGAGGAGCTAAACAAGCTCAAACCAAGAAGAATGAGCTAAACAAGCTCACCAAAGAAGAACAACCCCCAATCAAGGAGCTAAACAAGCTCCAACCAAAGAACAACTAAAACCAACAAAACGAGGAGCTAAACAAGCTCACCAAAGAAGAACAACCCCCAATCAAGGAGCTAAACAAGCTCCTACCAAAGAAGAAAACCAACAAAACGAGGAGCTAAACAAGCTCAAACCAAGAAATAAAACCGAAAAACCATCAAATTAACGAGCTAAACAAGCTCCAACCAGCAACAACTAAAACCAACAAAACGAGGAGCTAAACAAGCTCAGTCCAGCAGCAACACCCCACCAACCAGGGAGCTAAACAAGCTCCTACCAGCAACAACATAAGCCAACAAAACGAGGAGCTAAACAAGCTCAAACCAAGAAGAACAGAGCTAAACAAGCTCACCAAAGAAGAACAACCCACCAATCGTGGAGCTAAACAAGCTCCTACCAGCAGCAAAAAAAACCAACAAAACGAGGAGCTAAACAAGCTCAAACCAGCAGCGAAAAAAAAAACTAATCAAGGAGCTAAACAAGCTCCAACCAGCCGCAATAAAACCAACAAAACGAGGAGCTAAACAAGCTCAATAAACCCAATTAAAGGAGCTAAACAAGCTCACCAAAGAACAACATAAACCAACAAAACAAGGAGCTAAACAAGCTCAGTCCGGCAACAACATAAACCAACAAAGCGAGGAGCTAAACAAGCTCAAAATACCCAAATACTGAGCCTCACAAGCTCAAAATACCAACAAGAACAACCAACAACAACATGAGCGAGATAAACATCACAAAATAATTAGAGCTCAGAATATAAATTGATTTGTCATAAAGTATTGCCTCGCCTATAAAATTATGATGCAATGTAGGCTGCAATTTTGAGGGATTGCCTCGCCTAAACATCACAAAATAATTCTAGGCTGCATCATCAGTTTATTATCCTCATCATTGCTCATATAAATAAACCTTTAAATGCATACCGTAGCATTTAATAAAGTCCAAAAAATAAGCTCATTGGTCATTCCCATATGCATTGTACCTGCAACAAAATCATAGTAGTACCAATTACATGCCATCATATATAAAGTGTGCAACTATATAAAGTTTGCAATTACATAAAGTTTGCAACTATCAAAAGTTTGCAACTATCAAGATACACAAGTTCATAGCATTGCTTACTTGTGCACAAGCAAAATACTCCTCCAAAATGTGATCAAAGTGTGCAAGTAAATTAGCTAACAGTCCAATGTTGCTCATCGATCAGTGAGATGATGTACCTCTTCCTAGCTTCCTTGGTTTTTATAATGAACCTTCTCGCCTCACGTTCATCATCATATAAATGATCTAACACTTTGTCAAGAAATACATCAGAATAGTCATCGCTATGTTCCTTCAACGCCGAAGCCAACCGCCACCAAAGGAACCATGTGTTGAACCATGTGTTGAACCATGTGTTGATTTCTGATGGACTGAGACATTGTCTCAACAAAGGAGCACAACAATTCATCTTGATCATATGATTTTCTAGATTTTTTGCTAGAAGATGACTTAAAGTTATCTTTGCTTTTGTTTTGTGGCCTAGTAGGTTCTGTTCCATTGTTAGCATCAGATTGTGGCTCAGTTTCACTATGTTCTGGAATTATATTATCATCATCTTCAATAGGTATGGACCTACTAGAGCCAATGTCATCAAACACAGAACTAACAAAGTCACCCTTAACTTGGTCATCACCCATGATGATTTGTAAATTTTTGAAGTGAGGGAGAGGCTTGTTTATGTATGCTTTGAGCCTAAAATTGAATTTATCCTGCAATAACAATAGACCCACAAGGCTTAGAAATTTAAAAGTATGTGCACCAAATATAATAAATTTCTAATTGCACTATTGATGTTGAAAGTAATATACCTGTGTCCATGATTTCAAAGTCTCCTCATCCAGGGTAATCATTTGATTTTCCTCATCCCACCCAGCTCCACTTATATCAAGGCAAGCCTTCATGTCATTGAATTTGTTTCTCAAGCATTTTAAGTGATTAACCACATGAAGATGATTAAAATCTTGTCGAATTGCATGTTTATTTTCATAGTCGCCATTCTATAAGCTTCGCTTTGAAGTTCTTATCGGCTTCATTCCATCTTTTGCTAACTTTGCAAGATAAGGGATAAGCGCATTATCGTGCTCGGTGCCCACTTCTTATTAGCCACACCCTTGAGTTAAGCCTTGTTGCCGGACCTTTTTCTTATGTGCTAATTTCTTCCCTTTTTATAGGCTAAGTTTGCTCCTCCTCATCTAAATTATGAATTACTTTACCACCTGAATCATCTATTGTTGGTGAAAATTGAGGAGGCCCGCTACTTTGAGAACTATAAGTGGGATGAAATAAACCTTGTGGACTGTTTAGCATGCTCATGTATGACATGGCTGCTGTGTCATTCCACTATAATGACCATCATCACGGTGGGAATGGTGATAAAGGTGGTGGTTGAAATGACATGAAGCTCTTATTAATGCCATGTGTAGGACTTGGCATTGCATTTGAAGGAGACCCACTATTTTGTTTATCTTCCCCATTCTTAGCCATACCTATTTGCAATGTAAAACATGAATATATCATCATATATATGTAATAGTGGCATACATGGAAATATGAATCAAAAATAAACTACATAAGTAGCATACATGCCCTAATATGAATGTTAAGTCATGTTACAACACATAAGTAGCATACATGGATCAAAAAAATACACCATTAATAATACACCATTAATAGTGGCATGAATTACAAGTCATGTTACATCACATAAATAGCATACATGGAAATATGAAATACAAGTCATGTTACATTACATTCCAATAGACATGAATAGTAGCAAATATAAAACCAATAAGCAACAAACAAAATGTTTATTAATTTAAACCACTCTCCATTGTATTACCACCGTTATACTTGGCACAATAGTCAACCCACATTGCCCAAGCAATTTGATCTCGAGCTCCTTCCATTCATTTCTTGCATCCCGTTCCTCTCTCTGTGTCCTATTTTGAGTATAGTCCACTACATTTGAATCGTCTTCATTTGTCACTTCCCCATTATCGACATCAATCTCTACATCCTCATTTAAAATATCATCATCCGGATCTTCTAATGCAATAAAATTGTGCAAGATGGTGCACGCAAAAACAATGTCCACTTGAGTCGGAAATGGATAATTTGGCTTTGCTTGGAGAATTTTAAACCGATTCTTCAATATAGCAAATGTGCATTCGATTTTTGTTCTTAAAGATGAATGCCTTAAATTAAATAACTCTTTTCTATTCTTTGGTGTCCTACCGGTGTGTTCTTTTAAATGATATCGTACACCACGATATGGGGATATGAAGCCGGGCATGGTAGTATATCCAGCGTCACAGAGGTAATATTTACCTACATTAATAAATACAACGGTATCTTATTATCTTAACTTAAAAAAGAATTAAAGTTATTATTCGAACTCTGAATAAGAATGAAGTTATACCATCATAAACTCTCAGTCCTTGAGGCTGTGGTCTCGACAAAGCATCTTGTAATATTCTAAAGTCATTTGCCGCTCCCTCCCCACCCAGCTAGAACATAGGTGAATAATTTATTGGGGTGCAAGTCGCTAAGACGCTCAGGTGACACCTTTGCCCTCTAAAGCGTGCAACTAGGTCCTTTGGGTAACAACTAGCGTCAGCGTGTGTGCCATCTATCATACCAATGCAATCCTATAAAAAATAAAACATCGTAAAATATTCAATTTTATATTTCTTTATTTATAAAAAATGATAATTTGTTTAATAAATTTACCTTAAAATAGGGAAAATAGTTTGGATTGTTCGCAATCTCCGCGGGAACTTCATTGCGAGCTTGCTTCAAGTACCGATCACGTAGTCCATTCATTGCTCGTAGGACTTTATTAAAATACCTACTAACTATTTCTCCTGATCTGATAAACTCAGTCCTTACTATTCTATTCTTAGTTTTATGACCCACTATACTTAGGAACATTGCGAGTTGTTCTTCAACTTGAACATGTCTTGTATCCTTTAATAAACCATTTGATTTCAGTATTTCTGCAAGTCTAAAAAAGGCTCTTGGTCTCATTCTAATATAAGACCGACAACTATCACTATAGCCTTCCAATACACGCTTGAAGTGAGCCTCTCTACAATAAATTTTTGATCTTTTCTTCCCTCGCATTAACCGAAATGGTCTTGCGCCTAGCACGCATTCTCAACATACAAGTTATTATCGTGACCACGGCAAAGAACACAAGCACTACCACGCATTGTCGTTAATTGTTCTTCATCTATGTTATCCATCTACATACATTGTAAAATTAATATCGTTAATTACTTACCAAAATTTAATGGATTTAATACCAATACAAGTAAATAAAATCGCTGTAATGCCTGGATTAAACTATGTAATATCTTTATGTATGCTAACAAAAAAGGCACTATTATTAACAAACTAAGCTGCATAATATATAATACAAGTTAAGGAACACAGCAGATCAAGAACAAACTGAATAAAATTTGGAATTAAAAATTAAAATCACGACAAATCCAAGAACAAGCTCTTGCACAAAATTAGGAATTAAGATGGCGGAATTAAGAATTATACCTGAGCTAGCAAAACAACGGACGCAAAGGAATATCCACAAATTCCAAGCTTGGAACCGAAACTTGTAATCGAAACGTTTCAGAATCTACAAAATTTGAAGTACGAATCAAAATCCAACCAACAAATACAATCACAAAATCAAAGTACAAACCAGTTTTGAGCTTGGAATCGAACCTCAAAACCTGAGATCCGACCCCAATCGAAGTACAAACCAGTTTTGAGCTTCGAATCGAACCTCAAAACTCAATATCCGACCCCAATCAAAGTACAAAGCAGTTTTATGCTTGGAATCGAACCTCAAAACCCAAGATCCGACCCCAATCGAAGAACAAACTAGCTTTAAACTTATTAGATTCGAACCTCAAAACCCAAGATCCGACATAAATCAAAGTACAAACCAGTTTTAGATTAGGAACCGAACCTCAAAACCAAAGATCCGACCTCAATCGAACCCCAGATCCGACCTCAAAACTGGAGATCCGACCCCAATCGAACCGGAGCACAGCAGATCTATGGCTTTCAATGAAACTTGAGGCGCGAACATAGGCGGGGCCGAAAAGTTTTCGCGGGAGAGAGAGAGGGCAAATCTAGGGTTTTGGTGAGGTCGGATTCCGAATATGAGAGAAGAGCGGCTTTTTGAGGGTTTTTTTTTCGCCAAATCCTAATCCAAGCCAAATCCGAGCTCTGGACTCTGATTTCAATATCCATAAAAACCCCCCTCCACGTCAGATTTATAGATAACCATATCTATAAAATTTTGGTGAACCAAACTCAGTAATAGGATTTATCTAGAATCCGTTATTTACAAATTTGCCACTGTCAGAGCCAAATCCTAATCCTATTCTATAAAAATGGTGAAACAAACATGCACAATTGTCTAATTAAGAACTAAGAAAACGGGCTTATGCACAACTGCATGCTCTATCCTCTGAGAAGAACGGATCTTGTAACCCTGCAAGTCATGTATAGCATCTAACTTTTGTATCCCTTCTTGATAATTATGGTCCAATACCTCGTGTTAGCATCTAGAAGTGAGAAATGTGAGTAGTTTGTTTTCCTGCTATCTATACAATCATGTTTCTTGAAAACATTGTATGATTTCGCAATCTGGCTTTGACATAGAGGCAAATCTGAGTTTTATCTGTAATCTTCTAATTTTTTCCCCCATATTTGCATATTCTATCATTTAATCTGCCTGTCCTGGTATTTTCTTCTCACTCTGATTTTCAATTTAACTTTTTAACTATTATGATGCAATCACTTGTGCCCTTGTATTTCCTTGACTTAGTAGTAATGCCACAGAATACCTTGTGAATATGCAGTTCCTGATGCTTTGTATTAATAGGTTGCATCTTCATATGAAATGCTTGTGCATACTTCTACTGGTCTGCGTGCTAAAAGGGTCAGTTCACAACATTTCCTCTACAGGTAAATCCTTAATGCCTACGTCTGCAAGTTTTGCAGCATCTGGATTCATTTGGTTGTGAAGCTATGGAAAGCCATGGAACAGAACTTGGTGATAGAAGACCACAAACCTCTATCACTTGACAAGATCATCAACTCTTTTAAGATGCTTGCACATAATGCTAGAACTCTTCTTCAAGACAGATTTTTATTTCTAGCCTTAAGGGATATCCCGCAATAATTGTACAAGAGGGTGAGCATGGTGCATGCTCGTGAAAAAGAAAAATAGAGTATATGGTATATATCAGAAACTAATACATACTTGTTTTTTTTTTCTTCTGAATTTGTTCTTCAAAATGTCTTTTTATGTTGTTTTTTGGTTCTAATTTATGAGGGTTATCTATAAAATGCGGAAACTTATTAGTGGTTATCTGCAATTCCGAAAGTTATTGGGGGTTAGTGTGAAATTGAAAGTTATTGGGTGTTTGTTACAAAATGCTGAAAGTTCTTGGGGTTTTAGTATGATTTTGAAAGTTATTGGGGGGTTTGTGGCAAAGTTTGAAAGTTCTTGGGGGTTTAGTGTAATTTACCCTATATGTTATTGTTAGGCAAAAGTTCAATGGAGGTCTATAATGTTTCAACCCAATGTCATTTAGATCCCTAATGTTTGGAAGTCATCAGTGGGGGGCCTAATTTTACCTCTGTCATCAACCTAATTCCTTTTTACGAACTTCCGTTAAATCTTGCTGATGTGGCTCTCTTATCTCAGTTAAAAAATTAGTGAAAGTCCAAGTTTGTCCTGCCACATCAACAAAAAATTAGTGAAATTACAAGTTTGTATTGAAAATTGAATTTTTACTATTTTTTATTGATGTGGTAGTGACATGGCAGGGCTACATCATCGCCGTGTTAGGAACATTTAATGAAAGTTTGTAAAAAGGCTGATGACCGAGGTAACATTAGGGACCCTCGCTGATAGCTTCCAAACATTAAGGACTCAAATAATATTTAGCCAATATATCAGGAACCTCCACTGAAGTTTTCCTTATTGTTAATATTCTAATGTAAGGTTTTTTTTTCCCCAATGAAAGTCACCTTTAATACATCATCTTCAATTTTTTTTTGGGGTTTCGTTAATGTGTGCCCTCAGGGCACTCATTAAGCATGAGGGAGAAAGAGAGATACTTGTGAGGAGAGAGAATTAATCAGGCACATTGGGCCTCACTCTCAACTTTTTTTCTCTCATGCTTAACGAATGCCCCCACGAACATCCATTAACAAATTCCTTTTTTAATACAGAAGCTGTCTTGCAAGTGGGTTTAGCTTTAAATCAACCACTCCGAGACACTTTAATTTTTATCCAAGCTATCCAAAATATGCTCCTTCCTTCTCATCCATCCCAACTACCCCCATCCACTTCGACCCACTTCCCTTCTCTCTCCTCATCCACCCATCTCCGCTCTCCTCCTTCTCTGTCGCATCTCCGCCCTCCTCTTCGATCACCCATGCTCATTCCTCCTTCATCTACTCTCCTTTCTCCTCCTTTGCCCCCTCCTCCTCAATTCTACTTTCACCTTATTCCCTCTTTTTCCACCCACACTCCTTCCTTTCTATTTTGTCTCAATCTATCTTACATGAAGGAGGATGAGGGCGGAGGTGAGATGGATAAGGAGGGAAAAGGGAGGAAGGCGGAGGTTGGATGACTGAAGTTGGGGTGCATGAGGAGAGTATTTTCAGTCATTAGGAAAAATTTTGAATTAGGAATTGTGCTGGAGTGGTCGATAGAAAGCTAAATCCATTTATAAGGTGGTTTCTATATTAAAGGGGGAAAAACTTCAACGATAGTTCAAATCAATTTGTCTTATTTTAAAGTTACTCTTCGTGAAAATTCCTTAATTCTATTTCTTAAGTGGATGTTTCCCTCAACTCCAGAAAACAATTATACGGTGACTTGATTTTCATTTTCATTTTTTCGGGTGGTGTCCTGCCATCTTCTGTGTATGCAGGGACTGCAGGTCAATGTCTTGGCAAGTATTAGCTGTTTGGTTGAAGTAACCAATAGTTTTGAGTGTTATCAAAACATTTGGTACATAATCCTTGATTAGAATGGTTAACTGCAAGTTCTGAAGTTCATGGCCTACAAGTATTAACCAGAGAGCATTCGTGCATCAGCCTAAACCCAAAATCACAACCCCATCATAGACCTACAAGCTCATCACTCTACTTCAGTATCATATTAAGGTAGAATTGTTTAATGACTCAAATAGCGTGTGATTCAACTTGTCAGGGATGCATCGGTTCCAATGAGAAATCTAATTATCCAATAATTACTTAGTGTTGATTCTATTCAAATTGATGCCATTTTCTCACGGAATTAGTGTTCGTGATTCAGCACTAGAAAACAGATTATATCGAGGAAAATTTACAAGTACCTTGAGCTATCATATTCTACTATCAAATATAAGTTTTAGGATTTAATTGGAGATACACCCCCCTTTACTTAGTTCTGTATACAACCCTAAACTATCTTATTGTCGTTTACACCTTTTGAACTCCGAAAGGTATCATGCTTCTTCAGTGCGCTCCACTACTGAAGCATGTCATAACTTCTGTGCACTGACCCATCATTTGGTGGCACACTGGTAACTCCACTCAAATTTACCTCAACCTCCACACACACACACACACACACACACACACACACACACAGGGTCATGCAACACACGAGAAACAAAAGATCAATATTCCTGGAGAAACCTAGGAATTTCAACACATTTTCTTCGATCTGGTAACTTTGGGGGAATCATCAGAACCATCAGAAGAGAGGCAAGAGACGCTGAAGAAGCTGACCGACCCCAGTACATGCAGTGAGGCAAGAGTAGATGCATCCCAACAATCGAGTCAAGCAACAAGTATCTTTAAAATAAACATCATCCGACGAGACAATTGTAAATACACCGAAACATTTGAATACTCACAAATCAAATGATGTTGAAACTAACCCTTCTATGAGGAGATAACACACATGCTACTGAGTGGCAACGCTTAAACATTATCCAACAAAGGCTGATGCGCTAGAGTATCTTTTCGAGCTGTGTACAAAGCTAATGCAGTATGAGGGGCTTGAGGAATTTGCGGATGTTCTGAGGCGATTTGCAGAAGCAGCAGCGTTGATTGTGTCTAATCTTCATGATAGCTCTCCTATCGAGAAATTTCAGCTAGACATTGCAGCATGACACCGGCTCATGAGAAATAATAAGGCTTGCATGCCATCTAAAAGCTAAGCCTAGGTCCAGGTAAAAAGAAACTGTAGTCGTTTCAATTTTTATCCATAGTATCTTATATAGACAGGGACGTGTGTTAGATGTAATACTTTCGAACTTTTTAAGATAAAAAGTGGTCGCAATAATGTGAAGCCATTGCTGCTAAATCAACTTTGGAAAATGGCAACTTATAGTGATATAGAGCTTAAGGAGACAAATCCAATGACATTGACAAAAAGAAATCACCTAATAAATAGAAGAGTTAGCAGTAAAATAAGTGACAGGATGACAGAGTTCTCAGTTCCATAATTCTCGCAATAATGATCTCTTTTCAACACCTATATAAATGACCCTAAGCATCATACTTCTGCAACATTCCACAGCGATGCAACTCTTGACTCCTTGGACAAGTATAGAACCAGAAAAAGGAATTGAATTTTAGTAGCAACTGTAGGAATCTAATTTCTAAGCTTGGTTCAAGTTTACTTACTGTCAAAACTAATCTGGAGTAGATTGACAGATAGAACAAGAGAACAACAGCTCCAAAGCTTAGTTATATATGCAAAAACGGATCCTGTTATGTTTACTAAGCTAATGGTATCACAAAATCCTTAAGCAGGACGAATTATAGTAAATTTATAGGACATGCGAGAGAACTACGACTGCAGGTGAGGAAAAGAGATAAAGTCTACAGATATTTTATAGTCACACCTTTTCCATTGTTGACATAAAAGGACTGGAAACAAAAAACTACCACAAAACACATGCATGACAATTATTGAAGAAATAGAGCTGATCTTTCATAAAGTTCAGGGTTCCTAATTTTGTTGCAATAAAACAATGTGATACACCTATATAGAGTTTCATTATAAGATCATATAACCAGAACAAAGGTTCTTTCTATATATGCAAAGTATAACTGTTTTAATTTTACCCCAAATTATTGTAATATCAAATTTACCCCAAATTTGATTCTTCCCTTGATTTTATCTGAGAATTTAGTTGGAAAATTCAGTAATATTTTATTAATCTAGTCCACTTATTTAATAAATTCATAAAATATCTTTTTGAAACAATAACAACAAAGCCTTTTAACTCCATTTTGGATTTGGGTACATGAATCCTGTTCTTATTAAATATTTAAAACTTAATTAATTTCAAAACAATCCTTCGGTGTGGGAGCCACCTAACCACCCCAAACAAAAAAAATACACATGCGCGCTAACGACACCCCCTCATTCCCTCTGACACCCCTCCCCCTTGCATCATATGAAATTCAGAAACAGGATTTGTTACTTAACGGCTTTGTAAATTTAGAACCTAAAATTACAACTTGGGGCTTCTAGAATCCCTTTGATTTTCTGTTACGATTCATTTTTAGTAACACATATCCACCTCTCTACACCCACACATGCACACAAACATCATAATGGGGAAAAATAACTCGCATTGCCATACCTCATTTTTATTAACACACCTCGCTCGGCCCTTCACTACACACAAGCACACGCACAAACACAAACACCCAATGGAGAGAATACCTCGCACGGCCACACCCCTAAAAGATGGTCTATCCATTTAGAGCAATGAAAAAAAATTTACTCTTCACCTTTCAAGATTTGATTTTTGTTTTAGCCCAAACCATCTAAAGCAAGAGTCAGGAACAGGGTAATGGTATAGTTAAAGCCACCAGCATCCAAAACTAAGTTATAAACAACAATATCAAATGTGTTACCAAGCAACAAAGATAACAGACTGCAGTGAACCAAAGACTACATAAAAGCCCAAGAATCACAAGACGCAATGAACCAAGCAAATTATTGAGGACAAGTGTTGCAAGCTCTTTACACAAATAACAAAAAATATATTGATAATGTAAAGCTATGGCCTCCAGTAACATCAACATAGTTCTAAAATACGAAATTTAAAGACATAACCCAAATAAGCATCGCTGTCTTTCATCGCGCCTCATTATTTAATTTGAACTCAATAATCTAACAAATGCTGCAAAATAGTATTCCTCAAAACACACATTAAGCTATATTCTTCAATGTAATCTGACAATGTATCCACCTTGTACAAAACTCACCTCACTTCAGCCACAGCGTGAGCAAACTCCCAGCAGAAATCCCAATGACACAACAAACAGAAGCAACCCGAATCCTCAAGAAGAGAACTCGGAGGCTCTTGGCCGACTGAAGGCTCAGCGTCAAGATCTGCAGCCTCCCCTGCTCCTCCATCTTCTGGAAGAAGCCCATGGGCTTGAGGCTCCTCCTCATCAAGAACGCCACCGAGAAGGGGAAAGCGAAGGCAGCGAGGCCCTGGACCGAGACCACATCGGCCGTCTTCGAAGAGTAGGCGACGTAAGCGCCGAGGCCGAGGTGGGCGAAGCCGAGGAGGGCCAGAGAAGAGCTGAGGTCGTAGATTGACTTGCGAAGGGAGGTGAGGACCTGGCGAGTCTCGTTGGCGAGGGCCGAGTCGTCGCGGTCGACGGTGGGGCCCTCGATTTCTTGGTGCTTGAAGCTGTCATAGTCAGGTTCAGGGTTAGGGTTAGGGTTAGGGTTAGGTTTTGGGTCTGGATTGGATGAGAAGGGTCTGAAAAAGGGAACGGGATTAGGGTTTCGGAAGTGGCTGGTGGGTATCGAATTAGGGAAGGGTTTGATAAGGAGCACGGATTTGGGATTAGGGTTAGGGTTTTGGATGAGAGGGAGGATCTTGGAGGAGCTCAGTATTAGCCTGCGCGAGAGAGAAGAAGCCATTTGAGGGGGGAAAAATGTTGGTCAGAATCTGCTAAAACCCTTCAAATGGGGTTAAAGGGGTTAAAAGTCAAAATTTGTAATCCCATCTCCCCCATTAGCCCATAGGCTGTCTTTGTGGAATACGGTGGGTGAATTAGCATTTGTAAAAGAGTTAATCGCAAATTAATGTCCTAAAGTTTCATCCAATTTTATTATGATTCAATTTGGCTAAAATAGCACTTAAATGCCTTATAGTTTCAGTGATTTCCCCAATTATATACTTTACGTTATTTTTCTTAACATTTAAATGCCCTATTATTTTTCAAAGTAGCATTTTGTTACTTTTTTTCAGTTAAATATTGGAGTATTATTGTTAAACATTTTATTATTCCTCTAAAAATTTCCATGTGACTTGCTTATGTCGAAAATTGGTTAATTATATCTCTAAAGCTAGTTGAATCAACTCTAATCGGAGTTTAAACTAACTTAGAGGCAAACTCTAAGTGAGAGTAAATAAAATCAAAGATAGATTTTCAGCTGAAACTACCAACTTTACAGGTATTAGTGGCCAATTTTTATGATGCACGGTTCACATGAATTTTTTTTGGGGAATATTCTATGTTTTGCAGAAATATTTCACATTTAACCAAAAGAAAATAGTAAAATGCTACTTTAAAAATAATAGGTTATATAAATGTCAATAAAAGAGATGGGGTTTATAAGTGCAAGGTCATGTAACTATAAGGTGTTTAAGTGCTATTTAGCCTTCTGAGATCATGAGTCAGAAATTCTCCATCTACCTCCTAAGATGTGCCGCTGAGGACCTTGCGCCTCAAGTTAGGTTTTTTTTTTTTTTTGGGTGCATTTACCAAATGACTTTCGTTTAAAATGTAATATGAAAATAAAGAAATTGATAATAATATTGTTACGTCAATATATTCTTTTTACCACTCTCGAAATAACCTATTTCCAAGCAAATACTCCGTGCCATTTGCACGCTGTCACACTTGTAAGAAAAAAAATAACTGGTTTAACCCATTCTACTCCAAGTTTCAATTCGCAAAATAAATAAAAATTAATGAATTAGTTCAAATTTAAAAATCAAATGGTACCAGCACCTGGAGATTTAAACATGCAAGCAACTGATAAGTTCTCAAAGCTATGCAAACTGTAACTGATGGATCCGTCCTACGGACCCACTTATTTAAAAAGTAAAAGTTACGAAATATGTTTACGAAATCTGATTAAAAAAAAAATCAACGATTAAGGAGATGTAATGATAATCAAACCACAGATATTTCCTTAGCAATGGCTACTCAAACACGATCACGCAACGCGTTGAACCAAACGCCGCGAAGTTATCAAACAGCTGCGTCGCCTCTGGATCCTTCGAGAAATAGTTGACCCCGGCCCACAGCCAGCCGTCCCCAGTTTCAGCATCTACATATATTGAGGATCCAGCTACCCCTTTGCCCACAGCAATCATCAATTTCACGCTCTCCTCTATTCAACAAAATGGCTAACATTAGTTTTTCTTCTTTGGTGGTGGTGGTGTTGATGCTCTTCTCTGCAATACTGGTTTCAGGCCAAGAGATGGCTCCTGCGCCTTCACCATTCGCGGGGGCTGCTAACGGGTTGCTGGCTGTTTCTGCTGTGGCTGTTTGCTTCTCCATCCTCTTCGCCGTTATTGCTCCTTTACTCTTCTCTCTGTAGATGCATATATGTATAAATGCGGCATTATGCGAGTAATTTATTAAATTTATAGGCTATGTACTTGTGTCTCGCGGGACTCATTGAGATTCTTTTGTATTGATGAATAATATATGTGATAGTTTCTTTTTATGAAGCTGGTTATTTCTGGCCATGCCTGATTTTTATTGTATTTTCTTTCTTTCATCTTGGTCCAGTCACTTTGCCCAATTTTCATTCGCTTATTGTTTCTGCACTGAAATGTACACGGAGGAAAAGGATTAGCTACAGAAATAAGTAATTTAATCGCGAACATTGAACGATCTAATAATTGAGTCTTAGCTATTAAAAGGGATTTTCAAGTAAAAGCAAAGAAAATTGATTGAAAGGAACAGGTTCTTCAGTTTTCCCGACTAATCGCTATAGTGGAGGTGGCATGGCATTAAATTTCTAACACCACGTGATCAGAAATAGTAATTCTCTAATAATAACTTGCGATAATTGTTTCACCCAAAAATTCATCCGAAATTTGGAGGTTTAATGGTTGGTAGGCTTTACGTACAGATACGTAGGGGTTCTCAATAAGTATGAGGGCCGAGCTCTGGGCAATTTGACATGGATTGACTATGGCTTTGGTCAACAGCTATCTGAAGGTTTGGTTGGAAATAAATTGCCAAGCAGTGGTGAGTTTATTGACTTCATTTGAGCCTCTTGAACAGAATTTTTTTTTAGGAACTTCAAAGCTAATTGAAGCGCCAATGGAAATACAAGGTTTATTATATTCGGAGGGAAGATAATCGTGTGTGGATAGTTTGGCGAGGCGCAGGGTTGACTCATCAGAGTTTCAGATTTTTTTCTTGCCCTCCTACTGAGTTGAGGAGGATGCTTGAAGGCGGCGCAAGGAGAATTACTTTTCCCAAATTGGTGCCTCTAGCTCCCTTATTACCAAAAATAAAATAAAATAAAATAAAATAAAACAAAGTAGTGGAAATTGGATTCTATAAATTGTTAGTTTGAATTGGTTCTTATGAATTGAATCTATAGTTTTAAGAAATGGAGAGAGAAGAGATGGGTTGACCAATTTGCATTCTAACTCACTGTCCAATATTTCCATTAAGGAGGGGTTTTGGTAATATCTTAACAGAAAAAAAAAAAAAGACTCAATCAAAATAAAACGAAATCAGCGCCATTCCCCAATCATAATCTAACCATGTGATTAAATCAAAAAATACGATATATATTTTGCTAGGGTTTTTTAGATATTCGCCCCCCATACCTTCCATAATTTCATATTAATTAATCCCTCAAAATTTATAGGGTCTTCCAAATTGGTCCTTTTGTGAATTTTTTTACTTAAAACTTCAAACCATGGTTCAGTTAACACTTTACCCAACACCCTCAGTT
Source organism: Asparagus setaceus (assembly GCA_012295165.1). Lineage (NCBI taxonomy): Eukaryota > Viridiplantae > Streptophyta > Magnoliopsida > Asparagales > Asparagaceae > Asparagus > Asparagus setaceus. Next base: position 41,637,299 of record CM022705.1, on the reverse strand, counting down.
AACAATTATCATCAGTTAGAATAGTGGCAGAGCCAAAACTTTCACCAAGAGGTAAAAACTGAATTGTTAAACATTAATATATGAAAAAGGTTTGCACATTACTTTCAAAATAAAATATTAAATTATAATATTGTGTTTTAAGTAGCATTCTCTATGACTAAAAATTGAAAGTAAACAAAATATCCACAATGGATATAGCTCAAATGTAGCAACTTTATTTATGTTCCTCTTTTCAAATTAATTTCTGCAGAAGTTTCATTTCTCATACACTAACTAAGTGCAAGTACCCAAAGATAGACATCAAATAAGATAATGGAAAAAAATAAAATTTTCAGCAGGACAAAAACCTTAATTAAAATCAGAAACCCTAATCCTAGAAATACATCATCTACAATGGAGGGCCAAGGTGGATCCTAAATTAGGCAATGTGTTGTGGGTCCAGCCCAATTGGGCCCACAAGGACTAGGTCAAGTTTCTTGAGTCCTATTAAGAAAAGAATTTGTATGGACCTATTCATAATTTGAATAGGAAGTGAGGACCTAGAGTTATTATTCCTTTATTAAAGGAATTGGGGCACGTGAAGTACAACACCCTATAATTGATTTTCGCAGCTACAGTAACCCGAGAACAGTTTCTTTGGTTGTGCGGATTTCGAGGTGAGAGAGAAGAGAGAGAGAGAGGGCGCGAAACGTTGAGATTTCGAATAGCTCGGTTGTCCGATTGCAGTGATTCAAACGCCGTTGTCTTCAGAATGACGACGCCGTCAAGAGTACGGTGTTGATTTCTCCGCGAGTATTAGAGATTTATGGTGAGACGGGTTCTAGGGCTTTGGTGCCCTAGAGGTTCTTTCTCTTGTGATTTAATCCTCAAATTCAGGTGTAACTTGGAGGGATTATACACTTGATTTATAGTGAAATATTTCTCTCTGGATTGTCCCGTGGACTTAAGCACGATTTGCCGAACCACGTTAAATCTTGGTGTTTGCTTGCATGTGGTTATTTCATTGGTGCCGTTATTTGTTTAGTGTTTAATTCCGCAGATTACTCTTCGTAAAATTCCTAACAAGTGGTATCAGAGCCCTGGTTCGAAGCTTTTCTTGAGATGGAAAAGATGGAGAGTTTTGGCACAACGATCAGATTGGATGGTTCCAATTGGCAAGTATGAAAGTCCATGATGGAAGATATTCTGTATTGTAAAGATTTGCATGACCCTATTGAGGGAGATGAAGCCAAGCCAGAAAACATGACCGATTAAGAATGGGAGAAACAACACAGGAAGGCGATCGGTTATATTCGGATGTGGATTGATGTTAGTGTGTTTCATCATGTATCGAGTGAGACTAATGTCAAGTCTCTTTGAAAGAAGCTTGAGGATCTCTACGAGCAGAAGACCGTGGGAAACAAGGCGTTTATTGTGAGGCGGTTGGTGAATTTGAAGTTCAAAGAAGGAAGCAACATAGCAGGGCACTTGAATGAGTTTAAGAGCTTGATTAATGAGTTAGCTACCATGAAGATGACTATCGATGATGAGTTACAGGCTTTATTGCTATTGGGTTCTTTGCCAGACAGTTGGGAGACACTGGTTGTGCCGGTCAGCAACGCAGCTCCAGATGGTGTGTTATCGATGAGTATGGTTACTAGTAGTTTATTTAATGAGGAGACTCGGAGGAAGTCTACCGGCACAGATAACTCACAGGTACTTGTTGCGGAGAATAGGGGTAGGAGTAGGTACATGGACCAGTCTAGAGGTCGTGGCGCATCCAAGAGCAGATCAAAGTCTAATGGGAGAGGTTGCTTTTATTGTGGGAAACTGGGTCATATCAAGAAGAATTGTTGGGCATGGAAGAAAGAGCAAGCTGGGAACAAAGATGAAAAGAAAGATGAGAAGAAGAAAGCAGACGGTGACACTACAGCTATTTTGTCTGAGACCGATGTTATTCTCATTTTTAGGGAAGAAGATTGTATGCATGTTACAAGTCAGAATTCCGAGTGGATAGTGGATACAGAAGCTACATGGCATGCTACCTCTAATCGAGACATTTTCACGTCGTATAAAACAGGTGACTTTGGCAATGTGAAGATGGGCAATACTAGCTACTTAAAAATTGAGGGACTTGGTGACATACACTTACAGACAGATACCGGATGCACATTGGTCTTGAAGAATGTGCGACATGTTCTCAATTTGTGGCTCAACTTGATTTCGCGTCTTACTTTGGGCCAAATGGGATATGAAATTTAATTTGGTGGAGGAAAATGTAAAATCACCAAAGGCTCTCTTGTGGTGGCTAGAGGAAGTATATGTTACAATTTGTACAAGACTCAAGCGAAGGCTTCATATGATTCTTTGGGCATGGCTTAGGACGGTGACACTACGCCTATTTTGTCCGAGACCGATGTTATTCTCATTTTAGGGAAGAAGATTGTATGCATGTTACAAGTCAATTCGAGTGGATAGTGGATCTGAAGCTACATGGCATGCTACCTCTAATCGAGACATTTTCACGTCAGATAAAACAGGTGACTTTGGCAATGTGAAGATGGGCAATACTAGCTACTTAAAAATTGAGGGACTTGGTGACATACACTTACGGACAGATACCGGATGCACATTGGTCTTGAAGAATGTGCGACATGTTCTCAATTTGTGGCTCAACTTGATTTCGCGTCTTACTTTGGGCCAAATGGGATATGAAATTTAATTTGGTGGAGGAAAATGTAAAATCACCAAAGGCTCTCTTGTGGTGGCTAGAGGAAGTATATGTTACAATTTGTACAAGACTCAGCGAAGGCTTCATATGATTCTTTGGGCATGGCTTAGGACGGTGACACTACGCCTATTTTGTCCGAGACCGATGTTATTCTCATTTTAGGGAAGAAGATTGTATGCATGTTACAAGTCAATTCGAGTGGATAGTGGATCTGAAGCTACATGGCATGCTACCTCTAATCGAGACATTTTCACGTCGTATAAAACAGGTGACTTTGGCAATGTGAAGATGGGCAATACTAGCTACTTAAAAATTGAGGGACTTGGTGACATACACTTACAGACAGATACCGGATGCACATTGGTCTTGAAGAATGTGCGACATGTTCTCAATTTGTGGCTCAACTTGATTTCGCGTCTTACTTTGGGCCAAATGGGATATGAAATTTAATTTGGTGGAGGAAAATGTAAAATCACCAAAGGCTCTCTTGTGGTGGCTAGAGGAAGTATATGTTACAATTTGTACAAGACTCAAGCGAAGGCTTCATATGATTCTTTGGGCATGGCTTAGGACGGTGACACTCTTAGTTTGTGGCATAGGAGGCTTGGGCACATGAGCAAGAAGGGGTTGCAAATATTGACAAAGAAGTCTCTCATTCCCTTTGTCAAAGGTTCATCACTCACCTCTTGTGATTATTGTTTATTTGGCAAACAACATATAGTTTCTTTTAGTAAGCCTTCCAAAAGAAAAGATAATATTCTGGATTTGATTTATTCTGATTTTTGTGGTCCTATCGAGGTGGAGTCCTTGGGTGGCAATAAGTATTTTGTCATATTTATTGATGATGCATCGCGGAAGATGTGAGTATTCATGTTGAGGATAAAGGATTAGGTGCTTTCAGTCTTCCAGCAGTTTCATGCCATGGTGGAGAGGCAGACAGGAAAGAAGTTGAAGTGTTTGCACACCGATAATGGAGGAGAGTACACTTCCATTGACTTTAGAGATTATTGCTCCAAGCATGGTATTCGGCATCAAAGGACAGAGCCCGACACACCGCAGCACAATGGAGTTGCAGAGAGGTACAACAGAACCATTGTGGAGAAAGTCAGATGCATGTTGAAGATGGTGAAGTTACCTAAGAGCTTCTAGGCAGAAGCTGTTCACACTGCATGCTACATAATCAACAGGTCTCTTTTAGTTCTTTTGAGTTTTGATATTTCAGAGAGGGTTTGGTCCGGGAAGGATATTTCTTACTCTTATCTGAAGGTGTTTGGTTGCAAGGCATTTGCACACATTCTAAAGGAGAAGAGACAGAAGCTTGATGATAGGGCGGTTCCTTGAATCTTCCTTGGTTATGGAGATGATGAGTTCGGCTGCAAGCTATGGGATCTAGAGAAGAGACGAATTATCAGACGAGCAGCTGTGATTTTTTAGGAGGACCAGACCATTACAGATCTCGGGAGAGCTGAGCAGTCAGAGAGTATTGCTAGTGAGATTTTAGATATGACACCCGTTCCGTCTCTAGTACAGTTGCATCCTACAGATACAGAGCAGGTGCATGATGATGGTGTTGATGATGACGGTCAGATATCAGAGCAGGGAGATGGTGATCAGGATCACAAGCAGGAGACTCCTTAGCAGGGGGAGCATCAACAGCAGCAGGAGATTGCAGAGTCACAGCTTAGGAGATCAGCTAGAGAGCATAGACCATCCACGAGATATCCTCTTTCAGAGTATTCTTTGCTGACAGAAGAGGAGGAGCCGAAAAGTTTTCAGGAGGCACAGACTCATAAAGACAGGGACAGATCGTTCCAGGCTATGCAGGAAGAGATGAAGTCTCTTCAGAAGAATGATACTTATAAGTTGGTGGAGTTGTCAAAAGACAGAAAAGATTTGAAGAACAAGTAGGTGTTCAAGTTAAAAAAAGATGGTTATAAAGAGATTCAGAAATACAAAGCTAGATTAGTGGTGAAAGGCTTCGGTCAGGAAAAGGGCATTGATTTTGATGATATTTTCTCACCAGTTGTGAAGATGACATCCAGTAGAGTTATCTTGGGGTTAGCAGCTAGTTTATACCTCGTGATTGAGCAGCTTGATGTGAAGACTGCATTTTTTCATGGTGATTTGGAGGAGGAGATCTACATAGAGCAGCCGGAGGGTTTTGAAGTGAAGGAAAAAAGAACACATGGTTTGCAGGTTGAAGAAGAGCCTCTATGGTTTGAAGCAGGCACCCAGACAGTGGTACAAGAAATTTGACTCTTTCATGTTGAGTCATGGCTACCAGAGAACAGTTGCAGATTCGTGTGTATATTTCAGAAAATTTCTCAGATTCTAGCTTCATTAGTCTTTTGCTTTATGTGGACGATATATTGATTGTTGGTCAGCACAATCCGATGATTGGTGGGCTGAAGAAGGAGTTATTTAAATTCTTTGACATGAAGGATTTGGGCTCGGCACAGCGGATTCTTGGTATGGATATTGCGCGTGACAGGAAAGACAGAAAGTTGTGGCTATCACAGGAGAAATATGTTGAACGGTTGCTTGATAGATTCAACATAAAAGATGCCAAGCCAGTTAGTACTCCTCTTGCAGGTCACTTGAAGCTTAGCAAGAAGTTTTGCCCGACTATGGATAAGGAAAAGAGTGAGATGGAGAATATTCCTTACTCTTCAACTATATGGAGTTTGATGTACGCCATGGTTTACACTCGGTCAGATATAGCTCAAGCAGTTGGCGTTGTGAGCAGGTTTTTTTCTATTCCAGGAAAAGTCATTGGGAAGGTGTAAAGTGGATCTTCAAATATTTGAAAGGCAATTCCGGATTGTGTTTGAGTTTTGGAGGTTCCAAGTCAGTACTACAAGGTTATGCAGATGCGGATATGGCAGGTGATCTCGATCATAGGAAGTCTACATCAGGTTGGTTGTTCACTTTTGCAGAGGGAGCTGTATCTTGACAGTCCAGGTTGCAGAAGTGTATTGCTTTATCTACAACAGAGGCGGAATATATTATAGCTGTTGTTATGGTCATAACCACTAACTAGTGATTAAGGAGAAAAACGACACCGACATGGATAAGCGCTTCGCTGTCAACAAAAGCGAGACGAGCCTCGCTTGAGCCGCGAGACACTTAAACCCCGCCATGGTCCAATGAATGACTATCACCATAGCCGACGCGAGAGGCGGTGCAAGTCGGCCCATCAACAACTCTCCCCCGCGGACGACGCGAAAGGCGGTAATGGTCGCTCTGGCGATTAAGCGCCGAGGCCATTTCACGCCGCCGTCCCATCGGACGGCGTGGAGGCGACCAGCTATCACCTTCCGACCGCTAGTCCGCTTCGGACGACGCTGAAGGTCAGGCTGGTCGCCCTCCCAACCCGCCACCCATTATAGCCCCGTCATACCAATTGTCGGCCTTTCCCAACGATGCGGCTTAATTTAGACCCTTTATCGCCCACCCGCCCTCGTGGACGACGAAGCGCCCCGGTCATCCCTTCCAGTTGATTACCTCGAAGAATGTCCCGAGAGGCCGAGCGAAGTCGGCCACCCGCCTCAGCCCCACCAACCTCATCTGCGGCTTCCTCCACTCAAACGACGGTTATAAGGTACTGAGCCCATCAAGATCGTGATTAAATGCGCCGACACTCTTTAACTCCCCATCTCTCACGGTATTTAAGGCACCTCGGACCCATGCATTCTGGTAGTCAATCCCATCCCATTAATGGCGAATAGACCACACTAACCCTCAAATTACCCGCAATTCGACACCTGTAAATGCCAGCCCCCATAGCGGACAAATAGAAGGCTCGGCCAACCACGGGCTCACACGTGGAGAGAAAGGGCTGACTCATCAGTGGTTCCTTAACCGATGGAAAGACGAAAATACCCCCACAACCCTAGGTATAAGTAGCAACGTGAACAACGAACCAAGTAAGTGATCTTTTTTGAGAAAATTCCTGCTCCATTAGATTATCCCTTTTACTGACTTGACCGTCGGAGGAACCACCGGAGATCCCAACTCCGCCTCTTCCACAGGTCCCTCTTCTTGCTGTAGGCGAGTCCCTTGATCGGAGTCAGGGTCGCTAGGCTTTAGGAGAGAAGGCGGACTCCGCTCTCTTAAAAGCTAAACTCACTCGAGGTTAGTGACTGTGATTATATACATCAACAGTTTGGCGCCCACCGTGGGGCCTCCTTTCTTCTTCTTGCAGTCATGTCCAGCAGCGATGATCTTTCCGGGTCGGGGAACCTACAGGCGGGCTATGTCACCCAAGCCCAACTCCAGGAATCCACCGAGAAGATCACCCAAGCCATGCAAACAACCATGCAAACCCAGCTCAAAGCTTTTGCGGATGACCTCTTCACTCGCCTCACTGCTCTCACAGCACAGCAAGCGCCATCAGCAACAACGGCGGACCAGCCCTCCGCCAGCCGCCACTCCACCACTTGAGGCGACCGCCGCTTCGTCCTGAGGCGGATCCCGCTCCCAGAGACTCCTCACATTGACAAGTCACGGAGGGATCGCCAGAACGGCCGCCTCACCTCGCAGACATCCGACCTGGCGCCAATATTAGCGCCTGCCTTCGACCTCACCGATGAAAGCCCTTCTCCCAGCCAAGGCGCTGGGGCGCCCGCAGGCACGGCCTCAAGACCTCATGCCGTGCCCGCGACACCATTCCCAACCGCCCACCAACACACAGGCGACTACAATCAAGTGTACCAGCCAGTCGCCGACGCCATCAGAGGGAACACCCCCTTCACCGACTCCATCATGAGAGCACCGGCCGAGAAGTTCAAGATGCCGACGATGGACAAGTACGGGGGCGATAGAGACCCGGCCGAACATGTACAGGACTACCACAACACCATGATCATGAAGCGTGCACCGGTTTACTATCTGCTGTCGCTTCCTGCCACCTTGACAGGGAGCGCCAAGCTTTGGTGGAATTCGCTGGAGAAGAAATCCATTGGCAGCTTCGAAGAACCGAGCCTAGCTCATCCACCATTTCTTGGCCAACGCCAAGCCCAAACTCCCCTCCAGTGTGCTCATCGAGACCAAGCAAGAGCCGGGCGAAAGCCTCAGAGCCTACATCAAGAGATTCCAGGCGAAGAGATTAGAAGTCGAAGACCAAGGGAGCAAAGTCGCTATGGCGGCTCACGGTAGCGGTGCGTCTGGCGACTTGTCTAAAGCCCTCAACAAGAAGCCCATCAGGAGTTACGAGCACTTGATGTCCAAAGCCCACGCTTACATGAACATGGAAGAGGCAGAAGCATACAAGATCGCCACAAATGATCGAAGTCCAAAGAAGGCGACCACGGCCATTTTGGCACCCTCCCCACGACAAGGTTTGCATTCTCATCATCCTCCACAAGAAGCCACCTATGCGGCTCCAAGAGCCCTCCCCGCTAGGTCAGCTCCTGCACTACCAAAAGAAGAGCCTGTGCACATCCCAAGGAATCCTCCTCCCAAGAACAACCGAATCGGTTCGAAGGAGGGAGGACAAGAGCAGATGCTCCCTCCAAGCAGTTCACAGCCCTCAATACCTCCCTTTCTGGGGCCCTGGACAAGGCCCAGAGGGAGGGGCTCCTCCACAAGCCCCCGCCACAGATGAGGGCAGACCCGAGCAAGAGAGATCCACGGCGATTCTGTCGATACCACCGAGATCACGGCCACGACACCAGAGACTGCCGTGTTCTCCAGAAAGACATTGAAGACCTCATTCAGAGGTTTCTTGAAGAACTTGATCTATCGGGAGCAAGACCCCAAGAGGGACGACCATCGACTCGCCTCGATCTCCTCCCCTCGACTCGCTTGGAGCACAGGAAGCCGGCCAAGGAGTCGGGGTAATCAATACCATCACGGAGGTCCTACCTTGGGAGGAGAATCCAATAACGCCCGAAAGAGGTATGCCAAGCATGCTTTCTTGGTGAACAGTGCGACAAGAAGCGTAGGTCGATGTATCCATCTCTTTCAACAGGCCGACTTGATGGCGCCGAGACGCTTCATGATGACCCTATCGCCATATCACCGATATCTACGGCTTTAAGGTGAAGAGGATCATGATCGACACCGAGCTCGTCGACATATTATTTTGGACGCTGCTCAACCGTATGGGTATTGACAAGTCCAAACTCCACCGCCTCGGGTCCCCGATTGGTTTCACGGACATTCTCGCCTTCCAGAGGGACAGATCACCCTTCCCCGATCGTTGGGCAACCCCGTGTCAATCGACCGCGGACGCCCAGCTTTGTAGTAATGGACATCAAGTCGGGCGATAATGTCATCTTGGGTCAACGCCTCTCCACCACTTGCGAGCCATCCCGCCCACCTATCATCGATGATCAAATTCCCGACATCGAGAGGGGTGGGGATAGTCCGAGCCACTGTAAGGAAGCCCGAGCTTGCTACGCCTCTCCACCAAGGGAAAAGGAGTCACACCGCCTCGCCCATTGAGAAGACGGCTTCCAGCCTTGAAGAGAAGGAGCGAGAGGACGACTCAGCTGAGGACCTCCATGAGATCCCCATCGACCACAAGGGCGAGAGGACACTCAGGATCGGGTCCAACCTCTCGGAACCATTACGAGGTGCGATAGTTGCTTTTCTTTTATCTAATCTTGATGTGTTTGCTTGGAATCCGTAAGACATGCCTGCATTTCACCCGACGCCATTTGCCACTTAACTCTCCGCCGACCGACACGCCAAGCCGCCGATGTAAGAAGAGGCACTGGGCCCGAGCCAAAAGGCGGCAGCAGAAGAGGTCGAGCGGCTCCTGAGAGCCGATTTCATTCGGGAGGTCCAATATCCCGAATGATTGTCCAACGTCGTCCTAGTGAAGAAGTCTAGCGGCAAATGGAGGACGCGGCGCCGACTTCACCGACCTCAACAAAGCATGCCCTGCGACGCTACCCCTTCCCCGCATCAATCAGTTAGTCGACGAAAGCGCGGGACATCAATTGCTGAGCTTCTTGGACGCTTTCTCAGGTTACAACCAGATCCGCATGGCGGAGCATGATCAAGAGAAGACGCCCTTGTCACCCACTGTGGCACCTTTGCTACAAAGTAATGCCCTTTGGTCTCAAGAACGCAGGAGCTACCTATCAGAGGCTGGTCAACAAGATCTTCAAGCCCCAGCCCGGCCGCAATGTGGAAGCCTATGTGGACGACATCTTGGTGAAGTCGAGACTCGTAGCTGCCCACATCACCGACTTGGAAGAAACCTTCGCCACCCTCCGGCGCTACCGCATGAAGCTCAACCCGACCAAATGTGCTTTTGGGGTACAATCGGGAAAATTTCTGGGATTTATGATCACCCAGAGGGGAATCGAAATTAACCCGGAGAAGATAGAAGCCATTGAGCGACTCCCCGAGCCGCGCACCATGAAGGATATCCAGAAGCTCAACGGGAAGATAGCCGCCCTGGGGCGCTTCCTCTCCAAGTCGGCTGAGAGAAGCATTCCCTTCTTCAAGATTCTCAGAGGGGCCAAAGATCCCAAGAAGAAGCTGGAGTGGACCAGTCTTTGCTTGCCTTCCGAGAGAGCTCAAGGTCTATCTCGAGCACCAAGCCGCTCTTAAGCCAACCCACCAAGGGGAAACCCTATACTTGTATTTGGCCATCTCGCCAAGCCGCGGAGCTCGGCCGCTCGGGAGGAAGACCACATCCGTAGTTTGCCTATTATGTCACCGGATCTTAAGAGCGGGAACTCAACTACCCCTCGGTCGAGAAAGCATCCTTCGCCTCATCACCATCGCCTCAGACTTCGCCCCTACTTTCAAGCACACCCTATCGTCAGACGGACGAGCCTCCCGATGAAGAAATCCCTAGGGAGCCCCACCACATCTGGGAGAATGGTCGCGTGGTCGATCGAACTCAGTGAATATGACGTGCAGTTCGAGCCCAGGACCACCATAAAGGCGCAAGCATTAGCCGACTTCCTCATAGAATCCACCTCGCCAGATGGCGAACCAGATGATCTCGCTGTCCCCGCTCAACATGCGCCCCCCAAAGGGGCCGGGCAAGCAGCGACACCTCCGCCATGTCCCGAGCCTGGCGACGGCTCCCCTGAAGTCGCCTCTTGGTGGGAATTGAGAGTAGATGGATCCTCAAATGAAGCGGGGCCCGGGCGGCGTCATGCGTAGCCCGAAGCGATCCGAAGCGATCCATTGCCTTCAAGTTCCCGCCTCGAACAATGAGGCCGACACGGCCTCATCGCCGCCATGGTCGCCTCGGCACCAAGGCCGAGCTCGATGGTGTTGGCCGACTCTCAACTGGTCGTTGTTCGCGGTAAAAGTCGGGATGATTGTCATTGATTTGAATTTACTTACAGCTTCTTTGGCCTACAACGAAATTCAAAAAGAAATGCCTTTTATTTTAAGGCGCATAATGAAAATCAAAAAGATTACAACTTTTATCCTTAGTGAACAAACACGAGGATCTCTCATATATCGGATCCTCGCTATGGGTTCTTTGCCCGTGTCGGGACTTATTGTGTCCGTGGACCAGCTGCGCAATTCAATCTGGTGTAAGCAGGGTTACGGAATTCTGAGGCGTAGAGGCTCGATTCTTCGCCGATTCTTCGCCGATTCTTCGCCGATTCTTCGCCGATTCTTCGCCGATTCTTCGCCGATTCTTCGCCGATTCTTCGCCGATTCTTCGCCGATTCTTCGCCGATTCTTCGCCGATTCTTCGCCGATTCTTCGCCGATTCTTCGCCGATTCTTCGCCGATTCTTCGCCGATTCTTCGCCGATTCTTCGCCGATTCTTCGCCGATTCTTCGCCGATTCTTCGCCGATTCTTCGCCGATTCTTCGCCGATTCTTCGCCGATTCTTCGCCGATTCTTCGCCGATTCTTCGCCGATTCTTCGCCGATTCTTCGCCGATTCTTCGCCGATTCTTCGCCGATTCTTCGCCGATTCTTCGCCGATTCTTCGCCGATTCTTCGCCGATTCTTCGCCGATTCTTCGCCGATTCTTCGCCGATTCTTCGCCGATTCTTCGCCGATTCTTCGCCGATTCTTCGCCGATTCTTCGCCGATTCTTCGCCGATTCTTCGCCGATTCTTCGCCGATTCTTCGCCGATTCTTCGCCGATTCTTCGCCGATTCTTCGCCGATTCTTCGCCGATTCTTCGCCGATTCTTCGCCGATTCTTCGCCGATTCTTCGCCGATTCTTCGCCGATTCTTCGCCGATTCTTCGCCGATTCTTCGCCGATTCTTCGCCGATTCTTCGCCGATTCTTCGCCGATTCTTCGCCGATTCTTCGCCGATTCTTCGCCGATTCTTCGCCGATTCTTCGCCGATTCTTCGCCGATTCTTCGCCGATTCTTCGCCGATTCTTCGCCGATTCTTCGCCGATTCTTCGCCGATTCTTCGCCGATTCTTCGCCGATTCTTCGCCGATTCTTCGCCGATTCTTCGCCGATTCTTCGCCGATTCTTCGCCGATTCTTCGCCGATTCTTCGCCGATTCTTCGCCGATTCTTCGCCGATTCTTCGCCGATTCTTCGCCGATTCTTCGCCGATTCTTCGCCGATTCTTCGCCGATTCTTCGCCGATTCTTCGCCGATTCTTCGCCGATTCTTCGCCGATTCTTCGCCGATTCTTCGCCGATTCTTCGCCGATTCTTCGCCGATTCTTCGCCGATTCTTCGCCGATTCTTCGCCGATTCTTCGCCGATTCTTCGCCGATTCTTCGCCGATTCTTCGCCGATTCTTCGCCGATTCTTCGCCGATTCTTCGCCGATTCTTCGCCGATTCTTCGCCGATTCTTCGCCGATTCTTCGCCGATTCTTCGCCGATTCTTCGCCGATTCTTCGCCGATTCTTCGCCGATTCTTCGCCGATTCTTCGCCGATTCTTCGCCGATTCTTCGCCGATTCTTCGCCGATTCTTCGCCGATTCTTCGCCGATTCTTCGCCGATTCTTCGCCGATTCTTCGCCGATTCTTCGCCGATTCTTCGCCGATTCTTCGCCGATTCTTCGCCGATTCTTCGCCGATTCTTCGCCGATTCTTCGCCGATTCTTCGCCGATTCTTCGCCGATTCTTCGCCGATTCTTCGCCGATTCTTCGCCGATTCTTCGCCGATTCTTCGCCGATTCTTCGCCGATTCTTCGCCGATTCTTCGCCGATTCTTCGCCGATTCTTCGCCGATTCTTCGCCGATTCTTCGCCGATTCTTCGCCGATTCTTCGCCGATTCTTCGCCGATTCTTCGCCGATTCTTCGCCGATTCTTCGCCGATTCTTCGCCGATTCTTCGCCGATTCTTCGCCGATTCTTCGCCGATTCTTCGCCGATTCTTCGCCGATTCTTCGCCGATTCTTCGCCGATTCTTCGCCGATTCTTCGCCGATTCTTCGCCGATTCTTCGCCGATTCTTCGCCGATTCTTCGCCGATTCTTCGCCGATTCTTCGCCGATTCTTCGCCGATTCTTCGCCGATTCTTCGCCGATTCTTCGCCGATTCTTCGCCGATTCTTCGCCGATTCTTCGCCGATTCTTCGCCGATTCTTCGCCGATTCTTCGCCGATTCTTCGCCGATTCTTCGGTCTTCCCGGCTTAGTTTTGCTCGGTGATGTCGCCGCTGTGTTCGAAGTCCGTGTCCGATCAACTTTCGTGAGCTCAAACGGTTCGCTTGCATCGACGGACTAAGTACGGTTGATTCCGCCTCGCCAACGCTTGAGCTTAGCCAACTCGCCTCGTTGAGCCGTGGTCGGGTTTCTCCCGGCGGTCGTTCGGCGCTTCGTGCGCCTCGCCGACTCACTTCATGAGTTCGCTGACCGCTTTACGCTTTGGCGGCGAATCACGCCGACGGCGTTTGGTCGCGCCGTCGGATGGATCGTCGGTTGTCGCACCCACCGCTCACGAAGTCTTGTTCTGCATCGATAAGCAATTTTTATGCCTACAGATACCCCTCCAAAGCCGCCTCGCCTCGATTCTTGATGAGTCCGGGATGCTTTGGACATGATGGTTCCCGCCTTCGCCTACCGAGGGTCCCAAAAGATAGCTTCAAGTCTTCGATTCTTTCGATCATCCAGCTTCTTTGTAGGATTCCTCGATAAAATCACGGTGCTGCATTTATTGTCCGACCGCTTGTTGAAATCTTGATTCAAGCCGGTGGGTGAGTTTTGTTTGTAACTCGTGGTCGGTTGGTCGCTGTTTGACTAACCATCGACTTTTGGACTTCTCCATATGTCGGCGAACTCCTTTGTTGGCGACACATTGGGCAATGTCGGTACATGGAATTTCATAACCCTTATTCGCTAATTCCTTCATCATCACGCAGTGTTGTTGGTTTAACTACAGCGGAGGATATGATTATCCGATGTCAACATGACTTTCACTCCTCATCGATTATCCCTCTCTTGGAGATTATGGTGGAGGAAATTAAGGGCTACCGAAGTTATCCTTAAGAATATGGATTTATTCTCCGTGAACTCCTCGCTGAAATTTTGGAAATAGTTTATACTCGTAATCCTAGTTGGGTAGGATTAGGCGACGCTGATCGGCATCGATGCAATCCGCATCGATCGAAGTTATTCCTAAGAATATTTCTTGTGAGAATATTCTTCCGAACTTCGACAAATTAGGAAGCGGTTTATACTCGTAATCCTAGTTGGGTAGGATTAGGCGACGCTGATCGGCATCGATGCAATCCGCGACGATCGAAGTTATTCCTAAGAATATTTTTGTGAAAATATTCTTCCGAACTTCTCGACAAATTAGGAAGCGGTTTATACTCGTAATCCTAGTTGAGTAGGATTGGCGACGCTGATCGGCATCGATGCAATCCGCACGATCGAAGTTATCCCTAAGAATATTTTTGTGAAAATATTCTTCCGAACTTCTCGATAAATTAGGAAACAATTTATACTCGTAATCCTAGTTGAGTAGGATTGGGCGACGCTGATCGGCATCGATGCAATCCGCATCGATCGAAGTTATCCCTAAGAATATTTTTGTGAAAATATTCTTCCGAACTTCGACAAATTAGGAAACGCTTTATACTGTAATCCTAGTTGGAGTAGGATTAGGCGACGCTGATCGGCATCGATGCAATCCGCATCGATCGAAGTTATTCCTAAGAATATTTTTGTGAAAATATTCTTCCGAACTTCTCGACAAATTAGGAAGCGGTTTATACTCGTAATCCTAGTTGGGTAGGATTAGGCGACGCTGATCGGCATCGATGCAATCCGCACGATCGAAGTTATTCCTAAGAATATTTTTGTGAAAATATTCTTCCGAACTTCTCGACAAATTAGGAAGCGGTTTATACTCGTAATCCTAGTTGGGTAGGATTAGGCGACGCTGATCGGCATCGATGCAATCCGCATCGATCGAAGTTATCCCTAAGAATATTTTTGTGAAAATATTCTTCCGAACTTCTCGACAAATTAGGAAGCGGTTTATACTCGTAATCCTAGTTGGAGTAGGATTAGGCGACGCTGATTAGGAAACAGCTTTATACCGTAATCCTAGTTGGGTAGGATTAGGCTCTTTTCTTACGTGCGAGCCTACATCTCGACTCCATGATTTGGCGGCGTTGATCTTTGGATGAAGATCCATCCCATCTTATTATCCGCTTGGAAATACGCCATTCTTTTCTTTGGTGAACACCGTGATCGAAAAGGTCCTTCATGGCGGGCTTTCTCTTCATCGGTTGAGACGCTGCTTGATCCCGGATGGCTTTGATACGGGATATGGGTTACCAGCATTGCTCGGGCCATTGTTGATGATCTCGCCCATGGAGGGGCGGCTCGAGCTGCAAGAACTGGCGGTAGGGCTTCCTCATACATAGCCGCCATACCGACTTCGCTGCGTTTAGAGGCATGGCGCGATGCTTCGTGTTTTCGGGCTCGAAGTCGGATCTCTGAGAAAGACCAGCGCCCGATCATTTCGGAACGTTGTTCTTGAGACATATTCTTCCTTAAGCCACATCCGCATCGATATTGTGGCGAAAAGCGAGAGGATAATATCGCCGTGGGAGAGCTCCATGCCGAGGAAGATAGGATGGGCAATTTGGGTGGCCCGAGGCCAACAAGGAAGAAGCCCTCACCGCTATGCCTAGGGAGCTTGATCTGCCGAGGCAACCGGCCGAGCTCGAGGAGGCAACCACGAAGACATCAACACCGATGAGGAGTCCTTGAGCGAGTTGCGGGAAGAACTCCACCAGCTTACAATGATGAAGTGTCTCACCAACAACAAATCCTTTGTCATAGACTTGATGCTTAAACAGTTGTAGCCCCTTCTATATTTGCTTCAAATGAATAAGATCCATCCTTTCATTGTTTATTATGATTCTTTTACTTCGTCCAAATAATTAACCATAATACTTATAGGATTTTTGGCAAACCCTCACCATCAACGGGTTTGATTAGCCTTTACCAACTACCGTTGGAGTAGGATTAGGCGACGCGTTGATCGGCGTCGATGCAATCCGCCGATCGAGTTATCCTAAGAATATTTTTGTGAAAATATTCTTAGGGAACTTCTCGACAAATTAGGAAGCAGTTTATACTCGTAATCCTAGTTGGAGTAGGATTAGGCGACGCGTTGATCGGCGTCGATGCAATCCGCCGATCGAGTTATCCTAAGAATATTTTTGTGAAAATATTCTTAGGGAACTTCTCGACAAATTAGGAAGCAGTTTATACTCGTAATCCTAGTTGGGTAGGATTAGGCGACGCGTTGATCGGCGTCGATGCAATCCGCCGATCGAGTTATCCTAAGAATATTTTTGTGAAAATATTCGAACTTCTGACAAATTAGGAAGCAGTTTATACTCGTAATCCTAGTTGGAGTAGGATTAGGCGACGCGTTGATCGGCGTCGATGCAATCCGCCGATCGAGTTATCCTAAGAATATTTTTGTGAAAATATTCTTCGAACTTCGATAAATTAGGAAGCGGTTTATACTCGTAATCCTAGTTGGAGTAGGATTAGGCGACGCGTTGATCGGCGTCGATGCAATCCGCCGATCGAGTTATCCTAAGAATATTTTTGTGAAAATATTCTTAGGGAACTTCTCGACAAATTAGGAAGCAGTTTATACTCGTAATCCTAGTTGGAGTAGGATTAGGCGTAGCGATGCGGCGTCGATGCAATCCGCCGATCGAGTTATCCTAAGAATATTTTTGTGAAAATATTCTTAGGGAACTTCTCGACAAATTAGGAAACAGTTTATACTCGTAATCCTAGTTGGAGTAGGATTAGGCGACGCGTTGATTAGGAAACAGTTTATACTCGTAATCCTAATTGGAGTAGGATTAGGCTCTTTTCTTCTGTGCAGAGCCTACATCTCGACTCCATGATTTGGCGAGAGCGTTGATGCTGGATGAAGATCCATCCCATCTTATTATCTGTTTGGAAATACGCTCATTCTTTTCTTTGGTGAACACTGTGATCGAAAAGGTCCTTCATGGCGGGCTTTCTCTTCATCGTTGACCCACGCTGCTTGATCCCGGATGGCTTTGTCACGGGATATGGGTTACCCAGTGGCTCGAGCCATTGTTGATGATCCCATCACGGAGGGAGCGGCTCGAGCGCAAGAGCTGCGGGCAGCTGGGGCTTCCTCATACATAGCCGCTCATACCGACTCGCGTTTAGAGGCATGGCGCGATGCTCGTGTTTTTACTGGGCTCGAAGTCGGATCTGACGAGAAGACCGCGATGCTCGGGGCTGTTGTTCTTGAGAGACATATTCTTCCTTAAGCCACATCGGTGATATTGTGGCGAGTCGAGAGGATAATATCTTGCTCGGGAGAGCTCCATCTTTGAGAAAGATAGGATGGGCAATTTGAGGCTGGCCAAGGCCAACAAGGAGAAGAACGTTCGCGTCGGGGAGCTTGATCTGTCGGCTTCGAGGAGGCAACCACGAAGACACTGAACACCGATGAGGAGTCCTTCAGAGCCGAGTTGCAGGAAGAACTCCACCAGGCTTACAATGATGAAGTGTCTCAGCTCGAACAACAAATCCTTTGTCATAGACTTGATGCTTAAACAGTTGTAGCCCCTTCTATATTTGCTTCAAATGAATAAGATCCATCCCTTTCATTGTTTATTATGATTCTTTTACTTAAATCGAAATAATTAACCATAATACTTATAGGATTTTTGGCAAACCCTCGGTATCAACGGGTTTGATTAGCCTTTACCAACTACCGTTTGAGTTGGGCTAGCGTCGCGGATTATCGGATCCGTTCATGCGTGGCGTTGTGCTAAAGAATGAAACTCTTCTAGACTTGTTGCTATGATATTGAATACATAGGCCGTACTCTTTTACGGGCAAGAGACCACCGACAGCAGCGTGTGGCGTTAATAATGAAAATCCTTCTTAGCCGGGGATAAAATACCCCAGGGTAAGAATCTTGGTGTCTTCTTTGTAGGAGAATGACTGGCGACAGCAGCGTGTGAAATTTTAGGGTTATTAGCCAACCCCAGCCCTCAGCGGGTTTGATGAGCCTTTACCAACTACCGTTTGAGTTGGGCTAGCGTCGCGATTATGGATCCGTTCCGCACGTGGCGTTGTGCTAAAAGAATGAGACTCTCTTAGACTTAATAGCGATGTTGAATCGTAGGCCGTCTTTTTCGGAAGACTAACCGGCGGCGTGTTAGGCGTCGGCCTATCCACTTAGGATTAGGGATCAAATTCCCGAATCAAACTCGGTGTCTTCTTCAATGGAGAAAGACTAAGCAAACAGCGTGTGGCGTTGGCTTTATCCTTCTTAGGCTTGGGATAAAATGCCCCGAATCGAACTCGGTGTCTTCTTCAATGGAGAAAGACTAAACCCGACGCGTGTGGCGTTGGCTTTATCCTTCTTAGGCCGGGGATAAAATGCCCCGAGATCGAACTCAGTGTCTTCTTCAATCGGAGAAAGACTAAACCGGCATAGCGTGTGGCGTTGGCTTTATCCTTCTTAGGCTTAGGGATAAAATGCCCGAATCGAACTCTGGTGTCTTCTTCAATCGGAGAAAAGACTAAACCGGCAGCGTGTGAAGCGTTGGCTTTATCCTTCTTAGGCCGGGGATAAAATGCCCCAAGATGAACCTTGGTGTCTTCTTTTGACGGAGAATAGACTAGGAAGAAGATTGATTGAGTGGGAAAGGAAGAATGTGTTCTGGCTTAGGGATGAGGCTTAGCGGCCGAATTCCTACGTAGGAATGAAAAACTTCGAGGCGACCTTGATCCGGACAACCTGATGCGAAAATCCGGCGCATACCTTCGAGTGGCTACCTAAGATGAAGATGGAACTAAGAGTGGGATCTCCACTCCGAGAACGAAGAATTCGGCGACCCGGTCGGACAACACGATGCGAAAATCGGCGCATACCTTCCGATCGGCGCTACCTAAGATGAAGATGGAACTAAGAGTGGGATCTCACTCAGAGAGCCGAAAAGAGACTCGGGTGACCTTGGTCGGACAACTGGTTTGAAAATCCCGGCATACCTTCAGTCGGCTACCTAAGATGAAGATGGAACTAAGAGTGGGATCTCCACTCCGAGAGCGAAGAGACTTCGAGGCGACCTTGTCGGACAACACGATGCGAAAATCGGCGCATACCTTGATTAGCTACCTAAGATGAAGATGGAACTAAGAGTGGGATCTCCACTCCAGAACCGAAAGAGATTCGAGTGACCGATTCGGACAACAAGTGCGAAAATCGTACCTTTCGGCTACCTAAGATGAAGATGGAACTAAGAGTGGGATCTCCACTCAGAACGAAGAGACTTCGGCGACCTTGATCGGACAACACAGTACGAAAATCCGGCGCATACAACCGATCGGCTACCTAAGATGAAGATGGAACTAAGAGTGGGATCTCCACTCAGAAACCGAAGAGACTTCAGGCGACCTTGTCGGACAACTGGTGCGAAAATCCGTACTTATACCCGGTCGGCTACTAAGATGAAGATGGAACTAAGAGTGGGATCTCCACTCCGAGAACCGAAGACTTCGAGGCGACCTTGATCGGACAACACGGTCGAAAATCCGTTACCGATCGGCTACCTAAGATGAAGATGGAACTAAGAGTGGGATCTCCACTCAGAAACCGAAGAGACTTCGAGGCGACCTTGGTCGGACAACTGATGCGAAAAAATCGGCGCATACCTTGAGTCGGCTACCTAAGATGAAGATGGAAAGAACCCTTCCGTTTATCCGCGAAAGGATCTTACGCTTGGAGAGGAAGAATTTTATATTCTATCTCCGGCGTAAAAGGATTTTGATGGGCCTCTTGTTCATAGAAGGAATCAAGAGGAGATTGTAATGTACGAAAATTTGTAGGCCACCGTCAAGGAATTTGATGGTGGGAAATTATGATGGAGGATAAATCTAGGGTTATCCTCAAGAAAGTGGGTGAAACATCCCACGAGGAACTTCCGTCGAAGCGGGTTATCGAAGATACTAAGGGTAGTATTTCTTGAGAACTTCCCATTTATCGGCATTAATTGCGGTCGCCATTGGTAATAAGCGTATGCACCATTGGAGTAAACCGTTTCTATTACAAGCGGACCCTCCCATTTAGGTTGAATTTACCTTTCTTTTTGGAAGTGAGGATTATCGGTCGTCGGCGGCGAGGACCAAATCTCCTTCTCTAAAGGTTCTGTCGAACTTTCTTGTTGAAAGCCCTCGACATCTAGGTAGAACTCAATGCATTGTTGAGCCTCGAGCTTCTCATCTAACATCTCAAGCTCTTGAGGCGTTTTCATGTTGTTCTTGGTCGTCATCTCTGTTGAAAGGCGTCTGAAGTGGCGGGATCTGAATCTCCAGCGGGCTGCCGCGCAGTAAACCCGAAGATGCGGGGTCTCTCCGTTGGCGTCGCGTCTGATCGTGCGATCGCCCGAGTGCTTCTCGAGTTTATCATCCGGTCTCGCTTGTTATTCTTCACAAGCCGACAAAATTTTGATGATCGTCTTGTTGAATGCCTCGGCTAATCCATTTCTTGGTGGATTATAAGAACATGGCGAGGCGTCTTGTATCTTGAATTTCTATAAAAACATGAAGGAATTGGCGATGAATTGGGGACCGTTATCATGCACGATCCGTTTGGGACACCATGTCGATAAATGACATGGTGTTTGATAAAGGCAATGCGGTACTTCGCCTTCACTTCTTTTAGCGGGATTGCTTGACCCACTTAGGTAGTCGGTGTCGCTAGAATAAACCGATCGCCTTTGGTGGCGGGAGGAAAAATGGGACCTAGCGTCCATTCCCCATGTCTCGAATGGCGGGGATGTGGCGAAGGATGCAACTGCTTTCGGGAGGTGATGCATATAATTGGCGTGAATTTGACAGCGTGGCATTTCGGCGTGCTCAGCGCGTCATTAATCATTGTTGGCGGTAGCCCATTCTCTGATTCGATCGTAGAGCTTGGGACGGTGGTGTGCACCATTCACCTTAGTGTGCTTCGAAGGACCTCTCCTGCCTCTTTGTTTGAGAGGCATCGGAGCAAAGACCATCGTACCCGTATAACATCGGGTTTGTGTCATAAAGAATCTTGGAGCTCTTAGCGGATTGACTCTCTCTCCTTCGTCTTACGGTAGAATACCATGTAAGGCGTGTCGATGACGCAATCTCGGGGCTCCAACTTGGTTTGGGTTGTATACACTTCTTTGGTAACTACCCCTTATCTTCTTGTGCCTCATTATAATGAATGCGAAGAGTTGGTGAGTCTGGCGTGACTAGTTGCCGGTCCGGAAGGTTGTGCTAACGACCACTTGCATGATTACATCCGCATAAAAAGCGTTTTGGAAGCGGGGATATATTCGATGAAAAACTCTTGAATGAGTACGCTATTTCAACGACTATCGATGATAGGGGATTAGATCGGTTCGACCGTAGTCACGGACACCTTAACTATCAATTGTGAATCTCCATGCGGCGAGATATTGACCCCGGCTCTTTGGCGAAGCTAAGTCCGATAAGTAGCGCGTTGTATTACTTCGTTATTGGAGCGAGGTTGATGAGTGAATAAGCCGGGCATGACATGATTCCCGAAATCAAGACAACTCCGACTCGGCGGAAATCTTAGAACATCAGGGGACTTACATTGGTGGCAGCTCCATCAAATTGCGGTCGCCATTTTGGGTAATTAGGCGTCACATACCATTAGAGTAAACCGTTTCTATTACAAGCGGACCCTCCCATTTAGGTTAATTTACCTTTCTTTTTGGAAGTGAGGATTATCGATTAAATCGGCGGCGAGGACCAAATCTCCTTCTCTAAAGGTTCTCTGTCGAACTTTCTTGTTGAAAGCCCTCGACATCCTAGCTTGGTAGAACTCAATGCATTGTTGAGCCTCGAGCTTCTCATCTAACATCTCAAGCTCTTGAGGCGTTTTCATGTTGTTCTTGGTCGTCATCTCTTGAAAGAGCGTCTGAAGTGGCGGATCTGAATCTCAACGGAGAAGCGCCGCGCAGTAAACCCGGGGATCTGGGGTCTCTCCGTTAGCGTCGCGTCTGATCGTCGCGATCGCGAGTGCTTCTCGAGTTTATCATCGGTCTGGCTTGTTATTCTTCACAAGCTTCGACAAAATTTGATGATCGTCTTGTTGAATGCCTCGGCTAATCCATTTCTTTTGGATTATAGGTCGTGAAGGCGTCTTGTATCTTGAATTTCTCATAAAACGATGAAGGAATTGATGAATGGGGACCGTTATCATGCACGATCCGTCTTGGGACACCATGTCGATAAATGACATGGTGTTTGATAAATGGCAGCGGTACTTCGCCTTCACTTCTTTAAGCGGGATTGCTTGACCACGGAGAAGTAGTCGGTGTCGCTAGAATAAACCGATCGCCTGGCCCGGGCGGAGGAAAAATGGGACCTACAGCGTCCATTCCCCATGTCTCGAATGGCGGGGATGTGGCGAAGGATACAAGCGCTTTCGGGAGGTGATGCATATAATTGGCGTGGTGACGTGGCATCTCGGCGTGCTCAGCGCGTCATTAATCATTGTTGGCGAAGTAGCCCATTCTCTGATTCGATCGTAGAGCTTGGGACGGTGGTGTGCACCACATTCACCGCCGTGTGCTTCAGAAGGACCTCTCACCTCTTTGTTTGAGGCATCGAACAAAGACCGTCGTACCCGTGATATAACATCGGGTTTAGTGTCATAAAGAATCTTGGAGCTCTTAGCGGATTGACTCTCTCTCTTTCGTCTTACGGTAGAATACCGTGTAGGCGTGTCGATGATAGGAAAGCGCCAATCGGGGCTCCACTTGGTTTGGGTTGTATACACTTCTTTGGTAACTACCCCTTATCTTCTTGTGCCTCATCGTATAATGATGCGAAGAGTTGGTGAGTCTGGCCGTGACTAGTTGCTTTCGGTCTCGGAAGGTTGTGCTAAACCACTACGCCGCGGTGCATCCGCGCGTTTTGGGTAGCGGGATATATTCGATGAAAAACTCTTGAATGATGCGCTATTTCAAGCGGCTATCGATGATAGGGTTAGATCCGGTTCGACTTCGTAGTCACCGCGAACACCTTAACTATCAATTGTGAATCTCCATGCGGCGAGATATTCGACCCCGGCTCTTTGGCGAAGCTAAGATAAGTAGCGCGTTGTATTGACTCGTTATTGGAGCAGGGTTAGGTGAGTGAATAAACACGGGGCATGACATGATTCCGGAAATCAAAGACAACTCGACTCGGTGAAATCTTAGAACATCGGGGGCTTGCATTGGTGGCGAAGCTCCATCAAAATACAATCGCCATATTTGTTGGTGCGATGTAGTGTTGACCGTGGACTTCATCGGGAAGATCATCATATAGCTCAAGCTGCATCCGTTGTGGTGGCGACCAAGAGATCACAAAGCTTGTCCTTTGGTGACTTACATTGTTTGAACAAGTCATATTGGGACAGAGCAAGGCCCATTTGCAGCGCCAACTCATCGGTAGGGTCATGAATATTGGACGGATTCACGTTGGAAATAACATAAATCGTCTGTCGGAAGCTAAATAGTGCGCATTTTACGAATCGCGAACACTAATGCAGAGCTTCTCGACCATTGGATATCGAGACTTCGGCCTGCCGACTAATGTTGGCAGGTAATACTTGCACGTTGACGGCCGCGTCGTCGTCTTCGCGCGTAAAGCGGCGAGTGTCCGTTGCCTTGGCGTAGATCAAAAGCGGTTTTCGACCGGCGGTGCAACAAAGCGGGAGGTTTAGCGAATCGATTGATCTCTTGAGCGCCTTTCGGCGGTGTCGTCCCAAATAAGCGACACACCCTTCTTGTTCAACTTGGAGAGCGGTTGGCACTTCGGATAGGTTCGATAACAGCGTCGGATGTCATGTCGTCCTTATAACAGTTCTCTCATTTCTCGAGGAGGTTGCAACTCTTGAATCCTTCACTTTGTCGGGGATCGGCGTGGATTCCTTTGTCGGTGGCAACGGCGAAGGAACTTGCTGGACATCCCAAGGAAGGATTTGGCGGGGTTCATCTTTAGGCGATGAGTCGCATGAGTTGAATACCGTTCTAAGATCTTGATGTGATCTCCTTTGTCCGCGGCTTTTCACGACCAAATGCGTCGGCGTAGCATTCGACCTTTTAGAAGATGATCTGGAAAATCTCGTCATTGCTCTCTACGGTATGTTGCCCGGCATTTTGAGCCGAGCGGCATGAGTGTAGCAATATATCTTAGATGGAAGTTACGAGCTTATGTGTGTTTGGCGTCATCGGGGTACATCTTGATTTGATTATACCGAAAAGCCATCCATAAAGGACATTCTTTCAAATCCACCCGTGTTGTCAACTATGACATCGGTGATTGGAAGAGGAAAGTCATCTTCGGGCAGCAGCGTTGAGGTCTGTAGTAAACGACCAGATCCTAATCGACCCATTTTTCTTCATGGCCAGGGACTATATTAGCCACGTCAGGATGTTGAATTTCCTTGATGAATCCGATTCTATGAGTTTCTTCACTTCATCAACAATTGCCTCCAATATTTGTGGGCCAGCGTCTTCTTTGTTGCTTGCGGGTTTGACATCGCCTTGATGTTGGCGATGTGTTGCCACATTAGATTCGAGTCTGGCATGTCCTCGTAACTCGGGCAAATACATCGATATACTCACGATTAGGGCAATCAACTCTTCCTTTTCTTCGGGGAAGTATTGCGATGTTTATGAGTTTAGGATGCTCTTCATCCCCATATTAACTGGACTACCTCATCCTTAGTGGGGGTTCTCTTTGTTCAAACTATCCCCAATGCTCTTGGAGTTGATGGATCCATGGGTCTTCCCATGTTGGCATGTCTTCATCACTCTCAGCGATAGCGAGGATCGTAGTAGCCATATTTGACATTAAAGCCTTGAAAGCTTCTAGAGTGGTGTCGAGAATCCCAGAAGAGTCGGGCGAATGTAGTCTCCCTCATAGGGTGGATTATTATCAATCGACCACGAGCATTCATCTTCGAGGAGGATTAGTATCCCAATCCCCTTCTAAATGCATAGTAATTATCAGGCTTCCTTTTGGGACATATGCAGCTTTAGGAGGGTTCGGGCCTCGTCAGAAACATAGACCTTCCCTCGTGTCAAGTCATACCATCTCTTCATGATACCCGGTGTTTGGACTATATCTGAATGTGTGGAGGATAGGCCCATTGTCATCTTCATGGTTTTGAAGAAATGATTATTTGGAGCGCATCTCCTTTTAGTAAACCAGTCTTTTTCACTACTTGATCTTGGTGGGATGGAGTCTTGTCCCAAAGGAGTCTGGAGCTGCTTTTGTGTAAAGCAAGATGGCCAGAGTTGGCGAGTGCAACTCTGGATCATTGTATAAACTGTCATCACATCATTCAAAGAGGATACTCTAAATCGTCATTTATTGATTCATCGGCAATTTGCCAATTACAATGTTCATCGGCGATTCTTCATCCCCATATTAACTGGACTACCTCATCCTTAGTGGGGGTTCTCTTTGTTCAACCTATCCCCAAAGCTGCTCTTGGAGTTGATGGATCCATGGGTCTTCCCATGTTGGCATGTCTTCATCACTCTCAACATGTAGGGATCGATAGTAGCCATATTTGACATTAAAGCCTTGAAAGCTTCTCAGAGGTGGTGTCGGAATCCCAAGAAGAGTCGGGCGAATGTAGTCTCCCTCACGGGTGGATTATTATCAATCGACCCGAGCATTCATCTTGAGGAGGATTAGTATCCCAATCCCCTTCTAAATGCATAGTAATTATCAGGCTTCCCTTTTGGGACATATGCGGCTTTAGGAGGGTTCGAGGGCCTCGTCAGAAACATAGACCTTCCCTCGTGTCAAGTCATACCCCATCTCTTCATGATACCCGGTGTTTGGACTATATCTGAATGTGTGGAGGATAGGCCCATTGTCATCTTCATCTTCTTTTGAAGAAGTGATTATTTGGAGCGCATCTCCTTTTAAAGTAAACCAAGTCTTTTTCACTACTTGATCTTGGTGGGATGGCAGTCTTTGTCAGGAGTTCGGAGCTGCTTTTGTGTAAAGCAAGATGGCCGAGTTGAGGTGCAACTTCTGGATCATTGTATAAACTGTCATCACATCATTCAAAAGCAGAGGATACTCTAAATGCGTCATTTATTGATTCATCGGCAATTTGCCAATTACAATGTTCATCGGCGATTCTTCATCGTCAAGATTGATTACAAAGGGTACAATGTCATTTAAAACAAAACCTCCACTATAACCAAGCCGGTTTGGTGTCGGCTTCTTCACTTGTCGGTACCTTGGTAGATGATTCGATTTAGGACTCATTCTGGTAGAGGAGATCGATGAAATAATTCTCCATCCCTTAAGCGGTTGTTTGTCGCGACCGTCTTGACCTCATTATTAGTGTCTACATATTTGAGACGATGAAGAGTAAGCGGGACTATAATTATTGTGGATCAAAGGTACCCAACATAAGTTATAGGAAGTCTCTGCGTCAATCACATAGCGGTGACTTGGACTTTAAGTCCCCATTTGGCACTTTATCAGGATCTTACCAAGTGAGACCGTGGTGTTAAATCCATAAATCATTGTGCTGTCGGCCTTGATTCTTGGCGAAATTCAGATGATACATGGCGCGAGGGCATGATGCTCCGGCGGAACCGGATCGACTTGGATCAGGTTAACTTCACTAGAGACCAATATACGGTGAAGTATAGCGGCCTATCGTGCTTGGAATTCCTCGTGCAGCATATCCTCCTTTGTAAAAGTGATGCGGGGAAGTGTTTAGTCGAAGTTGCATTGTTGGGCCAACTCTTACGGACTCGGCCTAATTTGGGTAAGACTTACGAATCGTGAGGGCTTCTTGAAGAGCTTCTCGTCTCTTTTGATGCAGTAGCAACTCATAGAGAGTGATCCTTGCGGGGATATTGGCTAATTGGGCCATCCGTCGAGCGGTATGGGAGTTGAAGTTCGGTTTATCTCTTCAATCGGTGAATCGAGGCTGCCGGGAGTTGAACTTCATCGTGGGCTGTTTATCTTCGCGCTTTTGAGTCTCGCGAGTGAGGGGTGTTGTTGGTACCCCACTCGAGGCGTCTTGGCATTAGATTGGGGATTTGGGGTACTTGTATTTGTACTTTCGTGTCCACTCACGGTGGCGTGGGCCAGTTCCCCCGGACGGTTTGGAATGTTACCACGTTCATCGTTCCCTCGAGTGCGGAGTAGCATGGCATGCCTTTCCCTTACGCGGCTTATTCTTGAAGAAGAGGCTACCCATTGCTCATCTTCGGTAAGTGCGGGTGGACCCACAAGACTTAGCCATTGAGTACGTATCGATACAAGTCCTTTACGGCGTTGCTTGTGTGGGTCGTCATTCACCGTCTTCAGCAACTTTGACCAGCAGTTCGGGTTCAAACCATGTCAATGGCACCGACCGAAACTTATGGATACGCATTAGCTCAGACCTTCTTTTCTTTGGGCGGCTTCATAGTAATGACCCTACATCAATTAAAGCACGGATTTTGTCCTTAAAGGTAAAGCGAGGATTTAGTGGGGTGATGAGCGCCCTATAGTGCGCGCGATATCTTGGGTCATTAAGTGTTCATCGCCTCCTCTTGATTACGAATCGGAGGGAGCTTGATCTTGTTATTTTCCACAAGATATTTGAAGAGGCAGGGAATCTCGTCGTCCTAAAGGAATAGGACTTGAATCTCGGCTCTAAGGCCTTACGTTTTGTGGCCGAGTTGCCCGTTGATTGTTACTGTTCGCGGCGTTCTTTCTTCTTTGCTTTGGGGGGTTGGAGTTGGAGCGTTTGGTTATAGCCGTCTTGGCTTGCTCTTTCCCTTTGCGGCGGGACAAAGTTACTCTTGAACTTCGGTTGTCGGTGACCTCTCTGCCTTTTCCTTTTGAGGAACCTCTCGGCTTGCTCTCCACGAACCCGAGTCCTTCCGTTATCGATGGTCTTTGTACCCATTGCTTCAAGCATCTATCGATAAATTCTTGTGGCGAGTTTGGAGGATGAACTCCTCGTTATTGGATCCGACGGTTCATTGCCTTGTTAGAATCGTTTGACAAAGATATCCACGGTTTCTCCGTCTTTACGCTTCGTCGAGCAATGTCGATCGATACCTGGTATCGTCATCAAAAGTTGGTAAGGAAGCTAGACTCCATGTCGTCCCGGTGTGAATGCTCCCGGCTTGAGGCGGCGGTACCATTCGGCGGCCCACGAAGGGTGCGGCGAATGGCCAGACCATCGGGGGTTCGTTGCGAGAAATAACTTTCAGAGGTGTGACTTGAAATAAATCAAGTCTTTGCGTCGGGGAACCCTTCCGATCAAATGGTGTGAAGTTTATTAAGTTAAACCCGGCAGTGCAGGATTGATTCCCATTCCCTCGGGTATGGGCAAGGAATACTGTCTTCTTTACTTCTTGGCGGAAATCAATGAATTGATTTTGCTCTCCAAGTCTTTGATCTTCTGGCTCATGAGCAGCGGCGTCGGCGTGGTTGGTTATCATCTTCACGTGCTTCCTCGATCCGAATCGCTATCATCTTCATCGGCGTTGGCCATTTCGATTCACCTTGATGTTTTGTGGGGCTTGGATCATTGGTGGTGCATTTCTCTCGATGCGCATGGCCAACTCCATTTCTAACTTGAAGTTTTCCGTTGTTTATTCAGCGCCGTCTAGCATTTTGGCCACTTGATGCATGCGATCATAAGTGTTTCTTGGGGGCTCCTTAGCTGATACGGTATGATCGGATCCGATTAGAACCATATCGGCATCATCCTCGCGGGTATCCCCTTGAAGCTTATGTATCACGGACCGTCGGATAGTCGGACATAAGCGAGTTAGCCGTTGCGATCGCGGGGGAATAGCCGTGGCGATGATGTTCTTCTTTGGTCATATTATTAGTGACCTCGGCAACTCACCCTCTCGGGAGATCATCCTTTGGAATCGCCTTGACCTAGGTCGGCATCTCAGTGGTGAGTCTGGAAGGCCGACACCCTTTCACGGAGCTTCTTGATGGCAATTGCACTCCAGAGCATCGTCTTAATGAGCTTGGAGCACAAGCATGGCTGCGTCAATTTGGGGAATCGCCGAGATTTTCGTTACCTCTTACGGTAGTACGGCTCATCGGTGTGTGTCAGGAACAACTGCCGTATGTTGGTGTGATCTTTCGGGTATAGCGTCCTCATCGTCGGAGAAGCGTCTCCTTCGAGGGCGGGTCAATCCATGAAACTTAGTGACTTCGCCTAGACTTTCGCCGATGTGGTCTGTGAGACTCTCGGACTTGATTTTCAATCCGATAGGAGGCTGCGGGAATCTTCTTGTCCTTGTTGGAGCAGTGCGACCTCACATGAGTGACGTGATTCTCTTCAGGACGAGGCGATCCTTGATAGTCGGTTTGGTGGTGGTGGCGGAGTTGGCTTCACCGATTGAATCTGACGCGCCTTTGACTTTGAGGTGTCGTCAATCTTGGACCTTGGCGTTGGATGCACAGCGCTGTATCCCCGGTTTAGAGTCGAGAGGCGGGAGTGTGGGCAGCGAGGTTGGGGCACCATTAGACTTGGGCCTCCAAACTGGCGATGCGTTGGTGGCTTCTTTGCCACTTCCTTCTTTAACTCACGAGCACTTTGCACCGGCTTCGTGCTTTAAGAAGTGGCCGGATGGCTCTGAAGTGTGGGCGGTTCCGTTTGACCACGGACCCACTTTCGTTGGTTGGCGGCTTGGTAGCGTCGATCACTTGGTGAAGCCTCTGCGTGAGTTGGATCTTAGATCCGCTTGTAGCGGACCCCATCCATGGATTGCATGGCAGCCAGCAAGCTTAGCCATGCTTTGTCGTCGCCTTTGGCGGCTTCGCTGGAGAGTCGGCGCATCGTTGGCGTTCATCTCGGGCACCATCGGACTTGGCGCCGAAGGGATTTCGCTACTGCTGGCGGGGTTGGACTCGCCGTCACGGGGCTCTTCATGAGCCCATCGGGTTCTCCTTGCGTGAGAGACCTTCTTGGGAGGCGAGGGGGCTTTGGAGGAGGGTGAGGATAGGTACTCCTCGAACTTCTCACAGTGAACTTCGAACTTCGACCTCTTCTTCCAGGGATAGGGATCGCGGTTTTGTACGCGACCTCCGATCGAGGCGGTGGCTCCCATTTTGTGGTCATGCGGCTTGCGGTAAAAGTCGGGATGATTGTCATTGATTTGAATTTGCTACGACTTCTTTGGCCTACGAAATTCAAAAGAAATGCCTTTTATTTTAAGGCGTACAATGAAAATCAAAAAGATTACAACTTTTATCCTTAGTGAACAAACAGGGATCTACGTTATATCGGATCACCGGCTTGCGTGGAGTTCTTTGCTGTCTTGGGGACTTATTGTGTGGTGGACCAGCGCAATTCAATCAGTGTAAGCGGGTTGCGGAACTTCTGAGGCGTAGGGGCTCGTTTCACGAAGGAAATGAAGCGCTGGGGATCACACTCACGAAGGAGAGGATCGCCGGGCGGGTGAGATCTACAAGGAGAAATCCGCAGGCTATCCACGAGATTAAGGCGAAGCTTAACCTAGGGGTATCGTAGTTGACCGAGTTGGTTACCTTTGCCTATAGATCGGCGTCGGTGGACTTGAGCTTCGTGCGCCGGGCAGGTCGTGTGAGATCTCATGAGGAGCTCTTGAGTCAGCCAAAATCAAGCCCAATTCCCAAAATCCGACCCTGACCACCAGACCCCCTATTTATACATCTCAAGGGGGGTGGCTCGACCATTGGCGAGCACCTTTCCGCAGGCAGAATTTCGGCATGTTGGCTGCGACCACCCTCGACCTTAGTAGAGCCACCTCGACCTTGAAGCGGGAGGCTCCGACCATGTTTGTAGAGCCACCTCGTACTGGCAGTACCTGTGGTGGCGGCCACCTCGGTCATTTGGCGAGTCCGTTCACGTCGGTTAAGTCGTTTTAGTCGATTCTTCGTCGATTCTTGGTCTTAGGGCTTAGTTTTGCTCGGTGATGTCGCGTTGTGTTGAGTCTGTCGATCAACTTTGAGCTCAAGCGGTTCGTTTGCATCGGCCGGACTAAATGCGGTTGATTAGTCGTCAGCGTTTGAGTTTAGCTTCGCCTCGTTGAGCCGTGCGTCGGGTTTTCTCCACGGGCAGCGTCGTTCGGCACCGTCGCCTCGTGACTCACTTCATGAGTTCGACTGGCTTTATCGTTTCGCGTCCGTCGGCGGCGTTACGGGTGGCGCCGTCGGATGGATCGTCGGTTATTCGACCCACCGTCTACGAGTCTTGTTGGTCTTGATAAGCAATTTTTATGCTACGATGCGTTCATCAAGTTAG
This sequence comes from Asparagus setaceus, assembly GCA_012295165.1. Taxonomy (NCBI): domain Eukaryota; kingdom Viridiplantae; phylum Streptophyta; class Magnoliopsida; order Asparagales; family Asparagaceae; genus Asparagus; species Asparagus setaceus. The sequence continues at coordinate 41,605,876 of CM022705.1, read as the reverse complement.
CGGCAAATACGGCGCCAGGATAAGAGGATGGCTCGGTGCACGAAGATTGTCAGAGACACATTGCCAGCTTACGCCAACTTCAAAATTATCAGGGTCCCTGGTGCCCGCGCTTGCCCGGCGGGCGCTTGTGGCTTCGCATCAACCGGCTCCTTGGTAGCTCCGGACCCATCCTGTAGACACACTCCGCATCCGGCATCGCGGACCCATCCGGTCATGCAAGCAGATACTCCCATGAATCTGGCTGGATAGACCCATCATCGGTTCTTGGTGGCGGCTCTTTACCCACCGACGGCCAGAAGCAAAGAGTTTGTAAAAACCTCGTAGCTACCTCATGATTGTGGCCGGCTCTACGGGCGTCCTATCTAGTGTCGAGTGGGGCCCTATCTTGGTGCCTTCGGTAGGCCGTGATTATGTTTTGAAGGAAATCCATGAAGGCACTGCGGCAACCACCATCGGAACTCGCCCGAGATCATCCGCGAGGGATACTATTGGCCGACCATTGTGGTAGACTCTCGATATTTCGTCTCCAAGTGCAAAGTGTCAACTCTTTGCGGAGATTCCCGAGCCGCCGCCCGCGAACTAACTTCATCTTCAGCCCCTTCCTTTCGCCCATAGGAATTTGGATATCTTGGGGCGCTCCCCTTGCCAGGCGTATAAGTTCTGGTAGTGCATCGCTCGACTACTTCACCAAATGGATCGGCCGAGCCTTTGGTCGGAGAAAGGAAACAACATCCGCAGAAGCGGCAGAGTCAATCGTATGTCGGTTCGGCGTCCCCGCCATTCATCACCGAAAGCGGCACTTTCGGTTCGGCGTGGCCGGATTCCAAGATTTTTGTGAAGAATGGGGATCAAGCTCAAGTTAGCGGTAGCCCACCCTAAGTGCAATGGTAGCTAATAAATGCATCCTCAAGCTCAAGAAGAAGGTCGACCAGCGATTCGGCAATTGGGTCGAAGAACTCTCAGAGCATCTTGTGATCATCGGGGCCGACCCACAAGAGTTCAGCAGGAGAAACCCGTTCATGCTAACCCTCTGAGCGGGCGGTAACCCGGTGGAAGTCGGCATGCCCACCATCCGACTCCAACATTTCGACGAGGAGGTGAATTAGATGAACCGAGGCAGTTGGACTGGTGTGGATGAGATCGGGGCGACGCTCACTGAGACAAGTCGTCAATCGACGCGGGATGCTTGGATACTACAGCAGTCCCAGGCGAGAAGGTTCCAGAATCGGCGACCTAGTCTTTGAGGCTGACCCGACAAGGACACCAGTGGCAAGTTGGCACCCAATTGGGAGGGGCCTACACCGTCCTTGAACCAGCCAGGAACATCTGGGCTTCGAAGCCCCATGGGAGAATCCTACAACACCCCGAACATAGAGCACCTCAGAAGTTTTTCAATAATTTAATGTTGTAAATTCAGCCATTCCTCCCAATACAATTCAGTACTCTGCCTCTAATTATTGTTGTTTGTCATAAATTATAAAGCGTCAAAATTACCGTTAGTAGAATCCAACACCGATCAACCCCTCCGGCGTAGGCAGCCCCTGGCTACCGAATTAGGAAAACCGACCCGCGGCGAGTCGGGGCAATTTTCTAGTCGAGATGGTCGGTGCAATCCAGCTAAGTAGAGTCAAAAGCCCTTCTGCTAAGCGAGTCAAAACTCTTCTCGTTTAGCAGGTCAGAACTCTTCTCGGCAGTGGCGGCGGGTGATCTTACCCATTCCACTAAGGAACGAGCCCTATTCGCCCAAATAAAATCGGATTATCCTTCCTCGATAGGCGGTAGGGGCCACCTGGCTCGCTCACGTAGGCATAAAAATTGCTTGTCAATGCCGAGCAAGACTTCGTAGCGGTGGGTTGACAACCAACGATCCATTCGACAAACCGGCCGCGCAGCAGCGTAAAGCGGTGGCGAACACATGAAGTGGGTCAACAAAGTCACGAATCAGCGAGGCTCGTGTTATGGAATGAATCCAACAAGCAAAGCTTCAAGCGAGATCGTCGGTTGAGATGTCAACAAGATCGGATTTGAACATTGACCGATCGCCACTTAAACCATTGACGGGATGAAACCGATCAAGAGAACCAAGCACGGACTTAGAATAGCGATGACAAGGCGGAGCGAATGTCCGCGAAAAGTCAGAAAACCAAGCCAGAAGCCAAAGCGGCGTCGGTAGAAACCGGACACCGTTTGGTGTCGACAGTGGCGGACGCAAATGACGGGACACCAAAGTGTTGACCAATGGCGGACACCATTTGAATGTCGACCAAGGCGGACACCAATGGTCCGGCCGGTAAAAAGCCCCTCTCTATTGTTTTCCTATAAATAGTTGGGGTGCTTTCGATTCGAGTGGATTTTTGGAGATTGGATTTTCTCGATATTCTGAGAGAGCCCTCGCGAGATCCACGAGCCGTCGACACCTGATCCAGCACCGGCGAGCCGCGTCGAGATCTACAAACGCGAGGTAAGCGAACTTCGGGTCGATCGGTGGTATTTGTGATTTCTCCTAGTAGATCTCACGCTCGTGATCCTCTCGCCGTGAGTCACGATCCCGAAGGCGATCCTCGCCGTGAGTGTGATCCCCTGGTCGTCGTTTCCTTGTGAAAGCGAGCCCCTTCCGTCTGTAGTTCGAGCGGGTTTCCACGGATCCGAATTAGCGGTGGTCCGCGGGCGAATAAAAGTCCCGACACGGGCAAAGAACCCGCATAGCGAGGATCGGTAAAATAGAGATCCTCGTTTGTTCACAAAAGGAAGAAGTTGTAATTTTGTTTTCATTGTACCTAAAATAAAAAGGCATTTCTTTTGTTTTGAATTTTGTTGTAGTAGGAAGCCGGCCAAGTTCAAGCGAGCAATGAATAACAAGTCTACTTTCTGCGAACAAGGCTGGCGACCGGTGGGAAGCTTCAACAAAGAAGCGTCGTGCATAACAGCGGATCGATCCGGTCATCGAGGAGAGTCGAGTTGAATTGACCAAAGAAATATGAGGAGTACCTCTCTTCCTCATCGAGATCAGTTCCCCGCAAGTCCAAGATGGTCTCCGCCGCAAGGAAGACCCAATCGCCTCGATGAGGCGAAAATCCACCACCACGCCGTCAAGGCTGCGACAGCGGTGGTTCCTCGGCCGCAAAGCGCCAAATTTCCGTAACCTCTATCTCCTCAGAGGTAGTTCCCGCCAATGGCGCCGCGGACTCTCTAAGAGAGCCCGCCGAGGCGACGCCAACGCCGGCAAAACAAACCGCCTGTGCAAAAGAATCAATGGATGGGGTTCGCTATGAGGCGGATCTAAGATCCGTGTTAACTCGTAGATTGAAGTTCGAGATTGTAGCCGACTCCCTACGGGCGGCGACAAGCGAATGGGTCGAGTCAAAGCGGAACCGTTCAACGGAGGCGTATCCGAGCGTCGTAGCGCTCTCGCACAAGCAAGGGCTTTGGTACAACAAGCCGCGAGTTGAAGGCGACCAAGAAGTCGTCGCAGGCGGCTGGTTTGGAAGCCGAGTCCGTCGGCCTTCAACTCCGCGAAGTGGCATCAAGCCCGGCGAGGTATCTGCTCCGTGCTCAAATCGTAAATTGTGAGCACCTCAACAAAGTTGTATCGACCAAATTACCTCCTGTCTACATCTAAACTTTCTACGGAGCCAAATCTCGCCCGCGACCAGCGGGCTTACCATCAAGGATCGCCTGGTCCGCTTAAAGGAATCGCAGGTCACTCCTAATACAGGGTAGCACCCATAAAGACAAAAAGATTCCTACGACTTTGAATACCGGATCGAAAGTCGAGGTCCGAGTCCGCCAGACTTCACTCACACCGACGAAAGTCAAGGCGGTTACTTTCGCCAGCCTACAAAACAATTCGCCTCGACGGAGACGCTTATCCGACGATGAGGGCGCTATACCCGAGATCGTGGTCGACATGCGGAAGATTGCTCCGGCACTCATCGGCGAATTATACTCTTGCAGGGAACACAAAGAAATCTCGGTGCTCCCCTGCCACCAGCCATGTTTATGCTCCAAGCTTATCAAAACAAGGTTTCTGAGTGTAATTGTTGTCGAGGAACTCCGTAAAGAGTCTCGGCCTTTCGAGACTTAGCACCAACACGCCAAAACCTAGGTCAAGGAGATTTCGCGAAGGATGGCATCCCGAGAGGATGAATTGCCGAGGTCACTAATAATATGATCGCAAAGAATCATCGCCAAGGGCTATTCCGCGATCGCAACGGTTAACTCGCTTGGCGGTCCCGACTATTCGACGGTCCACCACGACAAGCTCTTGAGAGGGCTACCTTCAGAGGATGAAGTATCGGGCGAGATTCGGCAATGGCATCCGACAATACAGCCTCTAGTGACGACAACCCCGAAAGCTTTATGATCGCATGCATCGTGGCCAAGATGCCGGACGGCTGAATAAGCAATGGGAAAACTTCAAATTAGAAATAGAGTTGGCCATGCACGATGAGAGAAATGCATGACCAATGCATCCAAGCTTTAACAAAGCATCGAGGGGAATCAAGTCAACACGCCGACGCTGATCAAGATGACAATGACTGCATCGAGGAAGCACCGTAAGATGATAACCCTTCAACCACGCAACGCCGCTGCTCATGAGAACGAAGATTAAAGACTCGAGAGCAAAATTAACTCGCTAATTTCCGCCCAGAAGTGAAGAAGACGGGTATCCCTTGCCCATACCCGAGGGGTGGGAATCAATCCCATACCCTTCAAAGTTTAACTTAATAAACTTTACACCGTTTGTGATAAGGGTTCCCCGACGCAACACTTGATTTACTTCAAGTCGCACTCGGTTATTTCGCAATGAACCCCGATGGTTCGGCCATTCGCTGGCACCCTTCGTGGAGCCGCCTTCGATTGGTACCGCCTTAAACAGGGAGCATCAACACCGGACGATATGGAGTCCTTGTTTCTTCCAACTTCTTTTGATGACGATACCGAGGTATCCATTGGAACATTACTCGACTAAAAGCGTAAGAATGGAGAAACCGTGGATATTTTGTTAAACGATTCCGCAACAAGGCAATGAACCGCCGGATCCGATAACAGGAATTCATCCTCCGTGACTTGCCACAGAATTTATCAATAGACGTGCTCAAGCAATGGGGACGCACCATCCGTAACATGGAAGGACTTGAAAGTTCGTGGAGAGCAAGTCGAAAGGTTCCTTAAAAGGAAGAAAGCGTAAAGAGGCCACCGGCCACAAACACCTAACAAACGTAATTTTGTGCCACGCTGGCAGGTAAGGCGCCAAAGAAAGTCTCAGACGCCAATCAAAACCTTCGAACCGCAACCACAACAGCGGTCGCGTCGCCGCGACAATCGCGGCCTCAATGGCGCCAAAGAACTCGTAATCAAAACCTTCCGTTCGAGATTTCCCAAGACTTACTCGCTCAAAGATGAGGAAGTTCCGCATTTTCAAGCACCTTCGAAAACAACAAAATCCAGTTGCCCCCAATTGTAAACCAAGAGGAGGCAAACAAAGTTACAGATCCTAAGTACTGCGCTTATCACAGGGCAGTACATCATCCTACGAAATTCTGCTACCATCTCAGGGACAAGATTCAAGCCTTGATCGATGTTGGAGTCATCACTCCAAAACCTTCTAAAGAGAAGAAGGTGGGAACAAATGCAGTCTCTATAAGCTTCGGGTCAGTTCCTTTGGATTGGTTTCAACCGACCCCAATTGTGAAGGTAGGAATGAAGATGGTGAATGAGGATCCTCACGGGCAACGTGAGAAGGGACTCGTACCACACACGACGGCAAACGGAGAAATCCTTTGGGTCCACCCTGACTTGTTGGAAGACGATCAGTGGACCGCGTCTTCGGCCAAAAAGAAGTCCAAGGGAAAAGGCAAATTATGCCAAGCCGCTTCAGCAATTCCAGAAAAGGACGATGAAGAAGTGGCAGCTTTCCAAATTTCGGAGGATGAGCATGAAGTCTTTGCCACAAGGAGTGGGCACGAATACAACTACAAGTATCCGGAGATTCCAAACCCGAATGCGAAGACGTTATCTGAACTGGGGGTAGCCACGACTCCTCTCACTCGTGCAGAGAAAGGACAACAGCAGACAGTTGCTAAAGAAAAAGCAGCTGAAGCAAAGAAGAAACAGCCCAGTCCGTGAAGCTCAACTCCGGCATTCCGATTCAATCACCCGATTATAAGGGATAGACCGGAACATCGAGCTCTCCATACCATTTTGACGCCATGGCCCGGCCAACATCCCCGTAATAACTTCTACGAAGGTTCGATTGTCAAAGGAAACCCGAAGCTCTACAAGAAGCTCGGTCACTCGAGGTGTTTCACTCAGATCAAACCGATTCTAAGAATCGCACAAAGAATGCAACTTTATGTTAAAGACTTGCCCCGCATCACCTTTACAAAGGAGGATATGCACTCAAGAATTCCAAGCACGATAGGCCGCTATACTTTCACAGGTATATTGGTTCTAGCGGTCAACCGGATCCAAGTCGATCCGTTCCACAGGAGCATCATGCCCCTACGCCATGTATCATCTTGGAATCCACCCGATGGTGGCGTCGGTAGCACAATGATTTACGGATTTAACACCGGTCCCGCCCACTTGGTAAAATCCGGATTAAGTGCCAAATGGGGACTTAAAGTCCAAGTCACCGCTATGTGATTGACGCAGAGACTTCCTATAACTTATTGTTGGTCGACTCGATCCACAATAACGCTATAGTCCCATCCACTCTTCATCGTCTCAAGTATGTAGACACAAATAATGAGGTCAAGACGGTGGTCGCGACAAACACCGCTTAAGGGATGGAGAATTATTTCACCGATTCCTCCTCTACTGCAATGAGTCCAAATCAATCATCGGCCAAGGCACGGACAGCCGTGAAGAAGCCGATGTCGGGCCGCTTGATTATAGCGAGGATTTGTTTTAAATAACATTGTACCCCTTGTAATCAATCTTGACGATGAAGAATTGTCAGATGAACATTGTAATTGGCAAATTGCCGATAAAGCAATAAATGACGATTTAGAGTACCCTCTGTCTTTGAATGATGCGATGACAGGTTTATATAACAACCGTGAGTTACATCTACCAACTCGGCCATCTTGCTTTATACAAAAGCAATTCCGAGACTCCTTTGGGACAACACTCGCCATCCCGAAAGATCGAGTATTGAAAAAGACTTGGTTTACTAAAAGGAGATGCAAGGCTAACGCCAATCGCTTCTTAGAAGAAGATGAGGATAACGATGGGCCTATCCTCCACACATGCATATAGTCCGTAAACACCGGGTATCATGAAGAAGTGGGGTACGACTTGACACGAGGGAAGGTCTATGTTTCTGACGAGGTCCTCGAATCCCTCCTAAAGCTGCATATGTCCCAAAAGGGAAGCCGATAACTACTACGCATTTAGACGAGGATTGGGATATAAATCCTCCTCGAAGATGAATGCTCGTGGATGATCGACCACCATTTACCCGATGAAGAAGACAGATACTGCCCGATTCTTCGGTTTGGGATTCTCGACACTAGCCTCGAGAAGCTTTCAAAGCTTTGATGTCAAATATGGCTACGATCGATCCCGCTACTATGGAGAATGATGAAGAAATGCCAACATGGAAAGACCCATGGATCCATCAACTCGAGAGCATTTGGGGATAGATTCAACAAAGAGAACCCCCACTAAGGACGCAGGTAGTCCAAGTTAACATGGGTGACGAGGAACGCCCTAAGCTCATAAACGCCGAATAGTCTTCCTCAAGAGAAGGAAGAGCTGATTGCCCTAATCGTGGAATACATCGACGGTTTGCTTGGAGCTATGAGGACATGCCAGACTCGACCCTAACGTGGCGACTCATCACCTCAACATCAAAGTGGATGTCAAACCCGCCAAGCAATCGCGAAGACGGTTTCGGCCCACAAATATTGCAAGCAATGGTTGGCCAGTAAAAAACTCATAGAATCGGATTCATCGAGGAAATTCAACATCCGTGATTGGGTGGCTAATATAGTCCCGGCCATGAAGAAGAATGGTTCGATTAGGATGCGTAATCGACTTCTGAGACGAGCGAGCTGCTTGCGAAGATGACTTTCCTCTTCCAATCACCGATGTCATAGTCGACAACACGGTGGATTTGAAAGAATGTCGCTCATGGATGGTTTCTGTTACAATCAAATCAAGATGCACCCCGATGATGCCAAGCACCTGACATTGAGCTATCGGTATATATTGCTACACGGCCATGCCGCTCGCCTCAAAATGCCGCGCCACATATCACGAAGCAATGACTAAGATTTTCCAGATTATCTCCGAAACGGTCGAATGCTACGCCGACGACTTAGTCGTAAAAGCGTGGAGGAGATCACATTAAAGATCTTAGAACCGTATTTGAGCTCATGCGACTCATCAACTAAAGATGAACCCCGCCAAATCCTTCCTTGGGATGTCTAGTGGCAGTTCTCGCTTTGTCGCCACCAACAAAGGAACGCCGATCCCGACAAAGTGAAGGTAATTCAAGAGTTGCAACCTCCGAAACTGAGAGAACTCGGGTTACAAGGGCGACATGACATCCGACGGTTCATATCGAACCTATCCGGGAAGTGCCAACCATTTTCTAAGTTAAACAAGAAGGGCGGTCGCTTATTAGGAACGACGCCATCAAAAGCGCTTGAAGAGATCAAATCGATCTCGCTAAACCACCGCTTTGTCGCGACCGCTAGCCAGAAAACCGCCTCGATCTACGCCAAGGCAACGGATCACTCGTTAAAGCCTTACCGGCGGGGCGGCGGCAGTGATCCGCGAGCGGCGATGTATTACGAGCGAATATTAGTGGTCTTTAGTCGGTATCAATGGTGCGGCGATTGCCTTGCATTAGTGTTCGCGATTCGTAAAATGCGCACTATTTGGTCGACAGACGATTTATGTTATCTCTAACGAACCGTCCGAATATTTATGACCCACCGCCTCAATGAGTTGGCGCTATTAAATGGGCTCGCTTTTGTCCCAATATGACTTGCACTTCAAACAACAGATTTCACCAAAGGACAAGCGATTTGCGATCTCTTGGTCGCCACCGACAACGGATGCGCTTGAGCTATATGATGATCTTCCGACGGTTCAAGAAGTCAACACTACATCGCACCAACAAATATGGCGATTGTATTTTGACGAGCTCTCGAGCTACTAATGTAGCAAGTACCCCGATGTTCTAAAATCTCATTTGAGTCGGAGTTGTCTTGATTTCCGGAATCATGTCATGCCCCGTGCTTATTCACTCACCGAACCTCGCTCCAATAACGAGTCAATACAATGCGCTACTTATTGGGCTTAGTTTCGCCAAAGAGCCGGGGTCAATATCTCGAGGCATACGGCGATTCACAACCGATAGTTAAGGTGTTCGTGGGGACTACGGTCGAACTGATCTAATCCCCTATCATCGATAGCCGCTGAAATGGCGGACTCATTCAAGAGTTTTTCATCGAATATATTCCACGCCCAAAACACTCACGCTGATGCACCGGGCGGCGTAATGTGTCGTTAGCACAACCTTCCGAGACCGAGCAACTAGTTACGGTCAGACTCACCAACTCTTCGCACTATTATATGATGAGGCACAAGAAGATAAAGGGCTAGTTACCAAAGAAGTACATGCAACCCAAACCAAGTTGGAGCCCCGAGATTGGCGCTTCCTATCATCGACTATGTCTTACATGGCATTCTACCGTAAGACGTGAAGGAGAGAGAGTCAATCCGCGAAGAGCTCCAAGATTCTTTTACCACACGTAAAACCCGTGATGCTATATCGCCGAGTACGATGGTCTTTACTCCGTGCCTTTCAAACAAAGAGGCAGGAGAGGTCCTTCGAAGCACACGAAGGTGAATGTGGTGCACACCACCGGTCCCAAGCTCTACGATCGAATCGAGAATGGACTACTTCGCCAACAATGATTAATGACGCGTCGAAGCACGCCGAAATGCCACGCGGTCAAATTCACGCTAATTATATGCATCACCTCCGTGAAAGCGCTTGCATCCTTCGCCACATCCCGCCATTCGAGACATGGGGAATGGACGCTGTAGGTCCCATTTTTCCTCCGTCGGCTAAAGGAGATCGCTTTATTCTAGCGATCACCGACTACTTCTCCAAGTGGGTCAAGCAATCCCACTAAAGGAGGTCAAGGCGAAGTACCGCCGCCGATTCATCAAACACTATGTCATCTATCGACATGGTGTCCCAAGACGGATCGTGCATGACAACGGTCCCCAATTTATCAGCAATTCCTTCATCAAGACGATCATCAAGATTTTGTCGAAGCTTGTGAAGAATAACAAGCGAGACTGGGATGATAAACTCGGAGAAGCACTCTGGGCATATCGCTGGATACGTGCATGCTTGAGGGAGCTACCCGGTACTCTCTGATGAGGGCTTTCAACAAGAAAGTTCGACAGAGAACCTTTAAGGAGGGAGATCTCGCCCCGCCGCCGACGGCCGATAATCCTCACCTCTAAAAAGAAAGGTAAATTCAACCCAATGGAAGGACCGCTTGTAATAGACACGCCTATTCAAACGGTGCATATCGCCTTATCACACAGAATGGCGACCGGCAATTAATGCCGATAAACGGGAAGTTTCTGAAAAAATATTATCCTTAATACATTCAGGATAACCCGTTTTGATGGGAAGTTCCTCAGAGAATATCTCACTCATTTTCATGAGGATAACCCTAAGTTATTGTGTTTTCCTCCAAAATTCTCTCACCAATCAAATTCATTGACGGTGGGCCCACTAAAAATCTTCCTGGTCCAACCACCAGCAAAATCCCCTCTCGATTCCCTCCACGAACGAGAGGTCCACTTTCAAATTCTGGTTAGCAATCCTACGAAAGTGAAAGCTATCCGCACTTTCCAAGATTCTGAGTGGAGATCCCATTCTTAGTTTCTCATCGGAAATAGAATACATTCTTCCTTTCCCACATTTTACCCGAGATAGAATACATTCTTCCTTTCCCACATTTTACCCGAAATAGAATACATTCTTCCTCTCTTGTCTTAGATTCTCGGAGTGGAGATCCCACTCTTAGTCTCATCTTTCAAGAGTCTCAAAATGGAGATCCCATTTTTAGTCTCTCCCACTGGAAACAGGACAAAAATCCTTCCTTTCCAATATCCGGAGATAGGAGACAAGATCCTCCTTCCTCTCCATCAAATAAGAGATAGGATACAAAACCTTCCTCTCTTATTTCAAATTCGTGAGATAGGAGACAAAATCCTCCTTCCTCTCCACTTTCGGGAAATAGAATACATTCTTCCTTTCCCACATTTCACCCCGAGATAGGAGACAAGATCCTCCTTCCTCTCCATCGGCAAGAGATAGGATACAAAACCTTCCTCTCTTGTTCGTCCCTCACCCGGAGATAGGAGACAAGATCCTCCTTCCTCTCCACATTCGGGAAATAGAATACATTCTTCCTTTCCCACATTTTACCCGAGATAGAATACATTCTTCCTTTCCCACATTTCACCCCGAGATAGGAGACAAGATCCTCCTTCCTCTCCATCAAATAAGAGATAGGATACAAAACCTTCCTCTCTTGTCTTAGATTCTCTGAGTGGAGATCCCACTCTTAGTCTCATCTTTCAAGAGTCTCAAAATGGAGATCCCATTCTTAGTTTCTCATCGGAAATAGAATACATTCTTCCTCTCTTGTCTTAGATTCTCTGAGTGGAGATCCCATTCTTAGTTTCTCATCGGAAATAGAATACATTCTTCCTTTCCCACATTTCACCCCGAGATAGGAGACAAGATCCTCCTTCCTCTCCACATTCGAAATAGAATACATTCTTCCTTTCCCACATTTCACCCGAGATAGGAGACAAGATCCTCCTTCCTCTCCACATTCGAAATAGAATACATTCTTCCTTTCCCACATTTCACCCGAGATAGGAGACAAGATCCTCCTTCCTCTCCACATTCGAAATAGAATACATTCTTCCTTTCCCACATTTCACCCGAGATAGGAGACAAGATCCTCCTTCCTCTCCACATTCGAAATAGAATACATTCTTCCTTTCCCACATTTCACCCGAGATAGGAGACAAGATCCTCCTTCCTCTCCACATTCGAAATAGAATACATTCTTCCTTTCCCACATTTCACCCGAGATAGGAGACAAGATCCTCCTTCCTCTCCACATTCGAAATAGAATACATTCTTCCTTTCCCACATTTCACCCGAGATAGGAGACAAGATCCTCCTTCCTCTCCACATTCGAAATAGAATACATTCTTCCTTTCCCACATTTCACCCGAGATAGGAGACAAGATCCTCCTTCCTCTCCACATTCGAAATAGAATACATTCTTCCTTTCCCACATTTCACCCGAGATAGGAGACAAGATCCTCCTTCCTCTCCACATTCGAAATAGAATACATTCTTCCTTTCCCACATTTCACCCGAGATAGGAGACAAGATCCTCCTTCCTCTCCACATTCGAAATAGAATACATTCTTCCTTTCCCACATTTCACCCGAGATAGGAGACAAGATCCTCCTTCCTCTCCACATTCGAAATAGAATACATTCTTCCTTTCCCACATTTCACCCGAGATAGGAGACAAGATCCTCCTTCCTCTCCACATTCGAAATAGAATACATTCTTCCTTTCCCACATTTCACCCGAGATAGGAGACAAGATCCTCCTTCCTCTCCACATTCGAAATAGAATACATTCTTCCTTTCCCACATTTCACCCGAGATAGGAGACAAGATCCTCCTTCCTCTCCACATTCGAAATAGAATACATTCTTCCTTTCCCACATTTCACCCGAGATAGGAGACAAGATCCTCCTTCCTCTCCACATTCGAAATAGAATACATTCTTCCTTTCCCACATTTCACCCGAGATAGGAGACAAGATCCTCCTTCCTCTCCACATTCGAAATAGAATACATTCTTCCTTTCCCACATTTCACCCGAGATAGGAGACAAGATCCTCCTTCCTCTCCACATTCGAAATAGAATACATTCTTCCTTTCCCACATTTCACCCGAGATAGGAGACAAGATCCTCCTTCCTCTCCACATTCGAAATAGAATACATTCTTCCTTTCCCACATTTCACCCGAGATAGGAGACAAGATCCTCCTTCCTCTCCACATTCGAAATAGAATACATTCTTCCTTTCCCACCTCAATCAATCTTAAGCGGTTCGGTCATCCTCGGTAAAAGAAGACACCAAGGTTCATCTTGGGGTATTTTATCCGGCCTAAACCGGGCTAAATAAGAATAGTGGGGTCATCGAGGAGGAGAATTGGTCACCACGGCGTCCGATCAGCTGCATCGCGAGGGCGCGCGAGAGGGATACTCAACCGAAAAAGATGAAATAGGAATGAGTCGAACCCAAAGAAACATATATATATAAGACGTTGAACTCATCTCACGAGATTCGTGAGATAGAGTCACGCATTATAATGGGAAGATCAATCCCAACACACTACATTGACAGATAATATACCCCGCCACATAAAATGACGATGCATCCTATCCGCCTAATCGTAGTACCAAATCGCCCCCATCGCTCGCCGAATATGAGCGCCGATTTTCACGAAGGAGAAATCGAGGCTATGAAAGCGTCGTTCTGCGAAGGAGGAATCAAGGTCGTATGAAGGCCGATTCTCAATGGGAGAAATCGAGGCTATATGGGCGCCGCTCCTCACGGCGAGGAATCAAGGCCGCAATTTACAAATACAAGTTGTGAATGAGCAATTTAACATGAAAACCTCACCAAATAATGATGGTGGCGCCATCACGAGACGGAGTAGACGGTTGGTTCTGAGCGCTGCGGATCTTCCGGACGACATCGAAAGCCGCAAAACACGGTTTTAAAAATCAAATACATGGCTAAAAGATCAGCGAGTATAGCGGCGGGGAGCTCCGTTTAGTGGTCGGCGGCTCATTAGCCCGCGGCGGAGACACCAAAAGCGGACAGCGTAATCGGCTGGCAATCGACAGCCCGGCCCGCGTAGCGCTTCGGCGCGCCGAGAGCGCCAGCCAGCGAGGCCTTCAGGTGTAATAAGCGTATTGCCAGGATTCAGTCATGACCAGCGCAGCCAAAGGCCTTCAGTCCGCGACAGGCGTCCAGCTGACAGTGGCAAACTTGCGCGCCAAGCGCCAATTTCGAAACGCCACCAGCGGCGCTGGCGTCGAGATAAATCCCAGCCACGTCCCCGCCAGCCACAGAGTCGATATCCTCTCCTCCCGCATGCATACACCAACAACAAAAAAGAAGAAAAAGAGAGAGAGGAAAAGATGAAAAGATCTTGTAAAACTCTCATGTGCATACCTTGTTGATCGAGGAAGATAAGACTACAGAAGCTTAGATGAAAACAAGAGAGAGAGAGAGCACTGGGGCCGCCTAGGTCAAGAATAGGAGGGTATGGGTATTTATAACAACTCCTAATGGACCCAAACCAATTCTAATTAGAACTCTAATCAGCCCCTAATTAGGAGTCCTAATTGGAACCTTATCCCGATGTCAAAATAAGTGCCAAATCAGTCCGCTGATTGGCTCCTACCCTCCGCTATATTTGGAAAGATTCTCAAGATTTATTCCGAATAACACCTTATGAAGGCCCATCGACGCCAATCAAACGCTGCCGCCTAATCCTACTCAACTAGGATTACGGTATAAGCTGTTTCCTAATTTATCGAAGTTCAGGAAGAATATTTTCACAAAAATATTCTCGGGGATAACTTCGATTATGCGGATTGCATCGACGCCAATCAACGCTACGCCTAATCCTACTCCAACTAGGATTACAGTATAAGCTGTTTCCTAATTTATCGAGAAGTTCGGAAGAATATTTTCACAAAAATATTCGGGGATAACTTCGATTATGCGGATTGCATCGGCGCCATTCAACGCTGCCGCCTAATCCTACTCAACTAGGATTACGAGTATAAACCGCTTCCTAATTTATCGAGAAGTTCCTAAGAATATTTTCACAAAAATATTCTCGTGGATAACTCGATTGTACGGATTGCATCGACGCCAATCAACGCCTAATCCTACCCAACTAGGATTACGAGTATAAACCGCTTCCTAATTTATCGAGAAGTTCCTAAGAATATTTTCACAAAAATATTCTCGTGGATAACTCGATTGTACGGATTGCATCGGCGCCATTCAACGCCTAATCCTACTCAACTAGGATTATGAGTATAAACCGCTTCCCAATTTAATGAGAAGTTCCCGAGAATATTACCATGTTCTTAAGGATAACTTCGATAATCTTCAATTTCCTCGGCTGTGGAAAAAGTTAATGAATTCGCCGAGACTTATATGGGCCAACAACGCTTCTACCTTGAAAGAAACCCCATCAGATCGGGCCGATTCAGGCCGTCACCGAGGGCCTACCAAGCAACAATTAAGGACCGAACAAATCCGTGAAGAATACCTCCCACCGTGGATGAATACACTCCAGCGAGGAGTATCTGATAGCGGCGTAACCCGGCAGCGTCGTCGGCGAAGGATTCACCGATCAACGGTTCGATCCACGAAGATCGCGACGCTACCAACTCGCTATACTCGCCATTGAAGGCCAAAACCCATATAGTTTGAAGTCAATTAACGTCAGAGTGAAGAATTCCCGATCAATGGAGGAATCTCGATGGTCAATTGGACGACAATTCACCGACACGAAGTCAACAACAAATGAACTCAATTAGCTACAGTCGAATTCCAACAACGGTCAAGCAATAAATGCAAAGATCAAGAACACCCCCGTGTATCCTACAAAGCACCGGAGAACCCGAGAATTGGAGGAATCAACATCGAGCCAATCTCAAAAGAAATTTATCTACCGACTTCCGGTCAAGATCTCGACAACGGTCGACAAAAATGCAAGATCGTAATACCTTCAGCAATCCTACAAAGCACCGGAAAGACCGAAGGAGTGGAGAGATCAAACGCCAAGGTCATTCACAAGACCCATCACGCCCGTCCGAAGGGTGAAGGGTTCAAGATGTCCAAAGCATCCCGCATCACCAAAGAATCGAGACCGAGACGCTTTGGAGGGGTATCTCAGAGGCATAAAAATTGCTTGTCAATACCCGAGCAAGACTCGTGAACGTGGGTTGACAACCGACGCATCCATTCGACAAACCGACGCCGCATAACGCTAAAGCGCCGACGAACACATGAAGTGGGTCAACAAGGCGCATTTAATCAACGAGGCTACGGTTATGGAATGAATCCAACAAGCAAAGCTTCAACGAGATCGATCGATTCAACGCCAACAAGATCGGATTTGAACATTGACCGATCGTCACTTAAACCGCTGACGGGATGAAACCAATCAAGAGAACCAAGCACGGACTTAGAATAGCGGCGACAAAGGCGGAGCGAATGTCCGGAAAAGTCAGACAAACCGAGCCGCCAAGCGTCGGCGAAACGGACCTGATTTGGTTTTCGCAATTAATGGGACACAAATGGTGTCGGCCAACCGGACACCAAGAGTGTTGACCAATGGCGGACACCATTTGGTGTCCCGGTAGGCCAAAACCCCCTCTCTATTGTTTTCCTATAAATAGTTGGGGTGCTGGTCGTTTGGATTTTTTGAGATTGGATTTTCTCGATATTCTTGAGAGAGCCCTCGCGAGATCCACGAGCCGTCGGCCTACAGTCGAGCACGGCGAGCACGTCGAATCTACAAACAGCGAGGAAAGGCGAACTTCGGGGTGACTCAGGTCGGTGGTGATTTCTCCTAGTAGATCTCACCCGCCCGCATCCTCTCCTTCGCGGAGGCGATCCCCGGCGCATCCTCTCCTTCGCGGAGTGTGATCCTCGTGCGCCGCTTCCTTCGCGGAAACGAGCCCTTCACGCCTCAGAAGTTCCGTAACCCGGTTTCCACTGATCGAATTGCGCGTGGTCCACGGACAATAAAAGTCCCCGCACGTGCAAAGAACTCCACGCAAGCCGGTGATCCCGTGAAATAGAGATCCTCGTGTTTGTTCACAAAAGGAAGAAGTTGTAATTTTTGTTTTCATTGTACGCCTAAAATAAAAAGGCATTTCTTTTGTTTTGAATTTTATTGTAAGCCAACGAAGCTGTAAACAAGTTCAAACGAGCAATGAATAACAAGTCTACTTTTACCGCGAACATCACCAACCCCAGAGGAAGCCATGGTGCCGAAAAAGACCTAGGCGCCACGTAAGTCCTAGGCACCCGACCTACGCGGTCGTCCTCCACGGAGTCGTCGCTTCCCACGGGAGCCGGCCAGCTTGCTCTTTGCCTTAAAACAGATCGCCCCGCCAAAAAGAGCTAGGCGCCACGTAAGTCCTAGGCACCGACCTACGCTGTCGCCCCTCCACGGAGTCGCCGCTTCCCACGGGAGCCGGCCAGCTTGCTCTTTGCCTCAAAACGTAGATTGGCCCCGCCGAAAAGACCTAGGCGCCACGTGAAGTCCTAGGCACCGACCTACGCTGTCGCCCCTCCACGGAGTCGCCGCTTCCCACGGAGCCGCCAGCTTACTCTTTGCCTTAAAACAGATCGCCCCGCCGAAAAGACCTAGGCGCCACGTAAGTCCTAGGCACCGACCTACGCTGGCCGTCTCCACGGAGTCGCCGCTTCCCACGGGAGCCGGCCAGCTTGCTCTTTGCCTTAAAACAGATCGCCCCGCCGAAAAGACCTAGGCGCCACGTAAGTCCTAGGCACCACCTACGCGGCCGTCTCTCCACGGAGTCGCCGCTTCCCACGGGAGCCGGCCAGCTTATTCTTTGCCTTAAAACAGATCGCCCCGCCGAAAAGACCTAGGCGCCACGTAAGTCCTAGGCACCACCTACGCGGCCGTCTCTCCACGGAGTCGCCGCTTCCCACGGGAGCCGGCCAGCTTACTCTTTGCCTTAAAACAGATCGCCCCGCCGAAAAGACCTAGGCGCCACGTGAAGTCCTAGGCACCGACCTACGCTGGCCGTCTCCACGGAGTCGCCGCTTCCCACGGGAGCCGGCCAGCTTACTCTTTGCCTTAAAATGTAGATCGCCCCGCCGAAAAGACCTAGGCGCCACGTAAGTCCTAGGCACCGACCTACGCTGGCCGTCTCCACGGAGTCGCCGCTTCCCACGGGAGCCGGCCAGCTTGCTCTTTGCCTTAAAACAGAGATCGGCCCTGCCGAAAAAGACCTAGGCGCCGCGTAAGTCCTAGGCACCCGACCTACGCGGTCGCCCTCCATGGAGTCGTCGCTCCCAAGGAAATCGACTCAAGCTTGCTCCACACCCCAGAACGAAGATCAGCCTTACCAAAAGAATCACAAACGAAGATCCGGACGTAAGGCGGACCTTACGCGTCCGACTTGCGGGCCGAGGGCGGACCCAAATGCCCCCAGCGTGCAAACGGACCGATGTGGTAGACCAAGCCCCACAGGGGCCGACTCGTCTTCGGTCTACTTATTATATTCATTGTAAGCCCCACAGGGGCCGACTCATTCTTCGATCTACTTCTACTTATTATGTTCATTGTAAGCCCCACAGGGGCCGACTCATTCTTCGATCTACTTATTATGTTCATTGTAAGCCCCACAGGGGCCGACTCATCCTCGATCTACTTACTATGTTCATTGTAAGCCCCACAGAGCCAACTCATTTTCGATAAAAAAAAGAGAGAAAGAAGAGCCAAGAATGAGTCGAATAGACAACCACCATCGCTAAAATGCGACCTTTCATTGATATTCCAAGCAAAAATTTACAATGGTAAAAAAATATATATACAAGTCCAAACAGACACTCCGCTACTCTTCTGCTTTCTCCTTGCTTTATCGTCTCCTCCATTTCGCCTCGGCTCATGCGATGCTCCCTTGAGAAGGGAGGTGCCGCAATAGTTGCAGAAGTTAATGAAAGGGCGCCATGGGTGCAAACATCGACCCCATGGTTTCATATCGGCACAATAGCCCGGAACCCATGGATGCAAACAAGGCCGCCTTCTGAGAAACACTCGGCGCCCAACTATTTCTCATTAAAATGAGCATGTGGACGACGAGGGAACGCACTCTATCACCGTGTACGCATAAAGGGATTTCCTTCTCCACAGATGATCGAAACTCACCGGCGCCCCCAATTTGAGACCTTAAAAGTAACGAGTAGAGACGAAATCAATCGCCAATCTAACGAGAACACGAAAAGTAATTGTCTCCCCCCCTACTTATAACAGAACCCATAAATGCTAAGCCCCCTCGTGATCAACAGAGGAAATTAATAACGGGAACTTGAGGCACCACTTCGGAAATCACAGAGGCCCGAATCGCCGCCTCGAAAATTGCCGAAACGCCTCTTTATTTTAAATGAGACCTACCGCCCATCCCAGAAACCTAAAAGTCAGCAATTAGAGGACGGCCCGCTGATGATATCTGCGCTCCACTCGCGAGGCGAATGGAAGCCCCTCATGACCGTCGTGACCATGCCGCCCGATGGTCGACCCAGACTCACCTAGGGTCGCACTACAAGTCGAAATGGTTACCAATCAGCCGACCGAAGCTATGACCATCGCCGACCCATTTGTCATATCGCATAAAGCGATGATGGCCATTCGCCAAAGTCGCTATTGTCACAAAGCCTAAGAAAGGGCATCACAAAAAAGAGTTCGGCGAGAAAACGTGAACTAAATTTTCATTCACCAGTAAAATGTATTACAAATACATGGGGACTTTCCACCAAAACAAAGCAAAGAGAATGAACAAAGTGCCGAGCGACCTAATCTCCTCCCTCACCGCCATCTCCTCCTCTCCATCTCCGCCCTCGCCCTCCTCGCCGCCCTCATCCTCATCGGTTGTCCTCGGCTAAGTTGCACCCTGCCCCCTAGCTTCCAGTGCCTTACAGACGCCGCAGAGAACCCTCCACCCTAGGAGGATATGCGAGGCTCAATGTTGAGAGAACATCAGAAGGAAGTTGGGCTTTTAAGTAGTAGCCAGCACGGCGGCTAGGGACAGCTCTACTTTCCCCATAGGCCCTTGCCTATACTCTTCAACAACCTCCTTCTTGCCCTCCTCCGACGCCGCTAACTTAAGCCTGTTTCGACGACCAAGGCCGCCCAGCCGATCGATGAGCCGCTGACTCATCAAGAGCGACCCGTAAGTTCAGCCCTCAAGCCTCGCGACCCCGGCTCACTCTCCGGCCCTGACTTGGGTTTTCCACTCCTCGATCTCCTCTCGAGCCTTCAACCGTCTCCTCACCAGCTGACCTCTCCCTCCAGCTTATCGATGGCGGCCGCTTTGAATGGTGGGTTTGAGGTCGCCGACAGATTGCTTAGCCTCCAGTCCCGGTAGCGCCATTTGGCGCCGACCTCTGCCTTCTCGCCTCAAGAGGCGTAACCTCTTCTCCAATCCCTCTGGGTCCCCTTCTCCGTTTGCAAGCCTCTCGCCAAATGGCCAACCGCTTCATCGTGCATGGCCAGGTTGAAAAGCTCTTCCCGACCCGAGCCCTGGGGTTTGGTAACTCAAGAGGGCCAACCAAGGCCTCGAGGGTGTCTCTCCAGAACTCCCTATCATGAGGGAGGTGGCATTCGGCGGCGGTGCCCCACAGGAGAGAAGCACCGCACTCTCCTTGTGGAGGGAATGGTCGGGACTAACCTGCCGCTGGGGAGGGTTCCTCTCTTCGAATACCCTTCCCACGATCACCAACGAAGCAGGATCGTAGCTCTTTCCACCTCGAGCCCACTTCAAAGAATCCGGCTAAAAGGAAGCTCTATGCCCTGATCCTTGAGTAAACCTAAAGGTCCGGCCCGAGCCGAAGTCATCCGAGATGGCCGCCTCTTCCCCGACCTTTGAGTAAGCTCTTGGAGGGCGTCTCCGCTTGCCCGGAGGGCCTCCTCGATCAGCCGGCGACCCTCGGCGCCGATGGATCGGGAATTTCGCCACCGAGGACGGACTTCTGATATGACCTCGCCCGAGGTTGGGGCAAGGGAAGAGAGGGTCCCGGGCGACTCTCCCCGGCAATTGGAAGTTCCCCAGCGGTGCCCTGGCACGTTCGAGAACCGCCGCTCGATCGTCCCCTCAAAGTGACCCGTCGACTTTTGATCTTCTTCTTCTTCTTCTTTGGGATGCGGCGGGCGAAGAAGAGCCCTCTTTCACCGCAACATAGACGCCAACTCTTCAAACCTCTCCTCCTGCTGGCCTCCGCGTGCCGGCGACCCTCCACGACCTTTTCTGCGGGAGTTGCAGTTCAGTAGCTTTGGTCGGGCTGGAACCCCCGCTCTTGGGATCTTCAACCCGTTGGGGAGCCGCCTCTAGCAACTCTTTCTCTCTTTCCTCGTCGACCCCAGTCGGTCGAACGAACGACAACCCCGCTACCCTCAGCGAAGCGTTGTCGAACAAGTTGTAGCCCTTCCGCGACCCTGAATAATGACGGAACTTGTCCAGGTCGCGCCTCTCGTCCGCAGAGAGGGGAAGATTCTTCAAGCCGTCTTTGTTGATCTCCGGCCACGAACGGCAAGCCAATTCGGCGTCGGCGCCGAAAACCCAAACAAACTTGTTCTTCCAGTCTTTGTTCGAGTCCGGAATGTCAACAAACCGACCGCCCACATACCCGAAGAAGAAATGGGCATCTTTCTTCGCCGCCTCACCGCGGACGAGATTACCAAGAGTCAAGAGTCGGCACCACCTTCACTGATGACAGATCACCAAAAACGCCATTATCGTAGCAATGGCGCTAGGGCAAACCGCATCGGGACACCCAACGCTCGCCTGACCGCCTCTTCCTGACAGCCAGGCAAAGGAAGGCTGATCCGTTGTCCAAGTGCACCATGTATAGTGGTAGCTTATCCGCCATGATCAACAATAGCTGTCCTTCTCTCGAAGAGAAACCGTGAATCCTCCGGGAGATCATACCTTTCATGGAGCTCCTCCAGATCCTCTTCGCTTCGACCGCCAAGACTTGAGTTTGGCAATCCTGTCAATGGGGGCAGAGGTAGAGGCAGCCATGGCAGAAGACTCTTAAAAGTATTTCAGATTAAGAAGGAGACGAGTCTCTAGAAAGTGCGAAGAGAAACCCCCAAATAGGGTAAGGGCATTTATAGACACCCAAAACGCCCACGTGTCTATTCCTGGACGGCAGTTCAACTTTGAAATCCAACGGCTCGGATTGGCTCTCTGATACTTAACCACCTCTTGAAAATTGAAAACCCGCTTTTGACCCACGCCTCTTCGCCGAATTGCCTTTGACGGCTAGAGTACCGACGCCAAGCCTTATCCCCTACAAGAGCTCTGCACCTCGAAAACCAAACCCGTTATTTGTCTCAAGGGACGGCTCCACTCGCCGCCCAAATAACTAACGGACGGAGAACAAGTAATCTCAAACCACCTAACCCCCATGGGTCGGCCATCTCACGGAGACCATGCTAGCCCTTCAAGGCCGAAGCCACCAAGTCACGACGCCCAACCAATCAATTCACCGAATCGCCACCATAGAAAGCAACACAAAACACAACTACTAAAACGAAAACTCTTAATGCATTCATTTATTTGATAACGAAAGTACAAAATATACACACCGCCAATTACATTACAAATGAATGATTAAAACCTAAGCTATCAATTCGAAGTCGGCCTCACTCGAAGAACCATCACTTGATGATCCGTCCTCCTCTCCCTCCTCGGCGTCGTTGTCACCTAGGTCGTAGCCTGCCCCCGCCGCCTCAAACCTTGAGAGGAGATCTATCTGGCCGGCTATACCCGGAGGGTACCGAAGCCGACCTGGGACACCCTGATACTCAGGCGGCAGTTGCTTAACCATGAAATCGCAACCCGCCTTGCAGGCCAGAGCAACTTCAACCTTCCCCTGCGTACTCTGCCGGTATTCTTCGATGATAGCCGATCGACTCTTTTCTCCCAGGGACGACCTATAATCGAGCGACTCCAGATACTTCGCCCTTTCCTCCGCCCTACTTAAAGTTTCCTTGAGTTGAGCGCACTCCTCGCTAGTCGTTCACGGGCGACCGATTCCTCCGCCGACTGAGCCTTGGCGTGCTGCGCGACCTGCCTCTCTAGCGCGACCTGCGCCATCGCCAAGTCGCGCTCTCTATAAACTTCGCCGGACGACCAGTGTCGCCCCCACCGCTCGGCGCCGCCGGTTCCCAATCTCGCCAAGATCCTCTCACCGGACGCTTTAGTCCCGCGGATAACTTGTCCTTAACCTCCGCTTTCGCCACCGCCGAGCTCGGCTTGCTTAATTGAAAGTTCCTTGATAACTCGGTCAAGATCTTCGTTGGAGCCGGCCTCGGAAGATAGATGCTCCTTTCGAAGCCTTTCATAGGCTTGGTGGCCCCGACGCAACCGACCAAACAGCTCTTCCTCCACTAAACAACCCCTGGTCAAGTAACTCCGCAGGATGATATGCAGGCCGACATCGGGAATCACCTTCAAAATCTCCCGGTCCACGGACAAGTTGAACTGCTCTGCCGCCTTTCCTTGTACGTAACTCGACCTTAATACCGATGAGCGAGCATCCATATACCACGCTGGCCTATACCGATGCTCCGCATCAGGCTCCCCATCATAACGGCCGATGGGAGAGAGAGTCCCCATCATCAGTTCACTCACTTTGTTCCAGCCCCACCTCAACCGCTGATAGGAGGGCCATCCCGGAACAAAACTTCGTCTCGACCACCGTTTGGTTCTTTTCCACTGTGGTGAAAGCCACCTGATGGTGACCCAGCGTCCGGCTCCATCACTCCCGTGGGATACGCCCCCCCGGGAGTCTCCCGGCATAGCCGGGGGCCACACGTGACTTCGGGGCGACCTCCCCAGCCTCGTGATGGTGGTCGTCCTCTGTTCCTTTGATTCTATTAACTCCTCTTCTATCGGATGCTCCACACTCTCTCCCGCCCGTCTAGCACCTCGGGGACCACGGTGGTCTTCTTACGGGTCCTCCCGTGTAGGGCTCGCCACAAGGCGACACCTTGAATGTATGCTGGCGTCCCATGCTTGCGTCGTCCCCGTCGGCCCTCGCCTCCTCCCCGTGAGGCGAACTCCCTCAAAGGCGACTTCGCACCTCTGCTTGGTTTGAGCGAGAGCTAACCCCTCCAGTTCCTCCGGGAACTCCTCATCCGGCGGGCTCACCTCAACGCCTCCCACTATCCTCCGAAGTCACGCTAGAGCCCTCGCCATCGGAAGGGCTGAGGGGTGGAAGAAATCCCATGAAGCCGCAAGACTGATTTGTCAAGCAAAGCGTCCATTGTACGTGGCCCCGTGTATTGAAGGATCTGCTCCAACTCACGCTGGTGCTCGGCCGACAAGGGTTTAGGCTCCAGAGTTTCTCTCCTAATCTCTGGCCAGGACACACACCATAAGTTCGAGTCGTCCCCAGTAACCCAGACAAACCTATCTTTCCACCCTTTGATCGACTTGGGCAAATCAAGGATAACCTTGAATTCTCCCGACATCTGAAGGTAATAATGAGGCGTCTTCTGGACTGTAATGCCGACCAAGTGGCTCAGCACGCTCATCGTCGGCCGAATCGAGAGCCAACGGCAGATGACGGTGAAGCCGACCAATATGGCTATCGAGTTTGGCGTCATTTGCACTGGAGACACACCTAGCTCATCAAACACCTTTCTGAGAAAGGGATGCAAGGGTACCAAGGTCGCGACTCCAAGTGCTTGAGATACGAGGAGCCCTCTGCTCACCATGGTCGCATTAACGGAGATGATTTCACGAGCCTCCAACTTGTAACCCTTCGAATGTCAAACTTCGAGCAAAGACTTCATCTCATACCGAGTAACCTTCGAACGGAACTCGTCAAGCTGCTTATGACGATCGGAATCCATGCCAGATCCGTATCGCTCGCCGGAGAATCGCCTGAATTTGCGGTTGAAGAGGAAAGCGGATGCCTTCTCCCCACTCACCACTCCGTATTTATATGGTGGGACCCACTGACGCCACACCTTTTGGCGATCAACGGAGAAGATTGAAACCCCACTCCCGAGGCGCCGCTTCGGGAGACGAAAAGCAACCCTACCTATTCCCAGAGGGCCCCCACTTCGACTCCGGCTAAACGCCAATGGCTGTGGAACCGCCACGACATCGCCACGCCCCATCGATGAAACGCTCAACCCTCTCGAACCCTCTCCGCCCAAGGTCAGGATATTCATTTCACTTGGACTCGCTTTCCAACCGACTCCAAGCGAAGGGGCCAATCATATGGTCATAACCACTAACTAGTGATTAAGGAGAAAACGAGACACCGACATGGATAAACGCCGCCAACAAAAAATGCATAACGAAGCCCGCGACCACTCCACGAGGCGGCCGACACTTACCGACCCCGCCATGGTCCAATGAATGACTATCACCATAGCCGACGCGAGAGGCGGTGCAAGTCGGCCCATCAACAATCTCTCCCCGCGACGACGCCGAAGGCGGTAATGGTCGCCCGCTTCGCCGATTAATCGCCGAGGCCATTTCACGCCGCCGCCCCATCGGACGGCGTGGAGGCGACCAGCTATCACCTTCCGACCGCTAGTCCGCTCGGACGACGCCGAAGGTCGGCCGATCGCCCTCCCAACCCGCCACCCATTATAGCCCCGCCATACCAATTGTCGGCCTTTCCCAACGATGCGCTTAATTTAGACCCTCTTATCGCCCACCCGCCCTCGTGGATGACGCTGAAGCGCCCCGTCGCCCTTCCAGCTTGATTACCTCAAGAACGCCCCGAGGCCGAAGCGAAGTCGGCCACCCGCCTCAGCCCCACCAACCTCATCTCCGCTGCTTCTCCACTAAACGACGGTTATACGGTACTCGAGCCCATCAAGATCGTGATTAAATGCGCCGACACTCTTTAACTCCCCATCTCTCACGGTATTTAAGGCACCTCGACCCATACAGCCTAAAGGCCGCCAATCCCATCCCATTAATGGCTAATAGACCACACTAACCCTCAAATTACCCGCACTGACACTGTAAAGCCACCATAGCGGACAAATAGAAGGTTCTACCAACCACCTGCTCACACGCGGAGAGAAAGAGCTGACTCATCGCTGGTTCCTTAACCGATGGAAAGACTAAAATACCCCACAACCCTAGGTATAAGTAGCAACGCGGAACAACGAACCAAGTAAGTGATCTTTTTGAGAAAATTCCGCCCATTAGATTATCCCTTTATCGACTTGACCGCTTGAGGAACCATCGAGATCCCAACTCCGCCTCTTCCACAGTCCCTCTTCTGTCAGAGGCGAGTCCCTTGATCGGAGTCGCCGCCGGGCTTTAGGAGAGAAGGCGGACTCCGCTCTCTTAAAAGCTAAACTCACTCGAGGTTAGTGACTGTGATTATATACATCAACAGCTGTAGAAGCCTGTAATGAGATGGTTTGGTTGAGAAGATTTCTGCAGGAGTTAGGCTTGCAGCATGACAATTATCAGATTTTCATTGATAGTCAGAGGTGCTCTTGATTTGAGCAAGAATTCTACATTTCACTCCAGGACAAAACACATTGATGTCAGATATCACTAGCTTAGAGAAGTTGTTGAGAAAGAGGAGCTGAGGCTACAGAAGATTCACACAGATAATAATCCAGCAGATTTTTTAACGAAGACCGTTTCCAGAGAGAAGACCGAGTTGTATCGGCAATTGACCGGCATGAACTCCCGGTGAGGAGTTACAGATTGGCATAACCCCTCATTGGGCTGGAGGGGGAGATCGTTGTGGGTCCAGTCCAATTGGGGCCCACAAGGGTACGGTGTTGATTTCTCCGCGGGTGTTAGAGATTTGTGGTGAGACGGGTTTTAGAGCTTTGGTGTCCTAGAGGTAACACTGTATCTTTCTCTTGTGATTTAATCCTCAAGTTCAGGTGTAACTTGAAGGGATTGTACACTTGATTCATAGTGGAATATTTCTCTCTGGATTGCCCCGTGGACGTAGGCACGATTTGGCGAACCACGTTAAATCTTAGTGTTTGCTTGCGTGTGGTTATTTTATTGGTGCCGTTATTTGTTTAGTATTTAATTCCGCAGATTACTCTCCGTAAAATTCCTAACACAATGCAGATGGACTTTCTAATAATTCTGCAAAATTTTGATATCTATGTAAATGGGATGATGGTCTATTTCATTACGTTTTTATTTATGTCCGAGTCTCAGACTCAATGAATGGTAATTTGGAAGAATAGATGAAGTATTCCATTTTACCCTTGTAAATCAATTGCTCTTAGATTTTTTAGTTTTTTAAGGGGGTGCCAGGGTCACTTTGGCCCCTACATGGCTCCGTTAGAGAATTATTTTGAATTTTAGATGGGATATGACCATTAGGAAGCTCAGAAATGGGTTAGGTTGGTTTTCTGAATGTTGGAGAAGATGACATCGTGCAGTTTGGATTTTTTTTTAAAACCAAGTATTTGTTAAATGCAGAGCAAATTAGAAGAAACATATATCTTTCTTCATTGATATTGTAATCTATATATATAATATAAATAGAATTTTTCTGCTCATCTACTCGATGTGGGACTAAACAAGTACTGTATACACAATATTTAACACCCCCCAACTTCAATTGGGTTGACCAATGGTAGTTTGCCAAGAAGAAACAAATATCGCTGCATGGTATGAGCTTTGGTGAATAGATCTGCTAGTTGAAGGTTAGTATTCATAAAGGGAAGTGAGATTGTGCCAGCCAGAAATTAATGACGAGTGAAGTGACAATCTATCTCAATATGCTTCGTTCGTTCATGAAAGACAGGATTGCTGGCAATTTTGATTGCACTCGTGTTGTCGCAGTGAAGGGGAGTCGCCGTTGTGAAGGGGACTCCCATGTCAAGGAGGAGGCGTCATAGCCAGACGGTCTCTATATTGGTGGACGCCATGACACGATATTCTGATTCCGCACCGGAGCGAGAGACAGCATCTTGTTTCTTAGATTTTTAGGAGATGAGGGAGTCATACAGAAATATACAGTAGCCAATGGTGGATCGTCGGTCTGTAGTGTCACCTGCCCAATCTGCATCGCTATAGGCATGAAGGGTAAATGATGATGATGCTGAGAAGAATAGTGCTCTATCTGGTGACTCACAAAGGTAGCGTAGGACACAAAGTAGTGCTGATTGATGAGAGGAGTGAGGGGCAACAACGAATTGACTGAGGACATGAACTACATGAGAGATATCAGGTGTGGTGATTGTGAGGTATACCAAGCTCCCTACAAGATGCCGATATTGAGTTGCATCAGGCGGTGGATCACCATCAGTGGCTTTGAGTTTTACATTCAATTCAAGAGGTGTCCGAACTGGTTTGGGATCTGTTAGCTCCGCGCGATTGATAATACCAATGACAACCCATCAACCATCAACCAAATCAAATATCATCATTCGACGAGTGCAGAGCAAATTAGGAGAAAATGATATCTTTCTTTATTGATATTGTAATCTATATATATCATGTAAATAGAATTGTTCTGCTACTCTACCCGATGTGGGACTAAATAAGTGCTGTATATACAATATTTAACAGTATTTGGGTTTAAATCCATTAAGAAACTGGTTAGGGAACTTAACAGATGTATAAAATGAGAATTTTTCTTTAAACCGTGAGATTTAAAGGAATATTCTCTTTAAATCTAACATCCGTTTACCAGAGGGACCCATTTCCAAGAGCTCATAGGATGTAATGGACTAATAAGAAATTTCAGAGTTTTGAGGGACTAAAATGATATTATTTAATGGACTAATGCCTAAGAAATTCATTTTCTTAATGCCTATATGCACCACCCTCACTTAAGGATCCATTTGGATGACAAGAAGTATTGAAAATAAGAAATATATCAAAGAAGTAGTTTTAAAATTATGAAGTAGGAAGTAGCGTATAATACTTTTTGTTTATTTCACACATTTTAAAGGTACCGAAATAGTACTTTTCCACTTCATTTACTTGTTTGTTGGATAGTAATTAAAATATAGTTAGAAGTAACTAATATATGGTATAAACCACGGTAAGATTCTCTACCTTCAATTACACTTTGACCAATACTATAACACTAACAAATATTATAGCACTTTTGATTGAATTATGAAAAATTATAATACTTTATAGCACATTATCACGAATTTTTGATTAAAAACTTAGCTTGATGTTTACATGTATGAAGGATTTCAGAAGCTTGTGGATTAAAACGTAAATTAGGGTAAATGAATAGGGTTCAAATAGAAAATCCTTAATATGAATGTGATTCGTTTTATTTAAGAGGTGTTATGTGCGAAAAACCATGGGAGAGATAGCGGTACTATAAACGGATTCATGATTTCACGCCCTCCCCCTTCACATATGGACCCCATCACTATTTCATCCACTTCTAAGAGTGTTTTGGAGTTCAAAGAGGCTGAAAAATATTTGGGAAGTGAAGGAGACACGTAGACATTACATCAACAATTGGGAAAGTAGTGAAAGTAATGTTTCTCAACAAATAAACATGTTTTGCTTTTCAGAAATAGCAGCAATAACATTTACTTCATCCACATCATCTATTTCATAGCTACTTCCATGCAAATGAACAGGTCGTGAGAGTATCAATCACCGCAGTGGGAGTGCCATTGTGGGTGACTTATTACAAATGGGTGTGTACAAAAATCTGACCTTTGAAAAGTCCGACCGTCACAGTTTCCATCGGCACACTCTTTCTCAAAACGCGTTTTAACCCAAACACGGAGCCGTCAGGGACAGCTTGTCCGCCCCTGCATTCTTCGGGGAAAACCTATAGCACCACAACACGGTAGGGCCATGCATCCAGCTGACCCTTTACTTCAAAGTTTCAGCACCTATATATATTATTCAGGACCAAGCCACTACTTCCTCTTATATCATAATTCATCAAAATACCAAAATCTTTTCAGCGCCCTATTCTCTCTGAATTTTCCAGTTGCAATGGCTAAGATGAGTTTTTCCTCCGTGTTTGTGGCCGTGATAGTGCTTTTCTATGCTGTTGCGGTTTCGGGCCAAGAGATGGCTCCTGCTCCCTCACCTTTCCCCGGTGCCGCTAACGGGTTATTGCCGGTTTCTGCTATGGCTGTTTGCTTCTCTGTTCTCTTTGCCGTTGTTGCTCCTTTACTCTTCTCTCACTAGATGCATATGTATATGAGCGAATAATTTATTTTATGAGTTGTGCAATTTACCTTTCTGCATGTGTCTTGTGATTCATTGAGATTCTTTTTTACTTATAAATAAAATGGAACAGTTACCGTGATTTACTATTAATTTAGATGAAGCTTTATTATTCTTGACTCGTTTTTTTTTTTTTTTCTCTGATGAAATGTAAAAAACATTTGCTACAGAAATGTGAAGTTTAATACTAAACATTCTATCGCGTTAAGAGTCAAGTTCTAGCTATCAAAAGGAAGGATTTCTCAGCTGCCCCGAATAATTGGGAGGTTCCAATAAGGCTCCTACAGTTTTGAGTTTGATATCAGATTGGGTTATCACAAAAAAAAAAAAAAACAAAATAAAAAGAATTTCTTTTTAAGTAATAAAAAACAAAGAAATTTGACAGTGACAGGAACGGGTTCCTCAAGTTTTCCCATCTGCTCCCTTCTTTACAACACGTGTTTTTGTAGAAATTTGTATGTTAAAATTGGCGAATATCGGATATTCAGTATATTTCCAAATTAGATTCCTGATATAATATATTTTGATTGTTAGCAACTAATAGATGAAGCTTCATTAATTTATCACTTGCTTTCAACGTTCTGATGATGAGAAGATGACGATCTTCTTGCACGTCAACAGGCTATTAGAATTTGAAAGCTATGGAAATCACAAATAAATTATAGTACAAATTTCCACGTCTAGCAAGTTAGCGAAACTAAATATAAAAAAATACTAAAAAGGGCATAATGGTTTCTGATTCTAAAATTGTTAAGAAACTAGTTAAAAAGTGCAATGCGCATAAATTAAAAGAGATAGCATTTAATTGGTTTGGGAAAGAGAGATGTGATTTGATATACGAAAAAGAGAATAAGAATGAGAACATTAACGGCACACTTATGGACTCTAACACAATTGATAAAATAGCTTCCAATTGTCAATACTGTAATTCGCATATGTGATCACCCTCATATATAACATATTGATGAAATAGCTTCCACTTGTTAATAATATGCTTAAAAATTCTACGGACAAAAGGTTAACAATTTACATATTATTGCCTCTCTTCACTGAATTAGGTCTGGTTGGTAGACCTTTTATTCATAGAATTTTGAAGTATTTGATGTTAAAATACAATTTTAACAGCACACTCTCTATGGAAGTGAGGTGTTATTATGAGGACAACTAAAATTCTTAAAAAGTCCCTATATCCTCTCCGTGAATAGAAAGTGAGAAAAAGAACAACGAGATTTACGTGATTTGATCAACTAAGTTTGACCTACATCCACAGGACAATAATACGAGAAATCTACTATGTATGAGAGAGAACATTACAAGAAGAATCACTCATCTCTCAGTCTCTCAACCTCACATACATACATAGTTGTCATCTCATATTCTATCCAAAGCCCCTATTTTGATCCCAAGACTCTCCCACACATAAATGAGACTTATAAAGTGTTATGACAAGAAACCCTACCACTAACTTGGTCCAAATACCTATTCAGCTCAAAACCCCACTAACAAATACGATATACATATCACCAAAGAGTACCTTACTTGATTTTTGTTAAAAATGCACATATGACCTTTTCATATTACATGTCTCTTTAACTTTGATATTTGATATCATAAAGTTCTATTCTTATAGTTTGATTCCCAAGGGTAAACAAAATTTAACATTAATTGTGTTCAAGTATATCAATACATAAAAGTGAATGAGTAAGTACTTTTGTTATCAAATTTTAGTTTTTTTGAGTTCGAAAAAGTAAGGAAAAAAAAATCAGAATTTGGGTGTCAAACGGTCAAATTAACATCAAGCTAAAGAAATATTGTTATTATCCTGTAAGGGGCCGTTTGGTTCATTTTCTGACATAAAATGATAGAAATAGGAAAATGGTGCTAAAATAGTCTTTCCAATAGTTTCCATATATTTCTAGGAAAATAACTTTTACGTTTGTTTAGGATTAGAAATATAATGAAATTTTATTTTCCTATTCTTTAGTTTGGTTTGAAAGGATAAAATGGGAATGGAAACATTTAAGAAAAGCATTCTTTTCTCTCACCTATGTTCACGGGGAAAGTTGGTTTTGTATTCATTTATTTTGACTTTGTTTACAGGTTCGTTGGCCTACAACAAAAATTCAAACAAAAGAAAGCCTTTTATTTAAGGCTTACAATTACAACTTTTTCCTTCAATGAACAAACGCCGGATCTCTATTATTCTGATCCTCGCCAGGTGGATTCTTCACTGCGTCGGGACTTGTTTAGTCCGTGGACCATCAAGCATTCGATCTGGTAGGAACCCGGATTCGAACTACAGACGAAGGGCTCGCTTCACGAAGGAAACGAAACACCTACGGGATCGCGACTCACGAAGGAGAGGATCGATGGAGCGGTGAGATCTACTAGGAGAAATCACAGCTATCCCCGAGATTAAGACGGCTTAATCTAGAGGGTATCTCAGAGTTCGACCCGATTCATTTACCTCGCTATGTAGATCCGATGTAGACCGAGTTCGCATCACGGGTGCTCGGACTGTAACTAAGGCTCAGATATCGCGAGAACTCTCCCCGAATATCGTAAAATCCAACCTCGACCCGATCCACCCTAAACTCTCCCCTCCTCTCTATTTATAGGTTCAAGAGGAGGGGGTGAAGTGGGCCAAGATCAAGGCCACCGCGGGCTGGCCACGTGGCCGCCAAGGCCGGGCGGCTGTTTGTCAAGGCTGGCCGCCAAGGCCGGCTGCCGGATTCGGTTCTTCGCTTCGCCAAACTCCGATTTCCGGATTTTTCCCCGCCGCTTTCCGACATAATTTTCTCCGGATGTCGCCGCTGTGTTTGAGTCCAGATCCGACGGCTTTGAGCTCGACGGCCATTTGCGCTGACGGACTGGCACGGTTGATTCCGCCTCGCCGGCGCTTGAGTTTAGTCAACTCGCTTCGCCGAACTTCGCCATCGGGTTTATTCCACGATACATCATTTCATTGACTCAGACGCTTTGCCGACTCACTTTGCTTCATACGCTTCATCGGTATGTCGCTTTGACGCTTCGCCGACTTGCTTTATGCTTGCCGACTCGCCGACTTACGCCTCGCCGCTCGCTTCATACGACGCCAACGCCTAGCATGTCGGGCCACTAAAACCCCGGAATTAGCCGACGGTTCGTGAAGGAGAGAGCTTCAAAATTCTGTGGTGTCGCCGACCAGAAGGGGCCATGCCCCTTGACCCCTACCGCTAACCTATAGCGAGACCAAAACTCAAGTAGGGTCTCTTTGATGAGAGGGTTTGCGTCGCGGTCACTTGAGGTGTCATCAACGGTTCGCCGTTACGTCATCGGATGGCTCGTCGATTATCAACTCACTGTTACGAGCTATGTTCGGGGACTTATAGGCAATTTTTACCGTCTACAGATACACCCTCCAAAGTGTTTCGTCTCGCTTTTATAGAAGAAGCCAAAATACTTTGGATATGATAGGCCCCAACCTTCACTCGGTACAACGGGACCTGAAAATGGCTTCGAGTCTTGACTTCTCCAATTCTTTTGGACTATCCAATGCTTTGTAGGATGACTGAAAGTATCACGGTGCTGCATTTATTGTATGACCGGTGTTGAAGTCTTGACCCGAGGCTGATGAATGAACTATTTGCTTTAGCTCGTTGGTGAGTTGTCGCCGAACCGACCATTCAATTTCATATTTCATGAGGGTTAGCCTTGAATTGGCGATTCTCCGCTGATAGCCGCCGGCGTAGGCCTAACCGCAGGGGAGGAGATTGGTGGTTCGCCTTTAATCGATGGACTCCTCGCTGTGATGCTCAATGCGTGATTGACCACGCCGAGGAATTTTCTTGAGATGTGACGCTGACCGTGTCGTAAATTTCTCTTGACGCTCAACCTTCAACCGGCGATTTTTCATTATGACGCTGCTATCAAGGCCAACACGCTTTATACTCATGCTCACCGGAGTTTTGAGAATTAGTTTATCCTCATATACCCATTCGAGGTGGTCGAAGTTATCCTTAAGATATTTTCCAGAACTTCTCGCCAAAATAGGAAATAGTTTATACTGTATTCCTAGTTGGAGTAGGATTAGGCAACGCTGATTACGCCGATGTGATCCATAATGATCGAAGTTATCCCTAAGAATATTTTATGAAAATATCCTCCGGACGGCCTTGATACGGATATGGGTTATCCCGAAGTTGGCTCAGCCATTGCCGACGACCTCGCCATCCGAGAGAAAGCTTCAGAGACTACAAGAACCGCGCACCGGAGCTTTCATATGTAGTCGCTCGCACCGACGCGGCGCTTAGAGGCATGGCGCGATGCTCGTGTTTTACCGGGCTCAAGTCCGCATGCAGAGATCGAGTGGATCAAATTGGAGCCATTGTCGCCAAGCATCTTCTTCTAAGCCACCTCAACTCTTGTTTCGCAATGAGTGAAGAGAGGATAGCGCACCGTGAGGGAGCTCCAAGCAGAGGAAGAAAACATGAGCGCTTTGGAGCCGACAAGGGCCAACAAGGAAGAGGCTCTCACCGTCGCTGCCTAAGGAATTCGAGCTATCAAAGCGAAGCTAGTTGATCTTGAGGAGGCAACCGCAGACATTGAATACCGATGAGGAGTCTTTCGTATCGAAGGTGGAGAACTCTACTGTGCTTATAGTGATGAACTGTCTCATCTAGAACAACAAATCTTTTGTCATAGACTTGATGTTTGAATAATTGTAGCTCCATTCATCTTTCCCCTTAATTGAATAAAATTTGCTCCTTTTATTGTTTATTATGATTCTTTTACTTCGTCAGAAATAATTAACCATAATACTCATAGGATTTTTGGCAAACCCTCAGCCATCAACGGGTTTGATTAGCCTTTACCAACTACCGTTTGAGTTGGGCTAGCATGTAGATTATCCAAGTCCGTTCTACATGTGACGTTGCGCTAAAAGAATAAAACTCTCTTAGACTTAATGCTACGATGTTGAATACGTAGGCTTTGTCATCTTTTACGGGAATAGACTACCCGGCAACGCGTGTGAGGCGTTGGCTTTAAGGTTATTGGCCAACCCCTAGCCTTCAACGGATTTGATCAGCCTTTACCAACTACCGTTTGAATTGGGCTAGCGTGCGAATTGTCCAAATCCGTTCCGCACGTGACGTTGTGCTAAAAGAATAAAACTCTCTTAGACTTAATGCTACGATGTTGAATACGTAGGCTTTGTCATCTTTTACGGGAATAGACTACCCGGCAACGCGTGTGAGGCGTTGGCTTTAAGGTTATTAGCCAACCCCTAGCCTTCAACGGATTTGATCAGCCTTTACCAACTACCGTTTGAGTTGGGCTAGCATGTAGATTATCCAAGTCCGTTCTACATATGACGTTGTGCTAAAAGAATGAAACTCTCTTAGACTTAATGCTACGATGTTGAATACGTAGGCTTTGTCATCTTTTACGGGAATAGACTACCCGAACGGTTAAGAATTAACCGGCAATGCTTGTTAGGCATAGACTTATCCCTACTTAGGCTTCGGGATAAAATACCCCAGAATCAAATTCTGGTGTCTTCTTCAATAGGAGAAACACTAAACCGGCAACGCGTGGTAGGCGTTGGCTTTATCCCTTCTTAGGCTTCGGGATAAAATGCCCCAAGATGAATCTTGGTGTCCTTTTTTGACCGGAGAATGACTGAACCGGTAGAAGAACGATTGATGTGGGAAAGGAAGAATATATTCTATTTCCCGAAGGTGGAAAGGAAGGGTTTTATATCCTATTTCCGGATAATGACAAATTTGAAATAAAAGAGGAAGAATGTATTCTATCTCTTGCTGATGGAGGGGAAGGAGGATCTTGTCTCCTATCTCTGGGTGTTTGGGACGAATTCGAAACAAGAGAGGAAGGTT
Organism: Asparagus setaceus; assembly: GCA_012295165.1. Lineage (NCBI taxonomy): Eukaryota > Viridiplantae > Streptophyta > Magnoliopsida > Asparagales > Asparagaceae > Asparagus > Asparagus setaceus. The sequence continues at coordinate 41,569,890 of CM022705.1, read as the reverse complement.
TTGTATCCTATCTCTTGCCAGTGGAGAGGAAGGTTTTGTATCCTATCTCCAAAAACTCACGAATTCGAAATAAGAGAGGAAGGTTTTATATCCTATCTCTTGGTGATGGAGAGAAAGGAGGATCTTGTCTCCTATCTCCGGGTGTTGGAAAGGAAGGATTTTTATCCTGTTTCCAGAGAAAGAAACTAAAAGTGAGATCTCCACTTTGAGAATCTTGAAAGGTGAAACTAAGAGTGGGATCTCCACTCCGAGAATCTGAGACAAGAGAGGAAGAATGTATTCTATCTCTTGCTTCCGGAGAGGAAGAATGTATTCTATCTCCAGGTGTGATGTGGGAAAGGAAGAATGTATTCTATTTCCCAGAAAGAAACTAAGAGTGGGATCTTCACTCCGAGAATCTTGAAAAGACGTGGATAGCTTTCACTTTTATAGGATTGCTAACCGATTTTGAAAATTGACCTCTCGTCACGAATGAATCAAGAGGGATTTTGTTGGTGGTTGGACCAAAAAATTTTAATGGACCCACCACAATGAATTTGATCGGTGAGAGAATTTTGGAGGAAAACAAAAATTTATTTAGGGTTATCCTCAAGAAATAAGTGAAATATTCCCCGAGGAACTTCCCAGAAATGGGTTATCCCAATGTACTAAGGATAATACTTTTTCAGGAACTTCCCGTTTATTGGCATTAATTGTCGATCGCCATTTTGTGTGATAAGGCGATATGCACCATTAGAGTAGACCGTTTCTATTATAAACGGTCCTTCCCATTTGGGTTCAAATTTACCTTTCTTCTTGGAGTTGAGAGTTATCGGTCGTCGGGCAGCGAGGACCAAATCTCCTTCTTTGAAACTCCTCTGCCGTACTTTCTTATTGAAGGCTCTCGACATCCTCGCTTGGTAGAACTCAATGCATTGTTGAGCCTCCAGGCACTTTTCATCCAACATCTCGAGCTCTTCGAGACGTTTTTTATTATGTTCCTCGATCGTCATCTCCGTTGCGAGGGCGATGCGAAGTGATGGAATCTGGATCTCCAACGGAAGAACTGCTTCACACCCGTAGACCAGAGAGTATGGGGTCGCTCCAGTTGGCGTGCGTACAGTCGTACGATATGCCCAGAGTGCTTCTCCGAGTTTATCGTCCCAGTCTCGCTTGTTATTCCTCACAAGCTTTGACAGAATTTTGATAATTGTCTTGTTGAACGCCTCGGCCAATCCATTTGCAGCTGGATTATAGGCCGTCGACGAGACGTCTTGGATCTTAAATTTCTCACAAAACCTGATGAAGGAATTGCTAATGAATTGAGGACCGTTGTCATGCACGATCCGTCTCGACACCGTGTCGGTAAATGACATGGTGTTTAGTAAACTTGATAACGCTTACTCGCCACTTCTTTTAGCGGGATTGCTTCACCACTTGGAGAAGTAGTCATGATCGCTAGAATAAACCGACGCTTTGACCGACGGAGGAAAGATGGGACCTACAACGCCCATTCCCCATGTCTCAATGGCCGTGATGTAGCCAAGGATGCAATTGCTCCGAGGTTGATGCATATAGTTCGCGGAATCGACACGCGGCATTTCCAAGCGTATGCAACCGCTGCTAATCATTGTTGGCCAGAAGTAGCCCATTCTCCTGATACGATCATAGAGTTTAGGACCAGGTTGGTGTGCACCACATTCACCTTCTTGTGCTTCCCGAAGGACCTCTTTTGCCTCTTTGTTTGAAAGGCACCGGTAGAAGACCGCCATATCCTCGACGATATAACATCCGGGTCTCAGATAAAGAATCTTGGAGCTCTTCGCCGATTGATTCTCCTTCGCCTTCCTCGCAAAATACCATGCAAGACTTAGTCGATGATAGGAAAGCCAATCTCGGCTCCAATTTGGTTCGGGTCATGTATACCTCTTTGATAACTACCCCCTTGTCTTCTTGTACCTTATCACATATTGGTACAGATAATTGATGAGTCCTGACCGTAACTAGCTGCTCGGTCTCAGGAGGTTGTGCTAGCGATACTGCTAACGCCGCCAATGCATCCGCGTAAGCGTTCTGAAGGCGCGGGATATATTCGATGAAAAACTCTTCGAATGAGTCCGCCATTTCAATGGCTACCAGGTGATAGGGAACTAGATCAAGATTTCTAACTTCGTAGTCTCCACGGATCTGTTTGACTATCAATTGTGAGTCGCCGTACGCTTCGAGATACTCGAACCCCAGTTCCTTGGCGAAACTAAGTCCAATAAATAGCGCGTTGTATTCGGCCACATTATTGGAGCACGGTTCGGTGAGTGAGTAAGCTCGGGGCATGACATGTTTTCCCGGGGAAACTAAGACAACTCCTACTCCAGCGGAGATCTTAGAACATCCGGGGGCACTTACCACATTAGTAGCCCGAGAAGTTCCGTCAAAATACAACCGCCATATTTGTTGGTGCGATGTAGTGTTGACTTCGTGGACTTCATCGTAGTTCATCATATAGCTCTACCGCCTCGCTGTCCGTCAAGTGTACGTGAGATCGCAAATCGCTTGTCCTTTGACTGACTTCTGTTGTTTGAAGTGCAAGTCATATTGGGACAAGAGCAAGGCCCATTTTGCCAAGCGCCAACTCATGGAGGCAGGCTGGGTCATAAATATTCGGACCGGGTTTACGTTGGAGATAACATAAATTGTCTGTCCGACTAAATAGTGCCGCATCTTCTGAATTGCGAACACTAATGCAAGGCACTGCTTCTCAACTATCGGATATCGAGATTCAAAGACCGACTAATGTTCTGGCCGTAGTATATCGCCTGTTAGTGACCGCGGTCGTCGTCTTGCGCGAGTAAGGCACTCAACGAGTGATCCGTCGCCTTGGTGTAAATCAAGAACGGTTTTCCCGACTGCGGTGCGACGAGAACAGGTGGTTTAGCGAGATACGATTTGATCTCTTCAAATGTCTTTTGGCAAGCGTTGTCCCAAATAAACGACACGCCCTTCTTGTTTAATTTTGAGAATGGTTGACACTTCCCGTGATAGGTTCGATATGAACCGCCGGATATAGGCCAATCGCCTTTGTAACCCCCGAAGCCGATTTCTTGAGGTTGTAAATCTTGAATCGCTTTCACCTTATCGATCGACATGGATGCCCTTATGGTGACAACGGTCAAGAACTTGCCACTAGACATCCCAAGGAAGGATTTGCGTGGTTCATCTTTAGTCGATGGGCTCGCATGAGCTCAAACACCGCTTTGAGATCTTTGATATGATCACTCTTGTTACGGCTTTTCACGCACCAAGTCGCCGACGAGCATTCGACCGCTTTCCCGAGATGATCCCGGAAAATCTTCGTCATTGCTCGCTGATACGTTGCGCCTGCGTTCTTCAGACCGAACGGCATGATCAGAGCAGCGTAATATGCCGAGAGGTGTTCTCAACGCCGTGTTTGGCATCATCGGGTGCATCTTGATTTGATTGTAACCAAAAGCCATCCATAAACGACATTCTTTCAAAACCGACGCAGTTATCCACAATGACGCCGGTGATCGGAAGGGGAAAATCATCCTTCGGCAAAGGTGTTCGATCTCAGAGTCCATACGCATCCTAATTGAACCGTTCTTCTTCATGACCGGACGATGTTTGCCACCCAACTGATGTTGAACTTCCTTAATGAAACCCGATTCTATAAGTTTTTACTTCATCGACAATCGCCGCGATAATCCGAGGATCTAAACCGCCTTTGTGGTTGTTTGACAGTTTGACATCCACTTTGATATTGAGGCTATGTGTTGCCACATTAGGGTCGAGTCCGCATGTCCTCAGAGCTCCGTGCTAACACGCCGATATATTCCCCGATAAGGGCGATCAATTCTTTCTTTTCCTCCAAGGGAAGACTACTATGATGTTTATAAGCTTAGGTGCTCTTCATCACCCATATTGACTTGGATTACCTCATCTTTAGTGGGGGTTCCTTTGCTCGAACCTATCCCCGAATCGTTTTTGAGTTGATGGATCCATGGGTCTTCCCATGTTGGCATATCTTCATCATCCTCAATAGTAGTGGGGTCGATCAGAGCCATATTTGACATCAAGGCTTTAAAAGCCTCTCCAAGGCTAACGCCTAATCCCAAGCGTAAGAATCGGACGAGTATCCGCCTCCTTCATCGTAGATGATCGCCGATCAACCACGCAGCATTCATCTTCGAGGAGGATTCATATCCCAACCCTTCTAAACGAGTAATAGTTGTCGCTTTTTGGAACGATGTCGCTTAAGGACTCGAGGACCTCGTCCAAACAGACCTTCCCTTGGGCTGTTGTACCCCCACTTCTTCATGATACCCAAGTGTTTCCTGACTATATCTCAACGCGGTGGAGTATAGGTTTGTTGTCATCTACATCTTCCTCTAAGAAATGATTCTAAGATTGAAATCTTGTCTCCTTTTCCAGACCAAGTCTTTTTCACCACCGATCTTCGATAACAAGTGTTGTTCGAAGAGTCTCGAATCGCTTTTGTATTATACAAGATGATGGAGTTGGTAAATATAACTCGATCATCATATAACTCGTTATCACATCAAAGAAAAGACAACGAAGTACTTTAAATCATCTTTTATTTCATCGTTTAAGTTGCCGCCATAACTTTCATCCAACGATTCTTCATCGCCAAGATTGATTACAGCGGTACAATGTCATTAATAACAAAACCACCATCGTAATCAAGCCCGCTTCAGACGCCTTCTTCACCGCCGTCTGCGTTCTCGGGCCGATGGTTCGTCGGACTCATTACCGTAAAGGAGGGAGTCGCGAAGTAATTCTCCATTCCTTTAAACGGTTGTTTATCCGCGACCACCGCCTTAACTTCATTATTTGTGTCTACATATTTTAGACATCGATGAAGAGTAGAGGGAACTATAACATTATCAGGATCCAAGGTCGACCCAACAACAAGTTATAGGAAGTCTCTGCATCAATCACATAGCAGGTAACTTCGGACTTTAAGTCCCCCATTTGACACTTAATCCGGATTTTACCAAGTGGGCGGGACCCGCTGGTGTTAAATCCGTAAATTATTGTGCCTGTGGATGCCAGTTTATTGACAGGAATCCCGAGATGGTACATGAGGCGCAGGGGCATGATGCTCACAGCGGAACCCGGATCAACTTGGATCCGGTTAACTTCGCTGGAACCAATATACCCCGTAAAGTATAATGGCCTGTCATGTTTTGAGTTCTTTGTCTGCATATCTTCCTTCGTAAAGGCGATGCGGGAGGTGCTTCGCCGTGTTGCATTGTTGTGCGGGCTCGTCAGAGTCGGCTTGATCCGAAGTTAAGAATACTTCGTAATCGCCTGTGGCCTCTTGTAGGGCTTCCCGAAGTTTCTTTTGATGTAAAAGCAACTCAGAGAGTTATCCTTGCCGGATGTTAGCCAATTGGGCCATGACATCGGCTGTATGGAGAGCTCGAGGTTCCCGGTTTATCCCTTACAATCGGGTGATTAAATCGGGTTTGCTTCGGGATTTGAGCTTCCTGGACTTGGGGCTGCTTCTTCTGTGCTTCACCGCTTTCTCCTTGATACCGCAATCATCAAGCACCTTTTCTCAGACGGGTGAGAGGAGTTGTTGTCACCCCCAGCTCCGCCAGTGTCTTTGCATTTGGGTTCGGAGTTTCGGGATACTTGTAGTTGTACTCTTGTCCACTCGTAGCTAAAACTTCGTGCTCCTCTTCGTAGTTAGAAAGTCGCCACTTCTTCATCATCCTTCTCTGGAATTGCCGAAGTAGCATGACATGACTTGCCTTTTCCCTTAGACTTCTTTTTGGATGAAGAGGCACTCCACTGATCATCTTCTAGTAAATCAGGGTGGACCCAAAGGATTTCGCCATTCGTCAGAGTATGCACGAGTCCTTTCTCACGCTGTCGGTGAGGATCCTCGCTCACCATCTTCATTCCTACCTTTACCACGTGGGTTGGTTGAAACCAATCCAAAGGTACCGACCAAGCCGATGGAAATCGCTCGCTTCCCACCTTCTTTCTTTAGAGGGCTTCGAGTAATGACCCCGACATCGATCAAGGCTTGATCTTGTCCTTGAGATGATAGCAAAATTTTATTGATGATGCACCGCCTGCGGATAAGCGCAGACTTAGGATCCGTGAACCTTCTTTGCCTCCTCTTGGTTCACAATTGGCGGCAACCGGATTTTATTGTTCTCCAAAAGGTATTTGAAAATACCGGAACCTCTTCGCCTTTAAATGAGTAAGTCTTGGGAAACCTCGAACCGAAGGCTTCGGTTTGGTACGCCGCCGCTTATCAGGGCCGGATCACGGCACGTTGTCGCGGATCGCCGCCGCATTCAAACGCAGGATTGGCATCCACCGATTTCGCTTTGACCTTACCTCGCCGCTGGATAAAATTCGCTTATTTGTATTTGTCGCCACCGGCCTCTTTCCGCTTTCTTCCTCTTAAGGAACCTTTCTACCGTTTCTCCACGAACTTTCAAATCCTTCCATGTTATGGACGGTGCCGCTCCCATTGCTTCAAGCACCTCCAAGGATAAGTTATTGTGGCAGTTTGAGGATGAACTCCTCCGCGGATCGGTCCCGACAATTATCGCTTTATTGTGGAACCTTTTGACAAAGGTATCCACCGCTTTCTCCTTGATGTACCGCTTGTCGCTGCACTTTTTCTCGCACGGGTGAGAGGAGTTGTTGTCACCCCCAGCCCGCCGTTGTCTTTGCATTTGGGTTCGAGTTTCGGATACTTGTAGTTGTACTCTTGTCCACTCGTAGCTAAAACTTCGTGCTCCTCTTCGTAGTTAGAAAGTCGCCACTTCTTCATCATCCTTCTCTCGAATTGCCAAGTAGCATGACATGACTTGCCTTTTCCCTTAGACTTCTTTTTGATGAAGAGGCACCCACTGAGGGTGCCGATTTAATGACCGAACCATCGTGGGCTCATTGCCGTAAATGACCCCGAGGTGTGATTTAAAGTAAATCAAGTGTTGAGTAGGTGAACCCAGCGGTGAAGTTTATCGTGTTGAACTCCAATACGGATTGATTCCCACTCCCTTGGATAGGGTAAGGAATACCCGCCTTCTTCACCTCTTGGGCGGAAATCAAGGAATTAATTTTGCTCTCGAGGTCTCTTATCTTCTCATTCTGGAGACAGCGGCGTTATCGCTATCATTCTCCCGTGACCCCAACATTCTCATGGATCGTGGTTGCCATTAGCGCACGGTTCATCTTCGCCCGTGTCACTATCTGCTTGGTCAACGCCGATGTGACGACTTGATTCACCTTGGTGTTTCGCCGTGGCTTGATCTGGCCGGTCATGCGCTCTCATTTGTTGCATGGCCGATCCATCTCCGCTTAAAGTTCTCCTCTCGCTTGGCTAAGGCTTCATCCAAAGATTTTGGCCATTTGATCGGGCCGATCATGAGTGTCTCTTGTGGTTGTCCTTCGCTAGAGACCGTGTTGTCGATGCCATTGCCGAGCCAAAGATCCAACACTTCATCTTCGAGGGTAGCCCTCTCAAAAGCTCGCTATAATTGGACCGCCGAATAGTCCCGACCGCAAACGAAGTTAACCGCTGTGATGCCTTGGGAATAGCCTGTGATGATGGTTCTTTGCTGGTCATGTTGTTAGTGACCACTGGTAACTCATCATCTCGGGATATCGTCCTTCTACGGAATCGCCTTGACCTAGGTCTTGGTGTTTCTGTAGTGAGTCTTTGAAAATCGATACCCTTTCGAGCTTCAGCTTGGCAATTGCACCGAAGTACTGCTTTGATGAGCTTGGAGCACATGCATGACTGTGATGATTCGGGAGAACTCCTTCGAGATTTCCTCGAACCCCCAGTATGGTAGTATAACTTGTCGGTATGAGTACCGGAGCAACCTACTGTGTGTTGGTACGATCCCCTGCATAACGCCCTCATCTTCGATAAAAACGCCTCCTTCCGAGAACGGACTATTTCATCGAAATCGCCGAAAGTGACTCGCCTTGACTTTCGCCATTGTGAGCGGAAGTCTCGACGGACTCTGACTTCGATTTTCAATCCGTGGGTGGAGCCGCAGAATCTTCCCCGTTTTGTAGGTGCAACCCCGCACTAGGAGTGACCCGCGATTCCTTTAGTGGACCCGACGCTCCTTGATGGTTGGCTCGCTAATCGTGGCGTGTATTGACTCGCCACGTCTGGTTGTAGACACCGGAGGTAATTCCGTGTCGAGGCAACTTTGATTGGGTCGCCAGATTTCGCTTAGACGCCGCGTGAATTTGCCTCGCCGGTAGGGCTAGGTTTAGACGCCAAGCTCATCAGAAGTTGAAATGTCGACGACTTCGCCTCCACACTTGGCGCCTTGTTGACGGCTTGGCCACCTCTTCCTTCAACTTACGCTTGTTGCACCAAAGCACAAGCAGGAGGCGCTCAATACGCCTCAGAGTGGAACGGTTCCGCTTGACATGGACCCATTCATTTGTCGCCGCTTGTAGGAGTCGGCCACGCATCTCGCACTTCGCTGAAGTTAACTCGACCTTAGATCCGCTTCATAGCGAATCCCGTCCGTTGATTCCATCGCTTGGGCGAACTGTTTTGCCAAGCATTGTCGTTGCCTTTGACGGGCTCTCTTAGAGAGAGTCACGACATCATTGGCGGAATTAACCCCCGCATGCATAGGGCTCAGAAGTTTTGGCCGCTGTTAGGGTCGGGGAATCACCGTTGTCTATAATCTTGACGGCGGTGGGGTCAGACTTTCTTGCCTCCGCATCTGAGGCCGAGTGGATCTTCCTTGCAGCGGAGACCTTCTTGGACTTGCAGGGGGAGTTAGATCTGGATGAGGAGGAGAGGTAATCCTCGAACTTTTGTTGGTCGAACGCGTTGATGGGCAAAAACGAGTGTTTACCTTTTATAGTCGCAAGTGCACAACCATTGTCAAGTTATAGTATTTAAGATTGTCGATCCCACGAGGAACGGGAAATAGGAAGTGTTTGATTCAAGCTTGGTTCTCAAATTATGCGTGACAATTAGGGTTTTATTCAAGATAATATGAAAATATGATGAAGTGATGAGAGAGTGGATTTGGATTGTGTGTGAAAGGAATCACAATTAAAAAGATGAGAATTCAATAAGAGAGATGAAGGAATCTAGAATTGAATCCACTAGCTAACTCAAATTATAATCTATGAAAAATTCTCTTTTACCACATCTCATATTAGATTTATTAAGCATAAGATATCAAACCACTTAAGGAAAGCATAACTTATCAAATTATCACCTAATTGAAATTCAAACTCATGAAGAGAGTAATAACAAGATAATAATCCTAGAATTCATAAGCATAGCCTATCAAACCACTTAAGGAAAGCATAAACTATCAAATTCTTCTTCTATCGATTAGTTCTCTAGTTGATTAACCTAAACATGATCTTTTAAGCATAAGAGAGATGATTCATAAACACAAAAGAGATTAGACTAGTTTCATGCAACCTAGATCCCCACAAGAGTTTAGTTCAACATCTTGGGAAATTCAAACAAATAGAAAAAGAAAGAAAATAAAAAGAAAAGAAAAATTCTAAACTAGTGCGAAGTAACCTCTTGTGTGTTGTGCGATCCCTCGGTATCGCGTCCTCATCTTGGATAAATCTCCTTCCAGAGAGCGGACTATTTCATGCGCCGAAAGTGTTCGCCTTGACTTTCGCCGTTGTGGCGTGAAGTCTCGGCGGACTCGGACTTGATTTTCAATCCGGTGGGTGGGCTGCGAGGAATCTTCTGTCTTTGTAGGTGCAACCCGGCACTAGGAGTAACCCGATTCCTTTAGTGGACCCGACGTTCCTTGATGGTTGGCACGCTAATCGTGGCGGTATTGACTCCGCCACAGTGCAGTTGTAGACACGAAGTAATGCGGTGTCGAGGCAACTTTGATTGGGTTCTTGGTAGATTTGAAGCGGCAGGCGAGGAATTTACTTTGGTAGGGCTAGGTTTAGGCGCCAAGCTCATCGTAGTTGAAATGTCGGCGGACTTGGCCTCCACACTTGGCGTCTTGTTGGCGGCTTCTTGGCCACCTCTTCCTTCAACTTACGGGCTTGTTGCACCAAAGCGTGCTTGTCGAAGAGGCCTTGGCGGCTCGAATACATCTGTAGAGTGGAACGGTTCCGCTTGACATGGACCCATTCATTTGTCGCCGGCTTGTAGGAGTCAGCCACGATCTCAGACTTCAGTTTCTGAGTTAACCTGGACCTTAGATCCGCTTCATAGCGAATCCCGTCCGTTGATTCCATCGCTTGGGCGAACTGTTTTGCCAAGCATTGTCGTTGCCTTTGACGGGCTCTCTTAGAGAGAGTCACGACATCATTGGCGGAATTAACCCCCTGTACAGATAGGGGCTCTGTAGTTTTGACCGCTGTTAGGGTCGGGGAATCACCGTTGTCTATAATCTTGACGGCGGTGGGGTCAGACTTTCTTGCCTCCGCATCTGAGGCCGAGTGGATCTTCCTTGCAGCGGAGACCTTCTTGGACTTGCAGGGGGAGTTAGATCTGGATGAGGAGGAGAGGTAATCCTCGAACTTTTGTTGGTCGAACGCGTTGATGGGCAAAAACGAGTGTTTACCTTTTATAGTCGCAAGTGCACAACCATTGTCAAGTTATAGTATTTAAGATTGTCGATCCACGAGGCGGAAATAGGAAGTGTTTGATTCAAGCTTGGTTCTCAAATTATGCGTGACAATTAGGGTTTTATTCAAGATAATATGAAAATATGATGAAGTGATGAGAGAGTGGATTTGGATTGTGTGTGAAAGGAATCACAATTAAAAGATGAGAATTCAATAAGAGATGAAGGAATCTAGAATTGAATCCACTAGCTAACTCAAATTATAATCTATGAAAAATTCTCTTTTACCACATCTCATATTAGATTTATTAAGCATAAGATATCAAACCACTTAAGGAAAGCATAACTTATCAAATTATCACCTAATTGAAATTCAAACTCATGAAGAGTAATAACAAGATAATAATCCTAGAATTCATAAGCATAGCCTATCAAACCACTTAAGGAAAGCATAAACTATCAAATTCTTCTTCTATCGATTAGTTCTCTAGTTGATTAACCTAAACATGATCTTTTAAGCATAAGAGAGATGATTCATAAACACAAAAGAGATTAGACTAGTTTCATGCAACCTAGATCCCCACAAGAGTTTAGTTCAACATCTTGGGAAATTCAAACAAATAGAAAAAGAAAGAAAATAAAAAGAAAAGAAAAATTCTAAACTAATCTAACTACAAAGCAATTAAATCTAAACTACAAAGCAAATAAATCTAAACTACAAAAGCTATTAAATCTAAACTACAAAGCAAATAAATCTAAACTACAAAAGCTAATAAATAACAAGAAAGAAAGAGAAATAAAGAAAAACCTGCAACTCATCATCATCAACTCATCCTCCTTTCGGTCCTTGAACAAGAAGAAGAAGATGGGATTGAAGGGGAGAAAATATTTATTTATTGAGGAAAAATTATTACAATGAAAGGTACTCTAAAACAAGAGCAACCCTTTCTCTCCAAAAGGAGTTTTACAAAATATTTCACCCATCTAAACCCTCGGATACTACCCTATTTATACCCCAACGGAGTTGATGTGAACCATTGGATCAAACTTGGCCAAAAGGAAGAGAAAATCTTTCCTAAATTGAATCTGCTGCAGGCAATCGGTTGGTCGATCGGTTGCTTAACCCGGTTGGCAACGGCCATTAGTCAACCGATTGGTTCCCACCGGACTTTGTCTTTTCTTGATATTTTGCACGAATTCTTCTTGGATTCCTTGGTATCTTGGGCCTTCGTTTGTCTTGATTTGGGCTTCAACAATTGGTAGAAATTGAGAGAATTTGAGTCATTTGAGTTTTATTCATTAATACTCCATTATTACGCAAAATAAGATAAAACATGTTATTAGTAACATATTTATTGATATAAAATAGATAATGAGGTTATTAAAATGTCATTAAAATGTGATTATCAAATACCCCCACACCTAAACTTTTGCTAGTCCTCTAGCAAGGAAGAAAAATGAAAAAGAAAAGAAAAATCTAACTCACTTTAGGAATGGCGGTTGTATTTAAGCGCATACAACAAGCCTTTAAACCCTAGGTTACCCTAGTGGGCGAGTTGTAGTCTCGTGAGGGTTTGCAGTGAATATACCCACAAAATTGATCAACTTGCCAATTTAAAGAAGCTAATTGAATAATTCAAAAATTCCACAAGTCGGTTAATACTCAAAGCGTTTTTATCATGATTTCAAAGTAAACTTCTTAAGAAAATCCTTCCATTGTAGTGATACAAAACCAAGTTTTTTCGAAGATTTAATTCAAAAGTTTTGAAGGAAACATGCTAACTCTTTGTTTCAAACAATGTTCAAGTCTCTTAACCCATTTTGAAAAATCGGAACATATACCATTATTTCCATATATATAAAAACATGGTTAGTTTTTTTTTTTTTTTTTTCTTGGTAGTCTTGTTCTTTTAATCGGACTTTCTAAGTGATCATTTAGCGAGTTTTGGGCCATGAATCCCAACCCAATTGGGTTTAGGTCATTAAGCATAAAAATACTCCTCGGGCTTAATTACTCAGTCAACTTAGGCTTTAGTAATAAGAACTACCGATGATTTTAAGAAATTTATTTGGTGCCCATTTTAGCACTCTTTTGTTAAGTTAGTATAATATATATATGTGTATATGTATATATGTTAGAAAAATATTTGGATTAATGCAACTTAAAGAATCATTTTCAACTCTAAGTTAAGCATAAAAATTTCACCACTGATTAAACATCCAAGTTAAACTTTAGTAAAGTATACCACTTTGAAAATCATTCTTCGAAATTTATTTAAAATTATCATAAAAGGTAAACTTGAGTGTATAACTAACTCAGATTAGAAGACTATTAATCAACTCTATTAAGTCGGGTAAGTGACAATTTTTTTTTTAAAGAAAGAAGAAAATGAAAAATAAATAAGAAAAGAAAATGAAAAATGAGAAAATGAAAGATGACTAAAATACGAGAAATTTGACTAAGTCCCACCCTTACACCTAAATTTGATCGTTCTCAATGTAAATGCGTAAAGCAACACAGAGAAGAGTGAAGACCACGATGTTCGGATGACTCGAACCTGAAAAAATTGAAAACCCTGATTTTCCCCGTAATGTAGGGGGAGACTTAAACCAAAATAATATTTTTTTTATGCACATGTTTTACAAGATTTTTTTAAAGAACAAGAAACTCACATGAGAGAAGAATAAATTTTATTATTATTGTGGGACAACAAACAAACATGTAGAATAAAAGATGAAACATGAGGTCTCACATTCTATTAACTCCTACCTTATCATGTAATTCCACCCTAAATTTAAAGAATTTCAAAATGATATAATTACGATGTGCTTAAATTCCAAAAAATTTCGTGGTTTTAGTGATGTGTAAAAGAATGGAAGGTAGGTATTAATGTTGTATGCTTTTGAACTTAGATTCATTATTAACAAAAATTTCATCAAAAATGAAATCTTGTTGTTTTCATTTTCTACAAACCTAGGTTCATTAACAAAGGGTTCTTCAAATGTCGGTATCAGATGCATGTATTCAACATAATTCTCTCGCTCAAGGATTTGATTATTAACCCGTTACCCGACCATAGAATGGATTGCATTCACTTGATCGTGAAAAGTTGAACCCGAGTTCCTTGGATTGGTCACGGGTTGACGAAATGTTCTTTCTCTTTCACTACTCGCTGCTGCTAGTTGCCCTAGTTGGGTTTCTATCCCATGGCTTGAGTGTTCGAGTTGATCGCTTGGTTGGTTGTTTGCATGAAGGAATTTAGAGTGTTGGATGATTGAGTCAACAGTTGGTGGTGGTTTTGATCATGGCTTCTAAACCCTTTCTACTATGACACCAAGACGCTTTTTCCGTGATCCGGTTAGGGAATTCAAAAAGGTAGATTTGAGTGATGGAAATTGTTTGGTGGATTGAACGAATCATGTTTCCTAGGAATTTGTTGGTTTGAGGCGGATTGACGCTTTGATTTCTGGGGTAACTTCCTTGATTCCACGCAGTTGGATGATTCCAACCCGGATTGTAGGTTGGGGCAAAAGGATCATTTCTAGGAGGTCGAATGCACAAGCACCCGACCTAGTGGCCGATCGATCCCAAAAGAGGGCATTCATCTAAGAACATGAGATGGGGACCGACAATTGTGACAACTCCGAGGCGAGATTTGATTGACTTGAGCAGAGCCGTTTCTTTGATTTCGAGAGCTTCTAGCCTACGATGATCGCCGCCATCTTTGCTTCATGGGCTATATTCGCTCCTAAGGAAGGACCACTAGATTGGGCTTGAGGAACCGATGCACCCGGTCATCACAATGTTCCCATTGCATGGTTTTTTCGTGCTCTAAGAAATCCCACGCCTACTCCATTTTTCTTATAAAATCCCCTTGACACATAGACTCTAAGGAAGTTTTTCGGTAGTCCAATCCTTCAGAATGATTTGGCACAATCGCCATTTTTCCGCACTGTGGTGAGGACATCGATGAGGAGATCCTTAAACCTATCGAAATACTTCCGTATGGCTCACCCGACAATCCTAAAATTTTGAATGTCGCTTTCGAGCTTGACCTTTTGTGAATTGGGAAGAATTTTTAGAAAAACTTTTACAAAATCATCCCAAAGTTGAAATCGACTGTGGGTGTTTGCATACCATTTTTGCTTTGTCCTTAAGAGTGAAGGGAATAAATCGGCTTAATTGCATCCTCGCTAGGTCTTTCATTTTAATCATGAGAGTGCATTCTACAAATTCAGATGAAAATATATGCTGCCTTCGGGCCACCTAAGAATTTTGAAGCATGTTGATGAAATGTGGTCTGAGTTCAAATTAGTTCCATTTGCTTCGAAGCTTAATGCATGAAGGATAGCATTCCTAGTCAGTAGCGTGATATCTTGAAGAACTGGAGGATTGGCCATTTCGCTTGGTTGAGAAGTTGAATTAGAGCTGTAATAAACGACGCATTATTCCTAACCCAAGTTTGCATAAACCAAAATCAAGAGTTTTTTTTTTTTAATAAAAATGAAAAAGTTAGTGAGATGGTGAAAGGAGAAGAAGAGGAATAATACGTCGTTTAGTTAAGCTCTAATTCAACTTCTCAACCAAGCGAAATGGCCAATCCTCCGTTCTTCAAGATATCGCTACCCACTAGGAATGCTATCCTTCATGCATTAAGCTTCCGAAGCAAATGGAACTAATTTGAACTCAGACCCATTTCATCAACATGCTTCCAAAATTCTTAGGGCTGGCGAAGGCATATATTTTCATCTCCGATTTGTAGAAGTCGCCTCATGATTAAAATGAAAGACCTAGCGAGGATGCAATTAAGCTTGATTTATTCCCTTCACTCTTAAGGACAAAGCAAAAATGGTATGCCGACACCACGGTCGATTTCAACACGGGATGATTTTGTAAAAGTTTTCTAAAAATTCTTCCCAATTCACAAAGTCAAGCTCGAAGCAAGCATTCAAAATTTTAGGATTGTCGGGTGAGCCGATTAAAGTATTCGATAGGTTTAAGGATCTCCTCATCGATGTCCTCACCGGTGCGGAAAAATGGCGATTGTGCCAAATCATTTCTGAAGGATTGGACTACCACAAAACTTCCTTAGAGTCTATGTGTCAAGGATTTTATAAAAAATGCGATGGGCGTGGGATTTCTTAGAGACTTTGTCGGAAAAACCATGCAATGGGAACAACTTGTGATGACCGAGGTGCATCGGTTCCTCAAGCCCAATCTAGTGGTCCTTCCTTAGGAGCAATATAGGCCGTGAAGCAAGATGGCGGCGATCATCGTAGGCTAGAAGCTCTCGAAATCAAAGAAGCAGCTCTGCTCAAGTCAATCAAATCTACGCCTCGGGTTGTCACAATTGTCAGTCCCCATCTCATGTTGCTGGTGAATGCCCTCTTTTAGGATCCGATCGCGGCTAGGTCGAGTTAGCGCATTCCGATCTAGAAATGATCCTTTGCCCCAACCTACAATCGGGTTGGCGGAATCATCAACTTGCGTGGAATCAAGGAAGTTACCCGAAATCAACGTCAATCCCACCTCAAACCAACAAATTCCTAGGAAACATGATTCGTTCAATCCACCAAACAATTTCCATCACTCAAATCTACCTTTTGAATTCCCTAACCGGATGGAAAAGCGTCTTGGTGTCATAGAAAGGGTTTAGAAGCCATGATCAAAACCACCACCTGACTGTTGATCAATCATCCTCTAAATTCCTTCATGCAACAACCAACCAAGCGATCAACTTCGAACACTCAAATGCGAGGATAGAAACCCAACTAGGGCAACTAGCAAGTAGTGAAAGAGAAAGGAACATTTCGGAGTCAGCAGTGACCAATCAAGGAACTTCGGGTTCAACTTTTCGCGATCAAGTGAATGCAATCCATTCACAACGGTCGGGTAACGGTTAATAATCAAATCCTTGAGCGAGAGAATATATTTGAATACATGCATCACGATACCAACATTTGAAGAACCCTTTGTTAATGAACCTAGGTTTGTAGAAAATGAAAACAACAAGATTTCATTTTTGATGAAATTTTTGTTAATAATGAATCTAAGTTCAAAAGCATACAACCATTAATACCTACCTTCCATTCTTTGCACACATCACTAAAACCACGAAATTTTGGAATTTAAGCACATCGATAAATTATATCATTTTGAAATTCTTTAAATTTCCGAGGTAGAATTTCGACAATAAGGTGGGAGTTAATGTAGAATGTGAGCTTCTCATGTTTCATCTTTTATTCTACATGTTTGTTTGTTGTCCCACAATAATAATAAAAGAATTTATTCTTCTCTCATGTGAGTTTCTTGTTCTTTAAAAAATCTTGTAAAAACCTTTGTGCATAAAAAAAAAAAAAAATATTATTTTGGTTTTGTCTCTCCCCTCATTACGGAAAATCACGGTTTTTTTTTTTTCAGGTGTCCAGTCATCCAGAACATCTGTAAGTGCTTCCACTCTTCTATATTACTTTCTGCATTTACATTGAGGACAATGCATTTTAGGTGTGGGGGTGGGACTTAGTCAAATTTCTCTGTATTTTAGTCATCTTTCATTTTCTCATTTTTCATTTTCTTTTCTTATTTATTTTTCATTTTCTTTTTCTTTAAAAAAAGTATCACTTAACTTAATAGAGTTGATTAATAGTCTTCTAATCACGAGTTAGTTATACACTCAAGTTTACCTTTTATGATAATTTTAAATAAACGAAGATGATTTAATCAGTGGTGGGGTGAAATGCGTCTTAACTTAGAGTTGATGATTCTTTAAGTTGCATTAATCCAAATATTTTTGAACATATATACATATACACATATATATATTATACTAACTTAACAAAAGAGTCTGAAAAATGGGCACAAAATAAATTTCTTAAAATCATCGGTAGTTCTTTATTACTAAAGCCTAGAGTTGGTAATTAATTAAGAGGAGTATTTTATGTAATGACCTAAACCCATTGGGTTGGGATTCATTATTTAAACTATTAAATGATAAGAAAGCTTAGATTAAAAAGAACAAGACTACCGAAAAACTAACCATGTTTTTATATATATGGAAATAATGGTATATGTTGGATTTTCAAAATGGGTTAGAGACTTGAACATTGTTTGAAACAAAGAGTTAGCATGTTTCCTTCAAAACTTTTGAATTAAATCTTGAGAAAAACTTGGTTTTGTATCACTACAATGGAAGGATTTTCTAAGAAGTTTACTTTGAAATCATGATAAAAGCGTTTTCTTGAGTATTAACCGACTTGTGGAATTTTTGAATTATTCAATTAGCTTCTTTAAATTGGCAAGTTGGTGAATTTTGTGGGTATATTCCTTGCAAACCCTCACGAGACTACAACTAGTCCACTAGGGTAACCTAGGGGTTTAAAGGCTTGTTGTATCGCTAAATACAATAGCGATTCTGCTTGAAAGTGAGTTAGGATTTTTTCTTTCTTTTCATTTTCTTCCTTGCTAGAGGACTAGCAAAGTTTAGGTGTGGGGGTATTTGATAATCACATTTTAATGACATTTTAATAACCTCATTATCTATTTTATATCAATAAATATGTTACTAATAACATGTTTTATCTTATTTTCTTGAGAATAATGGAGTATTAATGAATAAAACTCAAATGACTCAAATTCTCGAATTTCTACCGTGTTGAAGCCCAATCGAAGACAAGCGAAAGATCTAAGAGAATCAAGAAGAATTAGTGCAAAATATCAAAGAAAAGTCAGGTGGGAACCATCGGTTGACCAACGGTTATTAACGGTTACTACTTGGCTTAATGCCAAATCGATTGGTCAGTCGTGATTCAATTTAGGAAAGATTTTCTCTTCCTTTTTGGCCAAGTTTGATCGATGGTTCGCATCAATTTCAGTTGGGGTATAAATAGGGAGTAGTATCGAGGGTTTAGATGGGTGAAATATTTTGTAAAACTCCTTGGAGAGAAAGGGTTGCTCTTGTTTTAGAGTACCTTTCATTGTAATAATTTTTCCTCAATAAATAAATATTTTCTCCCCTTCAATCCCATCTTCTTCTTCTTGTTCAAGGACCGAAAGGAGGATGAGTTGATGATGATGAGTTCGCGGGTTTCTTTATTTCTCTCTTTCTTTCTTGTTATTTATTAGCTTTTGTAGTTTAGATTTATTTGCTTTGTAGTTTAGATTTAATAGCTTTTGTAGTTTAGATTTATTTGCTTTGTAGTTTAGATTTAATTGCTTTGTAGTTAGATTAGTTTAGAATTTTTCTTTTCTTTTTATTTTCTTTCTTTTTCTATTTGTTTGAATTTCCCAAGATGTTGAACTAAACTCTTGTGGGGATCTAGGTTGCATGAAACTAGTCTAATCTCTTTTGTGTTTATGAATCATCTCTCTTATGCTTAAAAGATCATGTTTAGGTTAATCAACTAGAGAACTAATCGATAGAAGAATTTGATAGTTTATGCTTTCCTAAGTGGTTTGATAGGCTATGCTTATGAATTCTAGGATTATTATCTTGTTATTACTCTCTTCATGAGTTTGAATTTCATTAGGTGATAATTTGATAAGTTATGCTTTCCTTAAGTGGTTTGATATCTTATGTAATAAATCTAATATGAGATGTGGTAAAAAGAAATTTTCATAGATTATAATTTGGGTTAGCTAGTGGATTCAATTTGCAGGTCCTGTCTCTCTTATTGAATTCTCATCTTTTTAATTGTGATTCCTTTCACACACAATCCAAATCCACTCTCTCATCACTTCATCATATTTTCATATCTTGAATAAAACCTAATTGTCCGCATAATTTGAGGTAGCTTGAATCAAACACTTCCTATTTCCGTTCCTCGTGGATCGACAATCTTAAATACTATAACTTGACAATTAGGGTTTTATTCAAGATAATATGAAAATATGATGAAGTGATGAGAGTGGATTTGGATTGTGTGTGAAAGGAATCACAATTAAAAGATGAGAATTCAATAAGAGATGAAGGAATCTAGAATTGAATCCACTAGCTAACTCAAATTATAATCTATGAAAAATTCTCTTTTACCACATCTCATATTAGATTTATTAAGCATAAGATATCAAACCACTTAAGGAAAGCATAACTTATCAAATTATCACCTAATTGAAATTCAAACTCATGAAGAGAGTAATAACAAGATAATAATCCTAGAATTCATAAGCATAGCCTATCAAACCACTTAAGGAAAGCATAAACTATCAAATTCTTCTTCTATCGATTAGTTCTCTAGTTGATTAACCTAAACATGATCTTTTAAGCATAAGAGAGATGATTCATAAACACAAAAGAGATTAGACTAGTTTCATGCAACCTAGATCCCCACAAGAGTTTAGTTCAACATCTTGGGAAATTCAAACAAATAGAAAAAGAAAGAAAATAAAAAGAAAAGAAAAATTCTAAACTAATCTAACTACAAAGCAAATAAATCTAAACTACAAAGCAAATAAATCTAAACTACAAAAGCTATTAAATCTAAACTACAAAGCAAATAAATCTAAACTACAAAAGCTAATAAATAACAAGAAAGAAAGAGAAATAAAAGAAAAACACGCAACTCATCATCATCAACTCATCCTCCTTTAGGTCCTTGAACAAGAAGAAGAAGATGGGATTGAAGGGAAAATATTTATTTATTGAGGAAAAATTATTACAATGAAAGGTACTAAAACAAGAGCAACCCTTTCTCTCCAAAAGGAGTTTTACAAAATATTTCACCCATCTAAACCCTCGGATACTACCCTATTTATACCCCATGGAGTTGATGTGAACCAATTGGATCGCTTGGCCAGGAAGAAAATCTTTCCCATTGAGATCTGTGAAAGCAATGGGTTGGTCGGTTAAGCGGTTATGTAGGTTGGCCAACGGTTAGTCAACCATTGGTTCCACCAGTTTGTCTTTTCTTGATATTTTTACCTGAATTCTGGATTCCCTTGGTATCTTGGGCCGTTTGTCTTGATTTGAGCTTCAACAATTGGTAGAAATTGAGAGAATTTGAGTCATTTGAGTTTTTATTCATTAATACTCCATTATTACGCAAAATAAGATAAAACATGTTATTAGTAACATATTTATTGATATAAAATAGATAATGAGGTTATTAAAATGTCATTAAAATGTGATTATCAAATACCCCCACACCTAAACTTTTCTAGTCCTCTAGCAAGGAAGAAAAATGAAAAAGAAAGAAAAATCCTAACTCACTTTCGAGAAAGCGGTTGTATTTAGCATCAACAAGCCTTTAAACTAGGTTACCTAGTGGGCCGAGTTGTAGTCTTGAGGGTTTCGCAGTGAATATACCCACTTGTCAACGCCAATTTAAAGAAGCTAATTGAATAATTCAAAAATTCCACAAGTCGGTTAATACTCAAAGCGTTTTATCATGATTTCAAAGTAAACTTCTTAAGAAAATCCTTCCATTGTAGTGATACAAAACCAAGTTTTTCTCAAGATTTAATTCAAAAGTTTTGAAGGAAACATGCTAACTCTTTGTTTCAAACAATGTTCAAGTCTCTTAACCCATTTTGAAAAATCGGAACATATACCATTATTTCCATATATATAAAACATGGTTAGTTTTTTTTTTTTTTTCTTTTCTTTTTTCGGGCTTTCTAAGTGATCGTTTAGCGAGTTTTGGGCTGATGAATCCCAAATAATGGGGTTTAGGTCATTAAGTAAAAATACTCCGGGCTTTTATAGGTCGACCAGGCTTTAGTAATAAAGAACTACCGATGATTTTAAGAAATTTATTTGGTGCCCATTTTAGCACTCTTTTGTTAAGTTAGTATAATATATATATGTGTATATGTATATATGTTCGAAAAATATTTGGATTAATGCAACTTAAAGAATCATTTTCAACTCTAAGTTAAGCATAAAAATTTCACCACTCGATTAAACATCCAAGTTAAACTTTAGTAAAGTATACCACTTTGAAAATCATTCTTTAAATTTAAAATTATCATAAAAGGTAAACTTGAGTGTATAACTAACTCGTGATTAGAAGACTATTAATCAACTCTATTAAGTTGGCAAGTGACAATTTTTTTTTTTAAAGAAAAAGAAAATGAAAAATAAATAAGAAAAAGAAAATGAAAAATGAGAAAATGAAAGATGACTAAAATCTGGAGAATTTGACTAAGTCCCACCCACCTAAAATTTGCATTGTCCTCATGTAAATGCAACATGTAGAAGAGTGGAAGCTACGGATGTTCGGATGACACGGAACAGGAAAAAATTAACGCATTTTCACGTAATGCGAGGGAGGCAAAATATATTATTTTTTTTTACAAGATTTTTTTTTTTTTTTTTTTTTTTTTTTTTAAAGAACAAGAAACTCTCACATGAGAGAAGAATAAATTCTTTTATTATTATTGTGGGACAACAAACAAACATGTAGAATAAAAGATGAAACATGAGAAGCTCACATTCTACATTAACTCCTACCTTATTCTTTGAAAATTCTACCCGAAATTTAAAGAATTTCAAAATGATATAATTCTTGATGTGCTTAAATTCCAAAAATTTCGTGGTTTTAGTGATGTGTGCGACAATGGAAGGTAGGTATTAATGGTTGTATGCTTTTGAACTTAGATTCATTATTAACAAAAATTTCATCAAAAATGAAATCTTGTTGTTTTCTATTTTCTACAAACCTAGGTTCATTAACAAAGGGTTCTTCAAATGTTGGTATCGGGATGCATGTATTCAACATAATTCTCTCGTTAGAAGGATTTGATTATTAACACAGTTGCATTTGTTGTGAATGGATTGCATTCACTTGATCGTGAAAAGTTGACCGAGTTCCTTGGGTCCGGGCTTCCTTTCTCTCTTTCACTCACGGCGTTTGCTAGTTGCCCTAGTTGGGTTTCTATCACAGCGATGAGGTGTTGAGTTGTCGACTTGGTTGGTTGTTTGCATGAAGGAATTTAGAGTGTTGGATGATTGAGTCAGAGTTGGTGGTGGTTTTGATCATGGCTTCTAAACCCTTTCTATGACACCAGAGCGTTTTCGGATGGGTTAGGGGTTGAAAAGGTAGATTTGAGTGATGGAAATTGTTTGGTGGATTGAACGGAATCATGTTTCCCTAGGAATTTGTTGGTTTGAGGTGGGATTGGCGTTTTGATTTGAGAACTTCCTTGATTCCGCAAAGTTGGGATGATTAGCGGCAGGGATTGTAGGTTGGCAAAAGGATCATTTAGGAGGTTTGGAATCTGGCGTTCTTGGCCTAGTGCGTCGGATCCTAAAGAGGCATTCATCGGCAACATGAGATGAGGGGCCGACAATTGTGACTTGAAATTTGATTGACTTGGCGGGCCAGCGTTCTTTGATTTGAGAGCTTCTAGCCTGCATGATCGTCGCCATCTTTCTTGGCCGGCTATGGTTCTAAGGAAGGACCACTGGTGGGCGAGAGCCGATGCACCACTGGTCATCGCAGTGTTCCCATTGCATGGTTTTTCAGGACTCTCTAAAAATCCCAGCTTCATCGGCATTTTTCTTTATAAAATCCCCTTGACACATAGACTCTAAGGAAGTTTTTGGGGGTAGTCAATCCTTAAGTAAATGATTTGGCACAATTTGCCAGGACGTGGTGAGGACATTGGATGAGGAGATCCTTAAACCTATCGAAATACTTCGAATGGCTCACGGGACAATCCTAAAATTTTGAATCTTTGTTTCGACGGCGGTTTTGTGAATTGGGAAGAATTTTTTAGAAAAACTTTTACAAAATCATCAGGTTGAAATCGAATCGTGGGTAAAAGCATGCGGCCATTTTTTGCTTTGTCCTTAAGAGTGAAGGGAATAAATCGAAGCTTAATTGCATCCTCGCTAGGTCTTTCATTTTAATCATGAGGCGGACTTCTACAAATTGAGAGATGAAAATATATCTTCGATTTGATTCCTAAAATTTTGGAAGCATGTTGATGAAATGTGGTGGGAGTTGAAATTAGTTCCATTTGCTTCGGAAGCTTAATGCATGAAGGGATAGCATTCCTAGTTGGGTAGCGATATCTTGAAGAACGGGAGGATTGGCCATTTCGCTTGGTTGAGAAGTTGAATTAGAGCGAACTAACGATTGGTATTATTCCTAACCCAAGTTTGCATAAACCAAAATCAAGAGTTTTTTTTAATAAAAAAATGAAAAAGTTAGTGAGATGGTGAAAGGAGAAGAAGAGAGAAAGAAAAGAAAAATTAACAAATCAAGGCAATCACTTTTCAATCACCCTAACTCTAGGGTTAAGCCTAAACTTCAGCTAGACCGACTCTAACCAAAACTCCTAAGTGAAAAATCCGGTTTACGTGGGTAATTAGCAGGGTAGGATAGTACTAGAGGAGATCAAATCATTAAGTATGGTTCCTGCGGTAACTACGCAACCCTAAACCTTAGACACCGATTAATCCAAATAAACTTAGACCAGTTCACTCGAATTTCTTGTTCCTTATTGAGCTCGAATCCTTAGGACCAGCGTCTAATTCTTTTAGGAGGCTTGGGTTTGTGTAGTGAGAATCGATTTTTAGTGAAGGAAAGGGTGATGAAATCCCTCACCTTATCTTGATTAATGGGTTTTGCCCTTAAAGATATTTTCGTGAGTGTCAATTCAAAATGCTCAAATCACTTTGGTGAATTCCTACTATTATATGCAATGCACCCTAGAAATTAAAAGCAACTAAAAAGGATGAAAAGGAAAAAAAATTTTTTTTTTTTTTTTATTTTTTATTATGGTCAAGAAGAAAGAAAGTCAGTTTTTTTTTTATATTAACCTAACTGTCTCTAATGTGATGAACTACATAAGGTGGAATTAAAAATACTAGAAAGAAGAGTTACTGCGCAAAAGCAATGCAAAGCCTCGTTGGAGGCAACCTTCAATTCGAATCTTCAACTCCTTGCCTTCAAGCTCCTTTTGTCATTCACAATAGACAAACACACAAGTTAAAGAACTAAGAAAAAATTCCTACTTAACACGTTCCCGACAGCGGCCAAAAACTTGATGGGCAAAAGCGAGTGTTTACCTTTTATAGTCGCAAGTGCACAACCATTGTCAAGTTATAGTATTTAAGATTGTCGATCCCACGAGGAACGGAAATAGGAAGTGTTTGATTCAAGCTTGGTTCTCAAATTATGCGTGACAATTAGGGTTTTATTCAAGATAATATGAAAATATGATGAAGTGATGAGAGAGTGGATTTGGATTGTGTGTGAAAGGAATCACAATTAAAAGATGAGAATTCAATAAGAGATGAAGGAATCTAGAATTGAATCCACTAGCTAACTCAAATTATAATCTATGAAAAATTCTCTTTTACCATCTCATATTAGATTTATTAAGCATAAGATATCAAACCACTTAAGGAAAGCATAACTTATCAAATTATCACCTAATTGAAATTCAAACTCATGAAGAGAGTAATAACAAGATAATAATCCTAGAATTCATAAGCATAGCCTATCAAACCACTTAAGGAAAGCATAAACTATCAAATTCTTCTTCTATCGATTAGTTCTCTAGTTGATTAACCTAAACATGATCTTTTAAGCATAAGAGAGATGATTCATAAACACAAAAGAGATTAGACTAGTTTCATGCAACCTAGATCCCCACAAGAGTTTAGTTCAACATCTTGGGAAATTCAAACAAATAGAAAAAGAAAGAAAATAAAAAGAAAAGAAAAATTCTAAACTAATCTAACTACAAAGCAAATAAATCTAAACTACAAAGCAAATAAATCTAAACTACAAAAGCTATTAAATCTAAACTACAAAGCAAATAAATCTAAACTACAAAAGCTAATAAATAACAAGAAAGAAAGAGAAATAAAGAAAAACACGCAACTCATCATCATCAACTCATCCTCCTTTAGGTCCTTGAACAAGAAGAAGAAGATGGGATTGAAGGGAGAAAATATTTATTTATTGAGGAAAAATTATTACAATGAAAGGTACTCTAAAACAAGAGCAACCCTTTCTCTCCAAAAGGAGTTTTACAAAATATTTCACCCATCTAAACCCTCGATACTACCCCTATTTATACCCCATGAGTTGTGTGAACCATTGGATCAAACTTGGCCAAAAGGAAGAGAAAATCTTTCCTAAATTGAATCTGCTGAGCCAATCGGTTGGCGATCGGATAATACGGTTAGCCACCGGTTATTAACCGATTAGTCA
The DNA here is from genome assembly GCA_012295165.1 of Asparagus setaceus. Classification (NCBI taxonomy): domain Eukaryota; kingdom Viridiplantae; phylum Streptophyta; class Magnoliopsida; order Asparagales; family Asparagaceae; genus Asparagus; species Asparagus setaceus. Next base: position 41,544,145 of record CM022705.1, on the reverse strand, counting down.
ACCGATTGGTTCTAGGACTTTGTCTTTTCTTGATATTTTTGCACGAATTCTTCTTGGATTCCCTTGGTATCTTGGGCCTTCGTTTGTCTTGATTTGGGCTTCAACAATTGGTAGAAATTGAGAGAATTTGAGTCATTTGAGTTTTATTCATTAATACTCCATTATTACGCAAAATAAGATAAAACATGTTATTAGTAACATATTTATTGATATAAAATAGATAATGAGGTTATTAAAATGTCATTAAAATGTGATTATCAGCGTACTTTCGACCTCCTCGGCGGTAGGGATCGAATCAGCGGTTGCGACCACGGCGGCTTCTTCATTGAAGCTGTTGGCTCCTTTGTGGTCGCCCGGCTTGTTGCGGGGAAAGTTGGTTTTGTATTCATTTGTTTTGACTTTGTTTACGGCCGTTGGCCTACAACAAAAATTCAAACAAAGAAAGCCTTTTATTTAAGGCTTACAATTACAACTTTTTCCTTTAATGAACAAACGCTTGGATCTCTATTATTGGGATCACCGCTTGTGTGGGTTCTTCGCTGTCTTGGGGACTTGTTTAGTCTGTGGACCTGGCCAATTGAGATCTGGTAGGAACGGGATTCGGAACTTCTGAGGCGTAAAGGGGCTCGTTTCACGAAGGAAGCGAAACACCTCTGAGGATCACACTCACGAATGAGAGGATGGCCGGGCGGGTGAGATCTACTAGGAGAAATCGCGTATCCACGAGATTAAAGGCGAAGCTTAATCTAGAGGGTATCGTAGTTCGACCGGATTCGTTTACCTCGCTATGTAGATCGATGTAGGCCGAGTTAGTACCCACCGGTGCTCGGATCATAGCGAAGGCTCGTAGATCTCGAGAACTCTCCTAGAATATCGAAAATCCAACCTCGACCCGATCCACCGACCCCTAAACTCTCCCCTCCTCTCTATTTATAGGGTTCAAGAGGGTGAGCTGACCCGAGGACAGCGCCGCGACAAGGCAGCGGTGGCGCTGCCTTGGCCGCGCCACCTCGGCAACTGCGGTGGCGCGGTCTTGGCAGCGCCCGCCTCGGCCAAGGCGGCGTCGAGGTTGATTCTTCGTTTAGCCGCCAAACTCCGATTTAGGGATTTTTCCTGCCGTTTTCGGCGTAATTTTCCTCGGGGATGTCGCCGTTGTGTTTGAGTCGTATCCGTCGGCTTTGAGCTCGATCGGCTCATTTGTGTTGACGGACTGGCACGTTGATTCCGCCTCGCTTGGCGCTTTGAGTTTAGTCAACTTCGCCTCGTCGAACTTTGTCATCGGGTTTATTCCACGATACGCCGCTTCGTTGACTCAGACGCTTTGCCGACTCACTTTGCTTCATACGCTTCATCGGTGATGTACGGACTTTCGCCGACTTGCTTTATGCTGGCCATTTTCGGCCGACTTACGCCTTCGCCATTGCTTTCATACGACGCCAACGCTTAGCATGTCGGGCCGCTAAGACCGGATTACCGACGGTTCGAAAGGAGAGCTTCAAAATTCCGGCGCTTACCCCCGGACTCAGAGGGTCAGCCGCCTCGACCCGCCTCTTAACCGGCTAATGAGACCGCCGAAAACTCACAGGTAGGGTCTCTTTGATGAGAGGGTTTGCGTCGCGGTCACTTGCGGTGTCGTCAGCGGTTCGCCGTTCGTCATCGGATGGCTCGTCGATTATCAACTCAGCATTACGAGCTATGTTGGGGACTTATAGGTAATTTTAACGCCTACAACCTACTCACGTGAAAAGCCAAAAGAGGGAGAAAGTACTATTTTATTGTATTTTGTTAGGTATCTCCCTATTTCCATCCAAAATACTAGAAATTGGGTTTCTACAACAACAACAAAAAACCACGATTTTTAGCATGCGACATGGAAGTAATAAACCTCGGAATCCACCAAGGCGTTCTTTGAATCCATACAAAGAACAATCTTAATTCACGAAGAACTTTGAATACACTAAGAAAATATAATAAGAGAAAATTTATTGCTAAAAGTGATCTAATAATTTTGGGGTACATGTCTCTTCTTAAAAAAAAAATAAACTAGACTCCTAATAAAACTTGAATTATAAAAAATATAAAGTATCAAATCCTACCTAAAAAGACTCTATACTAGAGAAAACAAATCAGTCCAACATAAATCAAAATTGAATTTATTTTCTAATCTAAATAGACTCTAACTTTATTACTAAAAATAAACTAAATATTAATTATTTTGGTTTACGCTAATAGCGGTGATGCTAATGAGATTTTAAAAATCTAATAATCCGGTTGGCTTCGTCTCATCGAGATAGGTGCTTTACGTATATAATATGTCAGAATCCGCCTTCTGCATTGGGAGATATGATCGTTTCTTTCCAGAAATCTATAATATGTATGTATGCGCATTAAGCTTGTGATTGTCCTGATCCTCCATGAAATTATCTGTTAAGCGTCCTACATCTGTATCCCCTTATTGGAAGAAGCTCGACCCCGAGCTTATATTTGTTTAAATAGTAGCTTCATTGATAAATAATTTTCTCCTCTTGCATCGATCAGCATCTGTCTTATACTTAGGATTGATTTTCTCCATCTGTTGTTTTACCTCTTCGGCTAGGGCTTCTTCTGAATCAAACTTTTGAATAAATCTTTCCCACACCATGTTTCGTGGTGATGGCATGTGGATCTATAGAAGACTAGAAAACTCCTCCAAATCTTTTCCTTGTTGTTTTTATATTCTTGCACGAAGTACCATCAAAAGCTTCTTGAAATTATTCACAACCTTTGCTTCCAAAGAAGCAAATTATCCCTCATACCCAATACATAATTCTTTCATCTCTTTTGTCTGAGCCCTCCACCAAGCAATTCACACATACCATCACTCTCTATTTTATCCTTCTCCTCCATCGGACAACATTAATATGTGCAATGTCGCTCACAACCTCTTTGGAAATATCATGCATAATATCCATCTTCACTATCATATCACCATCGACATCATGAATCTCATGCATAACCGGTGTTTGCACCTTAGGAGGAATTTTGGCGAGGCGGGTTCTTCTTTTCAATGACAACCAAGTCATAAACATCTTGATTGCATCAAGATTTACGCAAAAGCCTCGATGTTTGCCATCAAAGGTTTCTTCTTCTCAGCAGCCTCTATCTTGGGGTTACATGTCTCTTCTTAAATAAAAAAAACAAACTAGACTCCTAATAAGACTATAATTATAAAAAAAAATAGAAAGTATCAAACCCTACCCTAAAAAGACTCCCTATAATAGAGGAACCAAATCGGTCAAAATGTCAAAATTGAATTTATTTCCTAATCTAAATAAACTCTAATTTTATTACTAAAAATAAACTAAATACTAATTATTTTTGAATTTCTACTAATAACTGGTGATACTGATGAGATTTTAGAAATTTGACAATCTGATTGGCTTCGTCTCGTCGAGATAGGCAATTTACACATATAATATGTCAGAATTTGCCTTCTGGATTGGAAGATATGATCGTTTCTTTCCGAAAATCAATAATATGTATGTATGCGCATTTAGTTTGTGATTGTCCCGATCCTCTATAAAATTGTCCCTTAAGCGCCGTTTCCTACTTTATAGAAACACAATTTTATAAAACATAAGTGAACCAAACTAGGTTTTAGAAAAGTTAGAAATGCTTATTTACCAAAATGTCACTGTCAGAGAAGTTTCCACTCCTTTTCTATAAATAAAAAAAAGGTGAAGCAAATAGCCCCCTAAGCTAACACCATGGTGCTGGAATAAAACTGGCTTTTGGGGGGGTAGTTAAGTAGAACTAAAGATTAGAAGTGGGATAATTTGTGGGATAAAAGCTTATTGTATTAGTCAACTGGAACTAGAACTAAGATAAAATTTTAAAGTGTTAGTCAAGTAGAGCTATATCAAAACTAGAATGGGGATAATCGAACAAATTTGTCCCGCTTTTATCATATGTCTATATAAATGAGAGAGCTCAAGTCTCACAAATTATCCCAAGTTTTTAACTAGAACTAGATGGTGAAAAACCAAAACTCTCCTATTCCTATATTTTTAATTTTAATATTTATTTTATTTTCTCCATTCTCTCTTCCTCTAATGATCACCGTTATTATCAAACCATATTATCAGTTGGATCATCTATCCTTCTCTTGCTATCTTAATGTGTTATTTTTATTTACAAAATAATAAAATTGTATAATTAATTTAAAATAAAAATATAATTAATTTAAAATTAAAAATACAAAGATATATAATTTATTAAAAATAATTAAATTTGAGATATAAAAAGGAGATATGGAGGAGCGAAAGAAAAGGAAGAAAATAAGAAAAACTTTAAAATAATTAGATTTGTTCTACAGTAATAATAATTCAAAACAAACCAAGAAAATTACAGATAATAATAATTATTATTATCATTAACAATATTCTTATTGTCTAACTAATACTAATTCAATATTAATTAACCTTATAGTAAATAATTATTAATTAGGAGGGTTTTATATAGTAGTCCTCGAATCTCAATAATTATATATTAGTCCCTCGGATCTTAAAATTGCTCACAAGTCCCTCAGATCATAAGGGGACCTGCAAATTGGTCAAATATCTAAACTACCCCAAACGCTGAGTTTTCTGAACTTAGGGGTTTTCATAGGAAAATAAAAGCTGAGGGTATTTGGGTGATCGAGGGACTAATGTACAAGACCCCCTTAGGATTTGAGAGACTTATGAGCAATTCAAAGATTTGAGGGACTGGTATGGAATTATTGAAGATTTGAGGGACAAATATATAAGAAAACCCAGACTAATAATAGCAAGTCTATAATGTATAAGTATATAACAGTTGTATCATCAAAATGATTAATTATATACTTATTTATAATTAAAATTATTCGCATCATGTTACTAAAGTATCTTACTTCAAAAAAATTCCAAATATCCCATAAAATATCCACTTTCAAAAAATTGTTCCACTTATCCACTTATTGCGAAAATGTTCCAATTGACTAACACAACTAAGAAATTTGAACATGTGACAAATTAATCACCTCAAGCTAAAGGAGTCAAGCGTGATGGCTCATGGGTTGTTTGGTTCATTTCCTAAAATATATATAGGAAAATAAAATTCTCATCAAGAAATCAAATCCCTTGCTTTTGATTGGTATCTTGGAATTGCTAATTTTTATTTGGTTTAACATAATGGCAAAGCAAATCTTAGAATTTGCAATCTCATGTTTGGTTCAAACCCAAAAATAGGAAAGCCAAAACTACAAAGAGAGAGAGAGAGATGTTGAGGTGGCATTAATGTGTAAGCTTTTCACTCAAATCCTCTCCTAATGTTGGGATTTGACAAATCCTAAAATTGATTGCTTTTGCATTTTGTAAAACATATTCTTAAAAAAATTGAAACAAACAAAGTATATGGAATCATATTATGCCAAAAATACCACTTTTTCTTCACGGAATTGCTTTTCCACCTCAAATCCTATTATTTTTAGTGAATCAAACAAGCCCTTATTGACTAATCAGAGACCCCTATATTTACTTAGGGCCTGTTTGGTCCATTTCCCACTTTTGGTGGAAACCCCATTCCCTGACAAAAACCCATTTTGATATTTTTGTAGTTTTCCTTAAAATGAGTTTTTGGTGTTTGGTTCACGCTAAAAACATGGGTGGATATCAATGTCCACACTATTCTCTTGTTTGGTTGGTACATAAATATAAGAAAATAATTGGTTAAAATAATTTTTTTTATTGTGACCCAAACATCCACACTTATGTACACACTTCGCGAACCAATTTTTTATTTATAAAAAGTGATTTTTCATCCCATTTCCTCTCATTTTGGAAGGAAATGGATGTTTGCCAATTTGCTGATGTGAAGGCGTTTTCTATATATAGCTTATTTGCCTATTTCCATTTCGAACCAAACTCATGAAATGAAGCGCCGAAACTCAATTTGCCTTGCTAGATTGAGTTGTTAAAGATTGAAAACCGATTTCTTGGGGTTTTTAAGCGGAACCAAATAGGTCATTAAAGAAAAAACATGGGGGGGGAAAATCTTAGCTGAGTAGAGAATAAAAATCAAGAATAAGAACCTAATCGCGTGATCAGTTCAAGATACTCCTCAACGCCCGCAGCCACATGCACCCCAAGCTGAGAACGAGGCCGGTGCTTCCACTGAAATTGTCCGTGTGAGTGAGAGGATGGGACTTCGGGTAGCTGTCACGAAACTCTTAATTTTTTAAAGAATCCTACCGTTCGCCTTGTTCAACGAACTCCACACCGTCCAACCGAGGGGCAGATGTCTAACTACCTAACAGCATATTTGCACCCGGATTTTTCAACTGCTCCGTTCTCTTCACACTTATTGTTCCTTTACTCTTCTCTCAATAAATCATGCGTACGTATTTGTTTATTTTTCTGTACTTGTTGTGGGATTCATTGAGATTATTTTGTACTGATGAAAAATAAATGAGATGACTCTGTGATTTATTGTTTCAGATGAAGGTGTCCATTAATATTTGTTGTGTGTATCTCATGATCGTACATTTATCTAGTATCTCTAGCTTATGATTGGTCACAATATACTATAGTTGTGGAAACCGTCAGCCTTCATGCTTTCAATATCTTTGACGGTGCATCGAAGATAATTAGGTGATGCCCTAATCACAATTAATGTAAATAGAGCTCATGTGATGCTGCACGGACTAATTATGACATTGGGAAACCAACAAACCATAAACAAGTAGTCGCAACATGAGTTATTTTCTGTTGTCTGCTACCCATTTTAATTCAGTCCACAAAGTGAGAAAAAATCCCTCCAATTAGGAGGAGTGTAAGGAGAGAGAATATATAAAATGAACTAAAAATTCATATATCTCCCTTTACTCCTTCTCCAACCAAATAAGAACTACAAAATGTATATCCCTCCTTCAAGCTCAGCAACGAATCGAGATCTACCAGTCACGAATTTTGAGATCCTTCAGCAGGAGAGTCAGAGAACGATCCTTCAAAGAAGGCGACTTGGTCTTAGCATTACACCTCTGTCGGTCACTCCACTTGACTGGTTAACATTACACCTCTGTCAAATACCCTTATACTGTCATGTTAACATTATACCTCTGAACAGTGTCAATTCGACTCTTTTGAACCGGCTGATTAACATTACACCTCTCGTTGGTCATTCCATTTATTCAACTCTTTTGAACCGGTGATTAACATTACACCTCTGTCGGTCATTCCATTTGACTGGTTAAAATTACACCTCTATCAAATACTCTTATACTATCATGTTAACATTACACCTCTAAACAGTGTCAACTTGATCAAACCGTTATGTTAACACTACACCTCTACTAATTTGATCCCATCATCTTTTCTCCCCAGCAAAGATGTCACAACGATACGTTAACAATACACCTCTGTCGTATACACATCAAAGGAGATAAAAGTTTTTTTATTACCAAAAAGAGCTAAATTGTTACAAAGATTCTCGAGGGAAAAACGGATAAAAAGTGTATATTTGTGCAATACACTTAGCTATCCTAGAATCCCTAACCTCATGGGCACTCTTCTGGGCCTTTTCTCTCAAGACTCTGGGATCGAAGGGGGCAACCTGGATTCTGACATCCGACAACCTCTTCGTCTCAGCCTGAAGCTTCGCAATCTAGAGATCCCACTTCTTAGTCAACTCAGCTGACTTGGGTTTGAGCTCCTCCTTCTGATGTTGAGCCGCTTCTAAACATGCCTGAGCCGTAGCAGTGGTTGCTTTGGCTTCATTGATGGTTGCCTCTCTCTCCTGAATGGCGCCCTGAAGCTCTACTTGATGACCGTCAGCTAATGCAAGGCTGTCGTTCAGCCCTTGAACTTTTACCTTAATCCGCTCCATTTCCTCGCGAGCAAATTCTTCAACCTTACGGTGATTCAAATTCAATCTCAGCAGCCGTACGAAGTTGTTGCAACTCTTAGAAATGAAACTCAGCTTTGCCAATCATCATCTTGAAGGGTTCAGTGCGAGTAGAACCAGCGACCGATGTCAAAAGACCAAGTTGGTTCCTCAACAAGTTAAGGGTGCGAACAGATAAGCCTTTCTACAGATTCAAGGTAGTCTCAACACTCTGGTTGAACAGTTTTACCAAGCTCTCTATCAAGATCTTTATCTCTAGCTCAATTAAATCATCGGGATCGGGAGCTTGGGGAACCTCCACACGACTCGAAAGACCTGCTCCACTAGAAACTACTAAGGCATCCGTGGTAGTCGAAAGAACACTTAGCAAAACCTATATTCATTCGTTGCCCGACATAAGGAAAGGTGCGAGCGTAGCCAATACACTGGAAACAGTGGAAGACACCACTCTAGTTGAAGGAATGGCAGTCCTCCCAATCATTGTTGTGGTCATCGACACATCCATGGGCATGACTTTAATGCCTGTGGATGAAACCTTCGACTGGTATATGAGGTTAAACTGCTCCCTGCACTTCGATGAGTATACGAGTATAAACTACTTCTTCATGCTCCAATGCCTTAAGAGCTTAAACTGTGTAGACTCCAACAAGTACATGAGTATAAACTATTTTCTATGCTCCAACTACACAAGAGTGTAAAATGTGGACACCATGAATCTCCCTAACTCGGTCGAGATAATAGAATACTCCAGCTACGTATGTGTATAAACTATGGTTAATCATTTGGACCTTGATAACCGGCTCCAAATATGGGTTCCAAATATAGAATTGAATGGAATCTCAACAACAAGCACTTCAAAATTCAACCAAGACGAGTCCAACGATGAAAAGCCATGTTCAACAGTACACCTCTGGCAGCCAGGTAATCAAATGGAGATATTTTAGCCTAAGAAAGACAACCAAAGCTACGTTTAACAGTACACCTCTGGCGATTACCTAAAGTATTTCATTCCCTATTACAAGTCTGAATACAAGATCATGAAAACTTTGGGCGGGGTCCTTGTAGACGGTTAAAATATACTCTATTGGATCAATGCTGAGTTCGAGTCTAAGAAGTAAACACCCGTGGGCTAAACACTTCAGATGGGCTCAAGCATCAGCATATGCTAGGCTATAGCGAAGTTTACTTGGATCACATGCGAACATAACTGCATCCGAACCAAAGAGGACCTGAGTCTGAGTCAATCCTCAAGTCAGACTCTGGGCCGAGTCGAAAGGCATCCTCAAGTTGGCCAAATCAATAAACGAGTTCAAGTCAGATTCTGAGTCAAATTTAAACTTATCAGCAAAGCTCGCCTAAGTCATAATGAAGCTCGCTATCAAGACCAAGTCAAAGTGAAGCTTCTAGCTAGGCTCGCCCAAAATGAGCTTCGTCCAAATAGTCCACGTGGGACACATAGCGAAGTTCCCCGACGCCATAGCGAAGTTCGCCGAAGCTGAAGCCACAGCGAAGCTCACCAAAGATGTAGCGAAGCTCACCCAAGCAGCAGCGAGCTTTGCCCAGTAGCCCACGTGGGCCGTGTCACCCATTTTGGCGAAGCTCGCTCATGGCCGTTATTGGCAAATCTCGTCCATGGTCATTATTGGCGAACCTCGCCCATGACAGTTATTGGTGAACCTTCCCCATAACCGTTCTCAGAAGCTACTTTTAAGGAAGCGGTTAATGACCACTAACTCACCCATTTAAGGGGAGTTAATGACCACTAACTCACTCATTTTAAAGGGGAGTTAATGACCACTAACTCACTCATTCAAAGGGAGTTAAGGCCCACTAACTCACCCACTTAATGCTCCCAAGCCTATAAATAGGCATAATCAACATGAAGCAAGGGGGAGAGAGACGGAGGAAAAGTCTTGGGGCTAATATTATCTTGGCTAGACTCTTTGCCATGGAGAAAAGAGAGAGAGGGAGAGAGATTCAGAGGCTAGACAAAGAATCCATCTCTCATCCATTCTCATTGATCTTCATAGATCATTATCATTGGCTAATCATTTGGCCCGATCAATGATCCTTGTGAGAAAGGATTCGTTCTCTTCAGTTAGTCAATGATCCTTGTGAGAAAGGATTCGTTCTCTTCAGTTAGTCATCTAACTTAATCAATAGTTCTTGTGAGAAAGAATCTGTTAATATCCCTTCATCCAGAGAAGACTGTGCTATCTTCTGAGAGATCAGAGATCATCAATTCTCGGTGCCCAACTAAAAACACACACGCATAGAGAGATTACCATCATCACACTTGTGATTCTATTGAGAAAAGCTACTAAGAGAAGACTGAGCTATCTTCCAAGCAACTAAGTTCTCATAAACAGTAAAAGACTCATCGTCTTAGCCGGTGCGTCAACGGAATACAAGATTGACGTTCCACCAGCACACAGAAAAGAACCCCCAGGAAATATAATTTTTTTTTGATTTATTATAATCTTTCAATTGTAATCTGTGTCAATTATAATTTTAAAGACCCGAAATAGGGGTCTCATAGTTAACAAAGGAAAGTTAGGACTTCTTAGAAAAGAAAGTTAAAACTTAGAAGCTCTTTAGACTATGTTAACAATATTTCATCTTCTTTTAGATGATTAAGATATTTGAAATTTTATAAAAGATGCACTCACTAGTACAAGGTGGCCCAACAGTTGTAAATGTTGGGTGGTGTCCCTAACGGTTGAGACCATTGGGGAAAAAAAAAGAATCGTTGGTGTAACAAGCGTTGGTGAAACTTGACCCAGCGGGTGAAAAATTAGCACCAACGGTTTCCACCGTTGGTATAAGTAAATATTCAATTTAATTTTCAAAAATAAATTAAATTATAAAATATCGGCACCAGCGGTTGTAGCGACTTGTTGCTCCATTTGTTTAGGCACTTAATGCGGAAAAGTTGAATGAACCATGGCGTGGAATATTTTGCATTCTCATAAATCGGTCTCACGGCATCATTCATCTACTTCTCACACTCATCTACATATTGTTCTTGTCTGGGAGGAGGACTATCTTCAACATGATTAGTGTCACGAGAGCAACCTCTACCATTTCCTCCATCTCCTCTTCGAGAAATAAATTAGCGTCGTCAACATCTTCTTCTTCTTCTTCATCGGTCATAATGGGAGCTAGAATTTCTCCGTGATATACCTAAGTTGTATAACCTCTAATAAAACCATGCTTAACAATGTGAAGTTCTACATCTTCCTCCTTGTGATGCAGACTATTCCCGCAATGGCTGCAAGGACAAAAAATCATGCTACGTTGGATCCTATTGTGTTCACGTACAAAGTTCATAAAAGAAGCAACTCCTTCAATGAACTCAAGCTTTGTGCATTTTTCACGATTTACATACATCCAGTCCTTATCCCTGATATAGTCACGGGCCATGATAACCTAAATACGATAGAGTAAGTGATAACAACCCCTAAAAGCACGCTTGCATTAATTTTCAAAAAATTATAAAAACTAAGTTTCGCATTTATAGTTATATCTGATCATTATCATATGAATGCTAGCATTCATATCCATTGAAAATATATCTGCATTGATAGTTTGTAACTCATTAGTTATTGATCATAACTGACCATCATAAGCTTGCTCTTCAGCGAGCAACGATTTGTTAACATCGCAATAGTTACCATTAGTTTCCCTACTATATAGTTTGGTATAAATAAAGTTTATTTAACTTGTTTTACTTTAATCACAATTCCATAAATGTGAAACATGCCTAGTGCATCAAATAGTTTGCCTAATTAAACTAGTTTTATCATGAAAATAATTCATCAATTGTGCAAAACTAGCGCGCTCACTTAAATACATAGCTCTGGGCCATACATGCACTTTAAATGTGAGATATGAGTGCAAAGATATCCACTCAGGGGATCATTCAAAACACTGAAGTATGCACTTTAGATATCATGAACAGAGTTATCTACTCAGAAATCTTTTTGAATATGTAAAATAAATCATGACGCTCTTACTTTTAATTTATGACACTGATGGCTCAACAAAGCAGCATTTAATTGCGCTTTGAGATATTACTTCCAATAAACAATCTTCTAGTGTTTATGAACTAAAGAGAAAAGGAATTCAATTTAAAAAACCAAGGCTTTTATGATGTAGAACACATTGCGGATACCTTCATGGAGAAACGGGATCGTAACAAACCCAGCGGACCGGTCGAGAAAATAGGTTGCAACGAAGAGCGGGTCATAACTTTCAATCCGTAAGTCGGTTTGGGCGATTTTTTAAAATCGCGTATTTTTCGAGGCGGAGCCAACCAAACCGACCTACGTTCGGTTTGCTCGCCGCTCGCTTTCGCCAAATTCCTTCCTGATTGAGAGATATCGGCGTTTTCGTCGATTTTTACTATTTTTAGTAATGTTTTAGAGTCTGTTTGGATTAGGAAGCAAATCGGTTTGATTCCAAATTTGACCGATTTACTTCCCTAATCGTAGGGAGTCTTTTTTAGGATAATTTTCTTATTTCTATTTTTGGTAAAGTTCGGTCAATTAGAGTTCTTATTTCTATTTTTAGTAGGAGTTCAGTCATTGTAGGATTCTTATTTGTTTTCTATTTAAGCGAGTCTTGTAAGCCCTAGAGGCATATCTTTTCATCAATAAAATTTGTGTTTAATATATTTTCTTCGTGGATTGAAGCTCTTCGTGGATTCGGAGATCAACCCTCGGTGGATTCGAGATTTCAACTTCATGGCTGCGTCAATTGGTATCGAGCCTTGTTCCTCCGATCCAGATGGCGGTGGTGAAGCCCTATTTCTCGGCGAGTTCGATGAGTTGAAGACCGATGTTAATCGATGAAGACTACCATGGAGCGACTTGCGTCGGCAATGGAGCGTCGAACACGGTAGGTGTTCGAGGCGGCTCCATTGCGGCGCAAATTAAACTCCATGGTAGTCTTCATCGATTAACATCGGTCTTCAACTCATCGTTCGGTTAGAAATAGAGCTTCACCACGCCGCTCGGATCCGGAGGAACAAGGCTCGATACGATTGGCGGAAGTTGAAATCTCGGAATCCCCAGGGTTGATCTCGAATCCGAAAACTTGAATCCAAATATATTAAACACAAATTTTATTGATGAAAAGATATGCCTCTAGGGCTTACAAGACTCTGTTTAAATAGAAAACAAATAAGAATCTCACTGAACGGCTCACTAAAATAGAAATAAGAACTCTAATAGAACTTTACCAAAATAGAAATAAGAAAATTATCCTAAAAAGACTCTACGATTAGGGAGTAAATCGGTCAAATTTGAATCAAGCGGTTGCTTCCTAATCCAAAACGAACTCCTAAAACATTACTAAAATAGTAAAAATCGTAACCAGTATCTCTCAATCAGGAAGAATTTGGTAGCGAGCGGCGAGCAAACCGAGCGTAGGTCGGTTTGGTTAGCTCGATCTCGAAAAATACGATTTTAAAAAATGCGTCCAAATCGATACAGTTGAAAGTTATGACCGTTAACGTTCTGGCCTATTTTTACTCGGACGGGGTCAGCGTTTGGGTTTGTTACGATCCGTTTCTCCATGAAGGTATCATGATGTGTTCTACATCATAAAAGCCTTGGTTTTAAATTGAATTCCTTTTCTCTTTGGTTCATAAACACTAGAAGATTGTTTATTGGAAGTAATATCTCAAAGCGCAATTAAATGCTGCTTTGTTGAGCCATCAGTGTCATAAATTAAAAGTAAGAGCGTCATGATTTATTTTACATATTCAAAAAGATTTCTGAGTAGATAACTCTGTTCATGATATCTAAAGTGCATACTTCAGTGTTTTGAATGATCCCTGAGTGGATATCTTTGCACTCATATCTCACATTTAAAGTGCATGTATGGCCCAGAGCTATGTATTTAAGTGAGCGCGCTAGTTTTGCACAATTGATGAATTATTTTCATGATAAAACTAGTTTAATTAGGCAAACTATTTGATGCACTAGGCATGTTTCACATTTATGGAATTGTGATTAAAGTAAAACAAGTTAAATAAACTTTATTTATACCAAACTATATAGTAGGAAACTAATGGTAACTATTGCGATGTTAACAAATCGTTGCTCGCTGAAGAGCAAGCTTATGATGGTCAGTTATGATCAATAACTAATGAGTTACAAACTATCAATGCAGATATATTTTCAATGGATATGAATGCTAGCATTCATATGATAATGATCAGATATAACTATAAATCGCGAAACTTAGTTTTATAATTTTTGAAAATTAATGCAAAGCGTGCTTTTAGGGTTGTTATCACTTACTCTATCGTATTTAGGTTATCATGGCGGTGACTATATCGGGGATAAAATTTGGATGTATGTAAATCGTGAAAATGCACAAAGCTTGAGTTCATTGAAGGAGTTGCTTCTTTATGAACTTTGTGCGTGAACACAATAGGATCCAACGTAGCATGATTTTTTGTCCTTGCGGCCATTGCGGGAATATGCATCACAAGGAGGAAGATGTAGAACTTCACATTGTTAAGCATGGTTTTATTAGAGGTTATACAACTTAGGTATATCAGGAGAAATTCTAGCTCCCATTATGACCGATGAAGAAGAAGAAGAAGATGTTGGCGGCGTTAATTTATTTGAAGAGGAGATGGAGGAAATGGTAGAGGTTGCTCTCGGTGACACTAATCATGTTGAAGATAGTCCTCCTCCCGGACAAGAACAATATGTAGATGAGTGTGAGAAGTAGATGAATGATGCCGGGAGACGATTTATGAGAATGCAAAATATTCCCATTTGTCATGGTTCATTCAACTTTTCAGTTAAGTGCCTAAACAAATGGAGCAACAAATTAAATTTACAGTTGGTCTTAGATATTTTATAATTTAATTTATTTTTTGAAAATTAAATTGAATATTTACTTATACGGTGGAAGCGTTGGTGCTAATTTTCACCCGTTAGGTTTGTTTCGGCCAGAGCTTGATACACCAGCGATTCTTTTTCCCCAATGGTCTCCAGTAGTTAGGGACACCACCGACCAACATTTAAGCTATTTGTTGGGCACCTATACTAGTGAGTGCATCTTTTATAAAATTTCAAATATCTTAATCATCTAAAAGAAGATGAAATATTGTTAACATAGTCTAAAGAGCTTCTAAGTTTTAACTTTCTTTTCTAAGAAGTCCTAACTTTCCTTTGTTAACTATGAGACCCTATTTGGTCTTTAAAATTATAATTGACCTGATTACAATTGAAAGATTATAATAAATCAAAAAATTATATTTCACGGGGTTCTTTTTCGTGTCTTTGGTGGAGCGTCAATCTTGTATTAGTTGGCCTTAGGCTAAGGCGATGAGTCTTTCTTGTTTATGAGAACTTAGTTGCTTGGAAGATAGCTCAGTCTTCTCTTAGTAGCTTTTCTCAATAGAATCACAAGTGTGATGATGGTAATCTCTCATCGTGTGTGTTTTTAGTTGGCGCAGAAATTGATGATCTCGATCTCTCGGAGATATACTGATCTTCTGGATGAAGGGATATTAGCATTCTTTCTCACAAGAACTATTGATTAAGTTAGATGACTAGCGAGAGAGAGCGAATCCTTTCTCACAAGGATCATTGACTAAGCGAAGAGAGCGAATCCTTTCTCACAAGGATCATTGATCGGGCCAAATGATTTGATGATAATGATCTATGAAGATCAATGAGAATGGATGAGAGATGGATTCTTTGTCTAGCCTCTGAATCTCTCTCCTCTCTCTCTTTCTCCATGGCAAAGAGTCTAGCCAAGATAATATTAGCCCCAAGACTTTTCCGTCTCTCTCCCCTTGCTTCATGTTGATTATGCTATTTATAGGCTTGGGAGCATTAAGTGGGTGAGTTAGTGGGCCTTAACTCCCTTTGAATGAGTGAGTTAGTGGTCATTAACTCCCCTTTAAAATGAGTGAGTTAGTGGTCATTAACTCCTTAAATGGGTGAGTTAGTGGTCATTAACCGCTTCCTTAAAAGTAACCGAAACGGTTATGGGAAGGTTCACGATACTTGTCATGGGGCGAGTCATGATAATGACCATGGGCGAGATTTGCCAATAGGCCATGGCGAGCTCCATAAAGGGTGACCGGCCCGCGTGGGCCTCTTGGGCAAAGCTTCGTTGCGCTTGTGAGCCGCTACATCTTTGGTGAGCTTATTTGTGGCCATTGAGAACTTAAGCTATGGCGTCGGGGAACCGCTATGTGTCCCGTGGACTATTTGGGCTCTCATTTTGGCGAGCCTAGCTTCACTTTGACTTGGTCTTGATAGCGAGCTTCATTATGACTTAAGCGAGCTTTGATAAGTTTAAATTTATTCGAATCGACTTGAACTTCGTTTATTGATTTGGCCAACAGGATGCCTTTCATTTCGGCCCAGTCGACTTGAGGATTGACTTCGGACGGGTCCTCTTTGGTTCGGATCGGTTATGTTGCATGTGATCCGTAAACCGCTATAGCCTAGCATATCTTGATGCTTGAGCCCATCTGAAGTGTTTAGCCGGGTGTTTACTTCTTGGACTTCGGCATTGATCCAATAGAGTATATTTTACGATCTACAAGGACCCAGCCCAAAGTTTCATGATCTTGTATTGACTTGTAATAGGAATGAAATACTTTAGGTATCATGGAAGGTGTCTTGTTAAGCGTAGCTTTGGTTTGTCTTTCTTAGGCTAAAATATCTCCATTTGATTACAGGCGCGAGAGGTGTCTTGTTGAACATGGCTTTTCATCGTTGGACTCGTCTTGGTTGAATTTTGAAGTGCTTGTTGTTGAGATTCCATTCAATTCTATATTTGGAACCCATATTTGGGCGGTTCTTGAAAGTGTCCAAATGATTAACCATAGTTTATACACATATGGTATTCTATTATCTCGTAGAGTTAGGGAGATTCATAGTGTCCACATTTTACACTCTTGTGTAGTTGGAGCATAGAAAATAGTTTATACTCATGTACTTGTTGGAGTCTACAGTTTAAGCTCTTAAGGCATTGGAGCATGAAGAAGTAGTTTATACTCGTATACTCATGAAGTCTGGGGCGGTTTAACCTCATATACCGATCGAAGGTTTCATCGGGCATTAAAGTCATGCCCATGGATGTGTCGATGACCACAACAATGATTGGGAGGTGCCATTCCTTCAACTAGAGTGGTGTCTTCCCTTTGTTTCGGTGTATTAGCTCACGCTCGCACCTTTCCTATGTCGAACGCGAATGAATATAGGTTTTGCTAAGTGTTCTTTCGACTACCACGGATGCCTTAGTAGTTTCTAGTGGGCGAGGTCTTTGAGTGGGTGTGGAGGTTCCCCAGCTCCGATCCGATGATTTAATTGAGCTAGAGATAAAGATCTTGATAGAGAGCTTGGTAAAGCTGTTCAACAGAGTGTTGAGACTACCTTGAATCGTAGAAAGGCTTATCATTAGCACCCTTAACTTGTTGAGGAACCAACTTGGTCTTTTGACATCGGTCATTTGGTTCTACTTGAACCCTTCAAGATGATGATTGTAAAGGCGAGTTTCATTTCTAAGAGTTGCAACAACTTAAATGCACATTCGAGATTGAATTTGAATCGCAGTAAGGTTGAAGAATTTGCTGCGAGAAATGGAAGCGGATTAAGGTAAAGTTCAAAGTGAGCAATGACCTTGCATTAGGCCAGCGGTCATCAAGTAGAGCTTGAGCCATTGAGGAGAGGCAACCATCAATGAAGCCAAAGCAACCTTCACGGCTCGGGCATGTTTAAAGCGGCTCAACATCGAAGGAGGAGCTCAAACCCAAGTCGGTGAGTTGACTAAGAAGTGGGATCTCTAGATTGCGAAGCTTGGTGAGAGCGAAGAGGTTGTCGGATGTCGAATCGGGTTGCCTTGATCGAGTCTTGAGAGAAAAGGCCGAAGAGTGCCCATGAGGTTAGGGATTCTAGGATAGCTAAGTGTATTGCACAAATATACACTTTTATCAGTTTTCCCTCGAGAATCTTTGTAACAATTTAGCTCTTTTGGTAATAAAAACTTTTATCTCCTTTGATGTGTATCTTGAGGTGTATTGTTAGCGTATCGTTGTGACATCTTTGGGGAGAAAAGATGATGGGATCAAATTAGTAGAGGTGTAGTGTTAACATAGCGGTTTGATCAAGTTGACTTTGTTTAGAGGTGTAATGTTAACATGATAGTATAAGAGTATTTGATAGAGGTGTAATTTTAACGATCAAATGGAATGGCCAAACGGAGTGTAATGTTAGGTCGGTTCAAAGAGTTGAATAAATGGAATGACCAAACGAGGTGTAATGTTAATCGGTCGGTTCAAAGAGTCGAATTGACTGTTGAGGTATAATGTTAACATGGCAGTATAAGGGTATTTGTGAGAGGTGTAATGTTAACAGTCAAGTGGAGTGGCGGCAGAGGTGTAATGCTAAGACCAAGTCGCCTTCTTTGAAGGATGGTTCTCGACTCTCTGTTGAAGGATCTCAAAATTATTGGTGGTAGATCTCGATTAGTTCTTTGAGCTTGAAGGAGGGATATACATTTTGTAGTTCTTATTTGGTTGGAGAAGTAAAGGGAGATATATGAATTTTTAGTTCATTTTATATATTCTCTCTCCTTACACTCCTCCTAATTGGAGGATTTTTCTCACTTTGTGGACTGAATTAAAAATGGGTAGCAGACAACAGAAAATAACTCATGTTGCGACTACTTCTTGTTTATGGTTTGTTGGTTTCCCAATGTCATAATTAGTCCGTGCAGCATCACATGAGCTCTATTTACATTAATTGTGATTAGGGCATCACCTAATTATCTTCGATGCACCGTCAAAGATATTGAAAGCATGAAGGCTGACGGTTTCCACAACTATAGTATATTGTGACCAATCATAAGCTAGAGATACTAGATAAATGTACGATCATGAGATACACACAACAAATATTAATGGACACCTTCATCTGAAACAATAAATCACAGAGTCATCTCATTTATTTTTCATCAGTACAAAATAATCTCAATGAATCCCACAACAAGTACAGAAAAATAAACAAATACGTACGCATGATTTATTGAGAGAAGAGTAAAGGAACAATAAGTGTGAAGAGAACGGAGCAGTTGAAAAATCCGGGTGCAAATATGCTGTTAGGTAGTTAGACATCTGCCCCTCGGTTGGACGGTGTGGAGTTCGTTGAACAAGGCGAACAGTAGGATTCTTTAAAAATTAAGAGTTTCGTGACAGCTACCCGAAGTCCCATCCTCTCACTCACACGGACAATTTCAGTGGAAGCACCGGCCTCGTTCTCAGCTTGGGGTGCATGTGGCTGCGGGCGTTGAGGTATCTTGAACTGATCACGCGATTAGGTTCTTATTCTTGATTTTATTCTCTACTCAGCTAAGATTTTCCCCCATGTTTTTCTTTAATGACCTATTTGGTTCCGCTTAAAACCCCAAGAAATGGGTTTTCAATCTTTAACAACTCAATCTAGCAAGGCAAATTGAGTTTGGCGTTCATTTCATGAGTTTGGTTATAAATGGAAATAGGCAAATAAGCTATATATAGCAGCCTTCACATCGACAAATTGGCAAACATCCATTTCCTTCCAAAATGAGAGGAAATGGGATGAAAAATCACTTTATAAATAAAAATTGGTTCATGAAGTGTGTACATAAGTGTGGATGTTTGGGTCACAATAAAAAATTATTTTAACCAATTATTTTCTTATATTTATGTACCAACCAAACAAAGAGAATAGTGTGGACATTGATATCCACCCATGTTTTAGCGTGAACCAAACACCAAAACTCATTTTAAGGAAAACTACAAAAATATCAAAAATGGGTTTTGTGGGAATGGGGTTTCCACCAAAAGTGGGAAATGGACCAAGCAGGGCCTAAGTAAATATAGGGGTCTCTGATTAGTCAATAAGGGCTTGTTTGATTCACTAAAAATAATAGGATTTGAGGTGGAAAAGCAATTCGGGAAGAAAAAGTGGTATTTTGGCATAATATGATTCCATATACTTTGTTTGTTTCAATTTTTTTAAGAATATGTTTTACAAAATGCAAAAAGCAATCAATTTTTAGGATTTGTCAAATCCCAACATTAGGAGAGGATTTGAGTGAAAAGCTTACACATTAATGCCACCTCAACATTCCTTCTCTCTCTCTCTCTCTCTCTCTCTCTCTCTCTCTCTCTCTCTCTCTCTCTCTTTGTAGTTTTGGCTTTCCTATTTTTGGGTTTGAACCAAACATGATTGCAAATTCTAAGATTTGCTTTGCCATTATGTTAAACCAAATAAAAATTAGCAATTCAAGATACCAATCAAAAGCAAGGGATTTGATTTCTTGATGAGAATTTTATTTCCTATATATATTTTTAGGAAATGAACCAAACAACCATGAGCCATCCGCTTGACTCCTTTAGCTTGGGTGATTAATTTGTCACATGTTCAAATTTCTTAGTTGTGTTAGTCAATTGGAACATTTTACAATAAGTGGATAAGTGGAACAATTTTTTGAAAGTGGATATTTTATGGGATATTTGGAATTTTTTTTGAAGTAAGATACTTTAGTAACATGATGCGAATAATTTTTAATTATAAATAAGTATATAATTAATCATTTTGATGATACAACTGTTATATACTTATACATTATAGACTTGCTATTATTAGTCACGGGTTTTCTTATATATTTGTCCCTCAAATCTTCAATAATTCCATACAGTCCCTCAAATCTTTGAATTGCTCATAAGTCTCTCAAATCCTAAGGGGTCTTGTACATTAGTCCCTCGATCACCCAAATACCCTCGGCTTTTATTTTCCTATGAAAACCCTAAGTTGAGAACTTCGGTTTGGGGTAGTTTAGATATTTGACCAATTTGCGGGTCCCCTTATGATCGAGGGACTTGTGAGCAATTTTAAGATCGAGGGACTAATATATAATTATTGAGATTGAGGGACTACTATATAAAAACCCCTCCTAATTAATAATTATTTACTATAAGGTTAATTAATATTGAATTAGTATTAGTTAGACAATAAGAATATTGTTAATGATAATAATAATTATTATTATCGTAATTTTCTTGGTTTGTTTTGAATTATTATTAGTAGAACAAATCTAATTATTTTAAAGTTTTTCTTATTTTCTTCCTTTTCTTTGGCTCCTCCATATCTCCTTTTTATATCTCAAATTTAATTATTTTTAATAAATTATATATCTTTGTATTTTTAATTTTAAATTAATTATATTTTTATTTTAAATTAATTATACAATTTTATTATTTTGTAAATAAATAAAATAACATTAAGATGATGAGAAGGATAGATGATCCAATCGATAATATGGTTTGATAATAGGTGATCATTAGAGGAAGAGAGAATGGAAAATAAAATAAATATTAAAATTAAAAATATAGGAATAGGAGAGTTTTGGTTTCACCATCTAGTTCTAGTTAAAAACTTGGGATAATTTGTGAGACTTGAGCTCTCTCATTTATATAGACATATGATAAAAGCGGGACAAATTTGTTCGATTATCCCCATTCTAGTTTTGATATAGCTCTACTTGACTAACACTTTAAAATTTTATCTTAGTTCTAGTTCGGTTGACTAATACAATAAGCTTTTATCCCACAAATTATCCCACTTCTAATCTTTAGTTCTACTTAACTACCCCAAAAGCGGTTTTATTCGAGCACCATGGTGTTAGCTTAGGGGGCTATTTGCTTCACCTTTTTTTTATTTATAGAAAAGGAGTGGAAACTTCTCTGACAGTGACATTTTGGTAAATAAGCATTTCTAACTTTTAAAACCTAGTTTGGTTCACTTATGTTTTATAAAATTGTGTTTCTATAAAGTAGGAAGCGGCTTAAGGGACAATTTTATAGAGGATCGGGACAATCACAAACTAAATCATACATACATATTATTGATTTTGGAAAAGCGATCATATCTTCCAATCGAGAGGCAAATTGACATATTATATGTGTAAATTGCTATCTCGACGAGGCGAAGCCAATCAGTTGTCAAATTTCTAAAATCTCATCGATTATCACGGGTTATTAGTAGAAATTCAAAATAATTAGTATTTAGTTTATTTTAGTAATAAAATTAGAGTTTATTTAGATTAGGAAATAAATTCAATTTTGACATTTTGGGTGATTTGGTTCCTCTATTATAGGAGTCTTTTTAGGGTAGGGTTTGATACTTTCTATTTTTTTTATAATTATAGTCTTATTAGGAGTCTAGTTTGTTTTTATTTAAGAAGAGTATAGCAAGATAGAGGTGGCGAGAAGAAGAAACCTTTGATGGCAAACATCGAGGCTTTGAGAAATCTTGATGCAATGCGAAGATGTTTATGACTTGGTTGTCATTGGAAAAAGAACACACTATGAAATTCCTCTAAGGTGCAAACACTGGTTATGCATGAGATTCATGATCTTGATGGTGATATGATAGTGAAGATGGATATTATGCATGATATTTCCAAAGAGGTTGTGGCGACATATTAATGTTGTCAGATGGAGGAGAAGGATAAAATAGAGTGATGGTATGTGTGAATTGCTTGGTGGAGGGCTCGAGACAAAAGAGATGAAAAGAATTATGTATTGGGTATGAGGGATAATTTGCTTCTTTGGAAGCAAAGGTTGTGAATAATTTCAAGAAGCTTTTGATGGTACTTGGGTGCAAGAATATAAAAACAACAAGGAAAAATTTGGAGGAGTTTTCTAGTCTTCTATAGATCCACATGCCATGATCGTAAACATGGTGTGGGAAAGATTTATTCAAAAGTTTGATTGGGAAAGCCTGGCAGAAGAGGTAAAACAGATGGAGAAAATCAATCCTAAGTATAAGGCAGATCGTCGATGCAAGAGGAAAATTATTTATCAATGAAGCTACTATTTAAACAAATATAAGCTCGGGGTGAGCTTCTTCCAATAAGGGATCTACGATGTAGGGCGGCTTAGCGAGATAATTTCATGGAGGATCGGGACAATCACAAGCTTAATCGCATACATACATATTATAGATTTCACGGAAAAGCGATCATATCTCCTCGTCTGGTTGACATATTATATCATTAAAGCACCTATCGATGAGGGCCAGGATTATTAGATTTTTAAAATCTCATTAGCATCACGGTTATTAGCGAAATCGAAAATAATTAATATTTAGTTTATTTTTAGTAATAAAGTTAGAGTCTATTTAGATTAGAAAATAAATTCAATTTTGATTTATGTTGGGTGATTTGTTTTCTCTAGTATAGAGTCTTTTAGGGTAGGATTTGATACTTTATATTTTTTATAATTCAAGTTTTATTAGGAGTCTAGTTTATTTTTTTATTTAAGAAGAGACATGTACCCCAAAATTATTAGATCACTTTTAGCAATAAATTTTCTCTTATTATATTTTCTTAGTGTATTCAAAGTTCTTCGTGAATTGAAGATTGTTCTTTATGGATTCAAAACGCCCTTAGTGGATGCGAGGTTTATTACTTCCATCTTGCATCGTTAAAAATCGGGGTTTTTGTTGTTGTTGTAGAAACCCAATTTCTAGTATTTTGGATGGAAATAGGGAGATACCTAACAAAATACAATAAAATAGTACTTTCTCCCTCTTTTGGCTTTTCATTGAGTAGGTTGTAGGCGTTAAAATTACCTATAAGTCCCAGAACATGGCTTCGTACTGATGAGTTGATAATCGACGAGCCATCCAGATGGCGTAACTTGGCCGAACCGTTAGCGACACATAAGTGACGCCGAGCGCAAACCCTCTCATCAAAGAGACCTCTGCGAGTTTTGGCGGTCTTAGCCGGTTAATGGCGGGGGAATCAGCGGCGGCGGCCTATAGGTCGGTAAGCGCAAATTTTTGAAGCTCTCTCCTTCGAACGTCGGCTAATTCCGGGTCTTGGCGGCCCGACATGCTGGCGTTAAGCGTCGTATAAAACGGCCAGAAGCGAAGGCGCTAGTCGGCGAGGCAAAGCGCATAACAAGTCGGCGAAAGTCAAGGCGACATCACCGATGAAGCGTATGAAGCAAAGGAAGTGAGTCCCGTCTGAGTCAACGAACGGCGTATCGTGGAATAAACCCGATGACAAAGTTCGGCGAGGCGAGTTGACTAAACTCAACGCAGGCGAGAGGCGGAATCAAAATGCTTAGTCGTCAACACAAATGAGCCGTCGAGCTCTGGCCGTCGGATCTGGACTCAAACAGCGGCGACATCCGGAGGAGGAAAATTACAGCCGAGGCGAGGAAAAATCCGGTCGGAGTTTGGTGAAGCGAAGCGAACGGCAACCGGCCAGCGGCCTGTGACAAACAGCGCCCAGCGGCAGGCGAGGTAGGCCTAGGCGGCAGCCGCCAAATGTATGGCATGATGGCCTGGGTCCTGGCAGCGCCACTTCACCCCTCTTGAACCTATAAATAGAGAGGGGAGGGTTAGAAGTCGGTGGATGGTCGGAGGTTGGATTACGATATTCTAGGGAGAGTTCTCGCGAGATCTGAGCCTTCGTTACCGCAGATCCGAGCAGGTGGTGAACTTCGGTCTACATCGAATCTACATGGCGAATCCGGGTGAACTGAGATACCCTCTAGATTAAGCTGTCTTAATCTGGGGATAACATTGTGATTTCTCCTAGTAGATCTCACGGCTCGTGATCCTCTCATTAGAGTGTGATCCCGGGTGTTCGTTTCCTTCGTGAAGCGAGCCTTCGTCTGTGGTTCGAATCAGGGTTCCTACCAGGATCACGAATTCTTGTGGTCCACAGACTAAACAAGTCCGACGCAGTGAAGAACCATGGCGAGGATCAGAATAATAGAGATCAGCGTTTGTTCATTAAAGAAAAAGTTGTAATTGTAAGCCTTAAATAAAAACTTTCTTTGTTTGAATTTTTGTTGTAGGCAGCGAAATGTAAACAAAGTCAAAACAAATGAATACAAACCAACTTTCCTTGAACAAATTTGGCGACCGAGTGGGAATAGCGGTTTCAATGAAGAAGCGTGATGTGCGCTTGTAGATTCGGATCGTCGTCGAGGAGGTCGATGCGCGTGATAATCACATTTTAATGACATTTTAATAACCTCATTATCTATTTTATATCAATAAATATGTTACTAATAACATGTTTTATCTTTTTTTGAGAATAATGGAGTATTAATGAATAAAAACTCAAATGACTCAAATTCTGCGATTTCTACCAATTGTTGAAGCAAATCGAAGACAAGCGAAGGCCCAAGATACCAAGGGAATCGAAGAATTAGTGCAAAATATCAAGAAAAGAATCCGGTGGGAACGTCGGTTGACCAACCGGTTGGCCGGTTAGCTAACGATTGGCTAACGATCGACCAACGATTGAGTGGTGGCAATTCAATTTAGGAAAGATTTTCTCTTCCTTTTTGGAAGTTTGATCCAATGGTTCACATCAACTCCGTTGGGGTATAAATAGGGGTAGTATCGAGGGTTTAGATGGGTGAAATATTTTGTAAAACTCCTTTTGGAGAGAAAGGGTTGCTCTTGTTTTAAGTACCTTTCATTGTAATAATTTTCCTCAATAAATAAATATTTTCTCCTTCAATCATCTTCTTCTTCTTGTTCAGGACCAGGAGGATGAGTTGATGATGATGAGTTGAGTTTTTCTTTATTTCTCTTTCTTTCTTGTTATTTATTAGCTTTTTAGTTTAGATTTATTTGCTTTGTAGTTTAGATTTAATAGCTTTTGTAGTTTAGATTTATTTGCTTTGTAGTTTAGATTTATTTGCTTTGTAGTTAGATTAGTTTAGAATTTTTCTTTTCTTTTTATTTTTCTTTTTCTATTTGTTTGAATTTCCCAAGATGTTGAACTAAACTCTTGTGGGGATCTAGGTTGCATGAAACTAGTCTAATCTCTTTTGTGTTTATGAATCATCTCTCTTATGCTTAAAAGATCATGTTTAGGTTAATCAACTAGAGAACTAATCGATAGAAGAAGAATTTGATAGTTTATGCTTTCCTTAAGTGGTTTGATAGGCTATGCTTATGAATTCTAGGATTATTATCTTGTTATTACTCTCTTCATGAGTTTGAATTTCAATTAGGTGATAATTTGATAAGTTATGCTTTCCTTAAGTGGTTTGATATCTTATGCTTAATAAATCTAATATGAGATGTGGTAAAAAGAATTTTTCATAGATTATAATTTGAGTTAGCTAGTGGATTCAATTCTAGATTCCTTCATCTCTCTTATTGAATTCTCATCTTTTTATTGTGATTCCTTTCACACACAATCCAAATCCACTCTCTCATCACTTCATCATATTTTCATATTATCTTGAATAAAACCCTAATTGTCATAATTTGAGAACCAAGCTTGAATCAAACACTTCCTATTTCCGTTCCTCGTGGGATCGACAATCTTAAATACTATAACTTGATGGTTGTGCACTTGCGACTATAAAGGTAAACCTTCGTTTTGCCCATCAAGTTTTAGCGCCGTTCTTAGGAGCGGTGTTAAGTAGGAATTTTTTCTTAGTTCTTTAACTTGTGTGTTTGTCTGTGAATGACAAAAGGAGCTTGAAGGCAAGGAGTTGAAGATTGAAATGAAGGTTGCCTCCAAGGGCTTTGCATTGCTTTAGCGGGTAACTCTTCTTTCTAGTATTTTTAATTCCACCTTATAGGTAGTTCATCACATTAGAGACAGTTAGGTTAATATAAAAAAAGCGACTTTCTTTCTTCGCGACCATAATAAAAAAATAAAAAAATTTTTTTCCTTTCTCATCCTTTTAGTTGCTTTTTAATTTCTAGGTACATTGCATATAATAGTAGAATTCACCAAAGTGATTTGAGCATTTTGAATTGACACTCACGAAAATATCTTTAGGGCAAAACCCATTAATCAAGATAAGGTGAGGGATTTCATCACCCTTTCCTTAGCCCAATCGCGATTCCTCACTACACAAACCCAGCCTCCTAAAAGAATTAGGCGTTGGCCTGGATTCGAGCTCAATAAGGAACGAAATTCTTGAGTGGTGGAATTAAGTTTATTTGGATTAATTGGTGTCTAAGGCAAGGTTTAGGGGTTCGTAAGCGCCGCGAACGAATCTTGATCTTTGATCTCCCTCTAGTACTATCCTTACGGCTAATTACCCGTAAAATTGGATTTTTTTTAGGGAGTTTTGGTTAGGAATTTGGTCTAGGTGAGTTTAGGCTTAACCCGAGTTAGGGTGATTGAAAAGTGATTGCCTTGATTTGTTAATTTTTCTTTTCTTCTTCCCTCTTCTTCTCCTTTCACCATCTCACTAACTTTTCATTTTTTTATTAAAATCTTGATTTTGGTTTATGCAAACTTGGGTTAGGAATAATACGTCGTTTAGTTAAGCTCTAATTCAACTTCTCAACCAAGCGAAATGGCCAATCCTCCGTTCTTCAAGATATCGCTACCCACTAGGAATGCTATCCTTCATGCATTAAGCTTCCGAAGCAAATGGAACTAATTTGAACTCAGACCCATTTCATCAACATGCTTCCAAAATTCTTAGGGCTGGCGAAGGCATATATTTTCATCTCCGATTTGTAGAAGTCGCCTCATGATTAAAATGAAAGACCTAGCGAGGATGCAATTAAGCTTGATTTATTCCCTTCACTCTTAAGGACAAAGCAAAAATGGTATGCCGACACCACGGTCGATTTCAACACGGGATGATTTTGTAAAAGTTTTCTAAAAATTCTTCCCAATTCACAAAGTCAAGCTCGAAGCAAGCATTCAAAATTTTAGGATTGTCGGGTGAGCCGATTAAAGTATTCGATAGGTTTAAGGATCTCCTCATCGATGTCCTCACCGGTGCGGAAAAATGGCGATTGTGCCAAATCATTTCTGAAGGATTGGACTACCACAAAACTTCCTTAGAGTCTATGTGTCAAGGATTTTATAAAAAATGCGATGGGCGTGGGATTTCTTAGAGACTTTGTCGGAAAAACCATGCAATGGGAACAACTTGTGATGACCGAGGTGCATCGGTTCCTCAAGCCCAATCTAGTGGTCCTTCCTTAGGAGCAATATAGGCCGTGAAGCAAGATGGCGGCGATCATCGTAGGCTAGAAGCTCTCGAAATCAAAGAAGCAGCTCTGCTCAAGTCAATCAAATCTACGCCTCGGGTTGTCACAATTGTCAGTCCCCATCTCATGTTGCTGGTGAATGCCCTCTTTTAGGATCCGATCGCGGCTAGGTCGAGTTAGCGCATTCCGATCTAGAAATGATCC
Organism: Asparagus setaceus; assembly: GCA_012295165.1. Classification (NCBI taxonomy): domain Eukaryota; kingdom Viridiplantae; phylum Streptophyta; class Magnoliopsida; order Asparagales; family Asparagaceae; genus Asparagus; species Asparagus setaceus. Next base: position 41,516,012 of record CM022705.1, on the reverse strand, counting down.
TTTGCCCCAACCTACAATCGGGTTGGCGGAATCATCAACTTGCGTGGAATCAAGGAAGTTACCCGAAATCAACGTCAATCCCACCTCAAACCAACAAATTCCTAGGAAACATGATTCGTTCAATCCACCAAACAATTTCCATCACTCAAATCTACCTTTTGAATTCCCTAACCGGATGGAAAAGCGTCTTGGTGTCATAGAAAGGGTTTAGAAGCCATGATCAAAACCACCACCTGACTGTTGATCAATCATCCTCTAAATTCCTTCATGCAACAACCAACCAAGCGATCAACTTCGAACACTCAAATGCGAGGATAGAAACCCAACTAGGGCAACTAGCAAGTAGTGAAAGAGAAAGGAACATTTCGGAGTCAGCAGTGACCAATCAAGGAACTTCGGGTTCAACTTTTCGCGATCAAGTGAATGCAATCCATTCACAACGGTCGGGTAACGGTTAATAATCAAATCCTTGAGCGAGAGAATATATTTGAATACATGCATCACGATACCAACATTTGAAGAACCCTTTGTTAATGAACCTAGGTTTGTAGAAAATGAAAACAACAAGATTTCATTTTTGATGAAATTTTTGTTAATAATGAATCTAAGTTCAAAAGCATACAACCATTAATACCTACCTTCCATTCTTTGCACACATCACTAAAACCACGAAATTTTGGAATTTAAGCACATCGATAAATTATATCATTTTGAAATTCTTTAAATTTCCGAGGTAGAATTTCGACAATAAGGTGGGAGTTAATGTAGAATGTGAGCTTCTCATGTTTCATCTTTTATTCTACATGTTTGTTTGTTGTCCCACAATAATAATAAAAGAATTTATTCTTCTCTCATGTGAGTTTCTTGTTCTTTAAAAAATCTTGTAAAAACCTTTGTGCATAAAAAAAAAAAAAAATATTATTTTGGTTTTGTCTCTCCCCTCATTACGGAAAATCACGGTTTTTTTTTTTTCAGGTGTCCAGTCATCCAGAACATCTGTAAGTGCTTCCACTCTTCTATATTACTTTCTGCATTTACATTGAGGACAATGCATTTTAGGTGTGGGGGTGGGACTTAGTCAAATTTCTCTGTATTTTAGTCATCTTTCATTTTCTCATTTTTCATTTTCTTTTCTTATTTATTTTTCATTTTCTTTTTCTTTAAAAAAAGTATCACTTAACTTAATAGAGTTGATTAATAGTCTTCTAATCACGAGTTAGTTATACACTCAAGTTTACCTTTTATGATAATTTTAAATAAACGAAGATGATTTAATCAGTGGTGGGGTGAAATGCGTCTTAACTTAGAGTTGATGATTCTTTAAGTTGCATTAATCCAAATATTTTTGAACATATATACATATACACATATATATATTATACTAACTTAACAAAAGAGTCTGAAAAATGGGCACAAAATAAATTTCTTAAAATCATCGGTAGTTCTTTATTACTAAAGCCTAGAGTTGGTAATTAATTAAGAGGAGTATTTTATGTAATGACCTAAACCCATTGGGTTGGGATTCATTATTTAAACTATTAAATGATAAGAAAGCTTAGATTAAAAAGAACAAGACTACCGAAAAACTAACCATGTTTTTATATATATGGAAATAATGGTATATGTTGGATTTTCAAAATGGGTTAGAGACTTGAACATTGTTTGAAACAAAGAGTTAGCATGTTTCCTTCAAAACTTTTGAATTAAATCTTGAGAAAAACTTGGTTTTGTATCACTACAATGGAAGGATTTTCTAAGAAGTTTACTTTGAAATCATGATAAAAGCGTTTTCTTGAGTATTAACCGACTTGTGGAATTTTTGAATTATTCAATTAGCTTCTTTAAATTGGCAAGTTGGTGAATTTTGTGGGTATATTCCTTGCAAACCCTCACGAGACTACAACTAGTCCACTAGGGTAACCTAGGGGTTTAAAGGCTTGTTGTATCGCTAAATACAATAGCGATTCTGCTTGAAAGTGAGTTAGGATTTTTTCTTTCTTTTCATTTTCTTCCTTGCTAGAGGACTAGCAAAGTTTAGGTGTGGGGGTATTTGATAATCACATTTTAATGACATTTTAATAACCTCATTATCTATTTTATATCAATAAATATGTTACTAATAACATGTTTTATCTTATTTTCTTGAGAATAATGGAGTATTAATGAATAAAACTCAAATGACTCAAATTCTCGAATTTCTACCGTGTTGAAGCCCAATCGAAGACAAGCGAAAGATCTAAGAGAATCAAGAAGAATTAGTGCAAAATATCAAAGAAAAGTCAGGTGGGAACCATCGGTTGACCAACGGTTATTAACGGTTACTACTTGGCTTAATGCCAAATCGATTGGTCAGTCGTGATTCAATTTAGGAAAGATTTTCTCTTCCTTTTTGGCCAAGTTTGATCGATGGTTCGCATCAATTTCAGTTGGGGTATAAATAGGGAGTAGTATCGAGGGTTTAGATGGGTGAAATATTTTGTAAAACTCCTTGGAGAGAAAGGGTTGCTCTTGTTTTAGAGTACCTTTCATTGTAATAATTTTTCCTCAATAAATAAATATTTTCTCCCCTTCAATCCCATCTTCTTCTTCTTGTTCAAGGACCGAAAGGAGGATGAGTTGATGATGATGAGTTCGCGGGTTTCTTTATTTCTCTCTTTCTTTCTTGTTATTTATTAGCTTTTGTAGTTTAGATTTATTTGCTTTGTAGTTTAGATTTAATAGCTTTTGTAGTTTAGATTTATTTGCTTTGTAGTTTAGATTTATTTGCTTTGTAGTTAGATTAGTTTAGAATTTTTCTTTTCTTTTTATTTTCTTTCTTTTTCTATTTGTTTGAATTTCCCAAGATGTTGAACTAAACTCTTGTGGGGATCTAGGTTGCATGAAACTAGTCTAATCTCTTTTGTGTTTATGAATCATCTCTCTTATGCTTAAAAGATCATGTTTAGGTTAATCAACTAGAGAACTAATCGATAGAAGAATTTGATAGTTTATGCTTTCCTAAGTGGTTTGATAGGCTATGCTTATGAATTCTAGGATTATTATCTTGTTATTACTCTCTTCATGAGTTTGAATTTCATTAGGTGATAATTTGATAAGTTATGCTTTCCTTAAGTGGTTTGATATCTTATGTAATAAATCTAATATGAGATGTGGTAAAAAGAAATTTTCATAGATTATAATTTGGGTTAGCTAGTGGATTCAATTTGCAGGTCCTGTCTCTCTTATTGAATTCTCATCTTTTTAATTGTGATTCCTTTCACACACAATCCAAATCCACTCTCTCATCACTTCATCATATTTTCATATCTTGAATAAAACCTAATTGTCCGCATAATTTGAGGTAGCTTGAATCAAACACTTCCTATTTCCCGTTCCTCGTGGGATCGACAATCTTAAATACTATAACTTGACAATTAGGGTTTTATTCAAGATAATATGAAAATATGATGAAGTGATGAGAGAGTGGATTTGGATTGTGTGTGAAAGGAATCACAATTAAAAAGATGAGAATTCAATAAGAGATGAAGGAATCTAGAATTGAATCCACTAGCTAACTCAAATTATAATCTATGAAAAATTCTCTTTTACCACATCTCATATTAGATTTATTAAGCATAAGATATCAAACCACTTAAGGAAAGCATAACTTATCAAATTATCACCTAATTGAAATTCAAACTCATGAAGAGAGTAATAACAAGATAATAATCCTAGAATTCATAAGCATAGCCTATCAAACCACTTAAGGAAAGCATAAACTATCAAATTCTTCTTCTATCGATTAGTTCTCTAGTTGATTAACCTAAACATGATCTTTTAAGCATAAGAGAGATGATTCATAAACACAAAAGAGATTAGACTAGTTTCATGCAACCTAGATCCCCACAAGAGTTTAGTTCAACATCTTGGGAAATTCAAACAAATAGAAAAAGAAAGAAAATAAAAAGAAAAGAAAAATTCTAAACTAATCTAACTACAAAGCAAATAAATCTAAACTACAAAGCAAATAAATCTAAACTACAAAAGCTATTAAATCTAAACTACAAAGCAAATAAATCTAAACTACAAAAGCTATTAAATCTAAACTACAAAGCAAATAAATCTAAACTACAAAAGCTAATAAATAACAAGAAAGAAAGAGAAATAAAGAAAACCCAACTCATCATCATCAACTCATCCTCCTTTAGGTCCTTGAACAAGAAGAAGAAGATGGGATTGAAGGGGAGAAAATATTTATTTATTGAGGAAAATTATTACAATGAAAGGTACTCTAAAACAAGAGCAACCCTTTCTCTCCAAAAGGAGTTTTACAAAATATTTCACCCATCTAAACCCTCGATACTACCCTATTTATACCCCAACGAGTTGATGTGAACCATTGGATCAAACTTGGCCAAAAGGAAGAGAAAATCTTTCCCATTGAGATCTGTGAAAGCAATGGGTTGGTCGGTTAAGCGGTTATGTAGGTTGGCCAACGGTAGTCAACCGATTGGTTCCCACCTGACTTTGTCTTTTCTTGATATTTTTGCACTAATTCTTCTTGGATTCCTTGGTATCTTGGGCCTTCGTTTGTCTTGATTTGGGCTTCAACAATTGGTAGAAATTGAGAGAATTTGAGTCATTTGAGTTTTTATTCATTAATACTCCATTATTACGCAAAATAAGATAAAACATGTTATTAGTAACATATTTATTGATATAAAATAGATAATGAGGTTATTAAAATGTCATTAAAATGTGATTATCAAATACCCCCACACCTAAACTTTTGCTAGTCCTCTAGCAAGGAAGAAAAATGAAAAAGAAAGAAAAATCTAACTCACTTTCGCAGAATCGCGGTTGTATTTAGCGATACAACAAGCCTTTAAACCCTAGGTTACCCTAGTGGACGAGTTGTAGTCTCGTGAGGGTTTGCAAGTGAATATACCCACAAAATTCACCAACTTGCCAATTTAAAGAAGCTAATTGAATAATTCAAAAATTCCACAAGTCGGTTAATACTCAAAGCGTTTTTATCATGATTTCAAAGTAAACTTCTTAAGAAAATCCTTCCATTGTAGTGATACAAAACCAAGTTTTTCTCGAAGATTTAATTCAAAAGTTTTGAAGGAAACATGCTAACTCTTTGTTTCAAACAATGTTCAAGTCTCTTAACCCATTTTGAAAAATCGGAACATATACCATTATTTCCATATATATAAAACATGGTTAGTTTTTTTTTTTTTTTTTTTTTCTTGGTAGTCTTGTTCTTTTAATCGGCTTTCTAAGTGATCATTTAGCGAGTTTTGGGCCAATGAATCCCAACCCAATTGGGTTTAGGTCATTAAGCATAAAAATACTCCTCGGGCTTAATTACTCACCAACTTAGGCTTTAGTAATAAAGAACTACCGATGATTTTAAGAAATTTATTTGGTGCCCATTTTAGCACTCTTTTGTTAAGTTAGTATAATATATATATGTGTATATGTATATATGTTAGAAAAATATTTGGATTAATGCAACTTAAAGAATCATTTTCAACTCTAAGTTAAGCATAAAAATTTCACCACTCGATTAAACATCCAAGTTAAACTTTAGTAAAGTATACCACTTTGAAAATCATTCTTCGAAATTTATTTAAAATTATCATAAAAGGTAAACTTGAGTGTATAACTAACTTCGGGATTAGAAGACTATTAATCAACTCTATTAAGTTGGCAAGTGACAATTTTTTTTTTTTAAAGAAAAAGAAAATGAAAAATAAATAAGAAAAAGAAAATGAAAAATGAGAAAATGAAAGATGACTAAAATCTGAGAGAATTTGACTAAGTCCCACCCCACACCTAAAATTTGCATTGTCCTCAATGTAAATGCAGAAAGTAACATGAGAAGAGTGGAAGCACTACGGATGTTAGGATGACACGGAACAGGAAAAAAAAATTGAAAACCTGCATTTTCCACGTAATGAGGGGAGACGAAACCAAAATAATATTTTTTTTTTTTACAAGATTTTTTTTTTTTTTTTTTTTTTTTTTTTTAAAGAACAAGAAACTCTCACATGAGAGAAGAATAAATTCTTTTATTATTATTGTGGGACAACAAACAAACATGTAGAATAAAAGATGAAACATGAGAAGCTCACATTCTACATTAACTCCTACCTTATTCTTTGAAAATTCTACCCAGAAATTTAAAGAATTTCAAAATGATATAATTCTTGATGTGCTTAAATTCCAAAAATTTCGTGGTTTTAGTGATGTGTGCAAAGAATGGAAGGTAGGTATTAATGGTTGTATGCTTTTGAACTTAGATTCATTATTAACAAAAATTTCATCAAAAATGAAATCTTGTTGTTTTCTATTTTCTACAAACCTAGGTTCATTAACAAAGGGTTCTTCAAATGTTGGTATCGGGATGCATGTATTCAACATAATTCTCTCGCTCAAGGATTTGATTATTAACACAGTTGCATTTGTTGTGAATGGATTGCATTCACTTGATCGTGAAAAGTTGAACACGAGTTCCTTGGATTGGTCACGGGTTGACTCGAAATGTTCCTTTCTCTCTTTCACTCACGGCGTTTGCTAGTTGCCCTAGTTGGGTTTCTATCTGGCGATGGCTTGAGTGTTCGAGTTGATCGCTTGGTTGGTTGTTTGCATGAAGGAATTTAGAGTGTTGGATGATTGAGTCAACAGTTGGTGGTGGTTTTGATCATGGCTTCTAAACCCTTTCTATGACACCAAGACGCTTTTCCAGATCCGGGTTAGGGAATTCAAAAAGGTAGATTTGAGTGATGGAAATTGTTTGGTGGATTGAGCGGAATCATGTTTCCCTAGGAATTTGTTGGTTTGAGGTGGGATTGGCGTTTTGATTTGGGTAACTTCCTTGATTCCACGCAAAGTTGGGATGATTCCGCCAACCGATTGTAGGTTGGGGCAAAAGGATCATTTCTAGGAGGTGGAATGCTAACCTCGACCTAGTGGCCGATCGGATCCTAAAAGAGGGCATTCATCGGCAACATGAGATGGGGACTCGACAATTGTGACAACTCGAGGCGAGATTTGATTGACTTGGCGAGCGCGTTCTTTGATTTCGAGCTTCTAGCCTACGATGATCGCCGCCATCTTTGCTTCACGGCTATATTCGCTCCTAAGGAAGGACCACTAGATTGGGCTTGAGGAACCGATGCACCACGGTCATCCGCGGTGTTCCCATTGCATGGTTTTTCTCGACAGCTCTCTAAGAAATCCCACGCTTCATCGGCATTTTTCTTTATAAAATCCCCTTGACACATAGACTCTAAGGAAGTTTTTGCGGGGTAGTCCAATCCTTCAGAAATGATTTGGCACAATTTGCCAGGACGTGGTGAGGACATTGGATGAGGAGATCCTTAAACCTATCGAAATACTTCGAATGGCTCACGGGACAATCCTAAAATTTTGAATGTCAAGCTTCGAGCTTGACCGTTTTGTGAATTGGGAAGAATTTTTAGAAAAACTTTTACAAAATCATCGGGTTGAAATCGAATCGTGGGTAAAAGCATGCGGCCATTTTTTGCTTTGTCCTTAAGAGTGAAGGGAATAAATCGAAGCTTAATTGCATCCTCGGTTAGGTCTTTCATTTTAATCATGAGGCGACTTCTACAAATTGAGAGATGAAAATATATCGTCTTGGTTTAGTTCCTAAGAATTTTGGAAGCATGTTGATGAAATGTGGTCGGAGTTGAAATTAGTTCCATTTGCTTCGAAGCTTAATGCATGAAGGGATAGCATTCCTAGTTGGGTAGCAGATATCTTGAAGAACGGGAGGATTGGCCATTTCGTTTGGTTGAGAAGTTGAATTAGAGCGAACTAAACGATTGGTATTATTCCTAACCCAAGTTTGCATAAACCAAAATCAAGAGTTTTTTTTTAATAAAAAAATGAAAAAGTTAGTGAGATGGTGAAAGGAGAAGAAGAGGGAAGAAGAAAAGAAAAATTAACAAATCAAGGCAATCACTTTTCAATCACCCTAACTCTAGGGTTAAGCCTAAACTTCAGCTAGACCGGCTCCTAACCAAAACTCCTAAGTGAAAAATCGGTTTACGTGGGTAATTAGCCGTAAGGATAGTACTAGAGGAGATCAAATCATTAAGTATGGTTCCTGCGGTAACTACGCAACCCTAAACCTTGCCTTAGACACCAATTAATCCAAATAAACTTAGACCAGTTCACTCAAGAATTTCTTGTTCCTTATTGAGCTCGAATCCTTAGGGGCCAGCGTCTAATTCTTTTAGGAGGCTTGGGTTTGTGTAGTGAGGAATCGTGATTTTTGGCGAAGGAAAGGGTGATGAAATCCCTCACCTTATCTTGATTAATGGGTTTTGCCCTTAAAGATATTTTCGGTGAGTGTCAATTCAAAATGCTCAAATCACTTTGGTGAATTCCTACTATTATATGCAATGCAGCCCTAGAAATTAAAAGCAACTAAAAAGGATGAGAAAGGAAAAAAAAAAATTTTTTTTTTTATTTTTTTATTATGGTCAGCAAGAAAGAAAGTCAGTTTTTTTTTTTTTTATATTAACCTAACTGTCTCTAATGTGATGAACTACATAAGGTGGAATTAAAAATACTAGAAAGAAGAGTTACTGCATAAAAGCAATGCAAAGCCTCGTTGGAGGCAACCTTCAATTTCGAATCTTCAACTCCTTGCCTTCAAGCTCCTTTTGTCATTCACAATAGACAAACACACAAGTTAAAGAACTAAGAAAAAAAAAATTCCTACTTAACACCGTTCCCCGGCAACGGCGCCAAAAACTTGATGGGCAAAAACGAGTGTTTACCTTTTATAGTCGCAAGTGCACAACCATTGTCAAGTTATAGTATTTAAGATTGTCGATCCCACGAGGAACGGGAAATAGGAAGTGTTTGATTCAAGCTTGGTTCTCAAATTATGCGTGACAATTAGGGTTTTATTCAAGATAATATGAAAATATGATGAAGTGATGAGAGAGTGGATTTGGATTGTGTGTGAAAGGAATCACAATTAAAAGATGAGAATTCAATAAGAGATGAAGGAATCTAGAATTGAATCCACTAGCTAACTCAAATTATAATCTATGAAAAATTCTCTTTTACCACATCTCATATTAGATTTATTAAGCATAAGATATCAAACCACTTAAGGAAAGCATAACTTATCAAATTATCACCTAATTGAAATTCAAACTCATGAAGAGAGTAATAACAAGATAATAATCCTAGAATTCATAAGCATAGCCTATCAAACCACTTAAGGAAAGCATAAACTATCAAATTCTTCTTCTATCGATTAGTTCTCTAGTTGATTAACCTAAACATGATCTTTTAAGCATAAGAGAGATGATTCATAAACACAAAAGAGATTAGACTAGTTTCATGCAACCTAGATCCCCACAAGAGTTTAGTTCAACATCTTGGGAAATTCAAACAAATAGAAAAAGAAAGAAAATAAAAAGAAAGAAAAATTCTAAACTAATCTAACTACAAAGCAATTAAATCTAAACTACAAAGCAAATAAATCTAAACTACAAAAGCTATTAAATCTAAACTACAAAGCAAATAAATCTAAACTACAAAAGCTAATAAATAACAAGAAAGAAAGAGAAATAAAGAAAAACACGCAACTCATCATCATCAACTCATCCTCCTTTAGGTCCTTGAACAAGAAGAAGAAGATGGGATTGAAGGGAGAAAATATTTATTTATTGAGGAAAAATTATTACAATGAAAGGTACTCTAAAACAAGAGCAACCCTTTCTCTCCAAAAGGAGTTTTACAAAATATTTCACCCATCTAAACCCTCGGATACTACCCTATTTATACCCCAACGGAGTTGATGTGAACCATTGGATCAAACTTGGCCAAAAGGAAGAAAATCTTTCCTAAATTGAATCTGCTGTAACCAATCGGTTGGCGATCGGTTAATAACCGGTTAGCCAACCGGTTAGCCAACCGGTTGGTCAACCGATTGGTTCCCACCGACTTTGTCTTTTCTTGATATTTTTGCACGAATTCTTCTTGGATTCCTTGGTATCTTGGGCCTTCGTTTGTCTTGATTTGGGCTTCAACAATTGGTAGAAATTGAGAATTTGAGTCATTTGAGTTTTTATTCATTAATACTCCATTATTACGCAAAATAAGATAAAACATGTTATTAGTAACATATTTATTGATATAAAATAGATAATGAGGTTATTAAAATGTCATTAAAATGTGATTATCAGCGTACTCGACCTCCTCGACGAGGGATCGAATCATGATTCGCGACGGCGGCTTCTTCATTGGCTGTTGGCTCACTTTGTTACGCCGGCTTGTTGGCGGGGAAAGTTGGTTTTGTATTCATTTGTTTTGACTTTGTTTACAGCTTCGTTGGCCTACAACAAAAATTCAAACAAAAGAAAGCGCCTTTTATTTAAGGCTTACAATTACAACTTTTTCCTTTAATGAACAAACGCTTGGATCTCTATTATTCGGGATCCTCGCCAGTGGGTTCTTCGCTTTGTCGGGGACTTGTTTAGTCGTGGACCCGCGCCAATTGAATCTGGTAGGAACGGTTACGGAACTACAGACGTAAAGGGGCTCGTTTCACGAAGGAAACGAAACACCTACGGGGATCACACTCACGAATGAGAGGATCGCCGGAGCGGGTGAGATCTACTAGGAGAAATCACAGCTATCCACGAGATTAAGACAAGCTTAATCTAGAGGGTATCTCAGAGTTCGACCGGATTCGTTTACCTCGCTATGTAGATCGATGTAGGCAGAGTTACGTACCCGGTGCTTCGGATCGTATGCGAAGGCTCGTAGATCTCGCGAGAACTCTCCCTAGAATATCAGAAAATCCAACCTCTGACCCGATCCACCGACCCCCTAAACTCTCCCCCCTCCTCTCTATTTATAGGGTTCAAGAGGAGGGTGAGCAGCGACCAAGGGCAGCGCCCGCGTAAAACCCGCGGTGGCGGCCTTGGCCCAGCGCCACCAACACTGCTGCGGTGGCGGTCTTGGCAGCGCCGGCCAAACAGCGTCGGGTTCGGTTCTTCGTTTCGCCCGCCAAACTCCGATTTCCGGGATTTTTCCCTGCCGTTTTCCGGCGTAATTTTCCTCCGGGGATGTCGCCGTTGTGTTTGAGTCCGTATCCGATCGGCTTTCAGAGCTCGATCGGCTCATTTGTGTTGACGGACTAAGTACGGTTGATTCCGTCTCGTCGGCGTTTGAGTTTAGTCAACTCGCCTCGTCGAACTTTGTCATCGGGTTTATTCCACGATACGTCGTTTCGTTGACTCGTACGCCTTGCCGACTCACTTTTGCTTCATACGCTTCATCGGTATGTCAGCTTGGACGCCTCGTCGACTTGCTTTGGCCGTCGACTTCGTCGACTTAGTCTCGTCGGCTCGTTTCATCTGGCCTTGGCGCCTAACATGTCGATTCGCGAACCGAATTGGCGGCGGTTCGAGAAAGGAGAAAAACGAAAAAAAAGCTACGGACCGCCAGACGTACCCCCATGACCCCGCGCTTCTTAGGCTAAGCGAGACCGTAGAAAACTTCTGCGTAGGGTCTCTTTGATGAGAGGGTTTGCGTCGCGGTCACTTGCGGTGTCGTCAACGGTTCGCCGTTACGTCATCGGATGGCTCGTCGATTATCAACTCACTGTTACGAGCTATGTTCGGGGACTTATAGGTAATTTTTAACGTCTACAACCTACTCACGTGAAAAGCCAAAAAGAGGGAGAAAGTACTATTTTATTGTATTTTGTTAGGTATCTCCCCTATTTCCATCCAAAATACTAGAAATTGGGTTTCTACAACAACAACAAAAAAAACCCTGATTTTTTAACGCATGCAGCATGGAAGTAATAAACCTCAGAATCCACCAAGGGGCGTTCTTTGAATCCATACAAAGAACAATCTTCGAATTCACGAAGAACTTTGAATACACTAAGAAAATATAATAAGAGAAAATTTATTGCTAAAAGTGATCTAATAATTTTGGGGTACATGTCTCTTCTTAAATAAAAAATAAACTAGACTCCTAATAAAACTTGAATTATAAAAAATATAAAGTATCAAATCCTACCCTAAAAGACTCTATACTAGAGAAAACAAATCAGTCCAACATAAATCAAAATTGAATTTATTTTCTAATCTAAATAGACTCTAACTTTATTACTAAAAATAAACTAAATATTAATTATTTTCGGATTTCTGCTAATAACTGGTGATGCTAATGAGATTTTAAAAATCTAATAATCCGGTTGGCTTCGTCTCATCGAGATAGGTGCTTTACGTATATAATATGTCGAATCCATATCGCATTGGGAGATATGATCGTTTCTTTCCAGAAATCTATAATATGTATGTATGCGCATTAAGCTTGTGATTGTCCTGATCCTCCATGAAATTATCTGTTAAGCGTCCTACATCTGTATCCCCTTATTGGAAGAAGCTCGACCCCGAGCTTATATTTGTTTAAATAGTAGCTTCATTGATAAATAATTTTCTCCTCTTGCATCGATCAGCATCTGTCTTATACTTAGGATTGATTTTCTCCATCTGTTGTTTTACCTCTTCGGCTAGGGCTTCTTCTGAATCAAACTTTTGAATAAATCTTTCCCACACCATGTTTACGTGACTGATGGCATGTGGATCTATAGAAGACTAGAAAAACTCCTCCAAATCTTTTCCTTGTTGTTTTTTATATTCTTGCACCTGAAGTACCATCAAAAGCTTCTTGAAATTATTCACAACCTTTGCTTCCAAAGAAGCAAATTATCCCTCATACCCAATACATAATTCTTTCATCTCTTTTGTCTCGAGCCCTCCACCAAGCAATTCACACATACCATCACTCTCTATTTTATCCTTCTCCTCCATCGGGACAACATTAATATGTGCAATGTCGCTCACAACCTCTTTGGAAATATCATGCATAATATCCATCTTCACTATCATATCACCATCAGCATCATGAATCTCATGCATAACCAGTGTTTGCACCTTAGGAGGAATTTTGGCAGGGGCAGGTTCTTCTTTTCCAATGACAACCAAGTCATAAACATCTTCAGATTGCATCAAGATTTCTGCAAAAGCCTCGATGTTTGCCATCAAAGGTTTCTTCTTCTCAGCAGCCTCTATCTTGGGGTTACATGTCTCTTCTTAAATAAAAAAAACAAACTAGACTCCTAATAAGACTATAATTATAAAAAAAAATAGAAAGTATCAAACCCTACCCTAAAAAGACTCCCTATAATAGAGGAACCAAATCAGTCCAAAATGTCAAAATTGAATTTATTTCCTAATCTAAATAAACTCTAATTTTATTACTAAAAATAAACTAAATACTAATTATTTTTGAATTTCTACTAATAACTGGTGATACTGATGAGATTTTAGAAATTTGACAATCTGATTGGCTTCGTCTCGTCGAGATAGGCAATTTACACATATAATATGTCGAATTTGCCTTACGGATTGGAAGATATGATCGTTTCTTCAGAAAATCAATAATATGTATGTATCGCATTTAGTTTGTGATTGTCCGATCCTCTATAAAATTGTCCCTTAAGCCGTTTCCTACTTTATAGAAACACAATTTTATAAAACATAAGTGAACCAAACTAGGTTTTAGAAAAGTTAGAAATGCTTATTTACCAAAATGTCCTTTGTCGAGAGAAGTTTCCACTCCTTTTCTATAAATAAAAAAGGTGAAGCAAATAGCCCCTAAGCTAACACCATGGTCTTTGGAATAAAGCGGCTTTTGGGGGTAGTTAAGTAGAACTAAAGATTAGAAGTGGGATAATTTGTGGGATAAAAGCTTATTGTATTAGTCAACTGGAACTAGAACTAAGATAAAATTTTAAAGTGTTAGTCAAGTAGAGCTATATCAAAACTAGAATGGGGATAATCGAACAAATTTGTCCCGCTTTTATCATATGTCTATATAAATGAGAGAGCTCAAGTCTCACAAATTATCCCAAGTTTTTAACTAGAACTAGATGGTGAAAACCAAAACTCTCCTATTCCTATATTTTTTAATTTTAATATTTATTTTATTTTCTCCATTCTCTCTTCCTCTAATGATCACCGTTATTATCAAACCATATTATCAGTTGGATCATCTATCCTTCTCTTGCTATCTTAATGTGTTATTTTTATTTACAAAATAATAAAATTGTATAATTAATTTAAAATAAAAATATAATTAATTTAAAATTAAAAATACAAAGATATATAATTTATTAAAAATAATTAAATTTGAGATATAAAAAGGAGATATGGAGGAGCCAAAGAAAAGGAAGAAAATAAGAAAAACTTTAAAATAATTAGATTTGTTCTACAGTAATAATAATTCAAAACAAACCAAGAAAATTACAGATAATAATAATTATTATTATCATTAACAATATTCTTATTGTCTAACTAATACTAATTCAATATTAATTAACCTTATAGTAAATAATTATTAATTAGGAGGGTTTTATATAGTAGTCCCTCGAATCTCAATAATTATATATTAGTCCCTCGGATCTTAAAATTGCTCACAAGTCCCTCGGATCATAAGGGGACCCGCAAATTGGTCAAATATCTAAACTACCCCAAGCGTGAGTTTTGAACTTAGGGTTTTCATAGGAAAATAAAAGCCGAGGGTATTTGGGTGATCGAGGGACTAATGTACAAGACCCCTTAGGATTTGAGAGACTTATGAGCAATTCAAAGATTTGAGGGACTGGTATGGAATTATTGAAGATTTGAGGGACAAATATATAAGAAAACCCAGACTAATAATAGCAAGTCTATAATGTATAAGTATATAACAGTTGTATCATCAAAATGATTAATTATATACTTATTTATAATTAAAAATTATTGGCATCATGTTACTAAAGTATCTTACTTCAAAAAAATTCCAAATATCCCATAAAATATCCACTTTCAAAAAATTGTTCCACTTATCCACTTATTGAAAATGTTCCAATTGACTAACACAACTAAGAAATTTGAACATGTGACAAATTAATCACCTCAAGCTAAAGGAGTCAAGCGTGATGGCTCATGGGTTGTTTGGTTCATTTCCTAAAAATATATATAGGAAATAAAATTCTCATCAAGAAATCAAATCCCTTGCTTTTGATTGGTATCTTGGAATTGCTAATTTTTTATTTGGTTTAACATAATGGCAAAGCAAATCTTAGAATTTGCAATCTCATGTTTGGTTCAAACCCAAAAAATAGGAAAGCCAAAACTACAAAGAGAGAGAGAGAGAGAGAGAGAGAGAGAGAGAGAGAGAGAGAGAGAGAGAGAAGGGAATGTTGAGGTGGCATTAATGTGTAAGCTTTTCACTCAAATCCTCTCCTAATGTTGGGATTTGACAAATCCTAAAAATTGATTGCTTTTTGCATTTTGTAAAAACATATTCTTAAAAAAAATTGAAACAAACAAAGTATATGGAATCATATTATGCCAAAAATACCACTTTTTCTTCCTGGAATTGCTTTTCCACCTCAAATCCTATTATTTTTAGTGAATCAAACAAGCCCTTATTGACTAATCGTAGAGACCCCTATATTTACTTAGGGCCTGTTTGGTCCATTTCCCACTTTTGGTGGAAACCCCATTCCCTGACAAAAACCCATTTTTGATATTTTTTGTAGTTTTCCTTAAAATGAGTTTTTGGTGTTTGGTTCACGCTAAAAACATGGGTGGATATCAATGTCCACACTATTCTCTTGTTTGGTTGGTACATAAATATAAGAAAATAATTGGTTAAAATAATTTTTTTTATTGTGACCCAAACATCCACACTTATGTACACACTTCGCGAACCAATTTTTTATTTATAAAAAGTGATTTTTCATCCCATTTCCTCTCATTTTGGAAGGAAATGGATGTTTGCCAATTTGCTGATGTGAAGGCGTTTTCTATATATAGCTTATTTGCCTATTTCCATTTGCGAACCAAACTCATGAAATGAAACGCCGAAACTCAATTTGCCTTGCTAGATTGAGTTGTTAAAGATTGAAAACCGATTTCTTGGGGTTTTTAAGCGGAACCAAATAGGTCATTAAAGAAAAAACATGGGGGGGGAAAATCTTAGCTGAGTAGAGAATAAAAATCAAGAATAAGAACCTAATCGCGTGATCAGTTCAAGATACTCCTCAACGCCCGCAGCCACATGCACCCCAAGCTGAGAACGAGGCCGGTGCTTCCACTGAAATTGTCCGTGTGAGTGAGAGGATGGGACTTCGGGTAGCTGTCACGAAACTCTTAATTTTTTAAAGAATCCTACCGTTCGCCTTGTTCAACGAACTCCACACCGTCCAACCGAGGGGCAGATGTCTAACTACCTAACAGCATATTTGCACCCGGATTTTTCAACTGCTCCGTTCTCTTCACACTTATTGTTCCTTTACTCTTCTCTCAATAAATCATGCGTACGTATTTGTTTATTTTTCTGTACTTGTTGTGGGATTCATTGAGATTATTTTGTACTGATGAAAAATAAATGAGATGACTCTGTGATTTATTGTTTCAGATGAAGGTGTCCATTAATATTTGTTGTGTGTATCTCATGATCGTACATTTATCTAGTATCTCTAGCTTATGATTGGTCACAATATACTATAGTTGTGGAAACCGTCAGCCTTCATGCTTTCAATATCTTTGACGGTGCATCGAAGATAATTAGGTGATGCCCTAATCACAATTAATGTAAATAGAGCTCATGTGATGCTGCACGGACTAATTATGACATTGGGAAACCAACAAACCATAAACAAGAAGTAGTCGCAACATGAGTTATTTTCTGTTGTCTGCTACCCATTTTTAATTCAGTCCACAAAGTGAGAAAAAATCCCTCCAATTAGGAGGAGTGTAAGGAGAGAGAATATATAAAATGAACTAAAAATTCATATATCTCCCTTTACTCCTTCTCCAACCAAATAAGAACTACAAAATGTATATCCCTCCTTCAAGCTCAGCAACGAATCGAGATCTACCAGTCACGAATTTTGAGATCCTTCAGCAGGAGAGTCAGAGAACGATCCTTCAAAGAAGGCGACTTGGTCTTAGCATTACACCTCTGTCGGTCATTCCATTTATTCAACTCTTTTGAACCGGTGGTTAACATTACACCTCTGTCAAATACCCTTATACTGTCATGTTAACATTATACCTCTGAACAGTGTCAATTCGACTCTTTTGAACCGACTGATTAACATTACACCTCTGTCGGTCATTCCATTTATTCAACTCTTTTGAACCGACTGGTTAACATTACACCTCTGTCGGTCATTCCATTTGACTGGTTAAAATTACACCTCTATCAAATACTCTTATACTATCATGTTAACATTACACCTCTAAACAGTGTCAACTTGATCAAACCGTTATGTTAACACTACACCTCTACTAATTTGATCCCATCATCTTTTCTCCCCAGCAAAGATGTCACAACGATACGTTAACAATACACCTCTGTCGTATACACATCAAAGGAGATAAAAGTTTTTTTATTACCAAAAAGAGCTAAATTGTTACAAAGATTCTCGAGGGAAAAACGGATAAAAAGTGTATATTTGTGCAATACACTTAGCTATCCTAGAATCCCTAACCTCATGGGCACTCTTCTGGGCCTTTTCTCTCAAGACTCTGGGATCGAAGGGGGCAACCTGGATTCTGACATCCGACAACCTCTTCGTCTCAGCCTGAAGCTTCGCAATCTAGAGATCCCACTTCTTAGTCAACTCAGCTGACTTGGGTTTGAGCTCCTCCTTCTGATGTTGAGCCGCTTCTAAACATGCACGGTAGCGATGGTTGCTTTGGCTTCATTGATGGTTGCCTCTCTCTCCTGAATGGCGCCCTGAAGCTCTACTTGATGACCGTCAGCTAATGCAAGGCTGTCGTTCAGCCCTTGAACTTTTACCTTAATCCGCTCCATTTCCTCGCGAGCAAATTCTTCAACCTTACGGTGATTCAAATTCAATCTCGTGATGCGAAGTTGTTGCAACTCTTAGAAATGAAACTTCGGCTTTGCCAATCATCATCTTGAAGGGTTCGGTCGCGAGTAGAACCAAATGACCGATGTCAAAAGACCAAGTTGGTTCCTCAACAAGTTAAGGGTGCGAATGATAAGCCTTTCTCTGATTCAAGGTAGTCTCAACACTGTTGAACAGCTTTACCAAGCTCTCTATCAAGATCTTTATCTCTAGCTCAATTAAATCATCGGGATCGGAGCTTGGGGAACCTCCACGACTTCGAAAGACTGCTCCACTAGAAACTACTAAGGCATCGTGGTAGTCGAAAGAACACTTAGCAAAACCTATATTCATTCGTTGCGGAGCATAAGGAAAGGTCGGCGTAGCCAATACTGGAAGCGATGGAAGACACCACTCTAGTTGAAGGAATGGCAGTCCTCCCAATCATTGTTGTGGTCATCGACACATCCATGGGCATGACTTTAATGCACGTGGATGAAACCTTCGGCGGTATATGAGGTTAAACTGCTCCACGCGCCGATGAGTATACAGTATAAACTACTTCTTCATGCTCCAATGCCTTAAGAGCTTAAACTGTGTAGACTCCAACAAGTACATGAGTATAAACTATTTTCTATGCTCCAACTACACAAGAGTGTAAAATGTGGACACCATGAATCTCCCTAACTCGGTCGAGATAATAGAATACTCCAGCTACGTATGTGTATAAACTATGGTTAATCATTTGGACACGCCCCAGTAACTTCGCTCCAAATATGGGTTCCAAATATAGAATTGAATGGAATCTCAACAACAAGCACTTCAAAATTCAACCAAGACGAGTCCAACGATGAAAAGCCATGTTCAACAGTACACCTCTGGCAGCCAGGTAATCAAATGGAGATATTTTAGCCTAAGAAAGACAACCAAAGCTACGTTTAACAGTACACCTCTGGCGATTACCTAAAGTATTTCATTCCCTATTACAAGTCTGAATACAAGATCATGAAAACTTTGGGCGGGGTCCTTGTAGACGGTTAAAATATACTCTATTGGATCAATGCTGAGTTCGAGTCTAAGAAGTAAACACCCGTGGGCTAAACACTTCAGATGGGCTCAAGCATCAGCATATGCTAGGCTATAGCGAAGTTTACTTGGATCACATGCGAACATAACTGCATCCGAACCAAAGAGGACCTGAGTCTGAGTCAATCCTCAAGTCAGACTCTGGGCCGAGTCGAAAGGCATCCTCAAGTTGGCCAAATCAATAAACGAGTTCAAGTCAGATTCTGAGTCAAATTTAAACTTATCAGCAAAGCTCGCCTAAGTCATAATGAAGCTCGCTATCAAGACCAAGTCAAAGTGAAGCTTCTAGCGAAGCTCACCAAAGATGTAGCGAAGCTCACCAAAGATGTAGCGAAGCTCACCAAAGATGTAGCGAAGCTCACCAAAGATGTAGCGAAGCTCACCAAAGATGTAGCGAAGCTCACCAAAGATGTAGCGAAGCTCACCAAAGATGTAGCGAAGCTCACCAAAGATGTAGCGAAGCTCACCAAAGATGTAGCGAAGCTCACCAAAGATGTAGCGAAGCTCACCAAAGATGTAGCGAAGCTCACCAAAGATGTAGCGAAGCTCACCAAAGATGTAGCGAAGCTCACCAAAGATGTAGCGAAGCTCACCAAAGATGTAGCGAAGCTCACCAAAGATGTAGCGAAGCTCACCAAAGATGTAGCGAAGCTCACCAAAGATGTAGCGAAGCTCACCAAAGATGTAGCGAAGCTCACCAAAGATGTAGCGAAGCTCACCAAAGATGTAGCGAAGCTCACCAAAGATGTAGCGAAGCTCACCAAAGATGTAGCGAAGCTCACCAAAGATGTAGCGAAGCTCACCAAAGATGTAGCGAAGCTCACCAAAGATGTAGCGAAGCTCACCAAAGATGTAGCGAAGCTCACCAAAGATGTAGCGAAGCTCACCAAAGATGTAGCGAAGCTCACCAAAGATGTAGCGAAGCTCACCAAAGATGTAGCGAAGCTCACCAAAGATGTAGCGAAGCTCACCAAAGATGTAGCGAAGCTCACCAAAGATGTAGCGAAGCTCACCAAAGATGTAGCGAAGCTCACCAAAGATGTAGCGAAGCTCACCAAAGATGTAGCGAAGCTCACCAAAGATGTAGCGAAGCTCACCAAAGATGTAGCGAAGCTCACCAAAGATGTAGCGAAGCTCACCAAAGATGTAGCGAAGCTCACCAAAGATGTAGCGAAGCTCACCAAAGATGTAGCGAAGCTCACCAAAGATGTAGCGAAGCTCACCAAAGATGTAGCGAAGCTCACCAAAGATGTAGCGAAGCTCACCAAAGATGTAGCGAAGCTCACCAAAGATGTAGCGAAGCTCACCAAAGATGTAGCGAAGCTCACCAAAGATGTAGCGAAGCTCACCAAAGATGTAGCGAAGCTCACCAAAGATGTAGCGAAGCTCACCAAAGATGTAGCGAAGCTCACCAAAGATGTAGCGAAGCTCACCAAAGATGTAGCGAAGCTCACCCAAGCAGCAGCGAGCTTTGCCCAGTAGCCCACGTGGGCCGTGTCACCCATTTTGGCGAAGCTCGCTCATGGCCGTTATTGGCAAATCTCGTCCATGGTCATTATTGGCGAACCTCGCCCATGACAGTTATTGGTGAACCTTCCCCATAACCGTTCTCAGAAGCTACTTTTAAGGAAGCGGTTAATGACCACTAACTCACCCATTTAAGGGGAGTTAATGACCACTAACTCACTCATTTTAAAGGGGAGTTAATGACCACTAACTCACTCATTCAAAGGGAGTTAAGGCCCACTAACTCACCCACTTAATGCTCCCAAGCCTATAAATAGGCATAATCAACATGAAGCAAGGGGGAGAGAGACGGAGGAAAAGTCTTGGGGCTAATATTATCTTGGCTAGACTCTTTGCCATGGAGAAAAGAGAGAGAGGGAGAGAGATTCAGAGGCTAGACAAAGAATCCATCTCTCATCCATTCTCATTGATCTTCATAGATCATTATCATTGGCTAATCATTTGGCCCGATCAATGATCCTTGTGAGAAAGGATTCGTTCTCTTGAGTTAGTCAATGATCCTTGTGAGAAAGGATTCGTTCTCTTGATTAGTCATCTAACTTAATCAATAGTTCTTGTGAGAAAGAATGCTAATATCCCTTCATCGAGAGAAGGCGTGCTATCTTCGAGAGATCGAGAGATCATCAATTCTCGGTGCCCAACTAAAACACACACGATAGAGATTACCATCATCACACTTGTGATTCTATTGAGAAAAGCTACTAAGAGAAGACTGAGCTATCTTCCAAGCAACTAAGTTCTCATAAACAGTAAAAGACTCATCGTCTTAGCCGGTGCGTCAACGGAATACAAGATTGACGTTCCACCAAAGACACGTAAAAGAACCCCGTGAAATATAATTTTTTTTTGATTTATTATAATCTTTCAATTGTAATCTGTGTCAATTATAATTTTAAAGACCCGAAATAGGGGTCTCATAGTTAACAAAGGAAAGTTAGGACTTCTTAGAAAAGAAAGTTAAAACTTAGAAGCTCTTTAGACTATGTTAACAATATTTCATCTTCTTTTAGATGATTAAGATATTTGAAATTTTATAAAAGATGCACTCACTAGTACAAGGTGGCCAGCCCCAACAGTTGTAAATGTTGGGGCTGGTGGTGTCCCTAACGGTTGAGACCATTGGGGAAAAAAAAAAGAATCGTTGGTGTAACAAGCGTTCGGGCTGAAACAGCCCCAACGGGTGAAAAATTAGCACCAACGGTTTCCACCGTTGGTATAAGTAAATATTCAATTTAATTTTCAAAAAATAAATTAAATTATAAAATATCGGCACCAACGGTTGTAACGACTTGTTGCTCCATTTGTTTAGGCACTTAATCTGGAAAAGTTGAATGAACCATGACAGCGTGGAATATTTTGCATTCTCATAAATCGGTCTCCTGGCATCATTCATCTACTTCTCACACTCATCTACATATTGTTCTTGTCTGGGAGGAGGACTATCTTCAACATGATTAGTGTCACCGAGAGCAACCTCTACCATTTCCTCCATCTCCTCTTCCAGAAATAAATTAACGTCGTCAACATCTTCTTCTTCTTCTTCATCGGTCATAATGGGAGCTAGAATTTCTCCGTGATATACCTAAGTTGTATAACCTCTAATAAAACCATGCTTAACAATGTGAAGTTCTACATCTTCCTCCTTGTGATGCAGACTATTCCCGCAATGGCTGCAAGGACAAAAAATCATGCTACGTTGGATCCTATTGTGTTCACGTACAAAGTTCATAAAAGAAGCAACTCCTTCAATGAACTCAAGCTTTGTGCATTTTTCACGATTTACATACATCGAGTCCTTATCCCTGATATAGTCACGGGCCATGATAACCTAAATCGATAGAGTAAGTGATAACAACCCTAAAAGCAGCTTGCATTAATTTTCAAAAATTATAAAAACTAAGTTTAGCATTTATAGTTATATCGATCATTATCATATGAATGCTAGCATTCATATCCATTGAAAATATATCTGCATTGATAGTTTGTAACTCATTAGTTATTGATCATAACTGACCATCATAAGCTTGCTCTTCAGCGAGCAACGATTTGTTAACATCGCAATAGTTACCATTAGTTTCCCTACTATATAGTTTGGTATAAATAAAGTTTATTTAACTTGTTTTACTTTAATCACAATTCCATAAATGTGAAACATGCCTAGTGCATCAAATAGTTTGCCTAATTAAACTAGTTTTATCATGAAAATAATTCATCAATTGTGCAAAACTAGCGCGCTCACTTAAATACATAGCTCTGGGCCATACATGCACTTTAAATGTGAGATATGAGTGCAAAGATATCCACTCAGGGGATCATTCAAAACACTGAAGTATGCACTTTAGATATCATGAACAGAGTTATCTACTCAGAAATCTTTTTTTGAATATGTAAAATAAATCATGACGCTCTTACTTTTAATTTATGACACTGATGGCTCAACAAAGCAGCATTTAATTGCGCTTTGAGATATTACTTCCAATAAACAATCTTCTAGTGTTTATGAACTAAAGAGAAAAGGAATTCAATTTAAAAAACCAAGGCTTTTATGATGTAGAACACATTGCGGATACCTTCATGGAGAAACGGGATCGTAACAAACCCAAACGCGGACCCGGTCGAGGAAAATAGGTTGCAACGAAGAACGGGTCATAACTTTCAATCCGTAAGTCGGTTTGGGCGATTTTTTAAAATCGCGTATTTTTCGAGATCGAGCCAACCAAACCGACCTACGTTCGGTTTGCTCGCCGCTCGCTTTCGCCAAATTCCTTCGGATTGAGAGATATCGGCGTTTTCGTCGATTTTTTACTATTTTTAGTAATGTTTTAGGAGTCTGTTTGGATTAGGAAGCAAATCCGGTTTGATTCCAAATTTGACCGATTTACTTCCCTAATCGTAGGGAGTCTTTTTTTTTAGGATAATTTTCTTATTTCTATTTTTGGTAAAGTTCGGGTCAATTAGAGTTCTTATTTCTATTTTTAGTAGGAGTTCGAGTCATTGTAGGATTCTTATTTGTTTTCTATTTAAACAGAGTCTTGTAAGCCCTAGAGGCATATCTTTTCATCAATAAAATTTGTGTTTAATATATTTTCTTCGTGGATTCGAAGCTCTTCGTGGATTCGGAGATCAACCCTCGGTGGATTCCGAGATTTCAACTTCCGCGCTGCGTCAATTGGTATCAGAGCCTTGTTCCTCCGATCCGATGGCGGTGGTGAAGCTCTATTTCTAACCGAAGTTCGATGAGTTGAAGACCGATGTTAATCAGATGAAGACTACCATGGAGCGACTTGCGTCGGCAATGGAGCGTCTGAACACGGTAGGAGTTCAAAATCGCGTTGATGGTCGCCAACGACGTGATCCGACTCCACAAGATGACTTCCACAGCGACAGCGATTACTATGAAGCCCCACGCCACGGTTATGATCGTAGAGACCGCCGTCGACGAGACAATTATGATGCTGGAGGATTCAAGATGAAGATGGATCTACCATCTTTCAACGGACAACTTCATATTGAAAAATTTCTTGATTGGATTGCGTATGGAGAGGTTTTTCGAGTATATGGAGATCCCGTGATGAACGGAAGGTTAAGTTGGTGGCCTACCGACTTAAGGGTGGAGCATCTGCTTGGTGGGAATCAGTATGCATGAATCGATCTCGCCAAGAAAAGCCAAAGGTCGATAGGTGGGAGAAGATGAAGAAGTTGCTGAAAGCCCGCTTCCTACCGGTGACTATGAACAAGTCTTGTTCTGACAATATCGTAATTGCAAACAAGGTGGAAGAACAGTTGATGAGTACACGCAGAGTTTTATCGGTTGTCCTCCGCAACAATTTAAATGAGAACGAAGTCGCAATGATGTCTCGCTAATCGGGGATTGAGGTTAGCAATTCAGATCGTGTGTCTTTGCAGCAGACATATACTTTGGCGCATTACGCTAGCCTAGCCCAAAAGGTAGAGCGCAACTTGGACGAAATAATAAAGGATCGTGGGCGCTTCTCGACGGTCGCGCGACGAAGTTTCAATCGTGACGGAATAAATAGCCTCAAACCGCCCGACTCAAGATTCTGCTGGCGAGAAGAGTACAAGGCCAACGCCAACAAAGAAGAAGAAGACTACACCACCGAACCCATATACCAAACCCGATTCAATCAAGTGCTATAGATGCGGTGATCACGGTCATCGATCAATCGGTGCCCTAAGCGAGTCTTTGTGCATATGGTGGATCATGAAGAGGAGGATGCGATGAAGACGCCGCCAAGACTATGACCGTGAAGGGGTGAGGCCGATGATCGAATCAACTCTCATGCGTTGTCGGCGATTATTATTAGCTCCAAAGACGTAAGAACCACCCCGAGGCATAATATCTTTCGCGACGAGGTGCACGGTAAAACAGAGGACTTGTCTTTGTTATCATTGATAGTGGCGATAGTGAGAATATTGTCTCGGTATGGTGGAGAAATTAAGATCGAAAACAGAGAAACATCCCCGCCCCTACAAGATCGGTTGGATTCGCAAGGGTAATGATGTACAAGTCGATGAGGTGTGTCGGGTGTCTTTTTCCATTGGCCGTGATTATGTTGATAATGTTCTATGCGATGTAGTTGAGATGGACGCTTGTCATATGCTGCTAGGCAGGCCATGGCAGTTTGATGTTGATGCCACGCACAGAGGGAAGGACAATGTTTACATCTTTAAGAAGGATGGTCGCCGAGTTGTGCTTTTGCCTCTTCGAGAAGGGTCAATCAAAGCAGATGTTCTTTGAAAAGAAGCGTTCTTGGTTAACAATGAAGATTTCATGAAAGATGTGAAACAGTCTGATGAGATTTATGCTCTTGTTGTTTCAGGAAAAGAGGATTCTGCCTCCACCGAAATTCCACCTGAAGTTCAGACCCTTTTGCAACAATTTGATGCAGTTATGCCTAACGAGCTTCCTTCTGAATTACCAATGCTTGAGGCGTCCAACATCGGTCGATTTCATCCACGGATCACGCTTACCAAACCTACCACACTATCGAATGAGCAGAAGGAAGGAGAAATCTTGCAAAACAAGTGGGCGAACTCATCTGAAAGGCCTTATCCAGAGCTAGCATGAGTGCATTGTGCGTGCCGGCGTTACTTGTCCCAAAGAAGAGCGGAGAGTGGCATGTGTGTGGATAGTAGAGCTATCAATAAGATTACCGTGAAGTATCGATTTCCTATCCCTCGCTGGATGACATCTTTGGATATGTTATCACGGATCAAAAGTATTCTCCAAAATTGATCTCGGAGTGGCTATCATCGATTCGGATTACGAAGGAGATGAGTGGAAGACCGCATTCAAGACAAAAAAGGCTGTATGAATGGTTGGTCATGCCTTTTGGCCTTTCCAATGCTCCTAGCACTTTCATGCGATTGATGAATCAGGTATTAAAACCCTTTATCGGCAAGTTCGTTGTAGTTTATTTCGATGATATCCTGATTTATAGCCAGACCGAGTCCGTGCACCTGGACCACTTGAGGGAGGTACTAACAGTTTTGCAGGAGAACAAGTTGTACATTAATCTGAAGAAGTGCAACTTTATGACTAGTAGCCTATTGTTCTTGGGCTTTGTCGTCAGTGCAGAGGGCATCCATGATGATGAAGAGAAGGTGCGTGCTATTCGAGATTGGCCTACGCCGAAGACCGTCAGCGAAGTTCGTAGTTTTCATCGCCTAGCCACTTTCTACAGGAGATTTGTTAAAAATTTCAGCAGCATTGTAGCACCTATTACTGAGTGCATGAAGAAAGGCAAGTTTAATTGGGGAGAAGATGCGGACCGTAGCTTTGCATTGATCAATGAGAAGTTATCCACCGCACCAGTACTTGCTCTTCCAAATTTTCAAAAGGTGTTTGAAGTTGATTGTGATGCGTCCATCGTAGGAATTGGCGGTGTTCTATCTCAAGAAGGGCGTCCAGTTGCTTTCTATAGTGAGAAACTTCAGTGGCTTCGGCGGAAGTGGACTACGTATGAACTAGAGTTGTATGCTATAGTTCAGTCTTTGAAGCATTGGGAGCACTATTTAATCTCGCGGGAGTTTCTACTTCATACTGATCATCAGGCTTTGAAGTCCATCAATAGTCAGACTACCATCAACCGTATGCATGCTCGTTGGATAAGCGTTTACGCGGCGTTTCACCTTTGTTTTGAAGCACAAGTCGAGGCGTGAGAATAAGGTTGCGATGCACTCGGTCGGAGAGCCGGTTTGTTGGTGACTTTGCGGCGGTGGCTGGATTTGAATACTTGAAGGAGCTGTATGCGATGATGAAGACTTTAAGGAGGTTTGGAGCGGCGCCAACAAAATCAATCGGTCGAGAGGTTTTCATATCCGGGATGGCTATTTATTTCATGGAGATCGGTTGTGCATACCCGAGTTCATTGAGAGAGCGGATATCTGAGACCTTCATCTTTGGTGGACTAGGAGGACACTTGGGGCGTGACAAGACGATTGCTTCCATTGAAGAAGCGATATTGCGGCCTCGGTGAAGAAGGGGACAAAAATACGCGGCGGCGTTGTCCTCAGGTGTCAAGTTGCCAAGGGCATCCCAAAATACGGGATTGTATACACCTTTACATTCACGATCGCCATGGCATGACATATCGATGGATTTTGTGTTAGGCCTTCCTCGAACCCAACGAGGCATGGATTCTGCTTTTGTTGTTGTTGGCGGGTTTTCAAAGATGTCACACTTTATTCCTTGCAAGAAGACTGCAGATGCTAGCAACATTTCCAATCTTTTCTTTCGGAGATAGTTAGCCTTCATGGAGTGCCAAAATCCATCACATCGATCGTGATTCTAAGTTCTTATCCCACTTTTGGAAGACTTTGTGGCGGCGATTCAATACTTCACTTAAATTGATCGCCTACCACCCTCAAGCGGACGGACAAACTGAAGTGGTCAATCGTACTCTCGGTAACCTTCTTAGATCCATCTCTAGTGATCGTCCAGAAGCGATGGGATCTTGCTCTAGCACATCTTTGAATTTGTTTATAAGCTGTATGGAGAGTCGCACTACGGGCAAGGCCCCTTTGTGATTGTGTATGGAAGGCTTAGAACCATTATCTTGATCTAGCCCCACTACCTAAGCTTTCGTGACGAGTATTGCTGCAGATCATATGGCTGAAAAGATACGTGCTATCCAGCAAGAAGTGAAAGAGAAGATAGAGAAGTCTAATGCTAAATACAAGGAGGATGCTGATCAACACAGGAGGAAGAAGGTATTTGAGGAGGGAGACATGGTGATGGTATTTCTGCGAAAGGAGCGTTTTCCAGTGGGCACCTACAACAAGCTGAAAAATAAAAAGTATGGTCCGTGTAAAATACTGAAGAAGATTAATGACAATGCTTATGTCGTTGACCTTCCTGCAGGTTTGGGGATTTCTCCTAGTTTCAATGTTGCAGATTTGATTGAGTATTATCCGCCAGAGGGAATAACTCTTCATACAGTATAAGCTCTGGTCGAGCTCTTTTCGCTGTGGGAGATCGATGTAGAACACATTGCGGATACCTTCATGGAGAAGCGGGATCGTAACAAATCCAAGCGGACGGTCGAGGAAAATAGGTTGCAACGAAGAACGGTCATAACTTTCAATCCGTAAGTCGGTTTGGGCGATTTTTAAAATCGTATTTTTCGAGGCGAACCAACCAAACCGACCTACGTTCGGTTTGTTCGCCGTTCGTTTCACCAAATTCCTTCCGGATTGAGAGATATCAGTGTTTTCGTCGATTTTTTACTATTTTTAGTAATGTTTTAGGAGTCTGTTTGGATTAGGAAGCAAATCCGGTTTGATTCCAAATTTGACCGATTTACTTCCCTAATCGTAGGGAGTCTTTTTTTTTTAGAATAATTTTCTTATTTCTATTTTTGGTAAAGTTCGGGTCAATTAGAGTTCTTATTTCTATTTTTAGTAGGAGTTCGAGTCATTGTAGGATTCTTATTTGTTTTCTATTTAAACAGAGTCTTGTAAGCCCTAGAGGCATATCTTTTCATCAATAAAATTTGTATTTAATATATTTTCTTTGTGGATTCGAAGCTCTTCGTGGATTCGGAGATCAACCCTCGGTGGATTCCGAGATTTCAACTTCCGCGCTGCGTCATTTTAGAAATACAACAAAAAGAAAACCATGTTCTTTGCAAAGCAAAGATCAAAGACTCAATCGCTTAAATTGCAATGGTTAAGTTGAAATCTTGCTTCAAAAAATTAGCTAAAGAACCCAATAAGGAAGGGAGAGGGGGTTACAGACTTACAGTCAGTTATAATATTATGTGCCTGTTGACAACAGAAGTTAGAGACAAATCAGAAATTATGACATGGCATAGCAGCTTGACATGTCTCTAGCCAACAATTTCCATGATTCTTTTAACTATTTTTCCCTGAGTGACTTAGCATAACAACTATTTTTCCATGTCTCTAGCAAAATAATTTGAATATGTAAAATAGTAGAAGTCTCTACCATGATTTATGACCTTCCCAGTTTCTGTTTGGAACAGCAGTCCCTTGCTATAGTAGTCATGAAAATGTCATCAAAGAGTGGGCCATTAAACCTTATAATAATACCTAAACAATCACCTAAGAAATGTCGAGGTTGTCATAACTGCAAGTTAATTCTACCAAAAATAAAAAACCAGGGAAGACGTAGATCACCAGATGCTCCTCACTCTTTCATGACCAGATTCCAATAAAAAATGATATGTTAGAGTTGATAAATGCTTAGATGATCGAATAATACAAAATACTAAGAATACTGATGTTGTTTACAATCTATTATATATGGGCCATGGCAATTAAGTAAGATCTAACCACCTTAAAAATTCTCTGTCACGCGTGCCGATTAATGTTACTAGATGTGTTATACATCAATTCTGTGATTTACCTTGCAATCAAACACGCTCAGTAACAACAAAAAGTTCTAATTCTTCAAATAATGCTTGCAGTTTGTGTGAGGCAAAGAGTAAGGGAATGAAAACATCTCTCCATGAAAATGGCATTGTGAACAGCATTAGCGCATTCTGCTAATTGATAACATAAAGAGGACTTACTGGGGTTCACGGCGGAAAAGAGGAGCATGAGAGGTAGAAGCGACGACGATCTCCGAGCGGTGGAAAAGAGGGGAGTTGGGGGATTTGACGAGAGGGAACGAAGCGCATTTTTGCGGTTCACAGCAGCGAAGGCTAGAATTTAGAGGGGAGAGAGCGGCGGCGGCGGCGATCTCCGAGCGGTAATGAAGGCTAGGGTATTGATTTGGGGGTTTTTGACGAGAGGGGAACGAAGCCAAAAGGGGTTCCCACGGGTATCTGGGATCTTTGATCTTTTGTCGTTTTCTTTTTCCTTTTTTTAGTTTTTTTGGTAAAAAAAGGTGGGGGAAATTCTCTCCATTGTGAAAATATAGGTCCCAAAAGTTGGAACCGTTGGGGCTGATAAAAATTGCCCCAACGGTTCCCACTACCCGTTGGGGCTGGTCACCTTTATACTAGTGACTTTCAAGATGTAAACCAAATAGAAAAATTAATAAATCAAAAATTTATAATGTCTAAGATATCATGTAGTTCTGAGTTGTAGAGTTCTCAAATTAAGCCAAATAAGCCCCCAAAATTTAGCATAATAAACCATTTGATCAGTGAGATTCAATGATTAGAACCAAACCATATGATCAGTTCATATATATATATATATATATATATATATATATATATATATATATATATATATATATATATATATATATATATATATATATATATATATAGCAAATCTCCTATAAACTTAAGTTTATAAACTTAAGTTTATAGGGAATAATCATACACCAACTTTTCTATCCATTGATGTTGCCTTGGGATCCATGAAAGATATGAAGCCCATTTTGAGATTTGTGCATCTCTTGATGGCACAAATCTAAAGGCAGCATCAATGGATAAAAAAGCTGGTGTATACTATTCCCTATAAACTTAAGTTAATAGGAGATTTGCTCTATATAAATATATATAGAGCAACATCAATGGATTCATATCTTTCATGGATCCCAAGGCAACATCAATGGATAAAAAAATTGGTGTATACTATTCCCTATAAACTTAAGTTTATAGGAGATTTGCTCTATATAAATATATATATAAATAATGTATATGAGGTGGCGGCTCATTTTGCTAAATAAGCTACCAAGAGATAGCTATGTGGTGAGGCCCACCTTACTAGTCACATCAAAAGGTGTGGACCTCACCACTCTATCTCTTGTTAGCTCATTTAGTAAAATGGTAGCTCATATCCATCATTTCATATATATATATATATATATATATATATATATATATATATATATATATATATATATATATATATATATATATATATATATATATGAAATAATGTATATGAGGTGGCGGTTTATTTTGCTAAATAAGCTATTAAGAGATAGCCATGTGGTGAGGCCCACCTTGCTAGTCACATTAAAAGGTGTGGACCTCATCATTTATATTCATTGATGTTGCTTTGGGATACGTGAAATCAAGATGCACACAAATCTCAAAGATGAGCTTTATATCTTTCACGGATCCCAAGGCAACATCAATGGTTAGAAAAGTTGGTGGATGACTATTCCCTATCAACTTAAGTTTATAGGAGATTTGCTCTATATATATATATATATATATATATATATATATATATATATATATATATATATATATATAGGAAATAATGTATATGAGGTGGCGGTTTATTTTGCTAAATAAGCTATTAAGAGATAGCCATGTGGTGAGGCCCACCTTGCTAGTCACATCAAAAGGTGTGGACCTCACCACTCTATCTCTTGGTAGCTCATTTAGCAAAATGAGCCACCACCTCATATCCATCAGTTCATATATATATATATATATATATATATATATATATATATATATATATATATATATATATATATATATATATATATATATATATATATATATATATATATATATATATATATATATATATATATATATATATATATATATATATATATATATATAGCAAATCTCCTGTAAACTTAAGTTGATAGGAATATATATCTGACTTTTGTATCCATTGATGTTACCTTGGGATCCATGAAATCAAGAAATGCACAAATCTCAAAGTGGGCTTTATATCTTTCACTGATTCCAAGGCAACATCAATGGATAGAAAAGTTGGTGTATGACTATTCCATATACACTTAAGTTTATAGGAGCTTTCTATATATATATATATATATATATATATATATATATATATATATATATATATATATATATATATATATATATATATATATATATATAGAAAATTGCTTCTAGCCCCAAAATAGTAAGAATTGTGCTCCCCCCACCCAAAGCTTTTTCAATGGTCTCAAAACTCCCAAAAGCAAATCCCATGTGCTCTGAGCCCCCAAATCACAAGTCCCAACACTTTAAAATATGTGAGGGCCATAATACCTCTCTCTCTCTCTCTTTTTGTCATGTTCTCACATGAGAGCATTTGAAAAGGATTTTGGGGGGAAATTTTTAGTTCCCTCCAAATTTTTTGTCTTGTTATAATTTTTTATTATTTTACATATTATTGTAATTTTTTAAATCGGTGACTTTATATTTTATATAATGCTATATTTTTATTATTTTATATATTATAGTAAATCCATAACTTTTGTTATTTTATACATTGTTATTTTATATATTATTATATTTTTTATTATTTTATATATTGTAGTAAATCCATAATGCTATATTTTTTGTTACTTTATATATTGCTGTAATTTTTTTTAAAATTGATGACTTAACAAGCAACTCTTAACCTTAATAACCAACCCGTAACCTCAACAACCAACTCGTATCCTTTACAACCAACCCGTAACCTTAACGACCAACTCGTAACCTCCACAATCAACCCATAACTTTAACAACCAATCCATACTATATATTTTTATTATTCTATATATTGTTGTAACTTTTTTAAAATTGATGACTTAACAACTAACTCGTAACCTTGACAACCAACCCGTAATCTTGACAAGCAACTTGTAACTTTAACAACCAACCCGTAACCTTGACAACTAACGCGTAACCTTAACAATCAACTCGTAACCTCAACAACCAACCCGTAACCTCAACAACCAACTCGTAAACTTTTATATATTATTATAATTTTTTGTTATTTTATATATTATTGTAATTTTTTTCAATCAATGACTTGAAATTTTATATAATGCTATATTTTTTGTTATTTTGTATATTATGGTAAATCCATAATTTTTATTATTTTATATATTGTAGTAAATCTATAATTTTTATTTGTTGTTAAGGTTATGACTTGGTTCTTAACCTTATGAGTTTGTTGTTAATGTTATGAGTTGGTTGATAAGCTTAACAATAAAACCATAAGCTTAACAACGAAGCCCTAACCTTAACAACAAAGCCCTAACGTTAACAACAAACCCAGAACTTTAACAACGAAGCCATAACCTTAACAGCGAAGCCTTAACCTTAATAACGAAGCTCTTACCTTAACAACAAAGCTCTAACCTTAACAACAAAGTCTTAACCTTAACAACGAAGCTCTAACATTAACAACAAAGCTCTAACCTTAACAACAAAGTCTTAACCTTAACAACAAAGCCTTAACCATAACAACAAATCCATAACCATAACAATAAAGCCATAAGCTTAACAACAAAGTCCTAAGCTTAACAACAAAGCCTTAAACAAAGCCTTAACCTTAACAACAAATTCATAACCTTAACAACAAACCCATAACCTTAACAACGAAGCCATAACCTTAATAACAAAGCCTTAACCTTAACAACAAAGCTCTGACCTTAACAACAAAGCCTTAACCTTAACAACTTAGACATAAGCTTAACAACAAACCCATAACCTTAACAACAAAGCCTTAACCTTAACAAAAAAGCCCTAACCTTAACAACAAAGTCATAAGCTTAACAATAAAACCCTAACCTTAACAACAAAGCCGTAACCTTGACAACAAACTCATGACCTTAACATCAAAGCCCTAACCTTAACAACGAAGCCTTAAGCTTAACAACTCATAAGGTTAACAATCAACTTATAACCTTAACAACAAACTCATTATCTTAACAACTAACTCATAAGGAAAATAAAATGTAATTCCTCATTCACCAAATCATATTGTTGATGTATATAATCACAGTCACTAACCTCGAATGAGTTTAGCTTTAAAGAGAGCGGAGTCCGCTTTCTCTCCTAAAGCCAGCCGACTGACCGCCAAAGGATTCGCCACAATGAAGAAGGACTCCGGAAGAGGCGGAGTTGGGATCTCCGATGGTTCCTCCGGCGGTCAAGTTAGTGGAGTGGGGATAGTCTAATAGGCGAGAATTCACTTTCGGAAGAGATTGCTTACCTTGTTATTTGTTCGTTGCTCTTTATATCTAGGGTTGGGGGTATGGATTGGCGAGGCGGTGGGTCATCTGCCGCCCGGATGGCGGATTCTATGAGGAAGTCGGCCAATGCCTGCGCCTTTATGGTGGTTCTGGGCTCGAATTGAACATCATATTCGCTAAGCTCGATCGACCACGCCACCATCCTCCCAGATGTGGTGGGACTCCCCAGGGATTTCTTCATCGGGAGGCTCGTCCGCACGACGATAGGATGCGCTTGGAAGTACGGACGTAATCTGCGAGCCGTAGTGATGAGGGCGAAGGCTGCCTTCTCGACCAGGGGGTAGTTCAACTCCCCTACCCTCAAAATCCGGCTGACATAGTAGACCGGCTTCTGGATGTGGTTCTCTTCTCGACCGGCCGAGCTCCGCGGCTTGGTGAGGCGGCCAAGTACAGTATTGTGGTCTCCCCTTCCACCGGTTGGCTCAGGAGCGGTTTGGTGCTTAGATATGCTTTGAGTTCTCTGAAGGCGGCGCAGCATTCTTCGATCCACTCCAACTTCTTCTTGGGATCTTTGGCCCCTCTGAGAATTTTGAAGAAAGGGAGGCTTCTCTCTGCCGACTTGGACAGGAAGCGCCCCAAGGCGGCTATCTTCCCATTGAGCTTCTGAATGTCCTTCATGGTGCGCGGCTCGGGAAGTCGCTCAATAGCTTCTATCTTCTCCGGGTTGATCTCAATCCCTCTCTGGGTGATCATAAACCCCAAAAATTTTCCCGACTGCACTCCAAAAGCGCATTTAGTCGGGTTGAGCTTCATCGCGGTATCTTAGAAGGGTGGCGAAGGTCTCCTCAGTCGGTGATATGGGCGGCCGCCAATCTCGACTTCACCAAGATGTCGCCCACGAGGCTTCCACATTGCGGCCGAGCCGGGCCTTGAAGATCTTGTTGACCGACCTCACGGTAGGTCGTAGGCATTCTTGAGACCAAAGGGCATCACTTTGTAGCAAAAGGTGCCTCGATTCGGTGATGAAGGGCGTCTTCTCGATCATGCCTCGCCATGCGGATCTGGTTGTAACCTGAAAAAGCATCCAAGAAACTTAGCAACTGATGTCCCGCACTTTCGTCCACCAACTGATCAATGCGGGGAAGGGGGTAGCTGTCCTTGGGGCATGCTTTGTTGAGGTTGGTGAAGTCGACGACGCCCTCCATTTGCCGCTAGACTTCTTCACTAGGACGACGTTGGACAACCACTCGGGTATTGGACCTCCCGAATGAAGTCGGCTCGTGAGCCGCCGACCTCCTCTGCTGCGCCTTTTGCCGCCGGCCCTGTGCCTCTTCTTCCGCCGAACCGCTTGACGGTCGGCCGACAGAGAGCTCATGGCAATGACGCCAGCGAAATGCCCGCATGTCTTCGGACTCCAAGCAAACACATCAAGATTAGCTAAAAGAAAAGCAATTATCGCACCTCGTAATGGTTCCGAGAGGTTGGACCCTATCCTGAGCGTCCTCTCGCCTTTGTGGTCGATGGGGATCTCATGGAGGTCTTCGACTGGAGTCGTTCTCTCACGCTCCGTCCTCTCTTCGAGTTGGCGAGCCGTCTTCTCAATGGGCATTGCGGCCGCGACTCCTTTCCCCTTTGTGGTGAGGGCGTAGCAGGCTCGGGCTTCCTTCTGGTCGCTTCGGACCGTCCCGACCCCTCTTGGTGTCGGGAATTTGATCATCGATGGTAGGTGGGCGGGATGGCCCGCAAGAGGTGGAGAGACGCTCGCCCAAGATGACATTGTGCGCCGACTTGATGTCCATCACCACGAACTGGACGTCGACGGTTGATTGGCATGGCGGTTGACCTACAGTCAGGGGAAGGGTGATCTGGCCCTCCGGGAGCTGAGAGTGTCCCGTAAAGCCGATCAGGGGTCCTATAGACGGCTGGAGCTTGGACCGGTCGATGCCCATGCGGTTGAACGCATCCAAAAACAATATGTCGACAGAGCTCCCGGTGTCGATCATGATCCTCTTTACCTTGAAGCCGCATATGTCGGCTGATATGACGATGGGGTCGTCGTGAGGCGTCTCGACTCCTTCCAAGTCCGCCTCGCTGAAAGAGATGGACACATCGGCCTTCTGCCTCTTGTCGCAGCTGTTCACCCGCAGGGCATGCCTAGCATACCTCTTCCGGGCGTTATTGGACTCCCCTCCTAAGGTCGGACCTCCGCTGATGGTGTTGATGACTCCCCGACTCCCTTGGCCGGCTTCCCTGCGCTCCGAGTCGGGTCGAGGTCTGGGGGACCGAGAGCGAGGTCGGTGGTCGTCCCTCCTGGCTTGCTGCTCTCGGTGGATCAAATTCTTCAAGAAGCCTCTTTGGATGAGGTCTTCAATGTCCTTTTGGAGGACACGGCATTCTCTGGTGTCGTGGCCGTGGTCCCGGTGGTATCGGCAGAATCGCCGTGAGTCTCTCTTGCTCGGGTCCGCTCTCATCGGCGGCGGGGGCTTGTGGAGGAGCCCCTCTCTCTGGGCCTTGTCCAGGGCCCCAGAAAGGGAGGTATTGAGGACTGTGAACACTGGAGGGGGAGCGTCTGCTCTTCTATCCTCCCTCCTGTCGAACCGACCATTGCGGTTGTTCTTGGGAGGAGGATTTCTTGGGATGTGCCTCGGCTCTTCTCTCCGAGGCGGGTCTGGAACCGACCTAGCGGGATGGGCTGCTGGAGCGGCGTAGGTGGTTGGCTGAGGAGGATGAGGAGGTACTGGTACTGCTGGTGGGGGGCGCGTCGGGGTAGTTGCGGCCGTCTTGTTGGACTCGGCTGCTGTGGCGATCTTGTATGCTTCCGCTTCTTCCATGTTCATGTAGGCATGGGCTTTGGACATCAAGTGCTCGTAGCTCTTGATGGGCTTCTTGTTGAGGGCTTTAGACAGGTCGCCAGGTCGCAGCCCCGCCACCAGAGCCGCCATAGCGACTTGGCTCCCCTGGTCTTCGACTTCTAGCCTCTTCGCCTGAAACCTCTTGATGTAGGCTCTGAGGCTCTCGCCTGGCTCCTGCTTGGTCTGAATGAGCACACTGGAGGGCAGTTTGGGCTTGGCATTGGCCAAGAAGTGGTGTATGAACTGTCGGCTCAGTTCTTCGAAGCTGCCGATGGACTTCTTCTCCAACGAGTTCCACCAAAGCTTGGCGCTTCCTGTCAAAGTAACGGGGAAGCAGCGGCAGATTGTTGCTTCCGGTGCTTGCATCATGACCATGGTGTTGTAGTAGTCCTGCACATGCTCGGATGGGTCCCTGTCGCCCGCATACTTGTCCATCGTCGGCATCTTGAACTTCTCGGCCGGCGCTTGTATGATGGAGTCGGTGAAGGGGGTGCACCCTCCGATGGCGTCGGCGACCGGCTGGTATACTTGATTGTAGTCGCCGGTACGCTGGTGGGCGGTTGGGAGTGGTGCTGCGGGCGCGGTGTGAGGTCTGGAGGTCGGCATTGGCGGCTCCACCGCCTTGGCCGAGAAGGGCTTTTATCGGTGAGGTCGAAGGCTAGGGGGCGGCGCCTAGAACTGGCGCCATGGGCTGGCTTCCTCTGCAGGGGTGAGGTGGCGCGCTCCTGGTGATCCCTCCGTGACTTGTCAAGGTGGGGAGTCTCCGAACGGATTCGCCTCGGGCGCAATGGCCGCCTGAGCGGTAGAATGGCGGCCGGCGAAGGCCGCCCGCCGTTGTTGCCGATGGCGCTTGCCGCTACTGTTAAGGCGGGAGGCGAGTGAAGAGGTCACCGCAAAAGCACAGGCCCGGGCATGCATGGTGGCTTGCATGGCTTGGGTGATTTTCTCGGTGGATTCACAGGTTGGGCTTGAGTGACATAGCTCGCTTGTAGGTTCTCGACCGGAAAGATCATCATTCTGGACATAGCTACAAGAAGAAGAAAGGAGGCCCCGGTGGTATGGCTGATGATGTATATAATCAGTCACTAACCTCGAATGAGTTTAGCTTTAAAGAAGCGGAGTCCGCTTTCTCTCGGAGATCCCAACTCCGCCTCTTCCGCAGTCCTTCTTCGTTGTAGGCTAATCCTTTGGTCGAGTCGTCGGCCCAGGCTTTAGGAGAAAGCGGACTCCGCTCTCTTTAAAGCTAAACTCATTCGAGGTTAGTGACTGTGATTATATACATCAACACATATAATTCCTCAACTTTACATAAAATCCACTCAAATTAATAAAATCTAATTTCTTGAGTATGGGTGCCAGCATCGGTACAAGGCCGGGCGGAGGGGCAGGTTTGAGGTTACGAGTTTTTGTCAAGTTACGAAGTTAATTGTTAAGTCATCAATTTTAAACAAATTACAATAATATATAAAATAACAAAAAATATAGCGTTATGGATTTACTATAATATATACAATAATAAAAATTATAATAATATATAAAATAATAATATCTAAAATAATAAAAATTATGGATTTACTATAATATATAAAATAATAAAAAATATAGCATTATGGATTTATTACAATATATAAAATATCAAAAATTAATTTAAAATTTACAATAATATATAAAATAATAAAAGAATTACAACAATATATAAAAATTTGGAGGAACTAAAATTTTTTCCCCAAAATTTATTTTAAAAGCTCATTGTGACATTATGACAAAAAGAAAGAGAGAAAGGGTAATATGGTCTTCACATATTGAGTTTTGTCTTTTGGGGCTCAAAGCATATTGGGCTTACTTTTGGGAGCTTTAGCAACGTTGAAAAAGTCTTGGGGTGGGAATGAATACTTTTTGAGTTTTGGGGCTAGAAGCAATTTTCTCATATATATATATATATATATATATATATATATATATATAGGGAGTAAGGAATATGAGGTGGCGGCTCATTTAGTAAAATGAGCTCCTACTCACAAACATCATACCCCACACTCAATTGATTTGACCACTAAGTGGCCCTAAACACTATAATGCATTAGTGGGTAGCTCATTTACTAAATGAGGTTGCGGCTCATATTCTTTTTTCATATATATATATATATATATATATATATATATATATATATATATATATATATATATATAGAGCAAGGCTCCTATAAACTTAAGTATATGGGAATAATATACACCAACTTTTCTATCCATTGATGTTACCTGGGATCCGTGAAAGATATAAAGCCCATTTTGAGATTTGTGCATCTCTTGATTTCACGGATCCCAAGAATATCAATGAATAGAAAAGTTGGTGGATGACTATTCTCTATCAACTTAAATTTATAGAACATTCTTATATATATATATAGAGCAAGGCTCCTATAAACTTAAGTTGATTGGGAGGAGTGTCACCAACTTTATATCCATTGATCTTTGCTGAGATCCGTGAAATCAAGATGCACACAAATCTCAAAGTGAGCTTTATATCTTTCACGGATCCCAAGGCAATATCAATGAATAGAAAAGTTGGTGGATGACTATTCTCTATCAACTTAAATTTATAGGAACATTCTTATATATATATATATATATATATATATATATAACACTCTTTCACCGTCCAAACGGTCAAGTTAAACGTGTAGCCGTTGCATCCAAAACACGGCTCAGCTGTCAAAGCACTGTCAGCCTCCGCACATGCATGGTGGGCCCCACTGCCGGCTGCCTTCTTTCCTTCGCATCTAAAATCTACATATATCTGGAGCTCGCCCCTGATGGCTTCCACAGTCTGTGATCTCTCTAAAAACTCTCTTAAATTTTGAGATCAATTTGACTTGTTATTGATAATGGCCCAGATGAGTTTGTCAACTGTTTTGGTGGCAGTGCTGATGTTTTTCTCGGCGACGATGGTTTCGGGCCAGGAGATGGCTCCGGCACCGGCGCCTTTCGCAGGAGCAGCCTCGATGCCGGTCTCTGCTGTGGCTGTTTTCTTCTCAGTGCTCTTTGCTGTTCTTGCTCCTCTAATCTTCTCTCACTAGGGTGATGATGATATAGATAATATATGTGAATTGTGTGGGGTTTATTATGTTTTTGTATTTGTTGGGGATTGATTGAGATTCTTTTGTGATGATTCTGGTTCATGTGAATAAATGGAAATGACTGATCCTTTAATCTATTGTGTGAACGGTGTTATGTCGCTGTAGAGATCTATCTACCGGTTCTTTTTTTTCCCCCTTTTCCCACTAATTCCTTGTTTTTTTGGTACTATTGGATTCTTAAAAAATCAGGCATATATACCCTTCAAATCTACTATCGTGCAAATTTACCCTCCAAATACATATTAATTTGCCCCCAGATCTTCCACATTATTTATTTCTACTTATTAATTTTCAAATAATCTTATTATACTTCTAATTAAATTAATTAGTTTTATTAATTTATAATTAGAGAGAAGAAGAGGGAGACAGGAGAGGAGATGTGGGAGGCCTCCAAATTATCTCTCTCTTTATCTTATTATGAATAATAAGATTAATTAATTTAATCAGAGATACCATTAATTAAAACCAAAAGAATCATGTCTGAAAAATAAGTAAACCAAAATAGAGTGGAGTGATTTTAAATATAAAGATTAAAACTAAACTTACTAAACTAACTCGGGTTCTGAGGGAATTTTACCAAGGCCTTATCTAATTCGAATAGGTTTTACATCTGATTGTACTGGTCTGAGATCTGTTTT
Organism: Asparagus setaceus; assembly: GCA_012295165.1. Lineage (NCBI taxonomy): Eukaryota > Viridiplantae > Streptophyta > Magnoliopsida > Asparagales > Asparagaceae > Asparagus > Asparagus setaceus. The sequence continues at coordinate 41,475,420 of CM022705.1, read as the reverse complement.
ATAGTGTACTGGTCTGAGATCTGTTTTAGATTATACAACCCTATTCAGCTCATATGTTGCCAGTTAAATATTTTAAAGAAAAATTACAGCAAAGCTTCCTCTTATCAGTATCATTCTTTTTTTCCGAGAAATGCTTTATCTAAAAGTTTAACAATAAATCTCTCGTCCATTTATCATTAATGAACATTAGTTTTATAATAGCTTTTGATTCTTTAGTTGTTTAACAGACATTTGCGTTGAGAAATCTAAGTAATAATTATTAGATTTTGCTACTTCGTTCAAGATTTAATTTTTTCTTCTTTTTCTACTTTTTCTACTTTTAGACTTAGAAAATCTGTATTATGAAGTGCAAACATCTGCCTAGAGAACTATCCAAGTACAAATGTCCCTCCAAACTTCTGAAGACAAAGTTCCATTATAGACTTAAAATTATAATTGGCCGTCCTGTTTGTAGAACTGATTTTGTTGAACATTTTAGTGCGAGAGGGTTTCTTGGAAAACATGATGTAAATAATGTTAGAATTTTTAATTAATCATGGTATCTAAAAGATATATTATTTCTCTCTAGATAAAAATAGTTTATGATTGTCTTATGTGTAAACCCCTGATTGTTCGATGTAGTTTTGTGAAATTACCAAAAGTTTTAAATATATGTGACTAATTTAACAAAGATTTTTGTAAATCAGGTCTATATTCCCACATAAGTAAGGTGTCAAAGATACCGCAAAATATCCCCAAAACTTTCAAGAGTGCGAGAAATTCTTGAGTCGGTTTGCGCAAGGTGACGCGAGATTGCAATCCATGATTCGGATTAAAAGAACCCGGGAATGCGATGATACGCCCTAAAATCAGAACATTGTATCCTTGTGCCTATGTGAAAAAGAGGAAATTACCCTCACGACTTTGACATAAGGAAACTGAAGTCATAAGGTTTTAACAATCAACAAACCACAAAAGCATGAGAATTGTACATCATCCTTCAATCTTCCAACCTTGACCCCCTTCATCATGTGGACTCACATACAATATTTGAATAGACCTCCATAAATTTGTGAGATTTACAGTAATTTGCCTTTAAATTGTCAGGACTTCGTCTTTACTGGGCCCGACTACGAATTATGCACCCAAAAAAAATGACCCCTAGGTGTTCTACAATAAATCGCAAGTCACAAACCGATAATATGTCTTTTTACACCGAGAAAAAGGAAGATGTTATTCAATCACGGAAAAAGAAATAGTTCAAACTATAAATTTAGTAGAGAACTTTTGTTTCTAATGTTTAGACTGACACCTAAAGAAGGTTAAGTGGTATTTTTAAAGTTTACCGGGAGTTTTCTTAAAATTCGTTGAACTTAAAGAGGATTTTGTGAAATTCGCCCTTAAATTCTTATCAGTAATCTATAATCTCATCTAAGTACAGATGTTTGAAGAACAAACCTTTGCCCGTCTTAAAGTCCCCAACCGAGGATCGAGAATTTTAGTTTTATATTCTAAGGGATCGAGGATTTTAGTTTTATATTCTAACATATGCCCCCACTGGTGTCAAACTTTTTTTAAAACCACTTTAAATTCATAGCGGGTGGGATTTAAACCTGAGGCTCTAATTAATACCATCTTAAAGTCCCTAACCATTACACCTCAACTCCGAAGTTGTGGTGAGGATCAAGGATTTTAGCTTTATATTCTAACAACCAGAAATTAACAATTTTATTGACAACCATAAAGGAAAGAGCATTTTTGTCGATCCTTATTAGATGAAAGAGTTTAGAAAAGGATATAAATGATGAAGGTCTCTTGTAATTTACTCATAAAAAGTAAAGGCGGAGAGGAAACTAAGGCAAAAGGTCCCGGGAAAAAAGCAAGTTCCAGGGTAAGTATCAATCAAAGACACGCAAGCCAACAAAACAGCCCAATATCAAGCACGGGGAGAAATACCCAACAATGATACGCAATACTCTCGCACCGACCGCGCTCTCGAGCGCCGAACACATGAGTAAAGCGGACTCCTACTACTGCCCGCCGTCTTCTTCAAAACCGGTGCACATGCCACGTGCCAGGTCCACTTAGCCCACGCTCGCAATTTGCCTCCCTATAAATTCTGACCTCAACGCTCCCTCCTTCGCATCGCACCATCGGATTGATTGACTTCCCCAAGTTTAATTATCAAGTTTCACAATGGCCCCCGGCGTTAAGTCCCTGTCCATTGTAGCAGTGATCCTGTTGTTGTCGTCGGCCGCGGTTTGGGCACAGGAGGAGGAGGAGGAGGAGATGGTTATGGCGCCTGCACCGGCCCCATTGGCGGGGTGGGCAACTAAGCTCCCGGCGTCTGCTGCCAATGTCTTGTGCTCGCTTCTTTTAGCCATCATTGCAGGATGTTTGTACTAGTCGGATATGATTTAAGTGTTTTTTGAGTTGTATTGTTAGTTTGGGTTAGGATTGAGACTGGAGAAGGAGCTGAGTTACAAATAAATGGTAGCAATGTTATTTGCTATGTACGCTTATCATTGATCGACTTAGTTGTCTTCTGATATTTATTTTTCCGCTGCGAAGAATTTTTGGCCGCAGTGAGTAGGGGGTGCAAACGGACCAATATATACGGATTAGATATAATACTTATTAATTACATGTCTCTATAATGAAGATTCATATCCATATCAGTTAGAATTGAATACGATAAGAATCAAATAAGAGAGAATATATACAACTACTAACGATAATGAGGAGAATAGATAAGATTGAAAATTATAATTGGTCATATGACACAACTTCTTTTCTTTTTTTTTTTTTTTTTTTTTTTGTTTTGTTTTGTTTTGTTTTGTTTTGTTTTGTTGTTGTTCTTGTTGTTTGGGATAGAAGATACAAGAAATTTCTAAATATTACTCAAATAAATGTCATTAATATGTTTGACATTTCAAAAAATAAAATTAGATTTTGGAGGCTAAACTACCATACTGGTATTTAAAATAGACGGTATTTACCACTTTGGTATTTAAAAATGATCCAATGTACTTTTGGTATTTAAACTGTGTAAAAGTGGCAAATAAGTACACAAACTTGTCAACGGTGAATTCTTTGGCGGAAAATTTCTTACACCCCCCTGAACTCTTAAATTTTTGTATTTACATTCTTCTCCTTCAACCTCTCCAAACTTAAATTTTCTCTACCCCTTTACCCAATAAGACCCTTCTTCAACCTCTCTTTCTCTCTCATCACTGAAGCCCCCATCTTCTCACCCTAATCTAAACAAGGAGCTGATCATTTAGATTAAGGTTTGGATTTGAATTGGGGGAGGTTGAAGAAGAGGAGGGGGAAGAGAGAGAGAGGGGGAGGGAGGGGGGGAGGAGAAGGAGGGTTTTATTGGGTAACTGGTAGAAAATTTTGAGTTTTGCAAAGGTTGAAGGAGAAGAAGGATGTAAAATACAATAAATTTAAGAGCTCAGGGAGGTGAAAACAAATTTCCGCCAAAAATTCACTGCAAACGAGTCTTTGTACCTATTTGCCACATCTACACAATTTAAATGCTAAAAAGACGACGGAGCATTTTTAAATACCAAAATGGTAAATATAGTCTATTTTAAATACCAATCTAGCCAATTTTTGGATCATCAAAATTGATCTCACATTTATTAATGTAATTATCAAAACAATTCCAACTGTATGATTGATTTTATATTCAGATATGGATCTGAATATTTCACTTACATTTCCATACTTGTATAAATTTCCTATCAAATGTAGAATCTAGTATCCATATTCATATCCTATCGGATGCGGATATATTTGCGAATATTTTTAAACGTTTTGCAACCCTAGTGGTGAGCATTTCATGAGAAATTATTCTTCTCTTTTTTTTATCCTCAACAAAAAATGTCATGCGCTAAGACTTTCAAAATCCAATACCTTATTAAAAACAATTTAATTTAAAAGGGATTTCTGCCAGTATCACCCCCAAATCTAACATTGCAGATAAAAAGAAAAAAATTTATCTATTTGCTACTTTACCACTACATTCCTTAACATTGAGCTAAAAGTATTTACACTGTTAAGTTTTTGACAGAGAAAGGATTAAATGACAAAAAGTTCACCCTTCATTCCCTCCTTCCTCTCTCTCCCTAACCTACCTCATCCCTCAAACCCCAACGTCCGTTTGTCATCTAACCCCATGCGAAACTAGCCCCATTTGAACCCCTCTCTCTCTCTCTCACGGTTCACCCTTCATTTTGCTTTCCAGCCCATCCGAATGACCAAATGTAACTTTTTTGTTCTCTCTAGTCTTAGTTTGGAAATAATTTTCATTTTAACAAACTATGAGGCTATACCTAGCGTATTCCTTAGCAGTTTAATCCAAAGTGGAAGAATACAAGGCCAAATTAGCAACTAGTCAGATTTGAGGAATAAATCTGCAAATAGAGTAGGTTGCAAAACCTTTTAAAATTTGACTGCAAAAGTTGCCCAAAAAGCTTAAAGCGAATGCAACAAACATGCAGATTTAGAGATTGAGGTACGCTTAACAAATGCAACAAAAGAAGCAAAATGTCAAACAGAAGTAGTGACCACTACCAGCAGCGGCGCTTCAATACTGTTTTGATTCTCCATACAAGGTAACGCATGTAATCATCCAAGAAAGGTCGAAGAGCTCACTGATCAAAATTCACCATCACCACCGTCTTCAACAAGCAGGCAACTCATTATCAAACAAGATTAGACGCATAACAACATGGCTCATAAATTTGTTATGCTTCTTTGGGTCCATAAATTCCTGATGTGTCGCAAAACGAGTGAAGAACTTTCATGGATACAGAACCAGCTCCTCCAACTCATATTCCAACAGTAACTATTGACCACACCAAGAAGCATTAGCATGTCCAATGATGCAATGACTCTTCTGATGTAATTTTACTGCATTAAAATGTCTGTGATCACTAATTAGTTCCCAGGTAAAAGTCGAACTGGAAATCAGTTCATTAAGAGAAGGCTAAATACTAATCCTAAATACATCAGGGGAAAAAATAGACTATTGAATCAAGTAGAATTCTGCTCTTCTCCTCTTTTTCAAGTCACTGATTCTGGCATTCCCAATTTGCTAGTGAAGGGAAAAAAGAGAATCCAAACTGCAGCATGAGATTAATAAAAACATCCAAAACTTAGGGTCAGTCTAGAATTGCTGGAGCTTATAATAACTTGCTTATAAAAGCAACTTATATAAACTGCTGAAAATAGCAGTTAGGTAATCAAATATCAAAAACTGCTTAAGAAGCAAGTAAAGTGTTTGATAGAACTGTGTTTAATTATCATTGTGAAAAGATAAAAGGTATATATGATATATAAACTTTAAAAAAAAAGCAGAAGCTGCTTTTAAAAGCATCATTAAGTTGCTTCTAAAAATACCCCCTTAAAAGCAAAAACAGTTTCAATAAGCATGCCAAAAATATTTTCACCAAACATCATTATAAGGTGATTCTTGAAAAAATAAGTAGAAACACCCTAAAAAGCACTAACAAACTGGCCCTTAGTCCCCTGCTAAAATTTTCACACAGATCATGGTTGTCTCTAAGGTATCAAACTCGAGTGATCCCTTGATTCTAACTCGCAAGCATTCTCCAGTCATCTACAGTCATACTTACAAATGGATTGGCTTATAACTCACAATATCCCTGCAATGCCATACTTCCGAAGAACATCCTTAAGAATCCTCAAATTCCAATTAGACAGCCATGAAAAAGTGATGATCCAAAACAGGTTTATGTCTCACAGTTCTTAGATGGAAATTGTTCTAGTCCTGCTTTACTTAAACCCCCAACACTACTGACTAAAAATAAAAATGGTTCAAGAAGTAAAGGCAGAGAGGGAATCCATGACAAAGGAAGCGCACATAAAATGCCAAATTTCGGATACTACTTGCATCACATAAGTACCAGAATATAAGAATGTAGCTTGTCGGTCCATCTTACACTAAAGTCCAAAAATAATTCAAATAGAAATCCATAACTTCTTCCAACTTCATTCCATTGACAACTGAAATTACAAATGGATAGTTGCCACGATGCAACCCAATAAAACCGGGGCTTAACAGAAACTAAGAAGAGGAGGAAAGTCCTAATAAGGGAACCTTATATACATGAGGAAATCAAATTCAGTTACTATTTGTGTCAGGTAAGTAGCATAATATAAGATTGTAGCTTGTCAGGTTCACCTTATCACAGAGTAGGTAAATGGTTCAAATCAACTTCGGTACTTCTTCGGGCTTCATTCCCTTAAGGAATCCCTCCTCACACGTCAGTTTGGAAGCAAAACTTCTAAGGGACAGACTTCCTGCCTCCATACTTCCTCCCAGAAACCAAACATGTTCCCTGCATGCAAACACTGACTGTATCCATCAATAGTAGGTTGGGCTAAGTACCGATACAAGTACACAACTAAATGCTAGAAAGAGAAGTTCTGACGCCATCTCCAGTAAGCAATTTTAATTTGTGCAACCTAAGCCGTGGCAATGCCCGTTTTGCGTTTTCCCTAATTAATACACCTAAACTCAGCAGTAAATGACTCATAAATTTCCAGAATCATAGTAAAATTTTGAACAGCCTTCTTTTCCATCAGATAGATCCCCATGTTGAAAAGAGAGAATGAAAAGTGTATCAAGATTGCGCATGCAGAAAATCAGGAAAACATCAGCAAAGGATGGGTAATCAAGTGGAACTCCTAATATATACATCCCTCATTGGACGCATATTACCTAGCGCCCCTCTTGTTTTTATTGTAAACTGGATCAACTAAACCAGTCTATGACCCAGAATAAGATACCTAATTTACTGCAAATATTCGGGGATGCCTACAGGAACCCATTTCTTCAGCTTTACTCAAAGTCATCTCCTCTATTAATTAAGAGTTATTATATCCCTTTAGATCCTTCGTCAATGTTCCATTAGATTTATGTACATAGTCTTTGCTTCATCAACTACGAGAATCACCACTCGTCTAAGTTGCACGGGTACAGGTGCGGGAAGCAAATTAGTAAAAGGTAGGGTAGGGGGCCATGGCTAAAACTCATGGGTTATAATCATAGTTCTAAGCTATATATGTAAATGACCGTTTTAAATCGTAACTCTTGAGGCTAAAACGAACTTGAACCTTATCCAACAAGTTACAAAAATGGATGTGAAGTGTATAGGATATGTATTCAAGAAGTGTATGACGAGTGTCTTAAATTAAACGTGCATTGTATAATTCAGTAAAGGTCTGAATAAATATATGCATATATGTAATGGGTTTCCAAGAAGTGTCGGGTACGGGTACATGTACAGGTATGACACGTGTCAGCTATGGCTCCATATTAGAAGTACCCAGGCAACATAGCCACTCGTTGAGGCCACACTAGTAATGCTACAAAAGCAGCTCTCAACCTTGCAATGTCACTTCCATTCCAGAGAGAAAAAAATCTACTCAATGAAGTTTTTAGTTCTTCCCATGATCACATTTCCTTAGTAAATTATGTTCATAAATTAAATTACATGTATTTCATTTTTGAGTTCAACCTGGTGATTTTAAAACTTGTCAGATCTCTCTACACAATCAATCACTGCAATATCATCAGAAAACAACATGTAATATGTGACTTCATATTGATTTCTGAATCACATCAATGCAAATAAAAACTTCATGTTCTTAATCACACTAATACAAACCAATTCATGAGCATGATAAGATAAAGGCCAAGCCAATAGACGAAAATGCTTACAAGACACGAAGGATGAGTATAAAAAATAATTATACATGAAGCATAGTGGACAAAGTTCCTTGCACATCCTTTATCTATCTAACAGATCATTCTTTCTACTACATTAAGGACTTCTTTATGGTCAAGTTTCTACCATTCCGTCAGAGTTTCGAGCAAAAAGGCATGACAAGAGATAAAAGTTACATGACTTCCACACACCATTGAAGCAATGTAACCCTGCATACTGACACGTCTCATAGACAACACCCAACAGTTAACTTTCTCTAAGACAGCCAAGCTGATTGGTTTATGATTCTTAATTTCAGTGGTTACATGTCAAATGGATTTTTCAGTCTTCTAATTCGCCGTCTAAAAGATATTTCATTGTAGTCACAAAAAGACAGAAATAACCACGAGCATACTGATCTCAGTTAAGATGCTACTGAAACATAAGTGTTAGTTACAATAGTCCAGTTTCCAACCACAGTAACTGCATATCAAAAAAGTGCAAGTTGGAACAATTCTAGAAAGTGAAACAGGATGTTGATATTGCTTAAAAGTTATTTTCTCTGCAAAATACTCTGAATTTTCCAAGAGTGATTTAAATTGGAGTCAATTAAGACAGAACATCATGCAATCTGCCACTCCAATATAGGGTGTGTTTGGTTACGTATAGTTGGAACCCCATGTTTGAACACCTAACTTTAAAAGTGTTGTTTGGTTAGATATTGCAACACTAAGAGGTTGCCGTAACAACAAAATAAGACAAAAATAGAGGTGTCGTAACAACACTCAAATTCAAGAGTGTTGCAACACCATGAGTTGGAACACCATCAACATTTGTTACTCTAATTCCTCCTAACCAAACACACCATAAAGGTGCAGCAAAGAAACTCTTACAAAAAAAAAAAATTTAAATGAGGACATAGATGGTGAATGTAAACAAATATCTTAACAGAATGCTTTGAAAGATGATCTTTCCAATCAAGATTTCAGGTAGATTTCTAGTTTCTCAGCATGTTCAGCATGTCACTAGAAAAAGAACTAGATTTACAGTAGGTCCTACTGATCAAGACTGAGGAAAATATACGCCAAGATGCCCAAACTATTCAATGATCAAAGTTCTCAGATATCAAATTTCAAATTCATTAACTATAGTTGGCAATTTCTCAATGTTCATTGCTCAAATACCATATCCACCATCAGTTCATATATGAGTATATCATAAAATGATCCCAATGCACATAAAATATAACAACAACAAAATGTGAGGCTTAAAAAAGAACAAATTATATATTTCTCTCTCTTTTTCATGTTAATACATTATATCATGTCCTTTATTTTCATCCAACTCTCACGTCAAAAATGATACGAATTACAACAACATTGAGTCCAAAAATGTTGGTCAATCGATGAATAACCAATAACGGCCATCTAGTCAAAAACAATAATCTGAAAGCAAAGAATCAGAATAGAAAAACCTGAACCAGGATCAACTTTGAGCTGCTTCAACAGCTGTTGCTTCTGCTGCATCTGCTTCAAGCTTCTTCTTATTCTTCTCAATTGCTGCTGCTACCTCTGCCGGCATATACTTCTCATCATGCTTCGCCAACACCTCAGTTGCCTTGAAATAACAATCTTCCATCTTTGCCTTATCTGAAACCTTGTGTCCTCCTTTACCCACTCCCTCCTCCCCCTCAAACTTTTTCACAAAACCCTCAACCACCACTGAATGTCCTTCTCTAAATAAATCAGGCAGCGAACCTTCATACCTAAAAATGTATATTCCTCAAAAAATCAGCAACATGAATGCTCCAGACTATATACTTTTCTAACTCTTAAGTTGGTTTCCATGGGGACAATTAGTCTAGGAACTACATGCAACCTATAACATTTCTATAGGATATGCTAGAAAGTAGAAAGTAGTACACACTTACTCAAGAAAATTGTTAATTCCAAGACAGTTGGGCCTCTGAAATTAATAGACATTGTACAGTTCACTCAAGCTCTTTTCACCCGGTGAGAGATCCTTCTCAATTTAGATTGAAAAGCTAGAATCTTCTTACTTACTAGTGATTCAATGTAAAGAATGTAAGGTTTTCTAAACTTGGTGGAACAACAATTGCTATTTTGAGAATCTATTTCAAGATTAAGACTCGCAATTATAAAATTAGATAATCAGGAACAAAATTACCTTAAGGACTAAATTACCTTAAAAATATATCAACAATTGCTTAAAATTGGTGGAACAACAATTGCTATTTTGAGAATCTATTTCAAGATTAATACTTGCAACTGTAAAATTAGATAATCAGGAACAAAATTACCTTAAAAATATATCAAAATTTCAAAATACCAAACTCAGTAACCAGTGAAAATTTCGGTCCATCTTTACACTATGTTTCTCGATATAAATTGGTATATAAAGCTTTAAAAAAAAAGTCATCTTTTTTATACCTGACAAGAATATCGGTAATAAGATCGGTGATGACAAACTCCATCTCCGGCGAGCTGGAGCTCGGATGAACGACGCTCCCCTCAAGAACAAGCCCACCCAATCGAAACTTGGTCCTCGCCGGATTCTCCTTGTACTTCTGCATAGCGTCCGTCGGCGTGATGTAGAAAACGAGCTGATCCTGGAAATTGGCGAGCACAATGACAATGAATCCTGCGACGCAGCTGAAGGTGAGAGCGTAGGTCCAGAGGCGGCGGTTCTGCAGCTGCCTCGCGCGCGCGCCGATGTCGGCGGGGCGCGGCCGGGAGGGGGATCGGCGGGTGGAGAAATGGCGGAGGATGAGGGGCTCCTTCAGTTGTTGGCGGAGGAGAGGATTGAGGGGAGAGTTAGGGTTAGGGTTTAGGGGTTGGAGGTGGAATTTGGAGGAGCGGAGGAGAGGGGAGAGGTGAGATCTGAGGCGAGAGTTGAGGATTCGTGATGCCATTGAGATAAAGCGAGATGAAGAAACCCTAGAATTGGTGTTGATTGATCTCTGGAGAGGAGATTTTTGGGATTAGGGCTTCGGGAGCAAAATTGAAGAAGGGGATGGAGGAAGCAGTCGGCGGTCGATGGTTGGCTTGTCAAGCACGACAACCGATTGCTCCCACGAGTCTCATAAAAACAGGTTTTCAAACCCGAGAAGTTTCTGGGTGGGTAAAATCTTGATTAGTATTTTTGTTTTTTTTTTTAATAAACTGGTTATCAAATCAAACGTTGCTTTATAATGCTGTATTCAGTATTTGTCTGACAGAGTTACCATGCGTATTTATATGCCGACGGTCAAGGTAAAATTGCCAAAACTCAACTAGAATTCACATGTAATGATTATGAGGGTGTTTGCTAGATTTTATTTTCAGAAAATTATAAGCTTTGTTAGTTTCTAGTAACTTTTTTATTTTTATGATAAAAATTTATAGAAAATATATGGCTAGAACAAGTGTTTGCTTAGTGGAATCTAGCTTTATCATAAGCTAGTTTTTCATGAGCTTGGGAATCTAACATTTTCAAACGGACTTAGAAGTTAGCTTAGTTAGGCTGTAACTTAACATGTAGATATTAAAAAGCTAATTTAAAAATTATTATTAGCATGAAAATAAGTCTTCCAAACACGTTCTATGTTGAAAGCTATGGAAGGGTTTCTTCCGTTGTTGGAGTTGTTGGAGAGTTATTCCTCCATGTTGGAGTTGTCAAAGGAAACATCAAAATCTCGAATCATGTATAAATTCTTGAGCCTAACAATCCAAGATTCAAGATTCCTTCGATGCACCATTGGCATTATGAATATGAACTAAGACGAAATAAATCACCATTGATATTATGAATATGATTGTAGAAAACATTGATCCACTAACATACGTCCTAGAGGTGAAGCCCATAAAATGGAGAACTCAAAGCGAGCCTAAAGAGCAAACAGAATGATAAAGAGGTCGGGGAATTATCCGAAAGTCATAGTACTAAAGGAGGTGAGGTCGTAACATGACCTTCGAGCTCCTAATCTCAAAGAAGACTGGAATGTTTAACTAGCAACACAAAACGTGAACAAATACAATGAAACACTGCAAACAAGAAGCATTACAGATGTTGGAAACAATCAAATTTGCAGCAATCTAAGCTTGTACTGCCAAAAATATATAATCACAATGACTTTATCCCAATACAAGATTTTTTTTTTCTCCTTTTTTGTAATAAAATATATCAAAACTTAATCTTGCTTATAGCGTAATCATAAAAAATAAAAAAAATCAAGGTTGATATGTATGATGTTTAACGTCCAGTCATGCTATTTTGGCATGGGGAGAGTTGATATGTATTCGTTACAGAACAACAAAAATTAAGTAGGGCCCCAGAGGCTCTGCACTCCCACTCGTCCTTGACTTTACTTTTTTTATTCAAAATGTTCTGAACTTAGCATGTTTCTTTCTGTTTTTTCACCTGTATGGCTTTTTTTTAGATATCAATAAACATAAATACAATCTCCAAACTTATGCATGCCCTGCCCGTTCTTTGGTTCTTTTGTTTTGGCTTCCAAGAATTATTCTGCAACAAAGCACAGCATGTAAATGTCCAGAAAATAGTTCCAATAAACTTTTAGAAAAAAAAAAAAAAGAAACAACGACAAGCATCAATAATTGCAATTTCAATCCCTAGTAAGTAGATGAACTGATCATGACATTTAAGCCCATGCAATATCGACGACTCTTCCCCTGGACTAGGGAATAATCTAAACAAAGAGGTAGATTTGTCGTAAAAATATATTTCTATCGAAGCCAGAAAGAAGCAAAGTCGAGCTAAACAAAACAGCATTTGCGATAAGAGATTTTGTTGTTAAAAAGAAACATACTAATTAGGGTTAATTGCACATAAACCGCCTGCAATACAGGGATGTACCACTTGTGACACTTAATCTTTAAAATAGACATACATCCCTGAGAGTCCTTTAATAAAAAAAATTAAAAAATAAAAATAAAAACACTTTTCCTCTCAGGAGGTCTATCTACAAAATAAATCCATCTCTCCATTCCTCTCTTCTTTCTATCATCTTTCTCGCCCCCATCCACCCTCTCACCCATCACCCACCCTCTTACACATCCATCCACCCTCTCTTTCACTCACTGTCCAATTTGATATCAAGGTCATTTACAACTTAAATGGTTGCAAAAGGACTTGCATAGGAAAAATATATCTCAATGGGACAGCATCCTAATGCAATTCAGAGTTGTGTTATTCCCAGGGTGACCTAACCGTATATCAATTTGAAGAGCAGACTGAAGATTCTTATCTCCAGGTATTGATCACCGTGTTGTTTGACAAGTTCACAACCCGCACCCCTAATGTTTAATCCATAGAGAATAATCATGCTTGAAAAGGAGATGACCCCAGGGCTCTCTTTTTTCGTGGCTTTGCAACATACTTGCTGTAGGCAACATGTTATTTGGAATGAATTATGATGCTAACCAAATTTGTGTCAAAAGTGGGGATAAACTTTTTGAATGAAAGCTTTCTTTATGGTGTTACTATAGAAGAATTCATTATTAACATAAAGGCAAGCATGATCATCATCATTAGTGTCTACTCTGATGGTTAGAGATATAACCTTCGATATATGACACAGGGTCATAAATAGAGGTTGATCTTTTCACCATTTTGAATGAAAGTGTCAATACCAGGAGCTTGGACGGGTATTAAGACCATATGCTATTCTCAGTCCAAGTACTGCATGAAGGAGTCACCATGGAGCCACGGATAATTAGACAGTGGTTTGGTTTCCCATGCATAAAAATCTTACATTTTTGTTAAAGTTTTTGTATTGAAAAAACCTTTTTGTAAAAGATAAATCTTGTTATGCCGATGGTCATCATGATTGATCATGATGATTTATTTGTCCAAACCATCTTTGTGCAGAAGAAGTCAGTATGTATTCCTTTTTTGCCTATAGGCCTTGCATTTGATGCAGCCTTCTACTGCGTTTGAGCTCTGAAATAATGTTTCTGATGTGAAGTCAGTTAAGATTCAATCCTTCGTTTTTCTCAAGCTTATGTTGTATTGCTTGTGCAACAATCTCCATTTATGCAGTTCAGAGATTTCTGACATGCATCTAGTCTTTCAAGTACCAGCATAGAAAGGACAGAGGAATCAAGAGAAAGAAAATTGTTTTGCAGAATAGACATCCTGAGGGTAAAAAACTCAAAAACAAGTCACTGGGTGTGTATGTGCCTATTTAAAAGTCCAAGGATAATAAGTGGAATATCCCATAGGGGGGGTTGTAATTGAAATTAACCCTAATAAGTATCTGTATAATATATCAAGCTACAGTGGGTAAATTATACACAAATTACAGCCTAGATGCAACTAATTCACCCTCACATCAATCTTTGGTAGAAGTGGTCTATAATTAGCCTACGGACCCTCAAGTTTGCGCTGGATGCTTAGGTATTTTCGGGACCCGACTAAGCAACCTGCTGCGGCTAATTGGTGCATAAGTAGGCCACTAATATTAAATAGGTAATCAAGTTGAACATGTACTAGGGCTTTTACAACATAATTGGTGGACACATGAGACCTCTCAGTTTCATTCTGGATCAACCCCCAACCCCACCCAAAATGCTGTCATCAAACAATGCCACAAAAGCTGAAAGTTGTTTGTATATCCAATTTAACTTTATGATCAATCAGCTCTCAAACTTATATTAAAATTCCAGTCTTCTTCTTTCTCTCTCCACTCACATTCAGCTTTCTCTTCCTCTATTGTCCTGGTCATTGCACTCTGTCTAAGGCTACAACTATCACTATCTCCGCGGTACCTCCATCACATTGTTATTCCTCCTGTTCTCCACCTGTTCTTAATGTTACTGCATCACTGCTGAAACTGAAACTCTTCTTCTCATTAAAGTTTAATGTATTTTTCTGATTTTAGGTATTCAATATCCATTTCTAAAAAGAAATTTCAAAGTAAAATCCTAAGCAACAGCTAGGTGCCTGGGCACTTGGCGCCTGAAACTCTTCTTCTCACTTCGTCCTGTTTCTGTGTTTCTCAGGTAAAGAAGCGATACACACGGTTTGCATTAAGTAGATTTATGCAAATACCAGTTGATCTTATGTTGTCCAGAGCCCCGTAACATATCATGCATAACATAATCGATTCACTAATGTCATCTAATTGTGCCTATTCTTCTTGTCATCCTTGCTACAGTATCCATATGTACAGATGGATCAGAAAATGAATATAAACTAAACCGTTATAAAAAGATAAGCAAGAATAGTGCTATGTTTGCGCTAATAAGGTAAACTCTCCTCCCGCAAGCATAGATACATGAACAAAGAAATAAAAAGTAGAAGAAATAAGGTTATAACCATTCCAGTGTTGACCTCATCACCAGTGACATATGCTGCCAAGTAGATGTGCAGGAGACCAGGCAGAATTATTCTGCAGAAAGGATAAAGGGCATAATCCCTGGCCATATTATTAACCCTGACAAAAATAAATAAATAAGTCAAAGAAAACCCTAATTCAGGAAAATGGAAAAGATCCCAAAAATGCAGGCTGAATAGGTCTAAAGAACCAACTTATGCACTAGCACAGTATCATTTCATTACATCATATTTTAACATTAGAGGTATTTGAGAACATTGATTACTTCTGACAAACCTACTGTGGTATAGCTTTAGACAGCATTACCTGAACATGAAGACAGGGTTACCAAGTGTCTGACTGTCCTAAAGTGTTTTGACAACTTTCAAATACAAGAACATGGGGAAAGGGGTCTTATACATACAATCTGTATGTTTGTGCGTGCGTATTTTTATCCCATACATAGAGGAGCCACATTCAGGTAAAGCCTGCATCCTTGATAAGTATCGAAGGCAGTGCACTTACAAAATAAACAAACATCTGCTTCAAAATGCTGAAGCAAAATCAAAACTGGTAATGTTGGTTCAAGCTACTACTTACAATTAAATTATAGAGGAATCATATGCTCCTGCAATGTTTAATCGGCTAAAAAAGTCGGAGAGCCTGAGATAACAAGATATAGAAGCTTGCATCAGAAAGGGAGCAATTACAATGCAATAGCACATCAATGACTTGAGAAGAAGAGAACCTAATATCTTTAGCAATCACAGTGTTTCCATCTTCGGCATCAAGGTGTCTCAGTGCCACTTGCTCTAGACTCCCATCTCTGTAAGCATGCTGAAATAAATAAACAAGGTATGCAATGTCAAGAAAACCATTAATCAAACGCCAGAGTAACCCAACAGTTTTTATTAATGGAAAAGCTCTGCAGTTCAGACAACTATTCTGCAAAAGATATTACAAGACAACATCAAAATTGATGTCACCAAAATTGAGTCACCTCAAAGTCCTCACTAACAAGCTTCAGCAATATCACTAGTTCAACAGAAATTGTGATATGAATGCATCCTTATATATTGAACAAATGAACAGTGTCATTTACTGGAAAGCAGACCTCTTAACCCATTTGCAAGAAAAAATTTAGTGTAATATTATCTAAAAAGCATGGCCTACCAAGACCTTTTTTTTTCCATAGACCAGAAAAATAGTAGCCAGTAAACTAAAAAATTGACACTCCGTTGTCCTTGTAAGATGGGGACCAGTAGCAGGAAAGCAATCAAAGGAGTCAAAATGAACTAGGCATCCAAAAGAATAAACAAGGACTACCTGACATTACGACAATATACAGCTATATAGATGACATTAAGTGAGTAGCTTTCAGCTTCAATTTCCTAAACCTCAAAGCAAATCACTTTGCCATTGTTAGCTTGGGCCATTGCTACAGTCTGCTTATAGAAGTCCAAAATCTCCGGACTTTCAGAATTTGTCTACTGAGAAATTAAATTAGTTACTGAGGACATAAGAGTAGCAGCACATTAGCTGTCCATAGAGAAAACTGCCTGATCTGGAAAGAAATGTTGGAAGAATCTCAAAGCAAAATGTTATTTGACTGGCACCACAGGATAATATATTGATGCAATTGCAATTGAAGGACATGAACCGCGTCAGTCCTCATTGCTTGAAGAATTTACCAAATTCCAGGATGTCATAACATGAAAAATCATCTCCAACATGCGGTCAACATTTTCATAATCTAAACTCTCAAGTTCATCTTATATAACTAGTTGAGAAGCAAGTTCCCTTTAGTTCCTCCTCATCTATGAAAAATGCCGTGGCCCGCATCTACAAGGCATATATAGCACTGACAGAATTGCTAAGACGTCAGGAGAAATTAATTGAATCTGATACAAAAATAAACATGTCCATCCTAGCATACACTTGTTTACATCAAACAACCCAATATCACAATAAGGCAAAACAAAAAGAGAATACAAATGAAACAGAAAAGATGAAAATATAACAGGCAATGCACGTCAACCAAAAATAATGGAACAGCCAGTAGCACAGGTACTATTTGCCACAAACTCAATGCATTTGACATGGATTATTGGCATTGAAGTAGACAACTGTTTCTAAAACCCGCTCCACCTTTTCTAGCTGTCCTCTCAATTCAGTTAAACTAAGTGGAAACTGATATTTTTCAGTCAAATGTACCAAAATAACATCCGTTGTTATCAAAGTAGCACCAACCTCTCAAAGGTGATGTATCAAATACTTGGACGCTCTGGTGTTTAATGGATACATGATGGATATTCTTTTTGATGCATGGGATCTACTGAATATAACATGCGCGCACGCGCACGCGCACGCGCACAAATTTGCAACGCACATAGATGTAGCATGGTTGTATCCAGTAATTGCAAGGTTAAAATCTAATTCGAATGGTGTAATAAAAATTCTATTTGATTAGTAGGTTAATTCCATTTATATATTTTGTTTAGTATCTTAAGAAAGAGTATAAATGTTCATGTAGCTAATGAATCAGAAAACTTGAAGGAATTTAATGTAGTCAATACATGAACATAACACATGCACACACATAAAATGCACAGGCCTATATGTATCAAAGATTTATTATAGATACATCATATAACCATTGCTAAAAAGTTAAAATCATAGGGTATGAAATGTGGGTCCACAATTCTATTTCATTTATGCTTTCAAAGAAAAAAATTCTATTTCATTTATAGATACATTGCACTTATATATTTTATCTGAAGAGTATGATCGTTCATCTACTTATAATTTAGAGAACAAGAAAAAAATTCACTATCTGATATAGAATTATATACACACATATATTTGTACATGCATTTATATATAAGTTTACATGATGTTTGGTTCTCCAAAAGTATTTAGGATTTACTCATCTACGTACCTACTCGTGTTGTATCCGTATTGAATCATATATGTGTACATATGTAATGTATGTTTATATAAGTTTTGCCGCGACCATTTTGCGCCATTGTCTTAGCCTTTCAAATTTCATCATATTGTAGTGCATCAATCTTAGAGTACCTAATCCCCTATCCGTGTTCATGCTTGATACGTTATAATCAAGCATCTTCTATTAATTACATATAACTTTTTTCTCTTGTCCATGATCGAGGATTTATGGATATACTTTTATTTTGGTATGTCAAATACCAGTCAATTACAAAGTGAAAATCATGACACAATCCTGTCTAAAAACTTTATCATGACTCAATCAATCAAATCCTAAGTTACATGGATCTAATACCTACCCTTTTCTTCTTTTGATATCAAATCGTACATACTTATAGTATTAAATAGTTAATCAGAACAAAAAAAAGTATGTGGTGCTCCGGCCAGTACTTAATCTCTAGGGTGTTTTCACGTAATCTGCCTGTTTCAGCAAATAAAAGGAAATTTATCTATCAATAACTATGGTATTGGACCGTCAAATAATGATTTTCTGTTGAGTTTGGACACTTGATCTCCACTTTTATTATGTCAATATTAATTACTACTATTGGAATCAGGGTTCTTAGTAAAAGGGACAATTATATGTCTCACGATCAAGGATATTTGAGTTTTGTCCCTAGATGATCCAGTCTTCCCGGATCCAACCATTCAGGTAAAGAATCTAAAATGATATGGTAAAGAATCTAAAATGATTTACCCTTTTACTTGTCCTGAAATATTTATGACTTGCCATCTGTGTAATATCAATTCTTTTTCACTATTTGCTGGCCAAGTCATCAGTTATGATCTCACAGGCAAGCACATACACATATTATTGACAAACTAAAGATCATGTAATACATCTCAGAGCTCTTATAATATATATGTTCCATAGTTCTGAGTTTATACATAACATATCTTCCTTTAAGTAGATTGCAGGAAATGGGGAAAGTGCAGATCAGATGTATTTCTGTAAGCTAGTCATCCTTTCAAATGAAAGATACTGGGCAGAAACACTAACACCCAAGAAATATTCCATTCCTCAAATAGGAGCATTGGACAGAAGATGCAATCCAATAGGGACATTTATCAACTATCTACAAAAGCTACAAAAACTTACAAGCAGGTTCAAGATTAAATGCAAGAGTTTCTTGAGCAATAAGATAGAAGAGTTAGCAATATAAGATAAAAGAGTTCAGGAGCACTAACTAGCTTTTAAGCAAGCTGATAAAAGCAATGCAGCAACTCAAAAGAACAAAACATAATCATGAACCAACATACCTTGTAGAAACAGCTAGTCCCAAATGGGCATGTCCCATTACCGAAGTCGAAGTATTTGCAATCAATAGAGCTGCCAAAATATCATAAAATATTAATCCACCATGAAAATTAACTGATTGTGAAAAGAGTAACATGGGGTTAAGCATGCAATAATGGTAGTTAATGATTGTCGGCTAATAAGAACAAGTATATGAACTTCTAATCACCCTCTATCATATTAAGCTGTTGACCACAGAAAGAGAAGAGAATCTATGGTCCCCAGGAACCCAACCTCAACAGAGTAACCCTATATAGCTAGGAAAAGTAAGCAAGAACCTCCTTTTCAAAGCATTGCGCTTTCGTGATCTAAAATATTGCTTGTTGTTCCCTCTATATGGTAGATCATCCAAAATCTCTAATCCACGTTGACTGCTATATCACATTGGTTGGGCTTGAACCAAGTCAAACACTCTGATCTTTTCAAGATGGTTGAATGGATTACAGATCCTGCTGTTGTTTCAACTTTTCAAGCAAAATAGTGTAAAGATGGAAAGATATTTATTCACACATAACCTCTTAGTTATCTTGACAATTGAAAATCTTATGACTCATATCCTTAAAAATAACAGCCAGGCCTTTCTCATACAGTATTATGAATATTTTAGGCCCAGTCTTATTATAACAAAGTTAAGATAAAGTGTTGATTCATAGCAAGTTCTACAGTTCAATAATAAAGTTAGCAAGTTGGAGATGAAGCAAATCTCTCAAAGACCAATCTCTTTAAAGAAATTTTAGTTCAGTTTTATTATTTAGTTTATTTTAAATTCTAATCTAGTTATGATTGGGTATGTTTTATTTGGAGTTGTTTTACTTTATTTTATTTATTTATTTATTTTGTTTTTGTTTTTTATTGGGATTAGAAATCCTAGTTCCTTTAGTTTATAAATATGCATCGTTATATTACTTTTTCTACTGATTGATGAATAAATTAGTTTTTGTTGAGATTGCAACTGAGACTCGTGCGATGCCAAAGGAGTGACTCCAAAAATCCAAAATCTGAACATCCTACTTCTTCGCTCATATGATGTTTGCCCAGCACATCCCTCATCAAAGTGATTTAAGTGTTAAAATGATAAGTGAAAAAGAACTTATATGCCTCTTTTTCTCTCAGCTACACAAGTTGACACATGGCTAATGAAGACGGAACCAGGCAATTTAAAGAAGTGTCCTATCAGCGAGAAAAACAAACTTAAGTGTCCTATAACATCTAATATCCACAAAACATTTTGTTCATTGAATTCTATCTAAGCTCATTGCCACAAAAAAAACTCCATGTTAAGACATATAATAAATATTTGAGTAGTTTTTATGTAGTTTCCTATCTATGGTCAGAGAAAATTCATATGTAATCATAAAAATTACCATCACCATGCTTTTATGGAGATTTTAGAAACTCCTTTATAATTATCCTCAATTTTCAATTTCTAGGGGAATCTTTTGAGTTTGAATTATTTATTTAAAGTAACTTCAATATCTGTCAAGTGATTATAAGAGCATAGAATGTTTTACAAAATTTCAAATAAATATAATAAACCTAAAACTCTGAATAATTGGTAAAATTATTTACCCAGGAACTCAGTGAAACTTGTAAAGAAAGATGGACCTTTTACACTCTTTTGATTCTCCATAAACAAACAAAGGGTAGGAATTAATTGGAAATATATCAGACATAAGGCCAATTATATGACCATGATTTTCAGAACCAACCTTCCCAGGTAGACAAGAGAATTCTTTCAGTGGTTCTAAAAGTAAAATTTAGGTAACATTACAAGAAACTACAATGATTCTTTCAGCACATATACAACAAAACTATGATGACCTTTTTAAATGTGTGACAACAACGAAATTGAACATGGTACAAGTTTTCACTTCATATATAAATCCTATAAGGTGTGAAAGGGAAGCTTTGAATTACGTTTTCCCATTTGTAAACTAAATTACAGAAAAAGAACCAAGAACTCATCATATATGAACAAAGTACCATTAACTTTCCATAAATTAGAAAGAATGTTTCTCCAAAATATTCAGAATAACAAACATTGTCAGCTATTAACTTATCAACTAATTTACTACTAAAAATAAGGAAATATTTCTCAAAGAGTTCATGAAACTGAAAAGAACAAAATTTTACTATATTAACTATAAATAACAAAAATGTTCCTCCAATTTATAATAAAATTGTCACTAATTTTATTTCTCAAAGACTTCATTAACATATAAGAAGGAAAAGTTTCTGCAATAAAAATTATCGCCAGTTTTATTTGTGCATTTAATTAATTGTCTGTAACTATATACGTTATTGAGCCTACTTCTTCTGTTGCTGTGGGTACTTCTACTTATTCAAACCCACTTCTTTTCCCACCAGTTGCTTCAATCCAACATCAAACTCATGGAGACCCAAACTCCTCGTATACCCCTGCTCTTTAAACCAAATTCATATTCCATTTAAAACTCGATTAAACTTCTCCTTAAAACTAAATTCTTTAAACCACTCAAAACGAATCAAAATTACTTCTCTTTGTGCCCACTTAAAACTGATGAAAACCTCTCTTTAAATCCACTATCTAAACCAACTTTTTGAGCTCAGTAAAGCCTGGGTAACATAGAATTATGGAAACCTATATGTCAAAAAAACGTCACATTGGGCACGAGCAAGACATGTAACAGACTCTTTAACAGTTCATGGTAAACAATGCTAAAATTTGGTACGAACAACAGAAAACAAGATAAGTAGTTTTAGAGCTACATTGATTGACATGGGAATCAAAAGCATAACAGAATTTGGAAAAATAACCCAGGATTTATGAAGGTCAAACAAAAGATAGCCTATGTTGAAAGCAATGCAAAAGGATGCACATTGATTGACATGGGAATCAAAAGCATAACAGAATTTGGAAGAATAACCCAGGATTTATGAAGGTCAAACAAAAGAAAGCTCATGTTGAAAGCAATGCAAAAGGATGCACGGTACAACCACTAGAAACTCTTCCTATCATTTATGAGGTACCCGGAATGTAAATATTCAAAAGGAAGACACATCCATGTATCAGCCAAAATGATTGTCCAGTATAAAAATAATCAAATGAAACCAAAGAAATTATAAATAGCAACATTGCAATGAATTCTTGTATTCAAGAAAAAAACGCAAGCCTAATAATCTCAGTACCATTTTGGATGATTTCTTCAATGATTACTTTTTATTTATTGATAAATACCAATCAAACAAAAATTAATTGTGTGTGCTTTATGATCGTTTAGTTTGTTTCATGCTCCCCATAAATGGGAAGTTCAATTGAAACTACCAACATAAAAATCAATTTTACAATCAGCCATTTAACACTATTCTATAGATGCAGTATTGAGGTGATCCAGGTAAGCCATAAGTTATGCAAATGAAAAGAAATATTATAATGTTTATTCAAGAAAGTAAAATTAATAATAGGTAAGTAGCAGGATACTTGAGCTTGTCTTTGTAGCTATTGATTATCTCTTGCTTTTCCTCCTGTGTGGAGTACCAAATAACACTTGGAATGACAAAGTATGATAGCTTTCGGCATATTGGACACGCCCTCAATGCAGAGTTGATATCCATGCCAGAGGCTGGAGAATTGCTACGCCAATTTCTGATACATGATATACAGAAAGGATGGTCACATTCCGAAAGCAATCCAAACTTCCTTTCTCCAGCTGTGGGTTTACCAAGAACACGGTCCAAACACACACTGCATTCTATCTCTTGACTCCGACTTAATGCTTCAAGACGTTTGCTATTTTGTTTGCATGTTCTAATATGGTCCTCTCTCTCATCAGGCCTATACGGGTGTAAGCAATGCTTTCCACAGATAGAACACAAATCACCATGAATGTGAGGACATCTCTCTCCATGAGGACAACTACCAGCAGCAGCAAATGAACAGATTGGTTGGTCAGCCAGACTGGAAGGTGCTACATAATGATCATCTATACTGTCTGGAAGCACATAAGCATCATGTTTCTCTGACCAAGCAGCTTCAATAGGAGGGCACATAGAACCACTCAGTGATGACTGCTCTATGGGACTGCTAAAACCTGATCTGAGTTCTCCGCTCAAGGAAACATCAGAAGTTAATTGAACAGAACCTGATGCTACAGGAGGGCGAAAATTGGATGATGACGATGCAGATGTTTGATGCCGAGAAACTTTGACATGTTCGTACCTGCACCGGCTACCGTAAGAGCATACCCCTTTCTGATAAAAGGTGCATATCTGCAATAATAGCAAAAAAGGTATTATAGTACATTGTATAGAGCAAAGAGCTAAAGTGAAAATAAGGTAAATAGAGTTTAATGATGTTACATTGTTGGCCTGGTCTTTCCAATCATGTGAAAACTCACAATGCTCCCCTTTCAAACATGCTCCATGTGCAAAGAACTTACACAGGACCCTGGAAGAGTTAGCAAAGTATATGAGAATCACAGACAAAATGACTATAAACAAAAAAAAGTACAGTCAGAATGTATCACCAAAAAGGACAAACATCGAATAGTCATGAGTGACAATTGCAAGAGAAAGAATCTGAATGTCAGGCACCATTAGTGCCAATATGCAAGATCATCTATAGTTTACAACTTTCACATAATGAAGAAACAATTTTTTTTCAGAAAGTTATGAAATTAAGACAAAGTGGAGCTCGGCACGAGAGCAAAGAGGAAATGAGGAACTCGGTAATGAGCCTTTCAGTGGGATGGTGTTACTTGTAATAATACATATATATACATAACCTACACATCCATGCATAAAGGTACAAAATCCATGTATGTAGGTGAGTATAAGTATGAACAAATAAATACAATATGTAAATATGTTAAGTAAGCACGTAAGTATACGTGTATGACAGTGTATCTGATTTACTCAACAGGTCCTAGATACATTAAGTATACTAGTTTTCACACATATACATGCAGAAAAACTATGATCTTACAAAAGCACCAACAGCGTTTCAATCAAGCCAGTTTGGATCATTAAACTGTTCCGAATACATCAACATTGTTCATCAAATTTCATAATAAAAAAGAATCCAACTTTAATCGAGAAACTAAAACCTCTAAATAAATCCTTCCTTTACCCAATTCTTAACATGTTTTCTAAATATGATGGGACTCAAAAACGACTACACATCCTCTCAGAGCCGCAACATGGGGGGGGGGGCAAATTACCAAATTGGTCTCCCTGTTTTGCACACGGATGGTCAGAACTGCCCACTCGCATGCGAGCGGTTCTGATAGGAACAGTACTCCTCAAAAACTATATAATATATGATAAGGAATTAACTTACACTATTAACGTTGGTAGTTTTCACTAATTTTAACCTTAAGAAAAATTATATTAATTGATTATCAAATATGTTAATATTTCAGACTTTATATTCAACAATTATGACTATTTGGATCTATGCTTATAATTTATCTATATTGTTCTGGTTTGGTCTTATCCAAGGTTAGGTATACTCTTAATATGAAGAAAAAATCATTTTCAAAAATTCGAGTCAAACTAAATGGCAAAGTTTTAGAAACAATAGGCGCTTCATGGGCCCAGTGCCTCAGAATCTAGCATTGCTTGGTGATGAATTTTATCCAAAAGAGAGGCACCAACACCTGATGTATTGAAGGAAACGAATAAGAGACAAGAGAAAGCGAAAAAAAGAGAGGTACAAGAGAAGAGAGAAAATCTAAGCACCGCATTGGGAGTTGAAAGGCACATTTCTGCTGCAATTGGAACTTGGAAGCACAGGAGAAAAAAGAATGGAGGTTGAAAATCATGAAGATCCAGATTAATTAAATAAAACTATATAACAATATAGTAAAGATAAATAAAGAAACCTACCCGGTGGACTGCCGAGCTACAAGTCCTACGACACAGGAGCGGGATTCTCTAAAAAGCCGACGGTCGTGGGTGGCCAAGAGGGCCCACTTGGAGACTTGGGATCTCCGCAGGAAATGCTGACTGCTTTCCATAAGAAATGGAATATTTCTCATGAAACAACAATCAACCTTTACTTATCTTTTAGGAATACTTGATAAGTGATAGTTTGGCGAATGCGAAAGCTGGGTGAAACGCAAATAAAAGAGAAAAGGAGGGCTTTCTCAAATAAAACCTCTAACCGCTCTTTTAGATTATTGGATTTAGAACTCAGGTTTTGACCCGACCGGTTTTAACCCAACCTGCTAACTTTTCACCCATTATTGTGCTTAAGTGGGACCTGATAAAGTTCAGAAATATGGCACAACTCAGTGGTGAGGATACTTGATCTATAGGTTCCATTGCCATGATGCAGAAGAGCTAATATCAGCCTGTTTTCAATTTCTATCCTTAATTTTATCACATTGAAGTTTGCTCTATATTCCAGATTAAAAATTATGTTATTTGATTCCCATCTTACTCATTTCTTCTCTCCTTCCTCCTCCTAGATCCCCTAAAGTCATAAAAACTTCATTTAGCTCAAGTCTTTCCTACCATAATCTAGTAAGAGAAGTTTACATAGCAGCAGTATCAAAACATCATCATACATCCCACCAGCAGACTCTCTCTCAAGAAGAAAACTCGCTTAATCCTTTAGCCTTCCTACAAAAGTTTATCATGCATCCTCTACACCTCTCTCTCGACCTCAATGAACGACTCCTCATAATCGAGAAAAGTTGAAAGAAAGCAAATACGGTCAATGCAAGTTACAAAACAAGAAAATAAGTTGCCTTACGAAATAATCATTGATGACAAGTTCCTAATCAAAATTAATCATCAGAAATCAATTCTAAATCGTCAGTTAATACCCATCATTCAGTTCCACTTGTTGTAGATTTGTAGTTATTCAACAAGTCCTTGACCCTTAGAGATCACGAACCCAACCTGGTGTTGGTTGAGGCACTAAACTGAAATTGTCCATATTACGAAGCATAATGGACTAGAACTCTTCCTTGATTGCATGCCTCATCTAGTGGCATTTTTCAATTGCATCAGCTTGATAGAGACAAGACTTTCTTTCATGAAAAGTTAGTGATATCCACCTAATACCAATGGTTTTCTGATTGACACTGCTGTCAGTGAAATTACAGACCCATCACCACATGTAGTGAGATGAATGGATGCAGATCATAAACATGCATCTACTTTTGCCTCCATGAATGACATGATTATAGGACCATGAATACCTCCACAATCGTTTAGCTAGTTGGTGTCTAGATGTGGACTAGAACTTCCGCAAGTCAATATTTGTATGGTGAAATCAAAGTGGCTATAAACAAAACAAAAGAAAAGTGCTTGCTAGGTTGTACAATAGACGCCTTCAAAAACACAATTGTCCAACTATCAATTGGATCAGTTCCATTAAACAACCAATGATTACAGTAGCGGACAAAAAGATGAAGATGATGTTGAGAGATTATTGACATAAAACTTAACGACTCTGAAGATCTGTTCCATTTTACTAGTCACTGCATGTTCATATCAACATAAAGTATTGTACCGCCTTCAGAGCTTTGCTGTTCCACAAAAATTGTTTCCAAATTGGATGTTGGGCAAATATAATCCCGAAACAACCAACAGCAGTGGACTTGATGAGCTGCTACTTATTATTTAAGAGACTCGTGATAGATTAGGTCACCTCTTAATTTCACTGTTGAGATGACCTTGCATGAAAAAACAAACAGATTCCATTTTCTTAGAATCATGTAATAGGAGTATATAAAAGAGCTAGGACTTGTAATAGGAGTATAATCAATTGTGACTTAAGAATCAAATTAACGAAAACCCTCTATCTTGTAAAAATCTTCATCAAAATTAGACAATCTCACGAGGTAGACAACAATCACGAACAATTTTCAACCAATACGAATCATACAATCCAACAACAATCATCACATATATCAAAATCCATGGAATCACACATTAAAACTCGCATCACGGCGATCAGAAAAGAACAGTTATCGAATAGAAATCAAGTTAACAACTTTAAATCGGAAAAAAATGATAGAATGATAATATACTTGGTCCTGGGCTGATCTCTGGCAGGGAAACGACTGGACGGCATCGGATCAACCGATACGAAATCGATCGGATGTTTCGTTTCGGTGACCTAATTGTGAGTTGGAGGAAGGCAGAGAGGATTTTAGGGCTTTTCAGGCGTTGGAGAACCTAAGGCAAGCAGCGGCAGAATTAATAAATAAAATAAAATAAATAATGTCCTGAAAAAGAAGCTCTGTGGCCTAAAATGAGGATGCTACAGTGCGTTTCGGATGAAATCAAACCCCTTCCTTAATGCGTTTATGATGATTCGGATACGGAGAATATGCCCCCAGAATAATACTGAAATGGGCTAAATTACCAAATTGTTATTTTTATAACGTTCATCTAATCAGTTTTGTATTTTTCTAGGTGTTATTTTGATATTATTTTTCTGAGCCAAATGTACAATTACTCTCATAATTTTATTGCCGATAAAAAAAGATGTGAAATTTCTTTCTTTCTTTTATGGTTTTTGACCTCCCAAGCTTTTTCTTCATTATATTTGGAGGATAGCAAAGTTCAACTGCATGAAACATTGGATTAACTATCAAATGGGTACAAATAAGCTTAGGGGTATCGAAGTTCCAAATGGGTTGGTGAAACTTCCGATACCAAAATGCAACATTACACTTTCCTCAAACTAGTGCAAATATTATCCTGTATATTGCACACGCGTTGCATGTGTGAATTTCCCAACAAAAATAATTTGGGTTATTTAGATATGTGATTAGCATATTTTATTGTATTTTTAAACCTCTATTTCAAATAAAGTTTTATGTAAATAAATCAT
This sequence comes from Asparagus setaceus, assembly GCA_012295165.1. Lineage (NCBI taxonomy): Eukaryota > Viridiplantae > Streptophyta > Magnoliopsida > Asparagales > Asparagaceae > Asparagus > Asparagus setaceus. The sequence continues at coordinate 41,447,230 of CM022705.1, read as the reverse complement.
TAATATTGTGTTTTGATCATTTTTTGTAGGAAATTAACAAAATAAGGAAAAATGAAGAAAATAAAGAGGAGCTCAAATGGAGAATATCTCAAGCCCAAAAGAGTGTGCTCGGCAATTGTCATACAACTAGGTTAGGTCTAGTCACAGCCCGGTTTTATTGTAAACTAGTTTAAGTTCAAACTAAGGGGGGTTGGTTCAAAAAAGAACGTAGTTTAAAGCCTATTTTTGGCCTAAGAAATACCCAAACACTATTTTCCCTAAAATGAGACTAGGACCAAACCTAACTTTATTTTGTGGAGTTGCCAAACAGGATCATAGACTCTAATTGAAGCTTAATTAAAGTCCAAAAAGCCCAAGTCCAAAGCCCATGACCAAGTATAGAAGCAAAATCTCAGCAGCTATCGCTTTCTTGATCAACAATTACCAAAAACTTGGCCAGCAATTAAGCATCAAATCAAATCTGGAAAGAACTTTAAGTCAAATTCGTATTCAGGATGGTCAATTGCAAAGAAAAATCATTATCTCTCAATCCGGAGAGTAAAATCTAACATATTATATACAAAAATCACCTATCTCGACGAGATGGAGCCACCCACATTAGCAGATTTTAGAAATTCTTTCAGAAGTAGTAGGTTTTAGCAGAAATATGAATTTAACTATCATATATACAATTACTTATAGGCCGAGTCAAATCCTATGAAGCCCAAGAGCATTTAAGAAAATCCTAGGAGCATTCAAGAGAAGCCCAAGAGCTTAAAAGGAATTAAATACAAGAGAAATGAAGCCCACAAAACCCATCTTTCAAGTCTTGGAGAGCAAAAAAAGAATCAAATGCGTTGATTATTTTGAGAGATGCTATGGTTGGAGGGTTATTTGGAGGCCAAGTCAAATCTAAGGGTTGTGAGAGATTTTTGTAATCTATAAATAGCAGGGTAGAGTGAGTGTGAGAGAGGTAAAAAATTTTGTAAATCCTCTTTTGAGGATAGGAGGTTGTTATTTTGTGACTTCCAAATATTGTAAAACTTTAACTTTGCAATAAAAATAAAAATAAATTCCTCTTTTTAAATTACTTTTTCTCATGAAGAATCGAAAAATTTTGGTCTACAAGAGAGGCCAACACCTCTCACTATGAGTTTTAATTTCTTAGTCTTTTCCTTGCTTAATTAGGATTGCATGGTTAGGAAATTAGTTTAGATTTAATTTTTTAATTCATGTCTTTTCTTGCTTTGTTTAAACTTTCATGCTTATTAGTTAGTTTATTTTCTTACTTAATTAGTTTTAGGGTAGTTTTATTTTTGTGCTTGGATAGTTAGTTTATTTTCTTGCTTTTTATTTGCTTTTTATAATTAGCTTCTTTTCTTGTCTTTTTATTCATGTTTTCTTTTATAATTAAATTAGGAACTAAAAATAATATATGTGGCTAAATTTGTTAGGATAATTAGGATCTGAGGAAACTAGTATAACTTATCTATTAAAATTAGATTTGCTCTCTTTTATGCCTTAATTATTTATGTGTACATTAATCAATCAAAATAATAGTTTATAGAATATTCTAATTTGATAGGTTATACTTTCCTTAGATGATTTGATAACCTATACTTATTAGTATTCTAGGATTATTATTTTCACTTGATTGTCTATGCATAAATTTTAATTTTAATTTTAGAATTTATTTTGATAATCTATGCTTTCTTTAATTAGATTGATAGGTCATGCTTGTTAATTCTAAAAGCGAATAAAAAGAAAGTAATTTCTAGATCCAACAAATAATTATCTAGTAGAATCTATCCTAATTTCCTAGTTTAATTCGCTTGTCCTCTCTCTTTTATTTCATACTTCTTAGTTTTGTTAGTTGTCGACTTTTCTTTCATTTTCTAAAAATGGGCGATAAAAGAACAAGAAAACATTACAAGAATCAAAAGAAATAGAAAAGATAACACTAACAAAACTAAGAAATCTATACTACTTATAAAGAGAATACTCATGTCAAAACTTTTGATTTCCTTTTTACCCTCTCAATTTTTTATAACTCACAATTATACCATTATTTATAAAGCTAATGATCCATAACTTCTCATTAACTATGCATCTCTTCATTTTCTCAAATTATTTGGTCATTCACTAGAATATATTAATAATTTATAATGATAACAAAATTCATAAATATATGATTATTTATTATAAAGAATTATTAATTATATAAAATAGTAAAATTATTTATTTAATATATTATTGTACATAATTGTAATTATTAATAATAGTATAAATAGGGTTATTATTTTATGTTGTAAATAATATTACCTTGTTCGATAATTAATATTGTCTTAGTAATAAAAATTTGGATGTTATAAATTAAAATTATTTTTATTTTGGAAAATTAATATGTATAAAAATATTTGGATCCTTGAAATTTATGAGATATATACTTTTCTCTTCTTTTCCCAAAATATTTGGTCGTCCACTAGAATATATTAATAATTTATAACAATAATAAAATTAATAAATATATTATAATTCATTATAAATAATTATTAATTGTAATGAAATAGTTAATTTATTTATTTAATAAATTATTTTACATAATTATAATTATTAATAATAGTATAAATAGGGATTGATTCTTTATATTGTAAGGAATATTACTTTTTGACATTATAATATCGCCTTAGTAATAAAAATTGATGTTATGAATTAAAAATATTTTTATTTAGGAAATTACTTTACATAAAATATTGGATCCTTAAACTTTATGAGACATGCACTTTTTGTTGGAAAGTAAATGTCTCATAAATTCAAGGATCCAATATTTTTATATAAAGTATTTTCCTAAATAATAGTATTTTAACTTATGCCCTCCAAAATTGTATTACTAAGATGATATTAATTATCAAACAAGGTAATATTCCTTACAACATAAAGTCATATAATATTAAAATTATTGCCATTATTTAATAGATATTGTAATAAAATATGTACATAACATAAATATTTAATAATATAAATGGTTTAATTATTTCAATAGTGTTACTTAAACTAATGATTACAATATTATTTAATAATTATACTCTTAAATAAATTGTTCAATAACATAATAATAAGCAAATTTAAATAACTATTAAATGTATGTTAATAATAGTATAACTTAAATTTTTAATCATAGTTAATAAAATAAGTTTGTATATAATTTATTAAATAATATAATATTAAATAAAAAATATCCACATGCAAAGCACGTGCATTATACTAGTATGAAATAAAAGAGAGAGAAAGAGTAGGAAAATTAAACTAGGAAATTATTATAAATTCCACTAGATAACTATTTATTAGATCTAGATGTTACTCTTTTTTAATTCATTTTAGAATTAACAAGCATAACATATCAATCTAATTAAAGAAAATATAGATTATCAAGATAGATTCTAAAATTAAAATTAAAATTTATGCATAAACAATTAATTGAAAATAATAATCCTAGAATACTGATAAGCATAGATTATCAAACCTCTTAAGGAAAATATAACCTATCAAATTAGAATATTCTATCAACTATCATTTTGATTGATTAATCTATACATAAATAATTAAGACATAAAAGAGAGCAAATCTAATCCTAATGAATGAGTTATACGAGTTTCCTCTTATCTAGTTATCCTAAGAAATTTAGCCAAATATAATATTTTTAATTCCTAATTTAATTATAAAAGAAACCATGAATAAAAATACAAGAAAAGAAACTAATCATAAAAAGCAAATAAAAAGCAAGAAAATAAACTAACTATCTAAGCATGAAAATAAAATTACTCTAAGATTAATTTAACCAGAAAATAAACTAACTAATAATAAACACGAAAATTAAACAAAGCAAGACAAGGCACGAATTAGAGAAAATAAATATAAACTAATTTTCTAAACAAGCAATCCTAATTAAGCAAGAAAAATTTAGAAATTAAAACTCACATTGAGAGGGTTGACTCCTTTTTAGACCCAAATTTCTTCAAGTGTTCATGAGAAAAAAAATTAAGAAGATAAATTTATTATATTTTTATTGCAAAACTAAAGGTTTAAAATATTTGGAATACCACAAAAGAGTAGCACTCCTATTCTCTAAAAGAGGATTTACAAAATTTTTACCTCTCTATCCCTCACTCTATCCCTTAGATTATAAGAATCTATTACAACCCTTTGGTTTGACTTGGCCTCCAAGTAATCCTTATAACCATATGATCTTGCTTTGTTAATTCTAAAATGAATTAAAAAAGCGTAACATCTAGATTTAATAAATAGTTATCTAGTGGAATCTATCATAATTTTCTAGTTTAATTTTCTTTCTCTCTATCTCTCTCTCTCTGATTTCATATTTCTTAGTTTTGTTAGTTGTCATCTTTTCTTTTATTTTCTATTTCTTTTGATTTTTTGTAATTTTTTCTAGTTCTTTTATCTCTCTATTTTTAGAAAATGAAAGAAAAGTCGACAACTAACAAAACTAAGAAGTATGAAATAAAGAGAGAGGACCAGAATTAAACTAGGAAATTAGGATAGATTCTACTAAATAACTATTTGTTGGATTTAGAAATTACTTTCTTTTTTATTCGTTTTAGAATTAACAAGCATGACCTATCAATCTAATTAAAGAAAGCATATATCAAAATAAATTCTAAAATTAAAATTAAAATTTATGCATAGACAGTCAAGTGAAAATAATAATCCTAGAATACTAATAAGTATAGGTTATCAAATCATTTAAGGAAAGTATAACCTATCAAATTAGAATATTCTATAAACTATTATTTTTATGATCTTGGAATAACAACATTTGTTCTTTTCCATCATGATACACAACGTTTACTCAAAATTACTCCATCGGATCTTGCTAACACTTTGGGATTGGTAAAAATTTTAAGATTGATTTATGTTTTACATTTGTTTAATACAAAGTTATTTTTTATTTAAACTTTACTTAATTGATATGGACTTTTGTATTATTTAATGGACTTTTGTATTATTTAAACTATAAAATATAGGATGCCCAAAATGATGATATCCCACAAGCTATCAAAAGATTGATTGGGAGAACAATGCTATTCCATATCAAGGTTCTGAGAATATAACACGAGCAATTTCATTGAGGACTACACGGATGTCAAAATTATTAACGACAACATGGAAGTTGAAAAAACAGAAGGAATTATTGTTAACTTATAGTCAGGTGAATAAATCGTTCAATATATTTTTAAAGTTTTCATTCGATAATTTATAACATGTTCATATTTGACTAAGCTTATTTAATTTATGGAAGGAGGATAAATGGCTTGACTCTGAATCGATTGGGGAAGATGATAGACAAAGGCTAGAATTTACGCAAGATATATCAACACCAGGAAGTTCATCTAATAACTCCGAAAAGAAGAAAGTATTTGATAATTCTCTTGTTGGCATTTTAAACTCTTCTATTTTTAATACCCCATCCCTGACAGTGTGCAAAACAAGGTCACATTCAGGTTGGATATTTATAAAACTAAATTTAATTTTTAGTTATTATTGATTTTATAACTTCATTTTATGCAATTGATTGATAAGTGCTTTGTGAATTTGCAGCACTAAATGTTGAATCTCTAATCCAAATCTGAATAAGAAGATCAAGTCAAAGAAAAAGTGATTTTGCTAACCATGGACCATTAGTTTTCTAGTTAATAAATTTTACGAGTTCGTAATGTTATAAAAACTTTTACATTAGCTTTGGATCCCTCGGTTATGATTTTTGTGTTTGAACTATGAATAATTTAAGATATTTTATTTTTATTATTACAAGGTTTCATGGTTAAAACTTATTGGTGTTTATACTTGGAACTCCATAACCTCAAAATATTACAATTTTATTTCGATTTATTTTTAAATTTATATGTTCCTTCTATATATATTAGAATTAGAAATAATAATAAAAATATTAATATACCAAACTGAAAAACAATTTATCTAATAGGGTTATTTAAATTTATATGATTACTATGTTTACATCTGATATATTTATCATTATTGGAAATAAATAATTGAATAAAATGTTACATATTGATTTTGATTATATAATTGATTCTAATATATTTATATATGAAATTTCCTTACATATTAAATATTTAACAATAAGGAAATATTATATTAATTTTTGTTTATTAAATAAATCCACGTAATAATATCGTTTGACTATATTATATCAAAGTTGTTATTAAAAATAGTTATATTAATTATCATAATAAAACATTCTAATATATCATCAATATTAACTCTCAAAAACAATTTATGTATTAAATGGCATAATAATTTGAAAATGTACAGATAGAGATATCATGTAACTACCATATATATTTATAATCAATAAACTACTTTTAAGGAAAGATTTTCATATGTTGAATTTTCAGAATATAATATGATCCATAATTTTTCAACTTACTATTCAAAATTTCTCAATTAAAGTTGTGTTATAACTACCATAATAATAACTACATATCATAAATTAATAGACTTTCTAATTACAGTTACGGCTTAATTTAACCGACTTTATTATACCAAAAATTGTATATAAATACCAATTACTAAATTCGGATAATTAAGTTGACTTATATAATTACCAAATGCTTAAATGCAAATTCTATAACTTAATGGATAATCATATTCTACCTTATTTAAAGATATGAATTATGATTTTATTTAACTTCTATAATTATTATATATGATAGATATACTATTTAAAGGCACCGACATATATCCTTAAAAAGATAATAATTGAAAGATATGATTTAACTAATTTATTAAAAAATATTTCTATAAATACCGATTACTAAATTCGGATAATTAAGTTGACTTATATAATTCAACCGTATTTAAAGATATGATTTATGATTTTATTTAACTTCTATAATTATTAAATATGATAGATACACTATTTAAAGGCAACGACATATATATTTAAAAAAGATAAGAAGCGAAAGATACGATTTAACTAATTTATTAAAAAATTCTATAAATACCGATTACTAATTTTGGATAATTTGGTTAACTTATATAATTACCGAATGCTTAATTCAAAATTCTATATCTTAACGGAAATTCATATTCAACCGAATTTAAAGATATGATTTATGATTTTATTAAACTTCTATAATTATTATATATGATAGATATACTATTTAAAGGCACCGACATATATATTTAAAAAATTAATTGCAAAAGATACGATTTAACTAATTTATTAAAAATATTAATAGTAATATTTTTAAATTAAATCTGAAACTCTATATATATGCACATATAATTATAAATGATAGTAACATAAAAGAAAAATTCAGAGAAAGAAATCTAATGGATTCAAATAAAAGAAAAACTCAAAGTCAAAATTCTAAATATGAAACACCACAATCAACGTCATCATCAATTGTTCATGAGAAAAAAAATAAATTAGTCTACAATTCGCCAGTGAAGAAAAAATCATCTTCGACAATTCATCACGAGTAGGAAATCATTGATCTGGTAATATACTTTATTCGATTGATTATTTTTTTTTATAGATTGCATATAAATATTTTTAAAAGTAAAATTAATAATACTTTGTGTAATTGCAAATATATACCTTTGTTCTTATAATTTTCGCACTTTAATTTCTAACTTTTGAAATATAAAAAAAATCGACAAAGTTATGGATATTTTGATTTCTATATTTTTAAAATATAAACAAACCTTGCTATTTTCCAGACTTTATTGGTTATTACTATTTAAATTTTATGATTCAGTTAGGTGAAAAATTTAAGGAATTTATTTTATTAAAACCCAAAATATATGCATTGGTTCAATCGATTTTTATAATATTTATTTTGAATATTATAATAACTTTGCCACTAAGCTCTTATTTATTTGTGGAACTGATGAACAAATTTGATAGTTTGTGAAACCGATGAATACCTTAATGAACAAATTTCACGAGTTTTATGGACAAATTTAATGAACAAATAAGAGCTCTTATAATTATATGCATTAGTTCAATCGAGTAGCGTCCAAATAGTAACAGTTTGTGGAACTAATGAATACCTTAATGAACAAATTTAAAAAGCTCTTTTTTGTTTGTATCACATATAATAACAGTTGCTTCTTTAACAGTTTTATAATAAAAATTAACACGAAAGATATTAGTATCTTATTAAATTTCTTAACCAATATTCTAATTATTTTATTTTTTTTTTGTTTGAACTATTAGACTAAAGATGTTACTGCGCACGAAGCTGAAGCAATAGATGAGAACAATCTTATTTTGAAGAGTCTGAGAACACACGAAAAATATATTTTTCTACAGTTAATGTTGGTTTACCCGTACTGTGTTGGATTCGGATATTGGCACTACAATGATCTTCTTCGTCATGCACAGAATTACTCAGAGGAATCGAGCAGAATAAATAGAAACGAGATGAAGAAACATGCTTATCTTCAATACTATCTCCTCAATGATCTAAAGGCCCTAAAGCCTCAAATTTAATAATTAAGTAAAATAATTTTAATAATTAAGTTCGCTCAGATTTTAATTTTAGGATTTAAATTGCTTTGTATTCAGTTTTAATTTAGATTAAATTTATGTGTATCTAGAGTCGAGGAAGGATTATATCGTGTATCTTTTAGTTTTCTCAAATAAATATTATTAATAATTTTACAATAACTTTGTTATTTTTGTTGAACTATTTTTCTGTTGTAATGTACATATTTACTTATCTCATTTCTTATGATTGGTAACATTTTTAATGTGTAGGATCTTTGAAACATAGCAATGCTAATTTAATGACAAAGCATACATAGAACAATATGTTACTATATAAAAAGAATTTACCTTGCAACCAAGCTCTAATGTTTAATTTTGACAATTTTAATGTTTGTCATCTAGTTATCTTTGGTATTATTTATAAAGTATGTTGAATATAATATTTACTAATAGATTGCATTATTGACGATTTAATAATAGATTGCATTATAGTTAACTAATGTGCAATACAACGATAAAGTTACATTCTTTAAGTACTAAAAACAACAACTAAAAATACACAAGAAACAAGAGATAACTATTACATAATGATGCCCTTCAAACCCATTAGTGCATTTTCGACGACTTAGTGCTCATCGAGGTATTTCAAAATACCTAAGTGAACACCCATAGTCACTAAGGTATGCGAGTTTCCCAGAGAATAAATAACTCCATTTGCATGCCTTCTTAATCCAACCTTCGACAAATGTTTTGCGCGTGGATTATCACAATATGGACACTAGTAAAATCCATCGATGCCTATAATCGAAACTTGATTACATAGAATAGCATTATAGTAAATATCAATATTGTCTTGCACAACTGCATTGGGATCCTCGCAATATGTTATTTTTGGACCATCTACCGTCGGTTTAACAATAATACATTTACGCTGCAAAACAATCTTCATTATCAATATAATAATAATATAAATGGCAGAAAAAAGTAATAATAACATGCTTTAATTTTAGCTAATAAATAAAGTAAATATATTACATTTGAGGGACTTGAAGAGCCAGATGAACTTCCTCTCTCGAATTCATGATTTGGATTTCAACTTGTAATTTTTTCCAAACAAAACACATTAAGTTAGACTGATTTCTTTAAGTTCATTTTAAATTAATTTTTAGCAGAAGAAAAATAATAAAATAACAAAAATGTATTAAACTACAATTTTATAAAATACTACAATTAAACAATTAAATTTCATTATTATGTGTTAAGCATAGGAAAATATTTTAATGGAAACTCTTGAAATAACTAAGCGTACTATAATATATTAGATTAAATAGAATTACATGTTGTTATATACAACCTTATTTAATTTGTTGATAAATAACTTTATAGTAAAATATAATAATTAATAATAAATTGGTCTTTAATTAATTACAATTCTGAATATTATAAATAAAAATTTATAGATAAAAATCATTAGTTAAAAATCTTCTAAAACAATATTTAGTTCTTAAAATATTTGAAAATTATAAAAAATAGATAGTTTTAAACTTAAATAAAACCAAATTAAATGTACCAAATTGGTTTTAATATCAAAATTTAACTATTGAATTTAAATCAGTTACTAAATATACTTATATTTTGATAGAATATACATATATATAAACAGTAATCTATATACTTATATTTTGATAGAATCTTCACTAAGAAAAATAAATTTAGTTTTACTTATATTTTAAACCCAATCCAGATCTTTAATTGAAAAATAGGTGAAAAATTTTGAAATATTATACACATATAAAATTACCTATATTTAAATAACAACTATGAGAAATTCATTGATTAAAGTTCTAACTTTTCAACTCTTCAAATTAAAATCAAAAAATATAATGCGAAATTGAAGATATTTAACTTATTTAAATATCAAAAACTACTTTATAGATCTACTTTCTAACACACACACACACACACACACACATATACAATACTATAAAATTTCCACAATATATTAAAAACTTGATGATAATGCTTTAAAAAACTTACCGAACAAAAAGGGCGGAATGCCTTCCTGAAGTTGAGCTCAAGCTATTTAGTGTGAGATGGGGATAAGAACCCAGATGTAGATTATTTTATAGTACCACATGGGTAGGTGGGAGAATTAATATTAATAAAATATTGGTAGCTTTTATAGGAAATGTTAATTAATTAGGTGTTATGTAGGGATTTAATTAATATTATTTATTTTAATATTAATAATTAAAAATGTGGTGTTAGGTAGATAATTGTTTATTGATAATATTTTTTAAAAATTTGGATTTTTTAGAATTTTAAATTTATATATTATAATTTAAAATTATATAGACAAAATATATTTTAAAAATATATTACTTATAATTTTCAATCATTTATAGAAAATAAAATAGTACATATTTTGACAATAACAAGCCTATTATAATTTTTCAAAATTTAGTGTGATGTGTACTGAATTTAACATATCTTTTAAAATTACATAATTTTTAAAATATTATAAATAAAATATATAAACTATTAAATATGAGAAGAATATTCTTAATACTATTTTGTGTATAAGTGTGAAATTTAGGCATAGTAAGTAGTAAGTGATATGTAAGATAATTTATTATGATATAAGATTCTAAGTATGCTGATATGTGTGACTTACTAAGACAATAAGTTTTCATATTTTTTATAATTTGTAATTAACTAATTTAAATATATATTATTTATATATATAATATTAAAAATAAACTATATATAATTTCAAATTATATTATACCTAACTACATCCTATGATTGAAAATTATTGGAGGTTTTTATATTTTGATTATCTTCATTTTATTATTTTCATATAGAAAATTAGTTTTAATTGTAGTATTATATAATTTATTCAATATCATGATTTCTAGGTGGAGACACGTTTTGTAACCTAAATAGGGTGGAGGTTATTATTTTCATGATTCAAAGTGGGGTGACTCAGAAAGTCTATTAATTTATATTAGGATGCGATTGATTAAACTACAACGAAAAATAGAAGTGTTATGATAAGACCGTGCTTAGCACGGGCTAAAAGACTAGTCTAATTAAAGAAAACATATATTATCAAAATAAATTCTAAAATTAAAATTAAAATTTATGAATAGACAATCAAGTGAAAATAATAATCCTAGAATACTAATAAGTATAGGTTATCAAATCATTTATGGAAAGTATAACCTATCAAATTAGAATATTCTATAAAGTATTATTTTTATTGATTAATCTATACATAATAATTAAGGCATAAAATAGAGCAAATCTAATTTTAATAGATAAGTTATACTAGTTTCCTCATATTCTAATTATCCTAAAAATTTGGCTACATATATTATTTTTAGTTCCTAATTTAATTATAAAAGAAACCATGAATAAAAACACAAGAAAAGAAACTAATCATAAAAAGCAAATAAGAAGCAAGAAAATAAACTAACTATCTAAGCATGAAAATAAAACTACCCTAAGATTAATTAAGCAAGAAAATAAACTAACTAATAATAAACATGAAAATTAAACAAAGCAAGACAATGCATGAATTAAAGAAAATAAATCTAAACTAATTTCCTAAAGATGCAATCCTAATTAAGCAAGAAAAATTTAGAAATTAAAACTCACATTGAGAGGGGCTGACTCCTTTTTAGACCGAAAATTCTTCAAGTGTTCATGAGAAAAAAAATTAAGAAGATAAATTTATTATATTTTTATTGCAAAACTAAAGTTTTAAGATATTTGGAATACCACAAAAGAGTAGCACTCCTATTCTCTAAAAGAGATTTACAAAATTTTTCACCTCTCTAACCCTCACTCTATCCATTATTTATAGATTATAAGAATCTATCACAACCCTTTGATTTGACTTGGACTCCAAGTAATCCTTATAACTATATGATCTCTCAAAACAATCTACATTCTTGATTCTTTTCTTACCCTCCAAGACTTAAGTGATGAGTTTTGTAGGCTTCATTTCTCTTGTATTTAATTCTTTTTAAGCTCTTGGGATTCTCTTAAATGCTCTTGGGCTTTTATTGAATGCTCTTGAGCATCATAGGATTTGATTCGACCTTCAAGTAATTGAATATATGATGGTTTAATTCGGATTTCTTCCAAAACCTACTACTGATAATGGAATTTCTAGAATCTACTAATCTGGATCACTCGGTCTCATTAAAGCAGGTGATTTTCATATACAATATGATAGATTCTGCTTTCCAGATTGGGAGATAATGCCTTTTATTTACAGTTGACCATTCTAAATACGAATTTGATTTGCCAGGTTTGATTTGATGCTTAATTACTGGCCAAATTATTGATAACTGCTGACTAAGAAAGTGATAATTGCTAAGATTTTGCTTCTAGATTTGGTCATGAGCTTTGGACTTGGACTTTTTGGGCTTCAATTGAGCTTCAATTCAATTGGGGCCTTTTAGGCTTGAGATGTTCTTCATTTGAGCTCTTCTTTATTTTCTTTATTTTTCCTCAATTTGTTAATTTCCTAAAAAACATGATCAAAACACAATATTAATGATTTCTTTGTAAAACTTTATTTGAAATGGAAGGTCTAAAATGCGATAAAATATGCTAATCAATATTAGTCCCTCAATTCTTTAATAATTCGATATGAATGCTCAAATCTATGAAATTGCTCAATAGTCCCTCAGATCCTTGTGTTATTGCAATTTGGTCTCTCAATGACTAAAATACCTCAGCTAATGCTTTGTGAAAGGTTATTTGCGATTTAACATTGTTACGCCTCGTTTGGTACGCGAGAATGGCGTCAAGTGAGAATGGAATAAAGGTAGGAATGTAATGGAATTGATGTGGGAATGAAATACTCATTCCCATTCTCATGTTTGGGTGTGATTAGAGAATTAAGTGGGAATATCTTTAAGAAAGGTATATTTAGATTTATTTTTATTATTTTTATTCTCACTAAAGTGGGAATATCAATTCCTTGAAAACTCATTGGGAATAGCAATTCCCATATTAAGAGCCCGTTTGGTTTGATAGAAGTATTGAAAGTAGGAAATAGATCAAAGAAGTAACTTTTAAATTTATGAAGAAGGAAGTAGTGAAAGTAATACTTTTTTGTTTGTTTCATATATTTTTGAAGTAGTGGAAATAGTAGTTCTTATTCTTCATTCAAATTTTTTTGTTTGGATAGCAATGAAAAGTTATTAGGAAGTAACTAATAAAGGACATATTAATAAGAAAAATTATTTATTTCCTAATTAATACCCATTTCACCTACTTCTGGGCTACTTCTTAGCTTTGAGGGGAGGAAAAATATTTAGGAAATAGGGATGACACGTAGGTGCCACATCAGCATTTAAGGAAGTATTAGAAGTATGTTTTTCATAGAAACAAACATGTTTTTTTGCTCGGAAGTAGCAGAAGTAGCCTCTACTTCTTTTACTTCAGCTACTTCGTAATTACTTACGTGCAAACAAACCGGCCCTAAATGGGAATTGATGGAAGTAGGAATGACATTTCTAGCATCTAAAAACACATCATGTTTAGTAAGCATCAATTAGAAGTTGAAATTACATTTCATTCCCACTCATTCCCGCGTACCAAACGAGGCGTTAAAGTTCACATCTTTGTAAGCCTTTGTATCCAAGATTTTTTTGACACTTTGGAGCTCTAGAATTTACACATGTTTTAACTTTGATACCTCAAAGTTTACACATAATTTTTTTAACTTTGATGCCCTAAAGGGATATCAAATTGTCAAAAATTAAACCTGGGTATATCAAAGGTATAAACTTTGTCATATAAAAGTTGTCGAAAATTTTTTAAGATATCAAAGTTAGAAGAGGTGTAAACTTTACGGTATCAAGTGTAATTTTTTTGAGACTTTAAAGTTAAAAGGTGTGAACTTTAGAGTATCATAGTGCAAATAGTCCTTTTTCAAACAAGATGATTTTTAAGAGAGAAATCATAATTAGCATATAGTTTGGTCATTGAGGGACCAAATTGCATAGAATTTGAGGGACTAATGAACAATTATTGAGACTTGAGGGATTAATATGGAATTATTGAAGACAAATATGTAAATAACACAAATCATTTCTTCGTACGCAGTTATCCTCCTTTGGAGTGAGCGAGGAGACGAATCGATCTTCTTCGTGCCAACACTTAGAAGAGATTGCTTCCTCCTCTCTTCATCGGTAAATCTTTCTCTGACCCCAGAAATTTTCATTTTCTTCGCATTATTTTCCACAAATTTAGGTCATCTATTACTCAAGAAACTATTGATTATTTTGTTTGGCTTTAACCCAATATTGTTTAAATTCACCTCAAGAAGCTTAGTGTTTTTTTTTTTTTTTTTGTTTGCAGGATGAGTTTTCAATTACAGGGTATTATTATCTCTGCTGTTGTTTTTGGTGCTAAACTAGGTTTTCGAAGGAACCCATCAAATTTGTCTAACTGAAACGTTTTGGGCAATAGCTCTTTTACTTGCTTGTTGCTCGTGCTGTTTTGTGATAATGGCAGCGTTTAGATGTTACCGCAGTATAGAAGAAATTATTTGTTATTTCAAGTTTTCAACCTTTATGTTATGTAAAGAAATGTTTAGTCATTTAATATATATATAGAAAAAATAATATTTAGAATACTAGGTGTAATTTCATATAATGTTTTCCCCTGGTATGTGGCCGTCTATTTGAAACATTTTTTGCAACTTATACGTGATCCTATGTCTTTTGTCTAATCGCACAACTAATTGATAATTAATTGATGTAGTATGCACAATTGTTAATGAAATATACTTGTATCTTTTGCAGATTCTCCATTTTTTATAAAATATGATGCCTTCATCGAGTGCAATTACTTCTGTGGTGACACCTTCTATGTGCCCTCTAGGTATGTCCTCAATTTGAAGTTACAGTTTTTGATAATTATGTTGGGAGGATACTGATCCTTGATTGATATAAACTTGAAGAATTTCATTTGTTCACTTTATATTTATATGCAGTAATTTATTTATTAAAATATTATGCTTCTAAGTCATATTTCCAACAATGTGGTGTTTGATATAATAACTACATTCATGGAGTTCACTGGAACTAACATATCCATGTCACTGTTATTAGATTTTCCTTGAATTGCACAATAGTATTCCATTGATCTTGTTTGCTACTTGTTCCTTTATCATGATTTCAGCGCGGGGGCTGCGAACTTGTTAGAGTGCAACATTAATCAATGTTGTGAGGGTATATCTAGAATTCATGAACCAAAGAAGGTTGTTTAGGATGTTTGCTACTTACTCTGGAATTGACATATTTCATGATACCCATCTTATCCACTGCGCCTCTGAAGTACATCTTTCATGAGGGGGAGGAGCAAAAGAAAAATGAATACGCCTTGTGTTTGCTAACGCCTATCTATTTGGCAAAATTTCTAGTTGTGGATCAAAAGTATTTGTTGCGATTCATATCCTTTGTTGTATGATGAACTACCCTTTAGCATCCAGGCATGATTACATTCTTTGGAAGAAATTATTTATTAGCTATTGTTTGTTCTGTACCGGAATATATTTTTGTTCTTGATAAATAGGTATTCAATATTGGTGATGTATGGATCTGAAGTAGAAATTGCTCAATCAATTCTGATTTTTACATCAGTACATCTATGTAATCATGCTACTGGAATACCTTAGGTTCCCATCTTGCATAGAGTGTAGTATTAACACTTGAACCATGTGCTTGTAACATGATTTATGGTTGTGAGTGATCTAATACTTTTATGAAACATCACCTTCTGAACTTTAAAAGCATTTCTAGTCCTTTTGGAATCTATGAGGACATTATCAGAAATTGTCATTAATTTTAATTTTTAGGCATTATCAGCAAGCCATGATATCTACCTTTATGCTGAACAGTGAACACTACAGGTGTAGTCAATTGCATTAAGAAAAGAAGTTCTTGCACCACCACTATTTTGAATTTGATAGGCATTTATTTGTAGAAGATATATAACAGGAATTTTCCTTTGTGCATACCACGGTTAGTCTACGAGTGTAATTCAACGTCAAACTTAACTTTTTTTCCATTTTATGTGTTTTTTTCCTTAGTGTAGGAATATCTTTATACGCTTAAATAGTCTGACCTATAAGTTGACCTCCTTCTCCTCTCCTTTCTGCTTCCTTTTGGGATTTTTTTGGAAAGCTTCTTGTCCATAAGTATGCTTGGGGTAACAACAGGTCCTGATATTTTAGTCAAATCATCTACGAAGCTTCCTTTGGATTAGAAGTGTGCAGCTTGTGCTCCATAGAGGTCTACTATTGATAGGCAAAGGCTGACAATGATGGTAAAAAAAGATATGGACATATATTGAGCAATTCCATGACTTTGGTAAATTCTTGTGCTTTTAAGTGCAAGCACGACCAAATATATCATCAAGTCAGATCATCAAGTCTAGCGAGTAACATTTTGCATTATCTATTCTTTGTCGGGCTATTTTGTGACTCACTTTTAGTTAGGTACCCAGGGTTTTAGTCCCTGTGGATTACGTTCGTGAGATTTGGCTCAATTGGAAACCATGCCATGATGAGTAACCTACTATGTAATAAATAGCCAATTAATGAGATTGTGGTGGTTGTCTCTCCTTTGCTGCAAACATCCAGCCAATCCCCCCTCAAAGCCACCCCTGCCCCTTATTATCAACAGATATACACTATGTCATATAATCACTCATTACCTACTTTTCAAGCAATTGTGTTTCCGTGGAATTGAGAGCTTCGAAATTCCTTATTATGACTATCTGAAACCGTTCCCAAAGTTTCAAGATTCTGCAATATCTTCTTTGTAATGACCTTAGAAGATGTTGAAATAAAAGAAAAAGAGAAGAAAAACTATATTCTCATTGATTATAATGAAGAGGTTATACCCCATACTTATACACTTTGTAGAATCCTAATAAAAGAAAAACTCTAATATAAAAAGGAAACCTATAATAGAGGAAAGTCCTACATAGAGAGATGCTATAATTAACTAATACATCGAATGTAGACATCTTCATAGAAGTCAACATGTAATATGAGATATTCCAATAAAGACAATGAATCTTTTGAATCTTCCAATACTCGCCCTCAAGCTGAAGCGTAGTAATTAACAAAGCAAAGCTTGTCCATAAAGAATTGAATAACTTTTTTGTCATAATATATCGGTCATATCAATAATTAATGTTATCTTGTCCAAACAAAAGGAGTTGAACAATTTGTCTCTCGTGGTATCTTGGTTGTATCAACATAAAAAGAAGATCGAAACGAACCCGATCATATCGACAATCGACTAGAGGCGAAAACAACATCGAGAGAAATAAAGGCTCGCAAGTGGAATTGCCAAAAAAAACAAAAAAAAAAAGATTTGCGAACAATAAAAGTTAAAAAGATGCTTCACAGGCGACGTCAATAAAAAGAATCTTGCAAGCGAGATAAATGACCATGCCATACACGGTACAAAATTCGATATTGGTTGAAAACTATGCCGAGATCTAGAGAAAACCAAGTATGAACATAAAAATCTTGTAGGATGCTTAGGTAGCTTGACATAAAAATTTTGCTGGATGTTCACTAGGTTCAAGGTTGCAAAGCAAAGTTGTCTTTACATGCTCAAAACAGAGATGTGAAAAATTAATTGCTCAGAGGTAGTCTTGCTAGCCGAGGTTGGATTTTGCAAGAGACAAAGATTAAAATTACACATCAGGATTAAATAATAACTTAAGCATCCAAAATGTACAAACTATTAAAGATGGTGATGTCACAGACAAGGTCATAGCAGAAGATTGAAGCTGAAACTCAGATCGCCGCTATCGAGGGGAAGCACAACAATGACGCTTGCAGAAAATCCCCTCAGGCGACACCGAGACTAACAAAGATTAAGGATCCTTAGGATTCAAGAACTTGCTCTGGTACCATGTTGAAATAAAAGAGGGGAAAAATTCTCTATATTCTCATTGATTATAATGAAGAGGTTATACCCCATACTTATACACTTTGTAGAATCCTAATAAAAGAAAAACTCTAATATAAAAAGGAAACCTATAATAGAGGGAAGTCCTACATAGAGAGATACTATAATTAACTAATATAATTAACTAATACATCAATGTAGACAACTTCATAGAAGGCAATATGTAATATGAGATCTTCCAATAAAGACAATGAATCTTTTGAATCTTCCAATAGCAGATAAAAACATTCATTAAGTATCCCTAACCTTCTTAAACAGGTTACTGATAGCTGAAAGAAAGCAATTGAAGAAGGAAACTAGTCTTGCCAAGTTTTTCAAAGGATTGAAAAGCCTAATGGCTGTAACTATGTTTACTTTATTCATATCTTTTTCAATTACTTCATGAACGGATCAATTCTGTATTAAGTGTATCAAGAGTGAGTATCCTAACAAATATGGTTTTGGTTGTTCTTTATAGGCCTATGAAAGTTGAGTATGACTTCCCATTATGAAATGTTATAATTGCCTATCATCTTTCTTCCTTCTCCACTCCATGCAGCACAAATACAATTGTGTATGACTGACCTCTTATTTCTGTTTAGGGGCTGTTTCGTTGCTAAAAAAGAGGAGGGGAAGAAAAAGAAAGAAAAGTGTTATATGAAATTTAGTTCCTATTATACTTTCCTTATTCTTGTTTGGTTCACATCTTGAAACCAAGTAGAAGGGTGACATGACACCCTCTTATTGGTTGATGTGACCTATAATTCAAGAAATCCACTTCATGGGTTTTTTATGGAAATGGGAGGAAACCATTATTCCCCATCATTTCCTTTTCTTTGGTTTGTAGGAAACCAATCGAACATGCCCTTAAGGGAACCTAAAGATTGTGTTAGTGTTGTAGAGTGGTGAATCTTTGGTTAATTACAGACTTATTTCAATTTCCTGTCCTAATTACTTGTAATGCTCTAGTGTTCATCTGGAAGCATCAGTGAGAACATTACACTTACTAAATAAAAGCTTTATTTCCAAAAATGAACTGCTTAATGTAATACTTTGTATTACAGGTTTGCTTTATTTAACATTTCAAGTAGAGTACTTAATGTTTTGAGAAATAATCATCGATGAAATCCTGAGTAAAAGCAAGAACTTTGAATGCGTTGCAAGAAAAGCTGGCTACATATCGTGCATCTAGTTTTTTAATGCATGATTCTTCCGCAAATGAGCTTAATGGAATCAAAATTTATTATTCTGCTTTGAGTCGTAGAAGTTTGAAATGAATAACACCTTCAAAGAAAACTTGATTAAACTTTTAGTAAGGACAGGTGATCTATAAGGATAATGGTACAAAAGGCTGATATGTGAAATCTTAGTAAACATCTTCTGCAAATTGATCTCTATGAAATGATAGTTTTACTAGATAGACTTAATCAAGTCAATCTTCAGATTTCTCCTACCATGGGGAACTCCTGGTTCTTTCCATTATTATGGTGATATTACACTTCTAACTTCTTAGCAATTGTTGCATGCATAGACTTCCTATTGTTGTTTGTTGTTGATTTTTTTAGTTTCATTGGTTTCTTTGTATTTTCTATTGGTACCTCCAAGCAAAACCTTTGACTACCTGCTTCTTTGATTCAGGGAATACTGAGATTCAGAAGAATAGACGCCTCCAACTGACAAGGTATGGTATGGCAGTGCCCTGTATCCAGCCTCGGGTTGCACACTCTAGTTCTTGTGCATGGCGATTGCCAGCAAGAAGTTTGATATGTGCTGCTGCTCTGGTACATAGCGTTTACATGTATTTAAAAGCAAGATAAAGAAATCCGTGATTTAATTTTCTCTACATCTCAGTTACTCTAGTATTCATAAAAGCGCCGATACTGTCCAATGTTAGTGGAATAACTTGCCATCTGGTGGAAAACCTATGTTAGAATTAGCATAATATTTTGATGTTCAACCTTATGTCGGAATTAGCATAATATTTTTGGAAAATATATGGCAAATTGTATTTTTTTCGCGTCCTTTGCTGTTGGTCTTATGTACTATTCTTGTCGTCTTGAATGCAGCCTTTGTCCTTTAGTCTATATACCTCACGAAACTAGGAGGATGTTCTTGGAGACAGGGATGTTTATCTCTCTGTGTTCGGATATTTTTGCCTTAGCTATTACTTTAAATTAGAATCATCAGATTGTGGATGTAGGGCTTCATCTTTTTCTTGTCATTGGTTGCTTCTACTCTTTCTTCAATTTTCTTTTTCCTGAAAAGTTTACTTTCTATACGACTTCCAAGTGTTAAAAGAGTGGAGAAGTGAAATATCAATTTATTGATTTTTTTTTCTTCTTCTGTAGAATGTGAGGTGTGCGGAAGGTCAGACCCAAACAGTGACACGCCAGTCATCAACCATTACTATTGCTCCAACTCAAGGTAAATTCAACACATCCCTCTGAAATGGTGAAAAAAAAGATACACTTTCTCGACTTGAACGCATCTTTGAGCCCTGTAAGCCTCCTATTGTGGAATAAATTATAATTTGCCACCTATCTGAGAAATAGAATGTGGGCATTAGTGTTTAAGCAGAAATTGTTGCCACCAAAAGAGTAGGGTTTTCATTTAATTATTAAGAAATTTTGAAAATGGTTGGCTTTCAAGGTAAGGAGAAGTCACCCGAGCTTGATGATGGAGGCACAGGATTACCACCACGGGATGATGACGATGGTGGTGGTGGTGGTGGTGGGGGAGGAGGGCCTAATTGGTCGGGAGGTTTCTTCTTCTTTGGCTTTCTTGCTTTCCTAGGGCTACTTAAGGACCAAGAGAGTGAAGGACCTTACCGGGACAACAGAAGAAGATAAATACTTATACTATTCTATATAGAATGCTTTATTTTATAGATGTTATCTGATACATTTTACCATTAGTCTATGCTGGAGTTAAATATAGTATATGAAGAAAAATGTTGCAGCCTTATTGTGCTTGTACAAATTTGTGAGCAAGGAAAGTGTTACAAGTTTCTCCGTATTAACAAATGAAAAAAAACCTCTGATTTGGAATTTGAAAGAAAATCATATATGCTGTTGTGGTTGTTATTACTGTCTTTCAAACTGTCAAAACATTTTAATAGTCCATCTGCATAAAAATCTTTCTATTGTATGGAGTGGTTTTCTCATTTATACCATAGACCATTAGATTTATAAAAAGAGAGTAATGTTACAACTTCAGTATGTGGCCTGAGTCCTGTTCCAGGATAAAACGGTGGAACAAAGGCAAAATGATCTTAAATAGTTTGTGTCATTCGGCACTTACTCATCTTGGTGTCATGTAAGAACAGAAAGAACTTAATATACAGTCTGTAGTAGTTCCCTATTGACTCAAATATACAGGCATGTTCGCTTTCACAAAAATATTAATGTGCTCTGTGACAAAAACTCGTGACCGTGAAGGCCAGAAACTTTCTCAACTTCAACACATCTTTGCGTACAAGAACATTCGCCTGTACACAATACACTACTTGTTCATATCATTAATTTCAAGTCTACATGGATATTACTGACACAACTAAAAGTTTAGCACTAACTTCTTACAGGATATCTTTCGACTGTATGCAATCCTGTTACATCTAATATACATAGAATAGTTTTCTATCAATGGGTATTCACACACACTCATATTTGTTTTCTATCGCATACACAAGCGGACCATAGAATAAACATTTCTTGGGGAATGCAGTATCAAGAAGCTGTCCCCTTGGATTTTTGGACTTCCAACTCATGCTCTGCCACCATGATGCAAGAATCTGCCTCCAAGGAGGAACCCGGCCCTTTGTCCTTAGATATGGATGATGATGATGACCTTGAAGAAGAAGTTAACATATCCGGAGTGCATTGCACGTCCGGTGCAATGCCAACCTGATCAATGTCATGTAGTGCCGGTGACAAATACTTAGCCACAGTAATGAACAATGCTGAACCATCCTGAAGTTCTGTCACACTCTGCATTTTGAAAGGCAACTCCATTGATTTGACACGATAGAGAATATTGAATTGGATAGCTTCATTGATAACTTAAGACTTATATTGAAGACGTGCAAGAGTTACTAGAAAGAAGCACATTAATCAGGGAACCACTATAAGATGCTCGCAAATAAGTTTTCTCGGTGAATCAAGTGTATCATCTTCAAGGAGGTTAACCTAGTCGCAGGCAGTACAGGTTGTTTTTACTGTAAAAGTAATAATGTGATCATGGAATGAAGTATGATGACAAGGGTGGTATATGTTTAATAAACTATAAATACATGCCTGCATTACAAGGGATGACTGCTAACTTAACCATTTCCAGGTGTCGGTCTACAATGGTATTCATCCAATCCTATGATTTCGCCAGAGGACAGGTTTCCAGGGCTTGAAGGTGATGATGTGAAAAGTATTATAAGAAACGTACAAGAGGTTCCCTACTCTACAGATCAGAAAATGTTGGAGAACAGAAAACCAATATAGTAGTTTATATTATAATTTACGGTTAATTTTACAAAACCCCCTTGAACTTTGGGGGTGTTGCACATGACCCCCCTGAACTTTGTTTATCTCACATAAACCCCCTGAACTATGGGGTGTCTCGCAAAACCTCCCTGAACTTTGTTTATCTCACATAAACCCCCTGAACTATGGGGTGTCTCGCAAAACCTCCCTGAACTTTAGCTTATCTTACCTAACCCCATGCCAGTAATTTGCAAATAACTAAAATTTTCTTGAGAGAAAAAAAAACTCAAAACTTTAGGGAAACAAGTATGTTGCCCACTTGCTTGTAAATAACAGGTGATAAAATTTGGGAATTTTTCACTCACTGACATTTTAGTTATTCGCAAATTACAGGCAGGGGGGTTAGGTGAGATAAGCTAAAATTAGGGGGGTTTTGTGAGACACCCCATAGTTCGCCGGGCAGGTTACGTGAGATAAATAAAGTTCAGGGGGTTATGTGCAACACCCTCCAAAGTTCAAGCGGGTTTTGTGAAATTAACCCTATAATTTATGTATAGAAGAGGAAGCTTCAATCCTGTAGTAGTGGCATAGTGGTTATTCCTATATGGGCCTCGCAATTGACGTAACCGACAATTTGATAAAACAAAGAAGTCATCTTACTACAAAATTCTCAACATACTGCTGTTTTGAATAGTACTTCACAAGGCGACAAATTTCTATTAAAGGAAAAAAAAGAGGCAATTTTGCACATAGCTGAAGCCACAATACATCTTTCACGTGTAATATCATTATACTTTCGGGAAAGAAAGATTAATTAGTCTATTGAAAGAAATGAATCTAAAGTCAAATGAATACATGTGGGTGTTTGAGCTATACATAGAATATGCCCAACAAAATTATGCAAATAAGTAATTCATGATATGGTAATAACACTCAACATCGACAAAATTCACCTGAATTTTTCCTTTACCAAAGGTTCTGTGTCCTACAAGAATAGCACGACCATTGTCATGTAGCGCTCCAGCCAAAATTTCACTTGCACTTGCGCTTCCTTCATTCACCTATTTCAATAAATTATGAGAAAAGTGGTTTTATTTTAAAAATAATTAAAAGCATAATTTGCTACGCAACAATAAATCTAAGATTTTACGTCAGCATGGACTGTTAAATTCTAATTGGTCAGTTAAATAAAAGCACTTGAATCAAAATCTGTAGAATTCAAATGTCAAATTAGAAACAAATATAACCTATAGATGAACTAACATTAAATATATTTTCAACGTCACCATTTCCATCAAATCTGTTCAGTTGTGGAGCAAGGCTGCATAACTATTCGACAAGTTCTAGAGTTTACTATCAACTGAACAATAAAACTAGTACCAAATTCCTTTCCAAGTAAATTATGAATGCAAGGAGAAGCTCGTCATAATTATAAAATCTAGTCAGGATCCTCCAAACTTTCTTTGCATAGTTAAGAGGTTTAGGAGGAGAAAGAAGATAGGTAATTACATTCAATTAGAGACACGGTTACAAGTTAAGAGGAAAAAAGTCAGAAATCATACAAAGCGAAAATGTTTAGACCCCAGTTAAAAAGAAAAACCAAAAACCTGAAGCACAGGTCCAGGAACTCTTTTTTTTTTTGGGAATGATGAAATTTTTAGTTATAGTTTAAATGTATAGTCACTTGAGAATGGAATAATTTCAATTCATACGCTATTTCCTTTTCAGGGAATATAATCAGGTATTATATTATTATATATGAATTCTCAATTAGAACGTATATAAAATCAGTTACCTTGCATAACTCCTACCGTGATGCTTACTAAACTATGAAGGCAAGAAGCAGACACAAACAGTACTATAAGATTGTGACCACAACTTACAAGCACAACAAGTGGGTCATGAGTTAAGGCATGACCATTCACCATGTTGATCGGTAACATATTTCCCTCCCTGTCAATTGTATTAACCAAAGTTTCATCTCCATCTAACCATATTTGAGCGACATCCAGTCCAGCTTTCACCAAGCCTCCCTGCAGTTTACAGTACAAATCAATTTTAGCTTGTGTGGTGCGTGACTAAAATAATTACATCTTTTTACAAACACCGAGAACTTACTAACCGGATTATTTCGTAAATCCAGTATGTATGACTGAACACCTTGGTTTTCCATATCTTGAATAGCACTCTCCATTTCAGCAGCAGCAGTCTGCTCAGAAGTAAGTAATCATAGTCATGTTGGAAGAACTGCGTGTCATGTGGAAGCTTTGCTATTGGAATATATAAATCCTCAAAGACAGATATCATAGTTACAAGGTGTCAATCAAGAAATCCTTGCCAAATCCAAGGCACACCTAATGAGCCTCTCATCGTTGTCTGGCATAGCAAAGCTCACTACAGAATGCGTAGTTCCATTGTTTAATCAATACAAAAAAATGTAACTGAAAAAGACTGGCTGAATCCTCAAAAGGTAATAAATTTGTTCTTGTCGAAAGGATTGAATTTTATCTCCTCAGATCGGTTTCACTTCCCCTTCCAGTAAAGGAGAGAGAATAGTTTCACTGAGTACCTGGGAGAATGCAGATAGCCTCACATATCCAGTCTTCAACTCATTTCCCTCGCCTGATCTATGAGAGATGACTCTACTGGAGATAGGGGACAGCTTGATTACTTCGCGAGGCAGGTTTACCTTCAAAAAGAAATTGAACGGTTACGGTGAGAATCCACTTATACAGTTGTAGGCTAAGAAAAGAAACATACGGATAAAATCGAACAATCTTCACATCTACAGGAAATCATATGACATCTTAGATCTCCTCCAAGTTTCAGTTAGAAAGGAAATAGAAACTGATAACATTGATAAAATATGCAGTTCTTTGACAGGGTAAAAGTAATGGATAGTACCTCTCTAACACCAGACATGCTTCCACCATCTGTCCCCTGCCAAGTCGATCTTGCATTATTAAGCATACATATACCTCATGTTGTAAGAGAAGCAAGAAAATAATAAACCTTCCTAAAAAATTATCATTCTTTAGGTTTGATTCCACCTTTCATTGAAGATATAGATAAAAATAATTGCTACGAGTTCTAACCAGTTTTTGTACTGTATGTGAAAAAACCGAATTAGAATTGGGAATTAAAAATCAGTAATAAATAGACATTAGCAAAATGGTTGGAGAATAGAGCATATACTGAAACAACAAGATACAAAGAAAATTAATGCATCCGCGGTTTTAAAAAGAAATGTAGGGTTCCATGTGGAAGCCTTGGCCACATTTTTCTCAATCTCAAGGGGATTTAGTACTCAATCTAGAACTTTTATGCTCCCTTTCAATAGAAATCACCCACATCATGAGAAGAATTTAATTCATGATGACACAATAACTTCAATTATGTTTCACCAAACATCTCTTTTATTCACTCTAATATGGTTTTTTTTTCCACTTACTTGCAACAAGTTACTTAAAATGCCTAGAAACGACTTACTTTTAAGGAGTGGTTCGCAGTTGCAAGATGAAGGAAAATTGTGAAAACTTACACTGTAAAGCTTTACTCTAACAGTACTCCCTGCACGTCCCCGAAGCTTCTGAGCTGCAGTTTCACCATTTATTCCAGAAACGTTCTCTCCTAAATAAATAACCAAAGTTTCCTGAGAACAGTTAATTTCCTGCAATCTGCATGCATATAAGGGGGAAAAAACGCTCATGCGGAAGTGTCATGTGTATCTTTCTTTGCTATTTACCTGTAGAGAAGATTGAGAGGGTAGAATAGTGTTTTTTTTTGGGGGTTAACTTTGCTTAGTATGAAAAAGGTGGGGGATGTACTTCTGTGGATATAATTGAGTTATTCTTAGGCTTGTCTATTAGTTTTAATATCACTAACTAAGAAGGAATCTCCAAGCAGAAAGATCTACTCATAACTGTCACCAGATATTTAGTGTTCTTGAATCAAAAATGATAATCTGTTACTTGAACTACAACTTCTATCGCAAGAAGTTTTTATCTCCCCATATCAACGAAAATTAGCACTTTGATTATGACTGGGGACCAAGCAATAAATTAAGAACTAGCATCTATATAATTTATTTCCTCGTAAGGGCCATAAATGCTGCAGAAACTAGGAAGGAGTGAGAAATGCAAATTACAGGAGCTAATTCATTCCACCTTTGGGGATGAATTGATGGAAGTGGATAATGACTCTGCAATGAAGAGGATCTAGCAATTTAAAAGGCTTGAACTTGAGTGGAGAGGGTTGTACAAGTGAATAATATTACCTAACAAAAGAGAAGAAATTTGAAAATATGACTTTTCAAAAGCCTACATTTTCTCAAAGAATAGTTGTAGTATGAACAGGAACAAGATTTCTAAACCTGAAGATAGAGAAGTAGAACACAACTAGCTAGTTATGCTTAATGGAACTTCTTTACAAAATTACCTCAAATTTTCATATCCATTCCACTGACAAGTATAAACTTGCATTGTATTGATTATATTAGTACATATCAATGACTCAAATAAATAGCATACGAAATATATTTCTTTCTGCAAGCCTTGGCTGAATAGTGGCTAATAACAGAGTGATTTCTCTGACACATCATGATGGTATTATGTATAGGACAAAAATAATCCTAAGAAGTAAAAAATAATAATATAGCATGAAGGAAACTGAACTAGCCCTAGGTAGGCAATGTGAAATAAAAAATACGTAAAGGAAGACAAAAAATGAACCAGTTTTTCCTTCTTTAAATTCTCTTTCTTCTCTTGATATTCAAGACAGCATAAAGAACTATTTAGCATTTCGAACCACTACACAGGATTCGGACCTAGACCTCATATCTACACAAGAGGGCACTAATGCCAATCTATGCCTTTTCTAAACAAATAAGCAACCAACTTGATCTGTATATCATCTAGTTAAGCATGCCTCTTTAAGAAACATCTTTCTGAATCCTGAACAATAATAGCACCAAACAAAGTGTTTAAAGTGATGGCCCATGCCAATGCATGAGAGATTCTTTTAGAAGAAACGAGAAAAGAAAGAGAGAAAAATTGACAGAGATTTTGATACAAGCTAGAAAGATTTATACTGTAACTTACCATCTATCTCTACCAATTCATCCCCTTCATGTATGCCAGCTCGGGCTGCTGGGCTGCCCTCAACACAAGATAAAACAACCTGCAATATGATGGTCAATTATAAAAATATGCAGGATCTATGTTTCATGATAAAGTTCTGATAAGTCGCTCTTAACAACAAGATTTATCTGACAGAATCACAACACTTCAAGTTTCAAGACCTAAACATAAAGCTATAAAAAGGATGGGAGAGGATTTTTTTTTTGACACATTAATGCACGTCATCTATTATCTATTACTATTATTTAAGAAAAGCTACACTTTTAGTTCTACCCATATGTGTGTCAAGATTTCGAAAAATTCAACATATGTCCTCAATAACTTATAGTACATTGAAACTAATTAAAAGGACAAAATTGGAAAGATATAAAACACCCTAACTACCATCCACTACTTGAAAACTCCCGCCCACTTCCCATATTTTCTAATAGTAAGATACTTTATATTACTTTCGGCAATAATTTTCTAAAGTCTATTCATATCGCATTGACACTATGTCTGAGCATCACTTCTGCAGTATCAACACCCAAGAAACTGAATTACAGGCCAAATGACATGTTACACTACAATATAACCAAGTATGTAGCCTATGTATCTCTACTGTTAGTCAATGTATTACAAAGATCAGGTAGCTGATTAACTAATTTGTATATATGCAAGGCTCTTGCAGACTGCATCTGATCTCAGTGCCACTATCATATGCCAACAGAAATTAGAGAATAGTAGTGTGTTATTTACCAGGTGTCCCGTTCTTGGTTCAACATTTATGAAAAGTCCTACTCCTTGCAAATTCCCATCACTGCCAATCCTGAAACTTTGATACTCCTGCAGGGTTACAAACAATATTTGTCAGATCGTTGACATGTTGAATCTCACAAAAGCAGGTGAATTATCCAGCAAGCTTGTGTATCCTATTCAAATGTTACAAACTTGATAAGCTCACTCTGGAAGTATTTGTAATTTTTATTTTTTTATCCATTGTGTTGCTGATGATAAACATAACATAATCTATGCATGGCACGTGCAATATATTTCTTTCCTTGTGTTTAACTAAATGGTAAACATATGGGTTAACTCCCCAGCAAGATCTTTTAGATTTGATATCTACTTCCATTTTAATATCTTTAAAACACATATATAATTCAGGAAAATGCGGTAAAAGGAAAAAAAAAAAAAGCAAAACAAAATCTTGCTTTAACTTTTGAACCTTTGGACTAACGATTCTTGTGAATGGATCACCAAGAGTTGCAAGCATTCCACTGATCTTGTTATATGCTGCATCTGCTGATTTTAGTGGGAACATTTCCACCATTGTCTGTTGCAGCTTTAAATCCCAGTCTGCATAACAAGTCTATTGTAAACAAAAGGGTAGCTACAATATGATTTAAGCGTCGACATGCAAATCTTAACAGAGATATCTTATTGGAGTTTAAGGAATTAGGATGATTCAAGAATTAAGAAGCATGAAGATATAAAAAATGCGTACAAAGTGGATAGACGGCTGTCTACCTACGTCCAATTTGGATTCACACTTTATAAAATTAGAAACATGATACATAAAAGACATTAACTCAACCAAGAAGTAATATTTCAC
Organism: Asparagus setaceus; assembly: GCA_012295165.1. Taxonomy (NCBI): domain Eukaryota; kingdom Viridiplantae; phylum Streptophyta; class Magnoliopsida; order Asparagales; family Asparagaceae; genus Asparagus; species Asparagus setaceus. The sequence goes on along the minus strand of CM022705.1, from coordinate 41,417,516 downwards.
TCTTAGAGACCAACTAACCATTTCAGAAGGTAAGACTGCACATTTGTTTTACCTTTTTGGGGTGAAGGTTTACCACACCAAACCAATCTAGAACTTATATGTGATCAAGCTTGTTATGCACTCTGGTAACTTCAATATAAATGGATAGGGAATGACCCAAAAAGCACCATAAATGCAGCACTTTAAGGTTGTTTTTTGCCACCAAACGTGTAGCTTATTGAAATTTGATACAGATTAGACTATGTCCGTCCTACCATCAACAGTCCCGCTTAATGGCGAGCTGTTTTAATATGTTAATTTCCTCCTCGAAGTTTAATTCCTTGATAGGGGATTCAGAAAGATTCCAACTTTCAGAAAATATTGTTATTGATAGGCCTGCTATGATTTGGGGTTAGACGTATGCAACTTTTGCCCCACATCATGCTAAGGTTGTTTCCTTCACTAGAAAACCTCGTAACACATTGGAGCAACCTAGCCATTGAGTCTAAAATTCCCATTGTATGTCATCAAAATCATGGAGATATTATGATTTCACAAATAGAAGGTAGTTTGAAGAAGATATTACTGTTCTTTGTAGTAAAAAATCAATATTAAATGTTATTAATTTGACAGCGACGCTCATTTTGGTTGATGTGTTCTTTAAATGGGAAACATGAAAGGACTAGCTCTGGATTTCTCTCGCTTAGCTAATGATCATAACAGTCAAGACTAACTAAGTTGTTAGTAACTATATCACCCTTTAATTAGCAGAGAAGTAATAACAAAAGAATTCAACTCATTTCCACAGAATACTACGAAATCGAAGTAGCTTAATTATCTATCATGAGTTCAAAATCAAGCAAAAACAACACTGCATACCTTGATGGTTGAAAGTGGGATCAATGAAGGTCTCCCGAATCAAGCCCCAAGTCTCCACCAATGTCTTCTGAACCGTATTCACCTAAACCACAAACAACAAAAAGTATCATCAAGCTGCAACCTTTTCTAAATCACCTACAAGAATGTTTGGACTTTATCATAGGAGACCAGAAATTCATTTTTAAATTGTATATGGGACTCCCAAATATTCATGTCTCTAACTTATGCCTCCAAATCTATTAAAAACACTTTTCAATATTTTTTTGTCACATTAGAAACCTAAATTCTTAATTTTCTATTAGACCACCAAGTTGTTGGGTTTCTCCCGAAATCTCATAAATGAGGAGTGCATGGTGTTGATTATGGAGGGTTGATTGGTTAGTGAACATCGGAGAATGCAAAGGATGACGGTAACTTCTTGAACTTCTCATTGGAGGCTATAAAAGGGTGTGTATTAGTATAGAGAAAGTCATCCTCTTGTGGAGAGAGAGAATCCTCTTAGAACTCTTGAGTGATCAATGTTCTTGGGTTTCTTAGAGATGTGAGATGCGCGAGGGTTTTCAAAGTTTCGTCCGTGCAAAACTTTGATAACTTACATTGGTTGTATCTGGTTGTGAAGATAGTGGATTTCCCTGATGGACGATTGTGGACGTAGGCATGTTTGGCCGAACCAGGTAAATAATGCGTTCTTATGTTGCTTATGCTCCTTGTTGTGTGTGGTTGTTTGTGTGCTCCAATAATCCCCAACACAAACTCTCATGTTTCTAAATAACTTCCCCAAGTCTATTAATTCCAAGAGTTTAATTACTAGGGCAATAGCTATGAACGTACTCCAACCGGGAATGAGAAAGAATTTAGTGTATGATGTCAACGGAAAAAAAAAAAAAAACCAAATACGTTCCAGCATTTCACCTCACGAGCTCGAGATACAGGAAATGCGACGGTGAGAGACTCCGCAACCGCCGGCGAATCGTAACCGCACATGGAGATCACGGCGGCGGCTGCAGCAAATCCAACGGCGCTCCGCCGAGCAAATCTGGCAGCTGCTTCTAGTAGCTCTGCAGCGGGTTGTTGGAGATTTAAAGAATCCGTGTTCTTTGAACAGGAACGTAATCGGAGCTCCGACAGAGGAGATCTCCAATTGAAAGGTTTCAGCGTTTTATGACGACATCGACGAGGTTTTGGGAGGTTGGGGAGTGGAGACGAGGAGAGGGTTCGGAGAGAATCCATCGAAGTTGATGATGCTAGTGTAGGATAAGGGACGGGGGAGTTTAATCTCCTCCGCGGGAGAGACGGGGGAGGGGAATTATATGAACGAGATTCACGTTGGGCCCACGGAATCAAGGGGAGGGGCGGGTGTGTGGCTCGCCTGGGTTTTTTGGATGGTGAATTTCATAAAGCCCTTTAAAATTTTTGGGATTTGCACAAAATCTCTCTCTGAACTTCACCTTGGTTCAGGGACTTTCACAGCAGTCATGTTGTGAAAAATTGTGATTTAAAAAAAAAAATCTAATACTTAACATATTTCTATGAATTTCGTTCATTCGTCTACTGTTCTCAAGGCGACAAATCTTAATCATTTATTAGATAATTAATTCTTTTGCACTCAGGCAGACTAATAGCAATTTCACAACTGATCATTTAATAATCAACGATTGAAAATGAAAAATAGTGGTCTCTCATCTACATTTTAATGGTAGAGAACATCCAAATTCGTTCTAAATAATTTGTGAACTTTCTTGTTTTGTAATGTTATACAAACTGGCTACTGTTTGTAAACTTAATTTGATACTTTTTTTAAAAAAAAAATGTTCTTAACTTCTTCAATGATACTTTTCAAAGTTCAGAAAGATTTTGTGCAAACCCCTTCAAGATTCAGAAGGGTTTTGTGAAATTTGCCCTTCAGTTTTGTTTTTGTGGTAGATAAGCATTCCAAAGAAAGAGGAGAAGACACGTCTATGTTGGTTGAGGTAAAGGACAAAATTAGCTTATTGTAAGTCCTTCACACGCCTCAACAACTGAAGAAGAATCCAAGCATAGGAGAACCTTGTGGAGTAATGTGCAGATGTTTTGTGTTGGAAGATTTTCCACGGGGAAGGAAAACTCCCCTGCACTGCACAATTCTAGTGGAAGGGAAATTTCATAAAGCCCTTTAAAACTTTTGGGTTTTGCACAAAATCTCTCACTGAACTTCACCTTGGTTCAAGACTTTCACAATAGTTATGTTGTGAAAATTTGTGATTGTTTTTAAAAATCTAATACTTAACATATTTCTATGAATTTCGTTCATTCGTCTACTGTTCTCAAGGCGACAAATCTTAATCATTTATTAGATAATTAATTCCATTGCACTCATGCACTAATAGCAATTTCACAACCGATCATTTAATAATCAACGATTGAAAATGAAAAATAGTGGTCTCTCATCTACATTTTAATGGTAGAGAACATCCAAATTCGTTCTAAATAATTTGTGAACTTTCTTGTTTTGTAATGTTATACAAACTGGCTACTGTTTGTAAACTTAATTTGATACTTTTTTTAAAAAAAAAATGTTCTTAACTTCTTCAATGATACTTTTCAAAGTTCAGAAAGATTTTGTGCAAACCCTTCAAGATTCAGAAGGGTTTTGTGAAATTTGCCCTTTAGCTTACATTAGTTTGGTGGTACATCAGGATTCCAAAGAAGAGGAGAAGACACGTCTATGTTGGTTGAGGTAAAGGACAAAATTAGCTTATTGTAAGTCCTTCACACGCCTCAACAACTGAAGAAGAATCCAAGCATAGGAGAACCTTGTGGAGTAATGTGCAGATGTTTTGTGTTGGAAGATTTTCCACGGGGAAGGAAAACTCCCCTGCACTGCACAATTCTAGTGGAAGGGAAATTTCATAAAGCCCTTTAAAACTTTTGGGTTTTGCACAAAATCTCTCACTGAACTTCACCTTGGTTCAAGACTTTCACAATAGTTATGTTGTGAAAATTTGTGATTGTTTTTTAAAAATCTAATACTTAACATATTTCTACGAATTTCATTCATTCGTCTTTTGCTCTCGAGGTGCCTAATCATACTTATTTATTAGATAATTAATTCCATTGCACTCATGCAGACTAATAGCAATTTTACAAACGATCGTTTAATAATCAATGATTGAAAATAAAAAATAGTGATCTCTCATGTGCGTTTAAACAGTGGAGAATATCCAAATTCATTCTAAATAATTTGTGAACTTTTTTTTTTGTAATGTTCTACAAACTGGCTACTGTTTGTAAATTTAATTTGATACTTTTTTTAAATGTTCTTAACTTCTTCAATGATACTTTTCAAAGTTACGAAAGATTTTGTGCAAACCCCATCAGATTAAGAAGGATTTTGTGAAATTTGCCCTTTAGCTTACATTAGTTTGGTGGTACATCAGGATTCCAAAGAAGAGGAGAAGACACGTGTATGTTGGTTGAGGTAGTAAAGGACAAAAATATCTTATTCTAAGGCCTCCACATGCCTCAACAACTGAAATAGAATCCAAGCATAGGAGAACCTCGTGGAGTAACGTGCAGATGTTTCGTGTTGGAAGATTTTCCACAGGGAAGGAAAAATCCCTTGCACTGCACAATTCTAGTGGAAGGGAAATTTCAGAAAATATGGGAGATTTTCTTCCAAGAAAAATGTTTAGAGGAGATTTAGACTATGCTAGCATTCAACGACTGCTCACTCTTGCTTGACGAGTAAATGGCAATTGCTTCGGTGTTATAAGCAATATTTATTGGATTCTATTCACAAAGAATTATAATTAAACATCTGTAATCAAATAAAATGAAGAAATGTTTTAATTGATTTCGGGTAATAACGTGGCAAGTGATGCCATTCTGAGTCTCATAAACATCAATAATTTTGTTGATGGGCAATACAAGACAATCAACAATCTCCACACCGGTCTGGTCCAGTCTGGACCAAGGACTTTGATTGTTTGATGCTTAATGTTGAAGAGCATGTACGTAGATTATAGCTACGGATTAATTGTGTATAGTTCCCTCTCAACAAACTTGAAGATTTTATGCAATTATAGAGATTCTTTGACATTGTCCAAGTATCTTGTTGTGATTGATTAAAGTTCAAGATCACATTGCTTTGTCAGCCTCTATTTTAGTAACCATATTTTGCATGCAGATAGTTTTTTGATGCTAAATCTTTAGGATTATTAAGGTTCAGTAATATTTATTGAGTCTTTTGTACTGTTCACATTTATGATTAGTGTTTCTATCTGAGCAGTATTCACACTGTCAATTAATCTTGGTTTGGTAGGATATTCTATAATGACAAACAAACAAAAAACAATCTTGTGTATAGACAAACCAAAAAAAAATCTTTTTGGTGAGAGTGTTATTGGAGGAGAATGTGAGATGGGGTATAGTTGGAGAAAGTGCAAATAACTTGTGTATAGAGAAACATCCCTCCAAGATACTTGAGAAGAGAAGGATTTATTCTATAATGACTCTTGTACCTCACCAATTTTTCATAATTATCCAATTGTCTACCTTATCAAAATCTCATCATTCTCTCTCAAAAGAATATTATTATACTTAACTAACTTATCATATCACCTTCCCTTCCCATCTCAGACAAGAAAAAATCATGTACCACTCATCACTCCACTTTCAACTGAACAAAAAGCACAAAAGGTATATCATTCTTTGCACCACACCACACCTTATTCCTCCTCACTTTCCCTCCTCGTACCCCCACCAAACCAACCATGTTGTTTGGTTGCTCAATTTCGTTGTTGTAAAATGTAGTAACTTTTCCCACTTGAGGTTATTTGGTTGACAAAGAAAAATTGATTTGACACCTCCAAATACCGACGTGGTTGCTCTAACAATTTTCCTTCAATCATAGGCAGATTTAGCATGGGGGCAGTGGGGGAAATTGTCCCCACTGACCCCAGCAAATTTTTAGTAGTATTAGGCCCAATTAATTTAGTTTGGCCCATATATTAGACTTATTGACCCCAAGCCCATTAAACTTTAGAAAATAAACACTTAAACGAGTAAAACCATGTACCCAATCCAATTCTAAAAACCCTCTCCCTCTCTCTGTGTCTCCAGAAATCCAGTCACTAAAATTTTCAAGTGACGCTTCCTCACGCCGGACCGCCGAACCGCCATGCCTCCTCACGTCGAACAGCTAAATCGCTCCAATTTTAATTTCTCAGGTACAAAGTTTTTTAATCCTTTTATTTTAATTTTAATGTTGAAATAATATAAACTGAGTGGTAAAAAGATTGAACCTTTCCATAGTTACTTTTAATTTCTAAATCTAAGGTTTAGTGTGGAGATTGAAACTTTAAGGATTGATTCTAAACTTCATTTTCTCACCTTGTTTATTGTTAATATATCTATAGTTTTTTTAAGTGATTTTGATTAAATTAGTAAGTGTTCAGCAACAAGGTTAGTGGATTTAGTTACAAAGACATATGAAATTTATTGATAGTTTGTCTTCTCATTCAAAGTGTAGTCAATTACTCTTATTAATTTAGGAAATGGGGGTTGTTGCTCTTGTGACTTGTGAGCTCGGTTTGTAATTTATAAATTTTGCTCTTGTGAGTTTTGGCATGATGTCTAATTCAGTGTAAATATTTTGGTGTGAGATGAAATCTCTTGTGTGAGATGAAATATTGTTAGTATCTTAAAAAACCTATTCAAATAGTAATTTGAATTATTTATTATTAACTTCAATACTTAGAGAAATATCTAATATACTTATATTATTATTTGCATTCTAGATTCTAGTCATGGAGAAGTTTTTTAAAAGGAAGTGCCGTGAGGAGCAACCATCTATTCCTCAACCTTCTTCTTCAAAGAATTTTTTTTGAAAGTTGACTTGAAGGATCTTCCTGTAGCTCCTGAACAAAGGCCTAGAATTTAGACTATCATCCTAATTATCGAGATGAAATTCGGAGAGCATACTTGCAAAAAGGACCATGTCACCCACGGGAACATAATTTCCCACAAAAAAAACATGAAAAAGTTTGACCACGTTTCAATTCTAGTTGGTTTGATGAGTTTGGTAATTGGTTAGAATATAGTATATCAAAAGATGCAGTATATTGTTTATATTCCTATCTTATGAGGTTAGAACTTGGAGACCAAGGGGGTGGTGGTGCATTTGTTACCGAAGGATTTTCAAATTGGAAAAAAGAGAGGTTATAAGTTCATGTCGGTGGTCCAAATAGTTCTCATAATGAGGGTTGGAGGAAATGGCACTAATGAATCAAAATCAACATATTGAGGTTGCCATCGCCATACAACAGGATCAAGTTAAAAGAGATTATCAGATTAATTTAATGGCGATAATAGATTGTGTTCGGTTTCTTCTACATCAAGGGTTGGCATTCCATGGTCATGATGAAACTCAAGATTCAACTAATCAAGAAAATTTTCTTGGACTTCTACATTTTCTTGCAAATCACAATGAGACCATTGACAAGGTCTTGAAAGGTGTTCGTGAGAATTTGAAACTAGTTGCACCTAGAATCCAAAAAGATATTGTTAATGTTGTAGCTAGTTTGACCACTAGTGCGATTATCAATGATCTCAGAGATGACTTATTTACAGTTTTAATTGATGAATCTCATGATATATCCATCAAGGAGCAAATGACCATTGCTTTGCATTATGTGAATGAAAAAGGATGTGTTGTTGAGTGTTTCTTAGTCTTGTACACATTTTTAACACGAATTCCCTATCACTTAAAGAAGCATTGGAGTCAGAATTTGCAAAATATGGTTTGAGTTTGACAAGATTGCGGGGCCAAGGCTATGATGGAGCTAGTAATATGCAAGAGGAATCTAATAGACTCAAAAGCTTGATATTGAAAGAGAATGGATCGCTTTTTACGTGCACTCTTTTGCGTATCAGCTTCAATTAGCACTCATTCCTGTTGCCAAAAAGCCAGTTGAAATTGCTTTGCTATTCAATTTGCTCACTAGTTTGTGTAATGTTGCCGGTGCTTCTTGTAAGCGTCAAGATATTCTTCAAGAAAAATAAATTAGTAAGATAAAAGAAGCATTTGAAAGCAGTGAAATATCTAACGGACATGGCTTGAATCAAGAAACTACTCTTAAAAGGGCCGGGGACACTCGTTGGGGCTCACATTAAGGCACATTACTTAATCTAATTACCATGTTTTCTTCTGTGTTTGATGTTCTTAAGATCATTGAGGAAGATGATATAAACACAGAGCTAAGAGGTGAAACTTGTGCATTGTTGAGCTCTATCCAAACTTTTGAATTTGTCTTCAACTTACATTTGATGAAGAACATACTTGGAGTTACTAATGAGTTGTCTCAAGCACTACAAAGAAAGGATCAAGACATTGTAAATGCTGTGACATTAGTTAAAGTGTTAAAGCGTCGACTACAATTAATGAGAGATGATGGATGGCGTTCTTTATTTGAGAAAGTTTGCTTATTTTGCGAGAAGAACAATACCATTGTCGTCGAGATGGATGAGATGTTTGTTCCTCAAGAAAGACCGCGGGCAGAGTTGAGCAAGTTTCAAACTTGCATCGTTTTCAAGTTTAGTTACTTTATCAAGTCATTGACATGCAACTCCAAGAACTGAACAATTGGTTCACGGAGTCAAATACTGAATTGCTCCTTTGTGTAGCATGCTTGAGCCTGCAAGATTCATTTGTTGCTTTTGATAAATAAAAACTTATCCGGCTCGTCCACTTCTATCCTTCAGAATTCTCCTCAGTTGATTTTATGGCACTTGATGGACAACTTCAGAATTATATTATAGATGTGCAATCAGATGATAAATTTTTAAATTTAAAAGGAGTTGGTGATCTTTGTGCAAGGTTGGTAGAGGCAAAGAAGTATATTGTATACCACTTGATGAACAATATCATTGTAGAAAGAACATTTTTTGCAATGCATATAGTGAACAATCGAATGCGCAACCGTATGGGAGATGACTGATTGAATGATTGTTTGATCACTTATATTGAAAGAGATATATTTGATAGCAGTGACAATAAGAAAATCATACAATATTATCAAAATATGAAAACACGGAGTGAACAATTGTAAAGAATTTTAACAAAGTACTTCCATTGACTATATTTTGTTCATGCACAAATATGTCTACTTCGTTTTGGTGTTATTAATATTTAGGTAAAAATATCATATACTAATTGTATTTGTAGCTTGTAATCTTGCCCCCATTGACCAAATTTTCTGGATCCGTCCCTACCTCCAATTGAAGTTGAAATTGGAGGAAAGTTAGTGTAACTGCAGTCCTAATAGGATGCACCATTGCCCCGCTTAACTTTCCTCTACTTCTACCCAAAACAACCAAACAACCTATAATAGTATTACGACCTTGAAGATCGTGTGATCACGTATTCTAGCCTCTTTATGGTGCCTTGTTTCAAAAAATGAACGATAATACATTAAAAGGGTAAAAAGATATAGAGCTATAACTAATTGTATCGGAGATCTAACAATCCCAATTATTCATGCCTAAACGGTAAATGCCCTTCTACCACGCATGATTGTTGCAATACAAACTGACATTGCAGTACTGTATAAAACAATATTGTTTGTATGCACAATCAAACCTTAGAATGCTACTTCTTTATCTTCAAGAAACAAACTTAGGCATCGAAGGATAATGCTGGACCATCACTTCTTTTTATCTACCTTTTGTCTGTGTTTGTACCCGTCTGCTTGAAGATTATTCATTGCATTGCCTTTCTCAGCCACCGAAGGTGCAGCTCGAATTGATCAATCTTGAGAATTCTGGTCAACATTATACATGGTAGGACAAATTTGAGGCTTAAGATTATTCACACTGTAGAGGAATTAATGAGAATGGTTTAATTACTGCGGGTGTTTCAGATGATTTACTTGAAGTAGCATGTTGTAAAGGAGTCGATGCAGTAGGCAAATAGGAATTGTTTTATTTGAATATTTGATCACCATACTTATTTAATTTCTACTAATACCGACCAGAAATGTCAGAATACCTTACTTTTTAATTGAGTTCTATTTTTTATCTTTCAAAGGGGAACCGAGGAGATTCAGTACGAATGACAAAATTTTGCGTCATTAGCCAAGCTCCTTCTCCTATCTAGCAAAGCAAATCGACTGTAATTTTCAATCAGTCCACTAATTACATGGAACAATGTAACCGAAAATTTTGGCATGCACACTAAAAGTATCTACGTACGGTTCGCATCTGCAGAACAGATTTACTAGTATTCCTCATATTCAATATTTTTAAACATATACAACAGGTGAAAATGCAGATTAAATGCTCAACTCAAAAACACACAAGCGCACCATAAAACTCAAGAAGAAGATCATGAAGCATTATCGACAGTCTTGAAGGAGTCATGCAACTCTCTGAGCATCTCCTCGTCCTTGTTCCACTCGGCATTCGGCGCATTGACGAAATGCGCGTACAACTTATTCCTGGCACAAGTCACCTTGATCAAGCTATGCGCTCCAACCCCGTCGACCTCATACTCATAGTACGTCTGCCCGTTCCCATCTTTGGCCTCCCTGGACTTCACTGCGTCCTCCGCGCTCGCGATCAGATCCTGCAGCTCGACATCAGACAGCGCCAGGTTGTTCAGCACGGCGTCCCTGGGCGCCAGCGCTCGGAAGCCGGAGAGGAAAGTGAGGTACTCCTTCTCGGACTTCTTCTTGGGGTTGTAGAACTCGCTGTCGGTGCCGTTGGTGCCTTTCTCCACCTTGGAGACCAGGCGCTCCTTCCAGGAGTCGGGGACGAGGTAGGTGTACTCGGCGGAGTCCTTCTTGCTGGCGTTGCCGCCGTAGCCGCCGTAGTTGGCGGCGCTGGCGGCGGTGCCGTAGTAGAGGTGGAGGTCGGCGGCGGAGGCGGGGGAGGGGAGAGGGGAGAGGAGGAGGATGGCGGCCGCGGCGAGGGGGAGGGGTTTGAGGGGGAGGAGCTGGGGTAGTTTGAGGTTAGTTAGTTGGGGTTTTGAATGGGAGGAGGAGGAGGAGGAGGGGGAGGGGGAGGGGGAGGAGAGGATGGCTGATGGGGAGAGGAGAGTGGCCATTGGATTGTTGGGGGAGGTGAAGGATTGGGACTTGCTATGGGACTGTGATCCGTTGTTTTGGTTTTTGTTTTGTGGATGTGGGGGATGACCTTATCCACCTTGAGAAGATGTCTAATGTCTCACTACTTAAGAGTGATAATAAAATGATAATGGCTAAATTATCAGATTGGTATTAAACATGAATTAATGGTCAATTTGGTATTTTTTTTTCCTCCAACAACAAGAAGGTTTTTAAAGTTGCAAGGTGGGACAACCAGGCCTTAAAAATCTATCGCCAGATATTTTTCTCCACAATCTCATATAACCTAACATGTGTGTATGCCGTGACATATTTATGATGACCTAACAGTGTTAGTTGGCCTTATTCATTCTATAGAAAGAGGAATTTTCAGATTAGGGCTAAAAAAGAAGGATTTTTAATTTGGGACTTATCTCATTGTTCTTTCAAATTGGGGGTTATCCATTGGTATAAAACATGGCTTAAAGCTTAAGCTCCTGCTTATGGTCAATGTCCAGCATCGGCGATGGAAGAAGTAGACACTGGCTCAATAGGCTGACATGTAACGGAGGTGACATGATGCAACAAAGAGATACGGCGTGATATTTGCTAATGTGGCTTGGAGTGTGAGTATTACACTTCCATGACTGAAGAGAATCCTGAAAGGAGGCTTTATAGATGCCTTAATTATTATGTAAGTTATCTTGGATTTATGCTTTTTATTTTCTCAAGTGGTTGTGATTTCTAGGATATCATGTCATTTTATTTTGGTTTTGTTTTTTCATAATATGTCAGATTAGTGGTTGTGGCTTGTGTGAGTAAATTGACAAGCCTATGTGTAGTGTAAAAACCCAATTGCTTCCCTTTATAAGAGAATAAATCACTTATTTGAGAAGCAGCTTGAATGTGACTGATGGGTTGATTTAAAGATGTGAGATCAAGCTAAGAGAATGTCATGAGTTCATTACCACAGTTAAACAGAAGCTTGAGTTAACTTAACATGAAGCTTATTTTTGCTTGGAAGAGGTTGTGAAAATGAGAAGTGAAAGATAAAAAATGAAAGATGAGCTTGTAGAAGAAAAGAGGAAGAGGATGTTTAATTTGATACTAGGATTGAATGTACTCTACATTCTTGTGTACTTTCTAAGGATTGTCTGTATATTGTTGTTTAACACATTCACACAAAATGCACATAGTCGGGGATTAAGACATTGTACCACAAAATATACATGCGGATTATATTTCTGCCAAAAATTACAGCCACAACGTAGGTCATAAATACAGATTCATCCACATTGTAGCACAAAAAGATGCTCACAAACTGTATTAATTATAAAATATAATCATGAGTTCAAAATATGGTCTTAAATTGTGTCATTATCAGAAAATTTTTAAAAATAACACATATTACTCATTGTTTGTGTAGATTGGAAGGGGAAACTTAGTGTCATTTATATAACTGTTGCTTGAGCTTGGCTTAGAGCTTTAAAGATCTATTTACCATGCTTCCCTTGCTACATACCATACCCTTCAAGTATCCTTACTTAACTGCTCCTCCCTCTGCCTCTGCCCCTCCCTCTTTCATTGTGTCATCACTTTCTTTAGATGACGTGGTTTGGGATATAATGACATCTAGTGAGTGGGGACTCGTGATCCTCCACCATATCAAACAAGATCAGGTATATAAAATATATTCAAGACTAATAAACCAAGATCAAGTATTTTGCATACATTAAGTCATGAAAGCATTGCGTTTGATGTTTGACTAGAATGAAATCATTACTTTGGAAACTTAGCAAAAGAGGGCACCCACAGGATGAATGTTCTCTATGGATTGAGTTGTCCGGTTCTAGTGCACAACATAGTATGTATAATCATTAACTAAAAAGATTGCGTGAGTTATTAAAGGGGGGAAATAGAAACTTATTAGGAAATGTGTAGTTCTAGGTTATGTTTCAGTGCCTATGTGATTGTTAGTAATTGGTGGAGTCTGCCCAATTGAGTGAGTGGATCCTAAGTGGGTCCAAATCGGTCCTTTAGTGAACCGGTTCCTAATCCTAAAGGGTTAGGGGTTTTATCCTCTACTCTATATATATGCACTTATGTAGAGATTAAATATGGAGAAAAACATACTACTGTCATCTTCTTCCTCTCTCAATTATGTGATTTATGCATTAGTCGTGGGGCGATATACAAGGACTTCTTGCCGTATCAACGGTATGGTCACTTTTCGGCCGGTGTTCAGAGATCGAGAAGAGGTGCGTGGCAATCGTTCCATAGGCCTGGGGTAGGTAATTTCTAAGCAAGTGATTTATGTATTTATATATGATCATGAATAGCTTACATTGGTATCAGGGCTGTGATTGGAGTTGCTTGCGTCTTTTATATTTAGGGTTTAGATCTAAATGCATATAAGTAGATTTTTTTTGTATGTTATTGCATTAGATCTGAAGTTGATGGTGACATTGGTCCTTGAAATAGAAAATTAGGATTTTATTAATAACAAATCATTTTTATTAATAAAAATTCATTTTATTAAAAATTAAAATTTTTGGTGTAACAATCTAATTTTTGATATCCCAGATGTCTAATCTACAAGAAAAATTTAATTTTTATGAACTAGTGAGAAATTTTAATGAATTAGGGATTTATTAAATCTCTTTCGAGATCAAAAACTATTTTAAAAAAAATTTTAGAAATTTTAAAACCTTTCTTCTATTGTCTAAAAATTAAAAGAGAAAATTTTGCAAAAATTCGAGAGCTCGCCGCAGCCAGCGCCAAGGGCATTGACGGTGGCAGGACCTATGGATGACGGCTCCATCGCGGGGTGCCAGAGGCTTTCCACCAATCACTGTTAGTGCTGGGCGCCAGCGGCTGGGGATTTTTTAAATAAAATAGAAAAAAGAAACATGAGTCGGATCTCGTTGCCAACGGTAGGGCCCTGATCGGCGGCGAGACCCGATGGCAGTGGCCTCGGTGCTGGTGTTGGAGGCCATTGCCTGACCACCGCAGCCACTGGGCGGTGGTGGTGGTTTGATTTGTTTTAAAAAAAGATGACGTAGCTGGCAGCGCATGCATGCAGCATCGGCATTAGGACGCCGTCGGCGACGTCACTGGTGGGGCCCACCAGCAAGGATAACTAAGGGTCTAGCAGTGCAACCGCTCCTAGATCAAACCCATAAGTTTTTAAAAACCTAGGGACAAAACTGTAATTAAGTTTTTCTACTTTCTAGTTTTATTTAAATTATGTAAAATTTAGAAAATTATTCTTAACTCTGAAAATTATTTTAAAAATAATAAAAATATCTAAATATTCTAGAATTTGTTTTAGAAAATATTATTATTATTTTCAAATATTTTAAAAATTCGATGTGAAGCCTACTAGGTTTCATAATAAAGTTAGTTTTGGGATTTAGAAAATTTTAAAGTTTGAAAGTTTAGAAAATATTTTTATGCACCGTAAAATTTATCGATAAAAATCTTAATAAAATCTTAGAGATTCTTATAGGTAGCCCGTGGGAGTACTGGGCATGTATCAATTTCACGAAAAATAAAAACCCTAAAAATTGATAGTATAAATAGGTAGTTAAATATTAAAATATAATTGTTTGTTTATGTTTGTTTATGTTTGTTTATGTTTATCATGCCACTTGTTCTCAAGATACCGAATTAAATAAATAAATAATTTCAAGTGGGAGATTTTGGTGAGAGATAGTAGTATGATTTAACTACCCAGTCTATTCTATCTCTAATAAATCTAATTCAATTTTAAATTTTTTATAAAGGTTTTAAACTTATATTCATAAAAGTCATGGTTGGGGCCTTAGACCTTCTTCTCTTTGTTTGGAATTTAATTTTATTACCGGTATAAAAGGCTTGATAAGATGAAATGTTCTTTAGGAAAGAACAATACTCCACGTAAATACCAATAGTCTTAACATATCCGTAATTAAAGTGTCATAATATTTCTCTTAGAAATAAGGTACCAAAGTAGTTATTCCAGCAACAGTTCGGGACTGAGCAGTTGAAATACCTTTGTCAGAATTTCCACTTTCTCCTGAAAGCAGGAGATTTTGGTGAGTATTGAGGCAGTAATATCCGATTCGAAACAAGATTCAACTTGAATTCAAAGATTTAAGGCCGGTCAGTACAAGATCCGGAAGCAAAAAGATCATTCAAGTGGTTCACTGGGTGGACTGTAAAGAGAAGCAATCTTATCAAGGAGTACGAGGATAATCTGAATGTAAAGAGCTTTCGGGATGCTCTTAATGTGAGATTTGGATATGTTTCTTCAATGAGGATCCGAGTTTTTATTATTAAGTTGGATTCAAATGAGAGGACTACTAGGCAGAACGTCAAATTCACCTTTGGATGATAACATCTATGATCAGGAATTATGAGATAGCTAGAACTGCGTCGAGCTAGAAGCGACATATCTGGGCGATTATTAGGGCTTTGCATAACTATAGGAAAAATATTTGTTACTTCTGTTGCATGTCGCAGATGCGATAACATTCTAGGATAAGCAAATAAAAGTGAAGTTGGAGTCTAAGATCAGGCTGTGTTTAGAGCTAAAGTATCTACTTCAGCTTTGGAAGCTGAATACTCAAGGCACAAGGTTGAGAATCTAGTTGCAGGGGTATACCAGGAGATTTTTTTGGAATGACTTATAAAATAAAAGAAGCAAATCAAAAGGTGAATATGCCAACTGATAAGAGAAAGATCAATTGATATGACTGCAGATAAGATGATCACTTTGCACATGAGTGTGCACAATTGAGAAAACTCGAAACTTGTGAACCACTTCTGTAGGACAGAGATGGGTTCATAGAGTTTCAGAAGATTCCAAAAGGGGGCAAAAGAAATCTAGATGGGGATTATACAAAGGTGCTGGGTACTGGTGCATGTAGGTTTTCATTGAGTTTAGGAAACAAATAGATCTCGTAGGATATTCTATATGCTCCCACTACAAGGAGGAATATTTCTCTCGGTAGTTAGGTTTGGAGGATTCATTTGTTAGTTTTTTATTTGTGGGTAACTTAGATTTGCTTCAGAACTTTTCTGCTTATAAAGTACCAAATTGATAGCTTATTTGATTTTAGAATGTGACTTATTGCTAGATAACTGGGTTATCTTCTACTTTGTCTTGTGCCTTGAATTAAGATTGGACCTAATTCATGGTATAAAAGACTAGGTCACATTGAAAGATATTTCAAGGCTTGCCAGGGGCGATCTTCTTAGTAAATGTACCGATGTATATTTATCCACGTACAAGTATAGTATCATTGGTAAAATCACTATGAAGCTATTTGTTTGGCAAGGCTATGAGCACCTTAGTTGCAACTCGTTCATGTTGATATATGTAGACCAATATATGAAGGTATGAAGTAGATAACTTTAATTCCTCATGAGTATAGGTTTTTACTCTATCTGTGATCATGTGTATTTGATTTCACACCTAGTTGAGGATTTGGATTTGTTTCAAGCATTAAATCAATAAGGTGGATAATCAGTTAAGCAAAGCAATAGGGCTTTGCACACTAATTATGAGAGAGTATCTATCTACTAGTTCAGGAAACTGCGTCAAGAGAAGAGAAAAGTCAAATAATTGACAATGCCCTATATTCAGTAATAAAATGGTATTATAGAAATGAGGACTATGACTCTACT
The DNA here is from genome assembly GCA_012295165.1 of Asparagus setaceus. NCBI lineage: Eukaryota > Viridiplantae > Streptophyta > Magnoliopsida > Asparagales > Asparagaceae > Asparagus > Asparagus setaceus. The sequence goes on along the minus strand of CM022705.1, from coordinate 41,400,909 downwards.
AGATATGGTCCAATAGCTACTCATTTGGTTTTGGGGAGATATGCTATTGATAGCAACATATATTCTGAATAGTGTACCATCGATATCCTGTGAGTCATGGATGACCAAGGGCCGGTGTTCGACCACTATGTCCATGTAGGAGTGTTGCTTTCATACATTACTCTTTATTGGATGAGAAGTTTAGACCTTGGAATGCTGAACATACTTACGTGCATCATTAACCATTGAGATCGTAAAGCAGGTACTAATATTGATGATTGGTGCATTTCACTTGAAAGACCCGATATAGCGAAACCTTGGGTAAAAATGGCACTTGGGGCGATTATTGCACTTAGATCATTTTTCTGATTCTGTTTATTTCGACTTCTATTGGGTTTTCCTTTACTTCAGTCAAATGATGGGTTTGCCGGATTTACTGTTCTACAAGTTGTATTTTCTTAATGAAAGTCAAAAATTTTGAGAAAACATGTAGTTTCTAAATTTTGATATTTCTATTGGGGATCTATTATTTTTTAATCCAATCCACTCATTTTTCTATTTTGCAATCTATAATTGATCATAAAATCTTTCTTTTCTATTTCTTGTTAGTTCAATGTTTTGATGTAGTTGTATAGTGCAATTCAATTTTATTAATTTCGATCGTATCTACATATCATATTTACCTGGGTTGCTAACTTAACGGTAGAGTACTCAACTTTTAAGTGCATCTATGATCTTTTACACAATTGGATGAAGCAATGGATTCGTCCATATTGTTGGTAGGGTCTATAAAACCGCGACTGATCTTGAAAGGTAATGGATGCAAATAAACAACATTTCATAATAATAAGAAGAAAATGGAATTTCTTATTATATTCTTTAGTATTCATAATTTTTAGTAGAATTTTGAGTTGATCCTTACCGGATCATTCAAAAATTATGTTTTCTTTTGTCTTACTCCAAAAGAAATTCACATTTACATTTGGGTCTAGTGAGCAAATGGATAGGGCTTGTCTAGTGAGCAAATGGATAGGGCTTTACGACTCCAATTCTAGTAAAAAAAAAGTAATGAGCTTCTATTCTTAATTTGAATAATTACCCGATCTAATTATACATTAAAAAAATTAGTGTCTGATGCGGGGAAGGGTTCTCCTGTGAGTGGGGCTTTGATTCCTTTTCTCCTTAAAAAATCCTAACTGTTCTCTGTCATGGATTGGAAATGAATGTGTAAAAGAAACAGTATACTGACAAAAAGAATCTGTTCCAAAGTCAAAAGAGCGATAGGGTTGCAAAAATAAAAGATTTTTGAACCTCTAGTAATTATAAAATAAAGAAGATAAATCTAGGGGAAAAGAAAAAGATCTGTTGATTGGACTTCCTGTTTCCGGGGTATATATTTTTTCCATACATACCCTGTTCTGACCATATTGCACTATGTATAATTTGATTACCCAAGAAATGCTTACCGTTTCTGGTTCAAGTCAAGTAGAAAAAATCTAAGTCAATGGAAGACTTACAAGGATATTTAGAAAAGTATAGACCTCGGCAACAACACTTCCTATATCCGCTACTCTTTCAGGAGTATATTTATGCACTTGCTCATAATCGTGGTTTAAATGGTTCGATTTTTTACGAACCTGTGGAAGTTTTTGGTTATGACAATAAATCTAGTTTAGCACTTGTAAAACGTTTAATTACTCGAATCTATCAACAGAATTCTTTGATTTCTTTGGTTAATGATTCTAACCAAAATCGATTCGTTGGACACAACAATTTTTTTTATTCTCATTTTTATTCTCAAATGATATCAGAAAGTTTTGCAATTATTGTAGAAATTCCATTCTCGTTGAGATTAGTATCTTATTTTGAAGAAAAAGAAATACCAAAATATCATAATTTACGATCAATTCATTCAATTTTTCCCTTTTTAGAGGACAAATTATCGCATTTAAATTATGTCTCAGATATACTAATACCCCATCCCATCCATATGGAAATCTTGGTTCAAATTCTTCAATGCTGGATTCAGGATGTTCCTTTTTTACATTTATTGCGATTTTTTCTTCACGAATATCATAATTGGAATAGTCTTCTCATTTCTCAGAAGAAATCTATTTACCGTTTTTCAAAAGAAAATAAAAGATTATTTCGGTTCCTATACAATTCTTATATATTTGAATGTGAATTTTTATTAGTTTTTATTCGTAAACAATCTTCTTATTTACGATTAACATCTTCTGGAACTTTTCTTGAACGAACACATTTCTATGGAAAAATAGAACATCTTCAAATAGAACATTTTATAGTAGTATGTCGTAACTATTTTCATAGAACCTTATGGTTCTTCAAAGATCCTTTCATGCATTATGTTCGATATCAAGGAAAAGCAATTCTTGCTTCAAAGGGGACTCATCTTCTGATGAAGAAGTGGAAATATCATTTTGTCAATTTCTGGCAATATTATTTTCACTTTTGGTCTCAACCATACAGGATCCATATAAACCAATTATCAAACTATTCTTTTTATTTTCTGGGTTATCTTTCAAGTCTACTAATAAATTTTTCGCCGGTAAGGAATCAAATGTTAGAGAATTCATTTCTAATAGATACCGTTACTAAGAAATTTGATACCGTAGTTCCGGTTATTCTTCTTATTCGATCCTTGGCTAAAGCTAAATTTTGTACCGTATCGGGCCATCCTATTAGTGAGTCGACCTGGACCAATTTTTTAGATTTTGATATTCTTGAATTATTTCATACGTGGGTTAATTACCGATCATTGTTCATAGCTATAGCTTTGTTTATTCATTTCAATGGTGCTATTAAAACCTTAAAGTTGATTGTGATATGATGAGTCGTCTCTTATTTCGACGACTCTATTGCCTTAATTGGTGACACTTATTATTTATTGTTGATTTGATACTCTATATTCATGGATTAGCTCTTTACGTGATTAAACTCATCGGTGGGTGATAAATAAAAATAGTCCTGGGGGATATCATCCTTTATGCGAGGAAGCTCACCGGTGGGTATTTTATTTGAAGGCATGCGTGGTTTATTGATATATCCCGTGATTGAGGAATTTAGAATCCTGAATATTGAGCTTGATTATTCACTAATTGATATTAGTATGTTTCCTTTCAATCGTTGAATTACATTCTGAGCTTTAGTAATTCGTTATTGATATCTGCAAGTTTCAATTTGAATGTTTAAGCTTCCATTCCTTCCCAACCACGGTTGTACACCCGATATATATTTTTTGGATGGTTAAAAACTTTAAAAGAGTGGTATGACTTTTTTCGAGAAGACTTGACTCTTTACTCTGAAGGGGGTAGTGGAAGCAATTTTCCCTCACACTAAACAGAGAGATAGGTGAAGCAATTTCCCTTAACTCTAAACAGAGATAGAAACAATTGTTGAGAAACCCATTCTCAATAGACCACCATGATATCTTCAAGTGACCACACTTGTAATCAAGATTTTTAGCAGGTGCAAAGCAAGATTTTTAAGTGAGGATTCAGAATGGAGATAAACGAATCTCATGCCGCTATACTTCTACAATTGCAATGCAGAGGACAATGGTAGCAAATATGACAAGACAATGACAACACAATTTAGTTTGATGACAGTTGATAGTGATGACATTGAAGATGATCACAAATCAAATCAGATTTGTGTGGCGGCAACAAATGCAAGAGACAAAGAATTGTCAAGCATGGAATACATGGGCATAGAGAGCAAGGGATTACGGATATTAGCAACAGAGCATATGCAACATAACAATTTTCGGATCTGATTGAAAATGCCGAAGAAAAGCATCAACATCGATTGGACTGTTGTCGAAGTCCCTGAGGGGAAGCAAAGGGATGATGACTGAAGCAAAACCCTCTCAATAACATTAAGACTAAAAAATAAGAGAGATATCTAGGACTGAGAACATTGAGAACAGAAACTCTATTTATTTATTTATTTCCATAATAACATATTCTGTGATATATCTTATATACACAACAGTTGTAATATAGAATAAACATAGATGATTACATAGGATAGACATAAATATTTACACTAGACAACTGTAGGTTTTTATAAAGAATAGACATGAGTTGTTACGAGAGACAATAACATGATATATCTAACAGTCGTTTCTGTTAATCAGCTCACCTCTTATGGTGGTTGTAGGACGCTCCGCACTAAAAATGCTAAAAAGCTATGACACCAACATATTGAAGGCGATATGATTTGGACTGTGAAAACATATAGGCAATGTAGATAGATAAGATACACAATGAACATCGAACCTTTAATTTTCTTAGCAACTGCATATGTGATGTAGGATGCATAACGAGCAAATTCAGAGAGAAGTGGGACCTTCACGATTCAAATGTAGATACCAATGAATAATTAATTCTTGCCCACAAATAAATGATCATATCTCTCAATCCGAAAGGCAGATTCTGACATATTATATAAAAAAATCGTCTATGTCGATGAGACGAAACCATCCAGATTGACAGATTTCCAAAATCACATTAGTGTCACTGATTTTTGCCAAAAATCTAAAAATAATCCGTTTCTTTTTTTATTATTAGTAATAAAGGTGGATTTAATTTATATTAGGAAATAAATTCAATTTTAATTCATGTTGGGCTAATTTGTTTCCTTTATTATAGGGAGTCAGGATTTGATACTTTCTATTTCTTTGTATTTCTAGTCTTATAGGAGACTATTTTATTTTTCTATTTAAGAAGAGATTGTTCGCGGGGAAAGTTGCTCTGTTATTCATTGTCATTTGAACTCGTTTACAGCTTCTTTGGCCTACAACAAAATTCAAAAGAAAATGCCTTTTATTTTAAGGCGCATAAATGAAAATAAAATTACAACTTCTTCCTCAGATGAACAAACACGAGGATCTCGTTATATCGGGATCCTCGCTATGCGGGTTCTTTGCCTGCCGGGACTTGAATCGTCCGTGGACCACCGCAATTCGATCCGTAGAGACCCGGTTCGAACTACAGACGGAAGGGGCTCGCTTCACGAAGGAAACGGCTACCGAGGGGATCACACTCACGAAGGAGAGGATCGCCGGGATCACACTCACGAAGGAGAGGATCACGAGCGGTGAGATCTACTAGGAGAAATCATCACTGACCAGAGTCGGACCCAGTTTGCTTACCTCGCGATTTGTAGATCCGACGTCGACGGACTTGTGCTCGCCGGTGCTCTAATCGTAAGGCCGACGGCTCGTAGATCTCGCGAGGGCTCTCGCCGATATCGAAAAATCCAACCTCTCGAAAATGAAGACCCTCACCTATTTATAGGCAAATAATCAAGAGGGTTTGGTCGGCCGGACACCAAATGGTGTCCGCCAAGCCCGACACCATTGGTGTCCGCTATGGCCGACACCAAATGGTGTCCGCCAAGCCCGACACCATTGGTGTCCGCTATGGCCGACACCAAATGGTGTCCGGCCAAGCCCGACACTTCTCGGCGTCCGAGTTTTGGCCAGCCGCTGTTTTGCCCAAGTGAACACGAGGTTCGACTGAATGAACACGAGGTTCGCAAAAAGTGCGAGATTCGCCAGAAGGCGAGGTTCGCCAGAAGGCGAGGTTCGCCAAAATGAACCGAGGTTCGCCAAACTGCGAGATTCGCCAGAAGGTTCGCCAAAAGTGCGAAGTTCGCCAGAAGGTTCGCCAAAAGTGCGAAGTTCGCCAGAAGGCGAGGTTCGCCAGAAGGCGAGGTTCGCCAAAATGAACCGAGGTTCGCCACACTGCGAGGTTCGCCAGAAGGCGAGGTTCGCCAAAATGAACCGAGGTTCGCCAAACGCGAGGTTCGCCGTAAGGTTCGCCAAAGGCGCAGGTTCGCCGAAGGAACCGAGATTCGCCAAACCGCGAGGTTCGCCGAAGGTTCGCCAAAGGCGAGGTTCGCCGAAGGCGAGGTTCGCCAAAGGCGCAGGTTCGCCGTAAGGTTCGCCAAAGGCGAGGTTCGCCGAAGGCGAGGTTCGCCGTATGCAGGTTCGCCAAAATGAACCGAGGTTCGCCAAAAGGCGAGGTTCGCCAGAATGAACCGAGGTTCGCCAAACCGCGAGGTTCGCCAGATGGCGAGGTTCGCCAAAAGGAGAGGTTCGCCAGAATGAACCAAGGTTCGCCGAACCGCGAGGTTCGCCAGACTGCGAGGTTCGCCAGAAGGCGAGGTTCGCCAAAAGGCGAGGTTCGCCAAAATGAACCGTTTTCATCATTTTCTCGGTCTTCCGGGCTTAGTTTTCTCTTGATGATGTCGCCGTTGTGTTTGAGTTCGTATCCGATCAACTTTCAGAACTCAAAACGGCTCGTTTGCATTTGACGGATTAAGCGGAGTTGATTCCGTCTCGCCGGCGTTTGAGTTTAGTCAACTCGCCTCGTCGAACTTCGTCGCCGGGTTTCTTCCACGGCACGTCGTTTCGTTGATTTGTACACCTTGCTGACCCACTTCACGTGTTCGTGGACTCGCTTTACGCTGCTTTGGCGGCCGGTTTGTCGAATGGATCGTTGGTTGTCAACCCACCGCCACGAGTCTCGCTCGCATCGATAAGCAATTTTATCGCCACAGATACCCTCTAAAGCGCCTCGGCCTCGATTCTTTGGCGAAGTCCGGGATGCTTTGGATATGATGAGCGCTTCACCCTTCAATCGGCGCGATAGGACTTGTGAATGACCCTGGCGTTTGATCTCTCCATTCCCTTCAGTCTTCCCAGTGCTTTGTAGGGTTGCTGAAGGTGTTACAGATCGCATTTTTGTCCGACCGTTGTCGAAATCTTGACCGAAGTCGATGAATTTCTTTTGAGATTGGCTCCAGTATTTAATTCCTCCAATCCTCTCAGGTTCTCCAGTGCTTTGTAGGATACCCAGGGGTGTTACGGTGCTGCATTTATTGCTTGACCGTTGTTGGAATTTCAAACCGTAGCTAATTAAGCTCCTTATCGTTGACTCGTGTTGGTGAATTGTCGTCCAATTGACCATCGGGATTCCTCCGTTGATCGGGAATCTTCACCGCGACGCTAATTGGCCGAATTACATGGATTTTAGCCTTCACTCGGCGAGTGCAACGCTGACCGGCGGCGATCTTGCTTGGATCCGAACCGTTGATCGGTGAATCCTTCGGCGACGACGCTGGTTGGCGCCGCCATCGTATTACTCCTTGTTGGAGCACACTTATCCTCGGGAGGAATTTTTCTTGGGACTTATTCCAATTCTAAACTGTTGACCGATGGCCTTCAAGGCGACGCATGAATCGGTATTGATACGGTGAGAGAAATTCTTTCAAGGTAGAACGCTGTCCGGCCAACATAAGCCTTGTCGAATTCGCCAATTTATCCCTCTTTGAGGTTCCACATGGGAGGAAATTGAGGGTTATCGAAGTTATCCTTAAGAATATAGTAATATTCTCCGTGAACTTCTCGCTAAGAATTAGGAACTAGTTTATACCGTAATCCTATTTGGAGTAGCATCAGCGACGCTGATTAGCGCCAATGCAATCCGCACGATCGAAGTTATCCCTAAGAATATTTTTATGGAAATATTCTTCCTGAACTTCGACAAATTAGGAAACAGCTTTATACCGTGTTCCCGATTGGAGTAGGATTAGGCCACATGGGAGAATATTTGGAGAATTGAGTCCGCCTGTGCCATTGCCGATGATCTCGACCATTTGGAGGTTAAGCGCCAAAGGCGAGGTTCGCCGAATGAACCGAGGTTCGCCAAAGGCGAGGTTCGCCAAAGGCGAGGTTCGCCAAAGGCGAGGTTCGCCGAATGAACCGAGGTTCGCCAAAGGCGAGGTTCGCCAAAGGCGAGGTTCGCCGAATGAACCGAGGTTCGCCAAAATGAACCGAGGTTCGCCAAAGGCGAGGTTCGCCGAATGAACCGAGGTTCGCCAAAGGCGAGGTTCGCCGAATGAACCGAGGTTCGCCAAAAGGAGAGGTTCGCCGAATGAACCAAGGTTCGCCGAACCGCGAGGTTCGCCAGATCAGCGAGGTTCGCCGAATGAACCGAGGTTCGCCAAAGGCGAGGTTCGCCAAAATGAACCGTTTTCATCATTTTCTCGGTCTTAGGGCTTAGTTTTCTCTTGATGATGTCGCCGTTGTGTTTGAGTTCGTATCCGATCAACTTTCAGAACTCAAAACGGCTCGTTTGCATTTGACGGATTAAGCGGAGTTGATTCCGTCTCGCCGGCGTTGAGTTTAGTCAACTTCGCCTCGTCGAACCGTCGCCGGGTTTCTTCCACGCACGCCGTTTCGTTGATTTGTACACCTTGCTGACCCACTTCACGTGTTCGTGGACTCGCTTTACGCGTTTTGCGGCGTCGGTTTGTCGAATGGATCGTTGGTTGTCAACCCACCGTCACGAAGTCTCGCTCGCATCGATAAGCAATTTTATCGCCACAGATACCCTCTAAAGCGCCTCAGTCTCGATTCTTTGGCGAAGTCCGATGCTTTGATATGATGAGCGCTTCACCCTTCAATCGGCGTGATAGGACTTGTGAATGACCCTGGCGTTTGATCTCTCCATTCCCTTCAGTCTTCCCAGTGCTTTGTAGGGTTGCTGAAGGTGTTACGGTACTGCATTTTTTGTCTGACCGTTGTCGAAATCTTGACCAGAAGTCGATGAATTTCTTTTGAGATTGGCTCCAGTATTTAATTCCTCCAATCCTCTCAGGTTCTCCAGTGCTTTGTAGGATACCCAGGGGTGTTACGGTGCTGCATTTATTGCTTGACCGTTGTTGGAATTTCAAGCGTAGCTAATTAAGCTCCTTCTTGTTGACTTCGTGTTGGTGAATTGTCGTCCAATTGACCATCGGGATTCCTCCGTTGATCGGGGAATCCTTCACTGCGACGCGTTAATTGGCGTCGAACTACATGGATTTTAGCCTTCACTCGGCGAGTGCAACGCGTTGACCGGCGTGCGATCTTGCGTGGATCCGAACCGTTGATCGGTGAATCCTTCGGCGACGACGCGTTGGTTGGCGTCGCTACTGTATTACTCCTTGTTGGAGCACACTTATCCTCAGTGGGAGGAATTTTTCTTGGGACTTATTCCAATTCTAAACTGTTGACCGATGGCCTTCTGGCGGCGACGCATGAATCGGTATTGATACGGTGAGAGAAATTCTTTCAAGGTAGAACGCGCTGTCCGGCGCCAACATAAGCCTTGTCAGAATTCGTCAATTTATCCCTCTTTGAGGTTCCACAGTGGGAGGAAATTGAGGGTTATCGAGTTATCCTTAAGAATATGGTAATATTCTCCAGGAACTTCTCGTTAAGAATTAGGAACTAGTTTATACTCGTAATCCTATTTGGAGTAGCATCAGGCGACGCGTTGATTAGCGTCAATGCAATCCGCACGATCGAGTTATCCCTAAGAATATTTTTTATGGAAATATTCTTCCGGGAACTTCTCGACAAATTAGGAAACAGTTTATACTCGTGTTCCTGATTGGAGTAGGATTAGGCCACATGGGAGAATATTTGGAGAATTGAGTCTGCCCAGGCCATTGCTGATGATCTCGACCATTTGGAGGTTAAGCTCCAAAGTCTACAAGATTTTGAAGCGGCGGCTTGGCAGAATGCTTGCGTTATTACTAGACTCGAAGTTTAAACGCAGCGAGACCAGGTGCATCATTCGGAGACTGCTGTCGCTGAAGCTTCATCTTCCGTGGGACATTTTCGGTCTTGTGTCGCGGCTAGAGAAGTGAGAATAGTAGAGCTCGAATAGGAACTTCAAGCGGCGAGGGAGAGTCTGATCATCTTGAAGCTGACGAAGGCCAACAAGGAGGAGACTCTTGCAGTCATGTCCGAGAAGCTTGAGTTTTCAAAGCGGAAGCTGGTCGGAGTCGAGGAGGAAACCGCAAAGACCCTTAATAGCAGCGAGGAGACTTTCAGGGCCGAGCTTCAGGAGGAACTTCAACAAGCTTTCCTCAATAAAGTATCTGAGTTAAAGCAGTAAATTTGCTGTCACAAATTTAACGTTTAGAAAACTTGTGTAACCAGGTCTTTTATCAATAAAACATATTTCGTCCTCTTTTATGCTTTATTATGATTCTTTTATTTAAATGAAATAATTAACCATAATACTTATAGGATTTTTGGCAAACCCTCGGTAGTCAGCGGTTTGATAAGCCTTTACCGACACCGCTTGAACCGGCTAGCGTGCGGATTATCTAAATCCGTTCAAGACGTGACGTTACGCTAAAGAATAAAATTCTCTTAGACTTGATGCTATGTTATTGAATACATAGACTTTGTCCTCTTTTACGGATACGAGACTAACCGGCGATGCGTGTTAGGCATCGGCTTCAGGGTTATTGGCTAACCCCCAGCCCTCAACGGATTTGATTAGCCTTTACCAACTACCGTTTGAGTTGGGCTAGCGTCGCGATTATCACGGATCCGTTCATACGTGGCGTTGTGCTAAAGAATGAAACTCTCTTAGACTTAATGCTACGATGTCGAATTCGTCAATTTATCCCTCTTTGAGGTTCCACAGTGGGAGGAAATTGAGGGTTATCGAGTTATCCTTAAGAATATGGTAATATTCTCCAGGAACTTCTCGTTAAGAATTAGGAACTAGTTTATACTCGTAATCCTATTTGGAGTAGCATCAGGCGACGCGTTGATTAGCGTCAATGCAATCCGCACGATCGAGTTATCCCTAAGAATATTTTTTATGGAAATATTCTTCCGGGAACTTCTCGACAAATTAGGAAACAGTTTATACTCGTGTTCCTGATTGGAGTAGGATTAGGCCACATGGGAGAATATTTGGAGAATTGAGTCTGCCCAGGCCATTGCTGATGATCTCGACCATTTGGAGGTTAAGCTCCAAAGTCTACAAGATTTTGAGGCAGCCGGCTTGGCAGGATGCTTGCGTTATTACTGGACTCGAAGTTTAAACGCAGCGAGACCAGGTGCATCATTCGGAGACTGCTGTCGCTGAAGCTTCATCTTCCGTGGGACATTTTCGGTCTTGTGTCGCGGCTAGAGAAGTGAGAATAGTAGAGCTCGAATAGGAACTTCAAGCGGCGAGGGAGAGTCTGATCATCTTGAAGCTGACGAAGGCCAACAAGGAGGAGACTCTTGCAGTCATGTCCGAGAAGCTTGAGTTTTCAAAGCGGAAGCTGGTCGGAGTCGAGGAGGAAACCGCAAAGACCCTTAATAGCAGCGAGGAGACTTTCGTGGTCGAAGCTCAGAGGAACTTCAACAAGCTTTCCTCAATAAAGTATCTGAGTTAAAGCAGTAAATTTGCTGTCACAAATTTAACGTTTAGAAAACTTGTGTAACTTCAGTCTTTTATCAATAAAACATATTTCTGTCCTCTTTTATGCTTTATTATGATTCTTTTATTTCGTCAGAAATAATTAACCATAATACTTATAGGATTTTTGGCAAACCCTCAGCCGTCAACGGATTTGATAAGCCTTTACCGATTACCGTTTGAACCGGGCTAGCGTGCGGATTATCTAAATCCGTTCCGCACGTGACGTTGCGCTAAAAGAATAAAATTCTCTTAGACTTGATGCTATGTTATTGAATACATAGACTTTGTCCTCTTTTACGGATACGAGACTAACCGGCGATGCGTGTTAGGCATCGGCTTCAGGGTTATTGGCTAACCCCCAGCCCTCAACGGATTTGATTAGCCTTTACCAACTACCGTTTGAGTTGGGCTAGCGTCGCGATTATCACGGATCCGTTCGCGCGTGGCGTTGTGCTAAAGAATGAAACTCTCTTAGACTTAATGCTACGATGTTGAATCGTGAAGCCATTACTCTTTTGCGGGCAAGAGCCGCGCGACGCTGATGCAGCGTAGACTCATCCCTTCTTAGGCCGGGATGGAATACCCCGAATCAAACTCGGTGTCTTCTTAAATCGGAAAAAGACTAAACCGGCAATGCGTGTGGCGTTGGCTTTATCCTTCTTAGGCGGGATAAAATACCCCGAATCGAACTCACGGTGTCTTCTTTAATCGGAGAAAGACTAAACCGGCAGCAGCGTGTGGCGTTGGCTTTATCCCTTCTTAGGCCGGGATAAAATACCCGAGAATCGAACTCGTGTCTTCTTCAATGCGGAGAAAGACTAAACCGGCAATGCGTGTGAGGCGTTGGCTTTATCCCTTCTTAGGCTTCGGGATAAAATACCCCAGAATCGAACTCTGGTGTCTTCTTCAATCGGAGAAAGACTAAACCAGCAATTAGGCGTTGGCTTTATCCCTTCTTAGGCCGGGATAAAATACCCCGAATCGAACTCGGTGTCTTCTTCAATCGGAGAAAGACTAAACCGACAGCAGCGTGTTAGGCGTTGGCTTTATCCTTCTTAGGCCGGGATGGAATACCCCGAATCAAACTCGGTGTCTTCTTCAATGGAGAAAGACTAAACCGCAACGCTGTTAGCGCTGGCTTTATCCCTTCTTAGGCTTGGGATGGAATACCCCGAATCAAACTCGGTGTCTTCTTTAATCGAGAAAGACTAAACCGACAGCAGCGTGTTAGGCGTTGGCTTTATCCCTTCTTAGGCCGGATAAAATACCCCGTAATCGAACTCGTGTCTTTAATCGAGAAAGACTAAACCGCAACGCTGCAGTTAGCGTTGGCTTTATCCCTTCTTAGGCTTCGGATAAAATACCCCGTAATCGAACTCGTGTCTTCTTCAATCGGAGAAAGACTAAACCGGCAATGCGTGTGGCGTTGGCTTTATCCCTTCTTAGGCCGGATAAAATACCCCGTAATCGAACTCGTGTCTTCTTCAATCGGAGAAAGACTAAACCAAAGAATTAGCGCTGGCTTTATCCCTTCTTAGGCTTCGGATAAAATACCCCGTAATCGAACTCGTGTCTTCTTCAATCGGAGAAAGACTAAACCGCAACGCGTGTTAGCGTTGGCTTTATCCTTCTTAGGCCGGGATAAAATGCCCCGTAATCAACTCGTGTCTTCTTCAATCGGAGAAAGACTAAACCGCAACGCTGTGAGGCGCTGGCTTTATCCCTTCTTAGGCTTCGGATAAAATACCCGAGAATCGAACTCGGTGTCTTCTTTAATCGAGAAAGACTAAACCGACAGCAGCGTGTTAGGCGTTGGCTTTATCCCTTCTTAGGCTTCGATAAAATGCCCTTAATCAACTCGTGTCTTCTTTAATCGGAGAAAGACTAAACCGCAACGCTGCAGTTAGCGTTGGCTTTATCCCTTCTTAGGCTTCGGATAAAATACCCGAGAATCGAACTCGGTGTCTTCTTTAATCGGAGAAAGACTAAACCGACAGCAGCGTGTTAGGCGTTGGCTTTATCCCTTCTTAGGCTTCGGATAAAATACCCTAATCGAACTCGTGTCTTCTTTAATCGGAGAAAGACTAAACCGCAACGCTGTGAGGCGTTGGCTTTATCCCTTCTTAGGCTTCGATAAAATACCCCAAGATGAATCTTGGTGTCTTCTTTGACCGAGAATGATCGAACCGAAAAGACTCAGCGACCTTCACGGACAACCCGGTCCGAAAATCCCGACGATACCTTCACCGGCGCTACCTAAGATGAAAGATGGAACTAAAAGGGATCTCCACTTCGAGAACCGAAAAGACTCAGCGACCTTCACGGACAACCCGGTCCGAAAATCCCTACAAGATACCTTCACCGGCTACCTAGAGAGAGATGGAACTAAAAGTGGGATCTCCGCCGAGAATCGAAAAGACTCAGCGACCTTCACGGACAACCCGGTTCGAAAATCCCAAGATACCTTCACCGGCGCTACCTAGGAGAGAGATGGAACTAAAAGTGGGATCTCCACTTCGAGAACCGAAGACTCAGCGACCTTCACGGACAACCTGGTCTCGAAAATCCCGACGATACCTTCACGGGCTACCTAAGATGAAAGATGGAACTAAAAGTGGGATCTCCACTCGAGAACCGAAGACTCAGCGACCTTCACGGACAACCTGGTCCGAAAATCCCTACAAGATACCTTCACGGGCTACCTAAGATGAAAGATGGAACTAAAAGTGGGATCTCCACTTCGAGAACCGAAAAGACTCAGGCGACCTTGATCGGACAACTGGTCCGAAAATCCCGACGATACCTTCACCGGCGCTACCTAGAGAGAGATGGAACTAAAAGTGGGATCTCCACTTCGAGAACCGAAGACTCAGCGACCTTCACGGACAACCCGGTTCGAAAATCCCTACAAGATACCTTCACCGGCGCTACCTAAGATGAAAGATGGATAGAACCCTTCCGCTTATCACGAAAGGGATCTTACGCTTGGAGAGGAAGAATTTCATATCCTATCTCCGGTGTGAAAGGGACTTTGAGTGGACCTCTTGTTCATAGAAGGAATCAAGAGGGGACTTGGGTAATGTATCAGAAAATTTGTGGACCTACCGTCAAGGAATTTGATCGGTGGGGGAAATTGTGATGGAGGATAAATTTAGGGTTATCCTCAAGAAAAGTGGGTGCAACGTCCCACGAGGAACTTCCCGTCGAAACGGGTTATCCCGAAGATACTAAGGGTAGTATTTCTTCAGGAACTTCCCATTTATCGGCATTAATTGCCGGTCGCCATTTTGGGTAATTAGGCGATACGCACCGTTAGAGTAGACCGTCTCTATTACAAACGGTCCCTCCCATTTAGGTTCGAATTTACCTTTCTTTTTGGAAGTGAGGATTATTGGTCGTCGAGCAGCGAGGACCAAATCTCCTTCTTTGAAACTTCGTTGTCGTACTTTCTTGTTGAAAGCTCTTGACATCCTAGCTTGGTAGAACTCAATGCATTGTTGAGCTTCCAGGCGCTTCTCATCTAACATTTCAAGCTCTTCGAGACGCTTTTGATGTTGTTCTTCGGTCGTCATCTCTGTTGAGAGGGCGGCGCGGCGACGGAATCAATTTCCAACGAGAATCGCTTCACACCCGTGAAACCGTGGAGTACGGGTCGCCCGTTGGCGCAATGCATCAAGCAGCGATATGCCCAGAGTGCTTCTCCGAGTTTATCGTCCCAGTCTCGGTTGTTATTCTTCACAAGCTTCGACAAAATCTTGATAATTGTCTTGTTGAGCGCCTAATCCGCTTGCCGGATTATAGGTCGCTGACGAGACGTCTTGTATCTTGAATTTCGCAAAACCGATGAAGGAATTGCCGATGAATTGGGGACCATTGTCATGCACGATCCATCTTGGGACGCCGTGTCGATAAATAACATGGTGTTTGATAAATTTGACGACGGACGCTTTACTTCTTTTAGCGGGATTGCTTCACCACTTGGAGAAGTAGTGGTGATTGCTAGGATGAACCGACGCTTTGATCGACGGAGGAAAAATGGGACCTACAACGCCCATTCCCCATGTCTCGAATGGCGGGATGTGGCGAAGGATGCAAGCTTTCGGGGAGGCGATGCATGTAATTGGCGTGAATCTAACACGGGATATTCCGGCGTGCTTCATTGCGTCATTAATCATCGTTGGCCAAAAGTACCCATTCTCCGATTCGATCAGAGCTTGGGACCCGGTAGTGCGCTCGCATTCACCTTCGTGTGCTTCGAAGGACCTCCTCGCCTCTGTTTGAAAGGCACGGAGTAAAGACCATCGTATCCCCGACGATATAACATCCGGGTCTCGTGTGGTAGAAGAATCTTGGAGCTCTTAGCGGATTGACTCTCTCTCCTTCCGTCTTACGGTAAAATACCATGTAAGACGTAATCGATGATAGGAAAGCGCCAATCTCGGGGCTCCAACTTGGTTTGGGTTGCATTTACCTCTTTGGTAACTATCCCTTTAACTTCTTGTACCCCATCATATATGTACAAAAGTCGATGAGTCCCGACCGTAACTAGCCGCCGGTCTCTAAGGTTGTGCCGATGATACGCTAGTGCCAATGCATCCGCATGAGCGCTCGGCGCGGATATATCCGAAGATACTAAGGGTAGTATTTCTTCAAGAACTTCCCATTTATCGGCATTAATTGCCGGTCGCCATTTTGGGTAATTAGGCGATACGCACCGTTAGAGTAGACCGTCTCTATTACAAACGGTCCCTCCCATTTAGGTTCGAATTTACCTTTCTTTTTGGAAGTGAGGATTATTGGTCGTCGAGCAGCGAGGACCAAATCTCCTTCTTTGAAACTTCGTTGTCGTACTTTCTTGTTGAAAGCTCTTGACATCCTAGCTTGGTAGAACTCAATGCATTGTTGAGCTTCCAGGCGCTTCTCATCTAACATTTCAAGCTCTTCGAGACGCTTTTGATGTTGTTCTTCGGTCGTCATCTCTGTTGAGAGGGCGCGGCGACGGAATCAATTTCCAACGAGAATCGCTTCACACCCGTGAAACTGTGGAGTACGGTCGCCCGGCCATGCGGCGCATCAAGCAGCGATATGCCCAGAGTGCTTCTCCGAGTTTATCGTCCCAGTCTCGGTTGTTATTCTTCACAAGCTTCGACAAAATCTTGATAATTGTCTTGTTGAGCGCCTCAGCTAATCCGTTTGCTGCTGGATTATAGGCTGTTGACGAGACGTCTTGTATCTTGAATTTCTCGCAAAACCGGATGAAGGAATTGCTGATGAATTGGGGACCATTGTCATGCACGATCCATCTTGGGACGCCGTGTCGATAAATAACATGGTGTTTGATAAATTTGACGACGGTACTCGCCTTTACTTCTTTTAGCGGGATTGCTTCAGCCCACTTGGAGAAGTAGTCGGTGATTGCTAGGATGAACCGATCGCCTTTGACTGACGGAGGAAAAATGGGACCTACAACGTCCATTCCCCATGTCTCGAATGGCCAGGATGTGGCCGAAGGATGCAACTGCTCAGGAGGCTGATGCATGTAATTCGCGTGAATCTAACACGCGGGATATTTCCGAGCGTACTCGACTGCGTCATTAATCATCGTTGGCCAAAAGTAGCCCATTCTCCTGATTCGATCGTAGAGCTTGGGACCAGGCTGGTGCGCTCCGCATTCACCTTCGTGTGCTTCCCGAAGGACCTCCTCCGCCTCTCTGTTTGAAAGGCACCGGAGTAAAAGACCATCGTATCCCCGACGATATAACATCTGGGTCTCTGTGTCGTAGAAGAATCTTGGAGCTCTTCGCCGGATTGACTCTCTCTCCTTCACGTCTTCTGGTAAAATACCATGTAAGACGTAATCGATGATAGGAAAGCGCCAATCTCGGGGCTCCAACTTGGTTTGGGTTGCATTTACCTCTTTGGTAACTATCCCTTTAACTTCTTGTACCCCATCATATATCGGTACAAAAAGCTGATGAGTCCTGACCGTAACTAGCTGCTCGGTCTCGGAAGGTTGTGCCAGCGATACTGCTAGTGCGGCCAATGCATGCATGGCGTTACGGCGGGATATATTCGATGAAGAATTCTTCAAATGAGTCTGCCATTTCAACGGCTATCTGATGATAGGGGACGAGATCAGGGTTCCTAACTTCATAGTCACCACGAATCTGCTTAACTATCAATTGCGAATCGCCAGACGGCGAGATACTCGACCCCGGCTCCTTGGCGAAACTAAGTCCAATAAGTAGCGCATTGTATTCGGCTACGTTATTGGAATAAGGTTCGGTGAGTGAATAAGCACGGGGCATGACATGATTCCCCGGGGAAATCAAGACAACCCCGACTCCGGCGGAAATCTTAGAACATCCGGGGGCACTTGCTACGTTGGTAGCTCGAGAAGCTCCGTCAAAATACAAACGCCATATTTGTTGGTGCGATGTAGTATTGACTTCTTGGACTTCATCCGGAAGATCATCATATAGCTCAACTGCGTCCATTGTCGGGTTGGCAGCCAAGAGATCGCAAATCGCTTGCCCTTTGACTGACTTCTGTTGTTTGAAGTGCAGGTCGTATTGGGACAAGTGCAAAGCCCATTTTGCCAAACGCCAACTCATTGAGGCCGGCTGGGTCATAAATATTCGGACTGGATTTACGTTAGAAATAACATAAATTGTCTGTCCGACTAAATAGTGCCGCATCTTCTAAATCGCGAACACTAATGCAAGGCACTGTTTCTCGACCATTGGGTATCGAGACTCGCCACTAATGTTCGCCTGTAATATATCACTGTCGGATCATTGCCGCCGTTTGCGCCGAGCAAGGCGCTTAACGAGTGATCTGTTGCCTTGATGTAAATCAGGAATGGCTTTCCCGACTGCGGTGCGACAAGAACAGGAGGTTTAGAGAGGTACGATTTGATCTCTTCAAACGCTTTCTGACAGGCGTCGTCCCAAATAAACGACACGCCCTTTTTGTTCAACTTAGAGAACGGTTGGCACTTCCCAGATAGGTTCGATATGAACCGTCGGATGTATGCCAATCGCCCTTGTAACCCCCTGAGTTCTCTCAGATTTCTCGGAGGTTGCAACTCTTGAATCGCCTTCACTTTGTCAGGATCGACGTGGATTCCTTTGTCGGTGACGACAAAGCCGAGGAACTTGCCACTGGACATCCCAAGGAAGGATTTGGCGGGGTTCATCTTTAGTTGATGAGTCCGCATGAGTTCGAATACCGTTCTAAGATCTTTGATGTGATCTCCTTTGTCACGGCTTTTCACGACCAAGTCGTCGACGTAGCATTCGACCGTTTTCCGGAGATGATCCTGGAAAATTTTAGTCATCGCCACGGGTAATGCGTATACGGCATTTTGAGGCCGAACGGCATGACCGTGTAGCAATATATACCGATGGGCGTTCTGAACGCTGTGTGCTTGGCATCATCGGGGTGCATCTTGATTTGATTGTAACCCGAGAAACCATCCATGAATGACATCCTTTCAAATCTGCACGTATTGTCGACTATGACATCAGTGATTGGAAGAGGAAAGTCGTCTTTCGGGCAAGCAGCGTTCAGGTCTCTGTAGTCGACACAGATCCTAATCGAACCATTCTTCTTCATGACCGGGACTATATTCGCCACCCAATCCGGATGTTGAATTTCCTCGATGAATCCCGATTCTATGAGTTTCTTTACTTCGCTCACGATTGCTCAGAAGATTTGTGGACTAAACCGCTTTTGCATTGCTTGACGTGTTTGACATCCACCTTGATGTTGAGGTGATGAGTCGCCACATTAGGTCGAGTCCCGCATGTCCTCGTAGCTCCGTGCAAATACATCGATATACTCGATTAGGCGATCAATTCTTCCTTCTCTTCAAGGAAGACTATTACCGATGTTTATGAGTTTAGGATGCTCTTCATCACCCATATTAACCTCGACTACCTCGTCCCTAGTGGGGGTTCTCTTTGTTCAATCTATCCCCAAACCGCTTCTTTGAGTTGATGGATCCATGGGTCTTCCCATGTTGGCATATCTTCATCATCCTCAATAGTAGCGGATCAATCAAGCCATATTTGACATTAAAGCCTTGAAAGCTTCTCCGAGGCTGGTGTCAGAATCCCAAGCCGAAGAATCAGACGAATGTCCGTCTCCCTCATCGGGTGGATTATTATCAATCAGCCACGAGCATTCATCTTCTGAGGAGGATTCGTATCCCAATCCCCTTCTAAATGCATAGTAGTTATCTGGCTTCCCTCTTGGGACATATGCCGCTTTAGGAGGGACTCGAGGACCTCGCCCAAAACATAGATCTTCTCCTTGTGTCAAGTTGTACCCCCACTTCTTCATGATACCCAGTGTTTCTGGGCTATATCTGAATGTGTGGAGGATAGGCCCATTATCATCTTCATCTTCTTCTAAGAAATGATTTGGTGCTGGAACTGCATCTCCTTTACCATAAACCAAGTCTTTTTCAATATTCGATCTTCGTGGGATGACGAGTGTTGTCCCAAAGGAATCTCGGAACTGCTTTTGTGTAAAGCAAAATGACTGAATTGGTAGGTGCAACTCCGGATCGTTGTATAAACCTGTCATTACGTCATTCAAAGACAAAGGGTACTCTAAATCGTCCTTTATTGATTCATCGGCGATTTGCCAATTACAATGTTCATCTGACGATTCTTCATCGTCAAGATTGATTACAAGGGGTACAATGTCATTTAAAACAAAACCACCACTATAATCAAGCCCGGCTTCGTGACGCCTTCTTCACCGCCGTCTGCCTTGGGCCGATGATTCAGCTGACTCATTATCAGAGAGAGAGAATTAGTGAAATAATTCTCCATCCCCTTAAACGGTTGTTTGTCCGCGACCACCGTCTTGACCTCATTATTCGTGTCTACATATTTGAGACACTGATGAAGAGTAGATGGGACTATAACGTTACTGTGGATCCAAGGTCGACCCAACAATAAGTTATAGGAAGTCTCCGTCAATCACATAGCGGTGACTTGGACTTTAAGTCCCCATTTGGCACTTTATCCGATTTTACCAAGCGCCGAGACCCACCGGTGTTAAATCCAGATCACCGTGTTCGCTGATGCCACCATCGCGTGAATTCCAAGATGATCATGAGGCGCAGGGCATGATGCTCATTAATGAACCCGGATCGACTTGGATCCGGTTAACTTCACTAGAGCCAATATACCCGTGAAGTATAGCGCCTATCGTGTTTGAATTCCTCGTCGCATATCCTCCTTTGTAAAAGTGATGCAGGGAAGTGTTTAGTCGCAGGTTGCATTGTTGGGCCAACTCTTCGACTTGGCCTAATCTCGGGTGAGGAAGACCTCCGAATCGGCGAGGGCTTCTTGAAGGGCTTCTCTTGTCTCTTTTGACAACCGCAATGTCAGAAGAGTGATCCTTGCGGGAATATTAGCCAATGGGCCATAACGTCGAGCGATGTGGGGTGTTGGAGCTTCCCGGTTTGTCTCTTCTAATCGGGTGATTGAACCGAGACCGCCGAGCTGAACTTCTTGTGGTCGCTTCGCTGGTGGCTTCCTTGGCGCCACTGGCGTGCGCCTTCGGTCGCGAGTGAGAGTCGTTGGCACCCCGATTCGGCGGCGTCTTGGCATTAGGGTCGGGACTTCCGGTACTTATATTTGTACTCGTGTCCGCTCACGGTGGCGTGGGCTTGAGTTCCCCTTCGGACGGTGAAATGTTACCACTGCTCACATCTCCTCCGACTGCGGAAGTAGCATGGCATGCCTTTCCCTTCTGCTTTGATTTTTTCTTCAATGAAGAAGAGGCTACCCATTGCTCATCCTCAAGTAGGTCTGGGTGGATCCACAGGACTTCGCCATTTGGGGTCAGATATGATACAAGTCCTTTCGGCGTTGTTTGTGTGGGTCGCCATTCACCGCCTTCATTGCGACTTTGACCATCGGTTTGGGTTCAAACCATGTCAATGGCACTGACCCAAAGCTTATGGACACCGCATTTGTTCGACCTTCTTTTCTTTGGACGACTTCATAGTGAT
Source organism: Asparagus setaceus (assembly GCA_012295165.1). NCBI lineage: Eukaryota > Viridiplantae > Streptophyta > Magnoliopsida > Asparagales > Asparagaceae > Asparagus > Asparagus setaceus. The sequence continues at coordinate 41,379,609 of CM022705.1, read as the reverse complement.
GACCCTACGCCAATTAAAGCTTGGATTTTATCCTTAAGGTGAAACAGATTTAGTGGGGTGATGAATTGCCTGTGATCTGTATGATATTTTGGGTCGTTCGTCCTCATTGCTTCCTCTTGATTACGAATCGGGGAAGCTTGATCTTGTTATTTTCAACAAGATATTTGAAGAGACCGGAATCTCGCCGCCCCTAAAAGAATAGGACTTCGGAATCTGCCTCGAGGCTTTTCGCTTCTCGCGCCCCCGTTGCCACGCTGATTGTGCTCTGTCATGCCTGCCGGGGTTGAGTTGAAGCTTGGTTCAGAATCACCGCCTTGGCTCGCTTTTCCCTTTGCCGCTGGGACAAAGTTACGCGGAACTTCGGCTGTCGGTGACCTCTTTCCGCCTTTTTCCTCTTGAGGAATCTTTCAGCTTGCTCTCCACGAACCTTCAAATCCTTCCACGTTATAGACGGTGCTGTCCCCATTGCCTCTAGCACGTCTATCGACAAGTTGTTATGGCAGGTCTGGAGGATGAACTCCTCTGTTATTGGATCCCGACAGTTCATTGCCTTGTTTCGAATCGTTGACGAAGATATCCACAGCCCGCCCTTCGCTTCGTCGAGCAATGTCCCGACGATACTTCGATATCGTCGTCGAAGAAATTGGTGAGGAAGCTAGATTCCATGTCGTCCCAGCTGTGAATGCTCCCCGGCTTGAGACGGCGGTACCAATCGAAGGCAGCTCCACGAAGGGTGCCAACGAATGACCGAACCATCAGGGGCTCGTTACCGGAAATAACTCCGAGGTGCGACTTGAAATAAATCAAGTGTTGTGTCGGGGAACCCTTCCCACAAATGGTGTGAAGTTTATTAAGTTAAACTTAGGCGGTGCGGAATTGATTCCCAATCCCTTCTAAATGCATAGTAGTTATCCGCTTCCCTCTTGGGACATATGTCGCTTTAGGAGGGACTCGAGGACCTCCCAAAACATAGATCTTCTCCTTGTGTCAAGTTGTACCCCACTTCTTCATGATACCTGTTTCGGGCTATATCCGAATGTGTGGAGGATAGGCCCATTATCATCTTCATCTTCTTCTAAGAAATGATTTGCGCCGAACCGCATCTCCTTTACCATAAACCAAGTCTTTTTCAATATTCGATCTTCGTGGGATGACGAGTGTTGTCCCAAAGGAATCTCGAACCGCTTTTGTGTAAAGCAAAATGACTGAATTGGTAGGTGCAACTCCTGATCGTTGTATAAACCTCGTCATTACGTCATTCAAAGACAAAGGGTACTCTAAATCGCCCTTATTGATTCATCGGCGATTTGCCAATTACAATGTTCATCCGACGATTCTTCATCGCCAAGATTGATTACAAGGTACAATGTCATTTAAAACAAAACCACCACTATAATCAAGCCCGGCCGGTGACGCCTTCTTCACCGCCGTCTGCCTTCGCGCAGTGAGGGGAGTCGTTGGCACCCCCGCCGACAATGCTTGGCATTAGGGTCGGGACTTCCGGTACTTATATTTGTACTCGTGTCCGCTCCCGGTGGCGTGGGCTTGTGTTCCCTTCTGACAAATGAAATGTTACCACTGCTCACATCTCCTCCGAATTGCGGAAGTAGCATGGCATGCCTTTCCCTTCTGCTTTGATTTTTTCTTCAATGAAGAAGAGGCTACCCATTGCTCATCCTCAAGTAGGTCTGGGTGGATCCACAGGACTTCGCCTATTTGGGGTCAGATATGATACAAGTCCTTTCGGCGTTGTTTGTGTGGGTCGCCATTCACCGCCTTCATTGCGACTTTGACCACCGGTTTGGGTTCAAACCATGTCAATGGCACTGACCCAAAGCTTATGGACACCGTGATTTGTTCGACCTTCTTTTCTTTGGACGACTTCATAGTGATGACCCTACGCCAATTAAAGCTTGATTTTATCCTTAAGGTGAAACAGATTTAGTGGGGTGATGAATTGCCCTCGTGATACGCCAGATTTTGGGTCGTTTCGTCCTCATTGCTTCCTCTTGATTCGAATCGGGGAAGCTTGATCTTGTTATTTTCAACAAGATATTTGAAGAGACCGGAATCTCGCCGTCCCTAAAAGAATAGGACTTCGAATCTCGGCCCAGGCTCGCTTCGGCCCCGTTGCCACGCTGATTGTGCCTATGCGGCTATTCTTCTTCTTTGGGGTTGGAGTTGAACGTTTGGTTCGCGAACCGCCTTGGCTCGCTTCTTTCCCTTTGCCGCGTGGGACAAAGTTACGCTTCGGAACTTCCGCTGTCGGCTGACCTCTTTCCGCCTTTTTCCTCTTGAGGAATCTTTCAGCTTGCTCTCCACGAACCTTCAAATCCTTCCACGTTATAGACGGTGCTGTCCCCATTGCCTCTAGCACGTCTATCGACAAGTTGTTATGGCAGGTCTGGAGGATGAACTCCTCTGTTATTGGATCTCGACAGTTCATTGCCTTGTTTCGGAATCGTTTGACGAAGATATCCACAGTTTCTCCGTCCTTCTGCTTCTCGTCGAGCAATGTCCCGATCGATACTTCGATATCGTTGTCGAAGAAATTGGTGAGAAAGCTAGATTCCATGTCGTCCCAGCTGTGAATGCTCCCCGGCTTGAGACGGCGGTACCAATCGAAGGCAGCTCCACGAAGGGTGCCAACGAATGACCGAACCATCAGGGGCTCGTTACCGGAAATAACTCCGAGGTGCGACTTGAAATAAATCAAGTGTTGTGTCGGGGAACCCTTCCCGTCAAATGGTGTGAAGTTTATTAAGTTAAACTTAGACGGGTACGGAATTGATTCCCACTCCCTCGGGTATGGGCAAGGAATACCTGTCTTCTTCACCTCTTGAGCGGAAATCAGTGAATTGATTTTGCTCTCGAGATCTTTGATCTTCTCGTTCTCATGAGCGGCCATATCTACATTATGCCCAGATTGCATGGTTCAGGAGGGTTATCATCCTCTTGTATTTCCTCCTGGTCTGAATCGCTATCATCTTGATCGACGTCGATACGCTGACTCGATTCACCTCGGTGTTTTGTCAAGGCTTGGATCTGTTGGTCATGCATTTCTCTCATCGTCTGCATGGCCAAATCCATCTCTAGCTTGAAGTTTTCCCGTTGTTTAGCCAACGCTTCGTCTAGCATCTTAGCCACTTGATCTGCATCGATCATGAGCGCTTTGGGGCTCCTTCGCTAGATACAAGATGATCGAGGCGATTATGAGCCAATATCCGACGATCATCCTCCGGGTATCCCTTTCGAAGTTTGTCGACGGACCGTCGGATAGTCCCGACCGCAAACGAAGTTAACCGCTGTAATGCGCCGGGATGGCCCGTGACGACGGTTCTTGCCGGTCATGTTATTAGTGACCTCGGCAATTCATCCTCTCGATGTCATCCTTCATGGAGTCGCTTTGACCTAGGTCTCGCGGTCGGTGCTAAGCCTCGGAAGACCGATACCCTTCGAGTTTCTTGACAGAATTACACTCCGAGCACCGCTTTGATGAGCTTAGAGCACAAACATGATCAGCGACGAAGCCGAGAGCTCTTCGAGCCTTCTTCGCACTCCCCGCATCGTAGTATAACTCATCGCGACGGTGCCGAAGCAACCTACTGTGTGTTGGCACCATCTCTCGGGTATAACGTCTTCATCGTCAGATGAAAACGTCTCCTTCCGAGGACCGAAAGTGACTCGCCTAGACTTTTGCCGATGGGGGCGCGAAGTCTCGGCGGACTCTCGGACTTCGATTTTTAATCCGATAGGAGGGGTTACAGGAATCTTCTTGTCCTTGTTGGAGCGGATGCGACCTCCTGCATGAGGAGTGACCCGTGATTCTTTTAAAGGACCCAGACGATCCTTGATAGTTGGTTTGGTGGTGGTGGCGGAAGTTGGCTTCGCCACCGATTCAGATGCAGACGCCTTTGACTTTGAGGCGCCGTTGGACTTTGGCACTGAATTTGCAACGCCTGCGGCCCTCGGCTTTAGTACCGGGACAGGAACTGGAATGTTGGCAGTTTCAGCTTTTGGAGCCGTGCCAGCTGGGGTTGGAGCACCGTTAGTTTTGGGCCTCCAAACCTGGTGGTATGTCGGCGGCTTCTTTACCACTTTCTTCTTCAATTCATGAGCTTGTTGCACCAAAGCTCGTGCCTGCGCAAGGAGTGCGCGGCGTTTCCGGATATGCTCCTGAAGCGTGGAGCGGTTTCGCTTGACACGGACCCACTCGTTGGTTGACGGCTTGGATGGGCCGTCGATCCCTTGAGGCTGGAGCCTCTGCGTAAGTTCGATCTTAGATCCGCTTCATAGCGGACCCCATCCATGGATTGCACGGCTTTGGCATGTTTGCGTGCCATGCTTTGTCGCCGCTTTGGCGGCTCGCTTGGAGAGTGCGGGCACGCTATTGGCGTTCATCTCGGTATTTGTAGTCCGGACTTCGACGCCGAGGGGATTTCGCTACTGCGGTGGGGTTGGACTCGCCGTCCGGGACTCTACATCGGAGGCCCATCGGGTTCTCCTTGCGCCGAGACCTTCTTGGAGCGGGCGGGGAACTGATCTCGAGGAGGGTGAGGATAGGTACTCCTCGAACTTCTCCCGGTCGAACTCGAACTCGACCTCTTCTTCCACCGATAAGAATCCGCTGGTTATGCACGACGACCTCCGATCTGAGGCCGGTGGCTCCCACTGTGGTCGCCAGCTTGTTCGCGGGGCAAGTTGCTCTGTTATTCATTGTCATTTGAACTCATTTACAGCTTCTTTGGCCTACAACAAAATTCAAAAGAAAATGCCTTTTATTTTAAGGCGTACAATGAAAGCAAAAATTACAACTTCTTCCTCAGATGAACAAACACGAGGATCTCTGCTATATCGGGATCCTCGCTATGCGGGTTCTTTGCCCGTGTCGGACTTGAATCGTCCGTGGACCACCGCAATTCGATCCGTAGAGACCCGGTTCGAACTACAGACGGAAGGCTCGCTTCACGAAGGAAACGGCTACCGAGGGGATCACACTCACGAAGGAGAGGATCGCCGGGATCACACTCACGAAGGAGAGGATCACGAGCGGTGAGATCTACTAGGAGAAATCATCACTGACCAGAGCCGACCGAGTTTGCTTACCTCGCGATTTGTAGATCCGACGTCGACGGGACTTGTGCTCGCCGGTGCTCGGAACTGTGCGTCGACGGCTCGTAGATCTCGCGAGGGCTCTCTCGATATCGAAAATCCAACCTCTCGAAAATGAAGACCCTCGGCCTATTTATAGGCAAATAATCAAGAGGGGGTTTGGCCGCCGGACACCATTGGTGTCCGGCCAAGCCCGACACCATTGGTGTCCGGCCAAGCCCGACACCATTGGTGTCCGCTATGGCCGACACCAATGGTGTCCGCCAAGCCCTGACACTTCGGCGTCCGAAGTTTTGGCCACCGCTATTTTTCCCAAGTGAACACGAGGTTCGCAAAGCGCGAGGTTCGCCAAAAGGCGAGGTTCGCCAAAAGGCGAGGTTCGCCAAAATGAACCGAGGTTCGCCAAAATGAATCGAGGTTCGCCAAAAGGCGAGGTTCGCCAAAATGAATCGAGGTTCGCCAAAATGAATCGAGGTTCGCCAAACCGCGAGGTTCGCCAGATGGCGAGGTTCGCCAAACCGCGAGGTTCGCCGAAGGTTCGCCAAAATGAATCGAGGTTCGCCAAACCGCGAGGTTCGCCGTAAGGCGAGGTTCGCCGAAGGTTCGCCAAAATGAATCGAGGTTCGCCAAAATGAATCGAGGTTCGCCAAACCGCGAGATTCGCCAAACCGCGAGGTTCGCCGTAAGGCGAGGTTCGCCAAACCGCGAGGTTCGCCGAAGGCGAGGTTCGCCGAAGGCGAGGTTCGCCGAAGGTTCGCCAAAAGGCGAGGTTCGCCGAAGGTTCGCCAAAATGAATCGAGGTTCGCCAAAAGGAGAGGTTCGCCGAAGGCGAGGTTCGCCAAACCGCGAGGTTCGCCGAAGGCGAGGTTCGCCAGAAGGCGAGGTTCGCCAAAAGGCGAGGTTCGCCAGAATGAACCGAGGTTCGCCAAACCGCGAGGTTCGCCAGAATGAACCGAGGTTCGCCAAACCGCGAGGTTCGCCAGATGGCGAGGTTCGTCAGAAGGCGAGGTTCACCAAAAGGCGAGGTTCGCCGAAGGCGAGGTTCGCCGTAAGGCGAGGTTCGCCGAAGGCGAGGTTCGCCAGAAGGCGAGGTTCGCCAGAAGGCGAGGTTCGCCAGAAGGCGAGGTTCGCCAAAATGAACCGAGGTTCGCCAAAATGAACCGAGGTTCGCCAAAATGCGAGGTTCGCCAAAATGAACCGAGGTTCGCCAAACTGCGAGGTTCGCCAGAAGGCGAGGTTCGCCGAAGGCGAGGTTCGCCAGAATGAACCGAGGTTCGCCAAACCGCGAGGTTCGCCAGAAGGCGAGGTTCGCCAGAAGGCGAGGTTCGCCAGAAGGCGAGGTTCGCCAAACTGCGAGATTCGCCAGAAGGCGAGGTTCGCCAGAAGGCGAGGTTCGCCAAACCGCGAGGTTCGCCAAAATGAACCGAGGTTCGCCAAAATGAACCGAGGTTCGCCAAAAGGCGAGGTTCGCCGAATGAACCGAGGTTCGCCAAAAGACGAGGTTCGCCAGAAGGCGAGGTTCGCCAAAAGGCGAGGTTCGCCAGAATGAACCGAGGTTCGCCAAACCGCGAGGTTCGCCAGATGGCGAGGTTCGCCAAAAGGCGAGGTTCGCCGAAGGCGAGGTTCGCCAGAAGGCGAGGTTCGCCAAAATGAACCGAGGTTCGCCAAACCGCGAGGTTCGCCAGAAGGCGAGGTTCGCCAGAAGGCGAGGTTCGCCAAAATGAACCGAGGTTCGCCAAACCGCGAGGTTCGCCAGAAGGCGAGGTTCGCCAAAAGGCGAGGTTCGCCAGAAGGAACCGAGATTCGCCAAACTGCGAGGTTCGCCAGAAGGTTCGCCAAAAGGCGAAGTTCGACAGAAGGCGAGGTTCGCCAGAATGAACCGAGGTTCGCCAAAAGGCGAGGTTCGCCAGAAGGCGAGGTTCGCCAGAAGGCGAGGTTCGCCAAAATGAATCGAGGTTCGCCAAAAGGCGAGGTTCGCCAGAATGAACCGAGGTTCGCCAAACCGCGAGGTTCGCCAGATGGCGAGGTTCGCCAAAAGGAGAGGTTCGCCAGAATGAACCGAGGTTCGCCGAACCGCGAGGTTCGCCAGATGGCGAGGTTCGCCAAAAGGCGAGGTTCGCCAAAATGAACCGCTGCTGCTTTCTGGTCTTCCGCTTAGTTTTCCCCGATGATGTCGCCGTTGTGTTTGAGTCCGTATCCGATCAACTTTCAGAACTCAAAACGGCTCGTTTGCATTTGACGGATTAAGCGGAGTTGATTCCGTCTCGCCGGCGTTTGAGTTTAGTCAACTCGCCTCGTCGAACTTCGCCGCCGGGTTTCTTCCACCGCGACGCCGTTTCGTTGATTTGTACACCTTGTCGACCCACTTCACGTGTTCGTGGACTCGCTTTACGCCGCTTTGCGGCCGGTTTGTCGAATGGATCGTTGGTTGTCAACCCACCGTCACGAGTCTCGTTCGGGTACTGATAAGCAATTTTTATCGCCTACAGAGATATGCAACCCAATAATTATTAGATCACTTTTACCAATAAAATTTCTCTTATTATATTTTCTTCGTGGATTCAGAGATTGTTCTTTGTGGATTCAAAGATCCCTCCTTAGTGGATTTCGAGGTTTATCACTTTCGCACTGTGTTAATTGGTATAAGAGCCCCGTATTCGATCCGATTGTAGGCGACGAAGCCCCTATTACCTGAACTCAGATTAAGACTCATATGAGCCGACTTGCATTTGCAATGGAGCTTCTGAACCTGTCACAAGTTCGAGATCGTGTTAATGGTCACCAAAGACGTGATTGGACTTTGCAAGAAGAATTCAATAGTGACTTCGATGAGCGTGAAGCCTCACACTAAAATTGTGATCGTCGAGACTACTCAAGATGGGATATCTATGATATTAAAAATACGAGGTTGATTTACCGTCTTTCAATAGGAAACTCAATGTAGAATATTTTCTTGATTGGATTGATGAGGTGGAGAGATCTTTCGGGTAATTAGGAATTGTAGAAGGTCAGAAGGTTAAGCGAGTAGTCTACTGATGTGATGTTTTACCGCAAGTGCACGGCGTAGCTATAGCTAGCACCGGTAAGTACGAGTCGATCCCACGAGGACTTGTTGTTAACTACTAATTATTCACAAACTAACTATCTAGACAAATCGATGTACGAATGAATTAGAATGAAATAATGAAATAAGCTAAAATGAATAAACCTTGGAAGAAATCAAATGATGAAGACTTCTAGGATAGTGATCCACCACAACGACGATTATCATGTTTAAGTAATGATCCTCTCTCAATGTGAATATCCACTCTTGTAGGGAATTATCCTAATTTAATTGCTATCTTCTCTCAAAGTATAACAACGTGTTCAAGAACTAATCAATCCCTATTCTCATGGTAATTGAATTTGTTCGAATCCATTAGAAACGATGACAATTCTTAAAATTCCTCAAGAAACCTAAAACTACTCTCGTGATTTAGAATTTCAAGTTCTATTGTAGAGTTCCGATATTATAACTTCACCTCTCGGTTCTTCACCTAATATCTAAGTCATGTAAATAAGTGGCCAACAAATTTACAAGCATAAATCACACTAGAATGAATCAAGAGTTATTGACATTCATAAATTTAAGAAAAGATCAAACCATTATTTGACAATCATGTCGTTGGGCTTCACCCAACCTTAGAATAAAGAGATTACTCACTCATGTTAGAATAACAAGCCATGGAAATAATAATAATCATTAAACTCATCATGTGTAAAGATTAAAAGAAAGAGAGCAAAGAAACTCTTAGTCTCAATGATAATCTTCACTTTAAAGTTGTTTGAATCCAATCCTTGAATGAAAAAAAATCCTAATCGTCTTCTTCAATCTCTTCCCGGTGTGACGGCTGAATCCCCAGTCCCCAAAAAATCCTAAAAAGACTTCTTTTTTCATGTTGGGAAGTCAAAAAATGGATAACTGAATAATACGGGTAGGCCCATAAGGAATATTGGACGTTCAACTTCGCTCAGGCGCGCAAAATAGTGGCGTGGTCGCGCAACAGTCTATCTCATAACTTCAAACTCTATTTTCTATACTTTCTGTTTGGAATTCGGAGAAACGCAAACATGAAAGTTGTAGCGCTATCTCTTAGCTTTCAGTGGCAACTTGAATCAGCTCAAAATCATATCGTATGTGAAAGTTATTCTTGAAATACTAACAGGTTGTCAAAACTGTCAGCTTCAACGAACCAAGCTTGTTTCCCTTCGTTTTACGCTCCAATCTCATGCTAGCTCCTCCATCTTCATATTCTCGTCATGTGCCACATTGAATCTCACCAAAATGCATTACCTGAAAATGTCAACAAACTAAATGCAGTAAACATGAACTAGAAATCGAAATACACCTAATATGAAGTAATTATGAACTTAAAATGCTAATTCTAGTATGAAAATGAGAGTAGATATGCGTGAAAATGTATATACAAATATAACTCATCATCTACCTACTTAAGGGTAAAATAGCTTTTTGGTGGCAATCATTATGTGAGGAACATGCCTATCAATAGAAGCAAAAAATCAGATCATGAACGAAGATGAATGAATTATTGAAAGCTCATTTTCTTTCTACCTATTATTATGTGTTCCATCAATACCCCAGTTCACACTCTAACTATGATCATGGAAGGATTGAGCAACCCCAATTTGTCTCTAAGAAAGACCCTAGAATGGTAAAGAGCATTGAAGAAGAAACAAAGAAAGAAGAACCATCTCAAAAGCACAATATCTTCCGCGCGAGATGCACCATGATGTAGAAGATTTGTGATGTTATTATTGACAATGGTAGTAGTGAGAATCTTGTCTCTTGGTGTATGGTGAAGAAGTTAGGTTTAAAGCAGAGAAACACTCCACTCCCTACAAGGTCGAGTGGATTCGCAAGGGCAATGATATGCAAATTGATAAGGTGTGTCGGGTGCCTTTTTCCATTGGCCGTAACTATGTTAATGAAGTACTGTGTGATGTGGTCGAGATAGATATTTTTAGGTAGGCCATGACAGTTTAATGTTGGTGCCACTAATAGGTTTAGAGACAATGCTTATATTTTCAAGAAGGATGGATGCAGAGTTGCACTCATACCTCTTATAGAAAAAGATCCATCCAATACAGAGACTACTGAGAAGAAGAAGCTTTTAATGATAGACAAAGAGTCTTTCACAGAAGACTTGAAGCAATATGAAGAGGTCTATGCCTTGGTTGTATCAGAAAAAGAAGAACTGCCCCTATCGAGATTTCTCTTGAGGTAAAAACTTCTGTTTCAACTGAGATTCATGGTGTTGATAGTGATATGTCAGTAAAGATGGAAATTATGCATGAAATTCATGAACCTATTGTGAGTGATATTACACCTGCTGATGTTGTACCAATTGATAGAATAGAGAGCAAGGCAATTAATGATATTGATAACTTTCTTGGTAGAGGGTCTATAACAAAGGAGATGAAAGAATTGTGGATGAAGTATTCTTCTTTCGAAGTAAAGGTTGTCAATAATTTTGACAAAGTTGAGATGAAACTTCAGGCACACGAATATGAAAAGCAATAAGGAAAAGATTTGAAAAGGAGTTGTTCAAGTCAACTGTAGATTCACATATCGTCAATCACATAATTTTATTGTGCGGAAGATTTATACACAAGTTTTATTCAGAAGAAGTTTTAGTCAATGAGATAAAGGAACAATTAGAGAAAATCAATGCGAATTACAAGACGGAAGCTGATCGACGTAGGAGAAAAAAATATTTATTAAAGAAGCTACAATTCAAACAAATATAAGCTTCGGGTCGAGCTTCTTTCAATAAGGGAAGATTGATGTACAACGAGCTTCATGGAGAAGTGAGACCTTTACGAGTCAAATATAGATATAGATGAATTATTATCTTGCCCACAAAGAAAATGATCATATCTCCCAATCCGGAAGGCTGATTCTGACATCTTTTATATGAAAATCATCTATCCCGATGAGATGAAGCCACCCAAATTGACAGATTCCCGAAATCACATTAGTATCACTGGTTTTTGGCAGATATCCACATATAATTAGTTTTTTTATTTATTATTAGTATAAAGTTGGAGTTAATTTAGATTAGGAAATAAATTCAATTTTGGTTCATGTTAGACTGATTTGTTTCCTCTATTATAATGAGTCTTTTTAGGGTAGGATTTGATACTTTCTAATTTTTTTATAATTTTAGTCTTATTAGGAGTCTATTTTATTTTTCTATTTAAAAAGAGACATGTAACCCTAGAATTATTAGATGACTTTTATCAATAAAATTTCCCTTATTATATTTTCTTCATGGATTCGAAGTTCTTCGTGGATTTAGAGATTGTTCTTTGTGGATTCAAAGAGCGCTCCTTGGTGGATTTCGAGGTTTATCACTTCCACACTGCATTAACATAGCCCCCAAATAATACCCTATCAGTTTAAAACTTTGATTGATACGAATCAATACACAGAAATTGTTTTTCCATGCACAATTTGGTCAATAAATGCTTACATGAGAATAGATCAAAATAATCGATGCTCTGATACGCAAAACTTTGACTTCTTCAAGTGTTTTGGTTCTTATTATTGTGCTTTTTTGGGAAGAAGAGGAATGGGTTCAAGAAATGACATTCATGGGGGCAGAGGTTGGGTTATCTTTCAACTGCATAACAGAAAGAAGGTAGAGGAGAAAAGAGTTTTTAATGGGAATTGTAATAATTAGAAAATAACTAACTATCAAGGGTAAATTGGTCATTCTTTTAAACATTAACAAAATTAAAGAGAATATACCTAGTATATTCCCTAACTTAATAAGTGGGGCATGTTTTTCCAATGTTGATGAATTAAGGGTATTTTGCAAATATTGAGAATTGAGGGGTATCTGTACAAATATTGATGATTTAAGGGTAAATATGCAATTACCCATATAATATAATATTTTTATAATTTATTTAATATAATATATTACTAATATGTTTAGTATATTGCATTAACACTATTTTCGTATAATATATTTTAAAATAATATAAAATAATATCATAACATATATATAGTGATGGTCAAACTAGCTTTGATAAAACAAACTCATCGTGGTGTTTGGAAATCGATTTTGGAGCAAAACACAATGGTGTTGTGTTTTCTTAGGAAAACATCACTAAAAAACCACCATAGTATCCCGACACACCCTTAAATGCTTGGCTCAGAGCACTCAATACAGTGAAGAGATTTGAATGGAACTCCTACTCATAAATACAACAGGAAGTTTAATCCTTCTGTCGGAGTTGATATTTTATAATGGAAGGTTAGAGGGTTTTTGAGGCACATAATTACACAAAACAAAAGAGCGGACACTAATGCAATTCTGATAAGGTTGCAAGGAAATCAAATTACAGAAAACACGAATGAAAAAGAGAACACCAGACAAAAGACAGCCACAGCTAATAAGTAGGGTTTATTCCTCAAAACTAATTACCTACTTTATATATAAAAAAAGAATTACCTATAATATCCAGAAAAGAATCTTTTATAGACTCGAAAATAAAAGGAAAAAGGTAAAAATAATATTTTTACCAAAGATAGAAAAATGTCAAAAACTAGAAAATAACCTTCTACGAGGAAATAGGATTTTCCATATCAAATCCTGGCCAAAACATGATTCATTTGTTCCTCTAAATTGGATAGCCAAAACCTGCCTAAATTAGAAAGAAAATCTTTGATGTGATTTTGAGGCCCAAAACAATGGAATTTCACGAATCTTGTAGAGGTAACAATTATGCCTTTAGCATTCCAGTTGACCCCAGCGATTTTGCGAGAGTTTTGAAACGGCTAGTCTTTTGTGTGATTTCAACAAGTTTGAAGTTCCACCGATTTTAACTCTTATAGGGTCAAACTGATCCATGTACCGCTAAGGCCACCTCTAGGACTGCATTAGACACTGATCAGGCCAGTTTTCTCTGGGCTTTCTTCTGGCATGGAAGGTCCATGGTCCAGCGAAATATAAAGCAGTTTTTTGCAAATAAGTTCTCAATGTTTCATTTTTTTCTCTTTCTTAGTCCATGGTCATAAAATCTCAAATTTGAATGGGGGTATTTTTGTCATATTGGGATGTTTCTTTGGAGGAAAACTCCTCTATTTCCTCAACTCCCCTCTATTTCCCTCCAACACCCCCAATTTTTCTATTCATTTTATTTAAAATGGCCATTGCTTGTTAGATGATCATTGTAAATTGTGTTTAGAGGTTGTGAAATGGAGTGGTGGTCTATTTGTGTTAAAATTGTTTGTGATTTATTAAGACTACTTGCATCATGGTTTGTGTTACATTGGATCTACATATTTCCCTCCGAAAACATTACAATATGCCAAAAAAAAATGCCCTTTCCATGTTGAGGGTTCACGACAATGAGCAAGAATTAAAGAAAACAGAATAAAAACTTTGAGGGCTTATTTGAAAAAAAATGAAAATATTGGTACCACTTAGAAAATCAGTGCATAACATAGGTGCCAATTAGACTTTGTTCTCCTTTATAATTAGTTATAGCTTCCTGTCTTTGTTCATTAATAAGAATCTAAGATAGATATGGAAATAAATAAGGATTTTTATATCAAAACCATCTTAACATTGTCCCAAATTGATGGTTACCACCTACATTTTTTTAATGTAAACCACATTTACTTCCTAACATTTTTGCAATGTCACACATTTTTTACTGTTCACCCACGAAAAAATCTGATATTTCTATTTTACCTCCATCTTTTTCCTCGCAAATCCTAACCTAACCCTAGCCTCCTCCATCCTTCTCTTCTACAAACCCTAACCCTAAACCATGGCCACCACCTCCCTCAAAGTCCTAACCCATGGCCGCCATCTCCTCCGAAATACTAACTCTAACCCATGACCACCACCTCCCCCAAACCCTAACCCTAATCCTAATTCCTATTTGAGAAAGAATGGGAGAGTGGGAGGTCGGGAGGAAGAGGGAGGATGAGAGAGAGGGAGATGGGAGTTGGGGGAGGAGGGAGAGGGAAGATGAGGAGAAGAGGAGGATGAGGAGGATAGGGTTAGGGTTAGGGTTAGGGTTTGTGAGGAAGTAGATGAAAAAATAAGAAAATGGTGAGGGTAAAATGGTCATTTGGTGTATTTTTTTAGATGAAAACTGGATTAGGTGTGACATTGCAAACATGTTAGCAAGTAAAGATGGTTTACGTCAAAAAAAAAGTAGGTGGTAACCATCAATTTAGGATAAAGTTAAGATGGTTTTGATGTAAAAACCCAATAAATAACAATATTTATTCTATCCAGGGATGACATAATATTATATAAGTGGGATTCGTTCTTTAGTGCTTGCATGCATGCATCTTTTAAGTAGACACAAAATCGTAAAGGTGAATAAGGAAAATAAATTCATCTTTAAAATTTTATCTGCAGGTAGAATAGCACGTTGCGTAAAGTGTTGATTTGACAATCATTCCGAACCAATGTTAACGAATTGAGATCAACGGAAGGTCTTGATCTACAAAGGGACAGAGAATGTGATACACCAAATAAGGAAGACGTGCAGAAATCTCTGAAGCTGCAGCTTACCTAGTTTTATAAAAGGCAAATATAACTCGTTAGTCCCTTGGTCACACATAGAAACTCATAAAGTGTAGCATAGAATGAGAAAAAAACATGGAAAGCATAAATAAGAGAGAGTACACAAATGACAAACCTTTAGACTATCTTTTGTGCCCTTTGTCTATTCTTTGGGGTTTTTGCTGGATAGTGGGGTTAGTCCTACTGAGCTAGTTGACTCTATAGTTTCACAGAAAAAGATTGATGGGTTGAAGTGCCCAAAAGCTTACAGTCCTTAAACTATCCAAACAAAGCTAAAGTCATTTGGGGGCAAAAATTAGAAAAGCAAACATAGTCATTGGAAGGAGTTGGCTAGTGCAGAATGCTACATCTTAGATCCCATCATAATAAAAGAAATTTTCTTTCTTTCTTTCTTTCTTTATTTTTTTTTTTGTCTGCAAAAATTATCTCCATATAGAGGTCACCTCACATACCTTACGAGAATCAGAACCAGAGCAACGTCTCATTGTAGTTTCTTTGAGCTGCTGCGAGGGAAATGTTGGAAGTTTAGAAATCCGCAGCCACCGTTTGGGGAAAGACAAGTCAATCATCTAGCTGCTAGGAAAAAGTTAAAGTTTTTGAAGAAAGATTTTTTGGAGATCTAAATGCAAACCACTAGTTAAGTGTTAAAGTTAACACGTGAACTTTATAAATAACATCAAACTATTGAAGTTGAAATTTAAAATTTGCACTTAACAACTGTCTTTTAAAGTAAACATATTAAAGGACATCTAAAGTTAGCATGTACAGTTTGAACTTAAAAGAAAAATAAAAATAAAAATAAAAATAAATAAAAAATAAAAACCCTATCAATCAATCTAATATATGGACCAATTATACAATTATACATGTAAATTAATAACCTACTAATATAAATTTCACTAATAGGAAAAACTTATTTACCTAGTAATTTAAAAATAGATACACAATGTTAGATTCAGTTGGTTTTCTGCTCAAATCCCGACCTAGTAAGTTTGAGGGTACCTAATAAATTTTAGTTGAGCTTGGGTACCTAAGCAGAGATGGTTACCCAGGATAACCACAAGTATCTATACAAGACAACCGCAAGTGTCTATAAAAAATGTACATGAATCGTTACAAAAGGCAATAACATGATATATCTAACAGTCCGTTCTGTTAATGCACCTCTTGCGGTGGTCATAAACACTCAAGCACTAAAAATGGTAGAACGCTATGACACCAACGTATTGATTACATATGATTTGATTTGGACTGTTACAACAATGTAGATAGATAAAATACGCACCGAACCTTTAATTTTCTTAGCAAATGCATTTGGCCCTCAAGTAATACCCTAACAGCTTAAAACTTTGATTGATATGAATCGGTACGCAACAATTCTTTTTCCATGAACAATTTGGTCAATAAATGCTTCCATGTGAATAAATCAAATAATCGATGCTCAGATACGCAAAGCTTCAAATTTCAGTGAAGTTCATTTGTCCAGCCTTATATTTACCTTGTGTTCAAAATATACGGAAATATTTCCAGTGAGCGACGAAATTGCTATTTAGTAGAATTATTCACACATCAGACACTATATTGATAATGAAAGTTGAGAGATAAATTACAAAGAAAATGAACAGCACTAAAAATCACATAGTAGTATCAAATAGTTTGATGCCTGAAGTACTGATATAAAATGCAGCAATTGTGAGAGCCAGAAGTCAAGTAACTAACTAAAAGTATCATATCATAATTAGAAACTAAAGCAAGAAACAGTTAATTAAAAAGAGTAGCACGTACGTAATTAAAGTAAAGCACAACTTTCCAATTCTCTCTTTCTCGCTCTCTATCCACCCATTTTAAGATTCAACATAGGTAGATAGAAAGTGAGACAGAGGGAACTACTGATTCATTGATACTTAATATCGTCAGCGTTTAGTACTGCTTCCTAATCCTCGGCGGGCGAAATCCGGATTGGATGTGCGTGCCAAGGTATCGTCGCTTAGTCCAGCGCAAGCCGTCGCGACTTGGCCTGAAGTGCAGAGGCCTGTAATCTGCTTTTTCACACATGAAGACTGAAGTGGTGAATCTTCTCAAAAGTGCAGGCAGCCCCTGCAGCACATTCAGTTTGTTTTCAAACAAAAGCTAATTAATCGTGCAAATCAAACAGCATAATGCTATCCTACTAGTTAATTACCACAAGTAACATATCACTTGTGCAGGAAAACAAATATAGATATGATGTGAAATAATTTAGTAAATCAGCCACCAAAAGATACAGTAATGATTAGATTTGCCTTGAGAGTAAAATGGATCTTATGACTTCTTCTTTCATTATATATGCTAAATGAGGTGACAACTGATACTATACGAGGTGACAACTTATTTTGCTAAATAAATTAGCTAATCAACATATTGATGAGAACTATCCTAGAAAGAACAGTGATAACTACACTATAAATTACACTACATTATACACTACACTACATTATACACTAGTGATAACTTTGTAGTGTAGCTATAAATTTACACCACTATGAGTAGTGTACACTATACTATGAGTAGTGTAAATTTATAGTGTAGTTATCAGTTTCCTCCTAGAAAGGTGTGCATGTCATCTCCCTAATCTTTAAAATAGTTTATTTTGCTTAAATGAGATGTCAAATCAGGTTTAGCATATGCCCATAATATACATAGTATAAGATGTATACATTGTAATATAATAATTTAGTAAAATTACAAGTCAAAAGATTAAAATATCTGGTAAGATATGACTTCTTGACTAGCATGGCAGGCCTATATCTAGCTAGTTTAATAATAAGTCAATTAAAAGTTGAGAAATCTTTCAATGAAAGGAAAAGTAAACATAATCATAACAATGGAAAGATCACCTGAATCCTGGCTTCAGTGACTTCACAGACTTTGTGAGAACCGAGGTCTGACCAGCTCCTATAATGCAGATCACGATGAAGTCTCTTTGCTGCAATAGGAGAGGTGAAGTTTACGAACGCATAACCCAGGTTGCATCCGGTTCTGCAAATTTCAGCCCCAATTAATATATTGTCAAAAAATTACAAACCTAAAGATCTGCATTCCAATTAGGTCACTAGAATGGAGTACAGCTAAAGCAACACTTTTGTCCCATGCAGGTGATACAAAATTCTCAAACTCGGTCACAACAACTTATATTTTTTCCCCTTCACATATTTTGGAAGGCAAAAGGAACAAAAAGAAAAAAAAAGTTTGTTTTTAAACTAAAAATCTAAAAATCTTTTTAACATTAACTTAAAATTCCGAAAAATTTCATTACAAGTGTATGATTGTCACATAATGCAATTGTCATCATGTATGAAGAATAACTAGAAGATATTACAAAAGACAACAAGGATTTTTGTGGGATTTAAATTTAATCGTCTAACATGCCACACAAATTTACCTTAAAAAAAAAGACTGTTTGAAAACTAAAGTTTTGATTTACAGAAATTAACCTGTTAAAAATGCAATTCGTAACCTAGAGCCACTAGGGACCCAATTCTGATGAATGTTAAATCTCTTTGAATAAGTTGCAGCTTAATTCAGATGAACAAATATAATATAATATTACCTGAAATCCATGGGCAGGTACAGGAAATCAAACTCAGAGAATTCAGGCTTGGTGCCGCCTTCAACTTGAAGTCGCTTGTTCACATTGCGACAGTGCTCATCTAGTAACTTCAGAAGCCTTTTCTGGCTACAAAACAAGGAAAAACAAAAAACAAACTCAACTAAAAAGGAACCCAAATATAAATTAAGAGAAGAAAATAGAGCAGTAGTAAGTAATATAGCATACTCGAACTTGTTAGGGATGTTTCTTATCATCAAGGTCGTCGTCGTCGTCTTAAAAGGAGCTCCTTCCTCTTCTTCTTCTTCTTTATTAGTTGCAGCTGCTTTCTCCTCCTCCAGTTTGATATTGTTGACTTGGTTTTCGCTGGCTATAGTTTCTTGTTCTTGCGCTCGGTTAAAAATGCTGCTGCTGGAATTAGGAAGAGCAAGGTGTGGCATATAATAAGCGCAGAACTTCTGAGCTGGAGTATGTAATAGAGTACTAGGTGCAGGCAAAGGAAAGCAATTATAGCTGCTACTGTTACAGTCATAATAATAGGGTAAACGGTTGGGGTTGAAACTGTAGTAGTTATTGCTCTGATGAGGAACAAAATAGAAAAAGTTACAAGGAGGAGGAGGAGGATTAAAGTACTGATGTAAAGGTGCAGCTCTGGTGTAGTACATTAATGGAAGATTAGGGTAGATAGGAGTCAAGGCCATAATGCTCAGATCAAGTGAGGAGGAGGAGGACAAGGAGAAGCTAAGGAGTTGGAGAAATGTAGCCGTTGTGAATGTTTGTGTAAGTTTATAGAAAATAATAGACGGATGGGATTAAATCTATGGTCTTATGACACTTTTTGATGGTTGAGATTACATTTGTGCTCTATTCATTGCTTTTTGAATGAATCACAGTTGTTCATTATTGTTAATTGACGGCTGAAATTAAATCTTTAGTCTCGTTACTACTTTTGGATTGTTAGGGTGAAATCACTAGTAGAAAAACAATCAACCAAGACAGAAAAAACCGTCTAGATTGCCCAGAATTCCATCTAGATAGATCAACCTAGACGAAAATCCATCTAGGAAGATCTGTTTAGGATATTTCCGTCTAGGTTGAACCTATCTAGACGGAATTCCGTCTAGGTCGCAACGTAGATGGAAATTCCGTCTAGGATGCATCCTAGACGGAAGATGCATCCTAGATGGAACTTCCGTCTAGATCGCAACCTAGACGGAAGTTCAGCCTAGGTCACATCATAGATGGAATTTCCGTCTATAATGCGACCTAGACTGAACTTCCGTCTAGGTCGCGATCTAGACGGAAGTTCCGTCTAGGTTGCTTTTATAGCAACCTTGACGGAAATTTCCGTCTAGGGAGCTATTCTAGACGGAAATTCCGTCTAAGTTCTTACTTTTACTGAAAAATTTAAAATTTTGATTCCTTATACATTTTACATTAACCTGAAATAAATAACACTAAATATACACATCAACACATGTTTTACCACAATACATCCAGCATCCAATCAAATATACACCTAGTCATTCCCATCCAATATACACATTCAACATTCCAATCCAACATTCAACATTATCGAAAATCTAAATTACCACAATATTGACAACAGATACAATACCAATACCAAGTCCATAGAGCACCAGATGAAAAAAAAATAAAGAGTACTCTTACAGATAAAAAAAACTGTTTAGTCCATAAGATACAAATAAACCTCACATCTTGTCATCATCGGCGGCGGCACTATCCCTCGTACGAACGCCACTGCTACTATCTCCAATATCTCCAGCCTGAAGGTTAAATTGATTATATTTTAAAATCATGTGAAATTTAATAATACATCAAGTATACCTAGTTTTTTTTTATATATTAGTCCCTTAAATCTTTAATTTAGCATTAGTTCCTTAGGATTTTCACTTTCATGGGAATGATATGCAACTATTGAATATTTTTGGGGACCAATATGTAATTTTTTATATTTATAGGAGTAATATGTAATTACAGAAGATTTAATAGACTCATATACGTTAGAACATAGTATTAACAAAAAAATAACATACTTGTGCGCTACTCTGGCCAAAGCCGGTATTCCCGGCGCCCAAGCTTAAAAATGGTAGAACATCACCAAATAGAGAAGCAGGAATCATATCGGCTAAGAAATTTATGAAGTGGGTCATGACTTCATCCATCGTGCAGGCCCTCGTCACAATGCTAGTCAACTCCTTAGTCACGCGAACGTGCAGTTCCGAGTCAATCTTCCCACGCATATAGGTTGAGACATATACAACAAGTGGCATAGTAGAAATATTGACTGACGATACTATAGATGACATTGAGGATGCCGTGAAGGATTTTGTGCTTATGCTCAGTGAAGCTCCAACACCATGTAATGGATATCTTCCTCTCCTATTATATCCCAATAGATTCTGAGTGAGAGTGATGTTATCCTCTGGAGATAGCATGTGAGGGTCCGGCTCGCTTTCTGCTTCCTCCTAAGACATATGCAGTGCTGTTACCTCCTTCGTTGTGGCTTCAAAACCCTCCTGAATCACACACATAAGATTAAAAAAATTACATCATCGGGAGTAGACCTAAGAAAATTTAAATAAATTTTTAAAGAAATTTTAGTTAATATTTCTAAATAAGTTCGTTTCTAATGAAGTTTTACCACTAACTCGAGGTTTGTCTTGATCTTCTCGACATCTTTATAAGTCGAACGGAAGGTACCATATGACAACTTAGCCTTTAAGTTCAGCGACATTATTGGTTTTCCCTATCAGTTTATAAATTTATGAGACTTGGTGGTCATACTAAGCATTAAGAGAATTTAAAACTTTAAAAAATCTATACCGTTTCTCGACAATAACCATCCTCCAGGTTAGCATAGGAGTGTGCGCCCAAGTGGTGGTCATACGCCTTTTTCTTTCGATTTGTTGATCCCTTCGTAGATTTATTCTTAAAAAAATTATTTCAATAAAGATGCAATGAATGAATGTATCATGTAAATAGTGTAGTTTAAATAAAACTAACTTGTGCTTCATTGGTGTCCCAATATATGAGGAGAGTTGTGAAATGAATATCGTCAACCCTATCATCAAGGTTCAAAAACCTCTTCCAGCCTTCTTCAAATTTATCGTAGGTTTCTTATTTCAACTCATGCCTCCACTATTTGAGCACGACTTTAACCTTGACATTAAAAACATAGTGCCAAGCCCCGTCAAAGTCCTAAAGGCAGAAGCTTTCCTGTAAATTTGCATATTTATTTAATTAGAATAATTCAATATCAACAATAAATGAAGGACAAAAGTAATACAAAGTTACCATAAAGCTCTGTCCATATCTCCTCATAGGCCATCCATGGTAGTTCACGAAATTTGAAATAAGGATTGATGATGCTTGCTCTCCGTACGAGAACCCCGATATAGTTATTAAATCTTGACGACCAAGACCTAACAAGCAACGTATCCTTGTTCCACCGAATAATAGTTCTCATGCCTCTTGGTGGTTGTTTGGACTCAGACTTGCTCCCGCCACGTCGTCCCTCTATGCGACCTGGCTTAGCACCTACAATGACAACAATATGATAATATAGCACGTAATGTATAAATGTGATCAGATAAAGTGGATTATTAAATTTACCATTCGCGATCTCCCTATTTTTAGCTGTGAGTGCAGTGGCTTTTCTAGCCTCTATCATTGGTGTCAATTCTCGTAACCTTCTCACCGCACATGGGTAGTTCTTCATTGCTTCAGCTTTGGACTTAATCGAGTTCGGAGGGAAGGGTAGACTATGAAACTCAGGTGTCTTGGAACGCAACTCAATCTGAAATGTAGAAGATGAAAACGAGGGTGTCCACGAGTTATCTACACAATTAAAGAAGATAATTAATATAAAAATATAATTGATCATTATGAAATATACTACTTAATACTTGTCCTAGGGGATGGTGCTGGTGGTGCACCAGAGGGGCCGAGTGTTAAATAACCCAAGTCTGCGACCAAGGAAAAATATCAACTAGATGAATAATAAATTATCAAAAAATAATAAAATATTAAATAGTTAATACCTACATGAGGAGACGGTGGTAGCAATGTCTTCTCAATATGACCTGTGCTTGGGGTGGTACTCCGTGATCGATCACGGTCCTCACCAAAGAGCCTTACATTCCACATCTGTAAATTAAATTATTAAGATACTTAACAAGAAATATATACATGCACATAAGATAAATATTTACATGCAATTTATTTTATCAGAGAATTTTTTTAAACAATAATGCATTGTACATAGTTCATACCTATTACAATTATTTTCTACAAGATCGTCTGAGTATATTTCCTATTGTTTGTCTTCTATTTATTTTCTCATTTGAACTAAAGGCTCCGCCTGTAATAAGATTCGGAATGTCGGTTTGAGCATCAGGATCAGTCATATCAAGTGCCACATTTTACGTGTAGGAGAAGTCTTGCCAAACATCATCAGATGATCCAATTGGTTCATTGCAATTATCTTCATTTTCCTCATTATTTTTTTCACTGTTATTAAGAAGAACAACGGATCTTGGCTCCTTGTACTGAACCACCCAACCAGTCATGACATTCGGATCTTTCGCAAAGAAGCACTGATCAGCTTGTTCTGCGAAAATAAATTTCTTATCTAGATATATTTCTATATCGAGATTGACAAGTGTAAACCCATAATGATCCTTTTATATTTTTGCAGGATACCACCGAACCTTAAACATAATGTAACTGTATTATTTTTGTTTACCAAAATCGTAGATTACCTCCACAATGTCTTCTAATTGGCCATAATATAGTATGTCAGCTAGAACTGGGTTCTGATCTTTTATACTTGAAAAACATTCTTGAGCAAAATAACCCATGACCTCATTATTCTGAGTTACCGTCCTTTCGTTGGTCTCTAGTGTTTGGAATTTATACCCATTGACGAGATGTTCATTATAATGTCTTACTTCGTAGTAAGGACATTGTGCATAAATAATAATTTTATCTGATAATGTAGTGCCATCAAGAAGTGATTTTTCAACCTAAGCCAAATAATATCGAGAATATTTAGGACAAGTTTAACTTAAAATTATATTATGAAAGTTTAAAACTGAATTATACAACACTTACATCATTTCTGAACCAATCCGAAAATTCTTTCTTATATTTTTTCTTAATATTATGCGCTGTATTCCTACCAGTTATTTCATTCTTAAGCTTCTCTAGATATCACCTATTAATATAATATATAAGATTGTAGCGATAAACTAAAAGTAAATGAACATATATCATCTATATTACTATTTTTATTTGTTACCTTCAGTAGTCTTGAAAAATATCAAGATTTTCCAATACATATGCATGAATATGATCTAAGTAAGATCTTGGATATTTTTCATGCTTCTTATCCTTAGTTGGTGCCTGATGTGCAGTTTTATTCTTGCGCATATAATGTGATGCAAACAAAAAGCATTCGTTGACCACATATCCTTCAGCTATCGAACCCTCCGGACGAGCTTGATTGTGAACATTGTGTTTCATGGAACCCAAATATCTTAAAAATTTGAAAAGCTTTAATTATTATGAAGTACATATAAGAAATACATATATAATTAATGAAGGTGACGAAACTCCTAACCTTTAAATCGGATACGTCCAACGATAAATAACAGGACCTGCGATTCTAGCCTCTCTTGCTAGATGTTGGGTAAAATGGACCACGATTGTAAAAAATAAAAGAGAAAATATTACTTCCATATTGCATAGAGTTACTCGGATCTCGGCTTCAAGTTTTTTAATTTTAAATTCATCCACATCTATAACTTTAGAGCATAATTTTCTGAAGAATTCACAGTACTCAATAATAATCTTCGACACTTCTTTCTCCACATTGTTAAGGAGTGTAACCAAGAGCAATTGATGAAGAAGGACGTGGTAATCATGAGTCTTTAGATCTACGAGTTTCCTCTCTTGCACCTAGACATTATTTGATATGTTAGTAGAGTAACCATCTGGCGACTTTACCGATTTGAGGATCTCACAAAATCTCTACATCTGCTCATTCGACATTATAACATGAGACCGAGGCAACTTCAATTTTTTAAGACCAACATCTTGTGCTTGCAAATCATTCTGAATATTCAATGCGGTCAAGTGTTGGCGAGCCCGTCCTTCGACTTGTTGGCATCTTGTAGGAGAGTTGACACTATATTGTCGTAAATATTTTTCTCAATATGCATGGCATTTAAGTTGTGCTGAATTTTAAGCTTTTGCCAGTAAGGTAGCTGAAAGAAGATACTAAATTTAATCCATCCTCTAGGCAATTTTTTGGCATCATTCTCAACGTGCACTCTTCAGACCGTTCTCTTACATTTCAATGACTTTTTATTCTTTAAGGAATCTCTTACTCCGAGTATCTCGTACTTAGAATATCGCTTTTTTCCAAACCTTTCTTTTGGATACCCCTCAAGCAACTTTACAATCTCAACTCTAGTAAACTGATGCGGCTTCTTTCTCATCTCAATTGTGCCATCAAATATAGTAGATAATTTTCTATACTTATGACTGAAGGCCAACCACCTTTGATTAAACCAATAACAGCTCTTTCGGCTATGCGGTAATTGAAGGGCTTTAAATTTTGGACCACATACAAGCATACTTGCCCTTCACGGACCAACCTGACAAATTATCATAAGCTGGAAAATCGGTAATCGTCCACATTAGAATAGCATGTAATCTAAATGACTCTTTAAGATGGGCATCATATGTCAATACGCCCTCCGACCATAACTGTTTTAGCTCATCAATTAGCGGCTCTAAATAGACATCAATATCATTACCCGATGCGTGCTTACCAGGTATCAGTAATGAGAGTATCATATATGGCTATTTTATACAAAGTAATGGAGGTAAATTATATGACATTAATATAACTGGCCACGTAGACCAGCCCGAACTCATAACCCCAAACGGATTGAATCCGTCGCTAGATAGGCCCAGTTTGACATTTCTACAATTATTGGCAAAACAGCGATAAATTTTATCAACATGCTTCCAAGCAAAAACATCAATAGGATGTCTCAATTTACGAATCTACTCGATCTTCCTTGTGCCACCTCATGTTCTTAGCAATGTCTTTGTTCATATATAATCGTTGCAATCTAGGAACCAATGGAAAATGACGAAGCACCTTTACTAGAATCTTCTTCTGCATCCCCTTTGTCTCCGTTGTCCGCCGTGTTGAAGAGCTTGTGTGTTGTTTCCACCGAGAAACTCCACATGTCGGACACTCCTAAAGGTCTTTATTAGCTTTGTGGTGGAGGATACAATTATTCAGACATGCATCAATCCTATTGTAATCAAGACCCAGAGCGGAACAATCTTCTCAGGCTGATAAGTTATTTGGGGGTATGCTAACCTCTCCTCTAGGAATTACCATTCGAAGCAAATCATGAAGCATTTCAAAATAATTATCAGCCATTCTGCTAAGTGTCTTAATATGTTGGAGTTTTTAGCATAAATAAAAATCTAGAGTACTCGGTACAACCCTCATATATGTCCTTTTCACTATCTTCTAGTAGCTTCATTATTCGCTTTATGCCTACAAATAGGGCTGTCCATTCAGAATCGAGGCCCAAGCTCTGCCCTGTCCTGATCGACCCGACAAGCCCTGCAAAGCCCGAAATCCTGGTCGAACAAGCCTGCCCTGCCCGAGTCACTCCTACAAGCTCTCATCAGTCTCTACCGCCTTTCTAATTTTATATTATATATATATTTTATATTTTAATATTTAATTATAGTATAAAATGATTATTAATATATACTTATATATATTTTAAGTGTATATTGTCATTAATATATACTTATATATACTTACATATATATATATATATATATATATATATATATATATATATATATATATATATATATATATATATATATATATATTTCTAATGTATACTATATATAATTATAGTATGATATGGTCATTAATGTATACTTATATATACTTACATATAATATATAACTATATACTAATAGAATATAATTTTCTACTACTTAGTAAACACTTAGTATGATTGATTTTTATCAAAATTTTGCATATTTTATTTTTAATTACTCTTGAAATTTCATTATTTTTACAAAAATATTAATTTTAAGGGGAAAACAAATTTGGTCGGCCGGTGCCCGCCCGTTCAGTGGGCCGGACTCGGGCCCGTCCGGTCCATGGGTCCGGGGGGGTATCCCATTGCCCGGCTAAAATCGGGGGTCGGTACGTGCCGGTTTTGACGAGCCTACCTGCAGAAGCATGCGTATCTTCAAAATTTTCTGCACCTTTAACATTGTTGACCTCTTCAGTATCATCTTCAATATTATCTTCAATGTCATCTCCAATATCATCTTCAACATTATCATTGATATCATATTCGTTCGGACGGGCGAAAATATCATTGAATATTATTTCTGTATCGTATATCCGTAAGTCATCGGACGTACCAACACACACATTCGGCTCCTCATCTTCAATACAACCTTCCCCAGATATGACCAATATTTATATTTCTCATCAAACCCTGAATTTATTAGGCGGATCCGTATATCATTTCTATTCTACAAGTTCATATTCCTACACCTACAATACATATTCCTACACCTACACTAAGGACAATACATAGCACCGCTACTTAAATTCCTTGGATTCATTTCAGTATACAGCATGAAGGCATCACATCCCTCCTTATATCGCTTGCCATGATATCGTTCAAGTCAAGGAATATCTATCCATGGCTTATCTGGAATTATCCTCATCTGTAGATTATATATAATTATGAACTATAATTAATCTCACTATCACTAGTAAATTTATGACTCTTCATGACAATATACATACAACACACTAAATAATTACACACATGTAACATTTAACAAAAAAAAAATTTCCCTTCTAAATTAAAACATAATCATATATATAGATTGATTAGAATACTCTAGCGGCTGTCATAGGAAGGCTTCTATCCCATTAAGAATATAGTAGTGCTTACATCCAACTTCATATACTTTATTTATTTTCATTTCTTAAAAATTTAGGCAGCACCTACCCATTGTTCTCCCTGTACACTGTGCAGCTATTATTATGCGTATTGGTAATAGACCAAAATGCAGAACCACATACGTTTATTGTACACGGAGAACAATGAGTATGTGCTGCCAAAGTTTTCAAGAAATAAAAATATACAAAGTATACACAGTTGGATGTATGCACTGTTATATTCCTAACCTGTCCGAACTGGACAGATCCAATAATTACTAATTTTAGTATCAATTTTTTCTACTTATAATATAAAGTAAACAATCATTTTTGGGTGGAAAACTTAATTTTCTACCCAAATTTGAGTCATCTATCTTATAATATAAGTCAAAAGAATTGAATGTAATTATTGGACTACGCCTAGGGATAACATTATCTTTCTTATTCACCTAAATTGGATATATAACACATTTTTATAACATATTGTGTTATATATCACTCTATTTTTGAAAAAATATTTATTTGATAAATCACACATTTTCAAATCACAAACCTATAGAATCACACATTTTCATAGTAATGCATGAAAATTAGTGTAAATCGCTATCATGATTTTGGTGATGATACTTAAAGTTAGTATTGCTAGTGTTATTTGTGTTATTATGGTAACTAGTATAATTTGATTTAGGAATAATTACATTTAGGGTTACATTTAAGGTTAGAATTGACTAATAGATTTGTCACAACTATGGTTAAATTTAGTTTAGTATTAAAAGTATTATTTAATTAGGGTAAAATGTAGTTAGTTTAGGGTTTAGAATTGACTCTAAGTGTTGTTCAAATAGGGCAAAATATTATCAATTAGTGTTTAAAATTAGGGTTAATAGCTAAAAAATTTCTAGGTTCACAAGATTCAAACTTTTCATTTGGGTTAGAATTTAGGGTATTTGGTAAAATTGAACAATAAATAGTGAAAATTAAAAAAATAAAATATTTTATCAAAATACACACCTTAATAGATATTCGGGGACTGAGGAGGCGGCGGCGTGGGGATGCGGTTCGATGATAGCGGCGGCATGGGGCTGCGGCTCGACGACAGCGACGGTGTGGGTAGGTGGGTCTATGACGATGGTGCGGTTGAGAGAGGCTGGTGGTCAAGAGCAGTAGGCAGTCGAGAGTGGCGATGGTGGGTGGTGCGCTCGAGAGCGGGCAGTGGCGGGTGGTGCGGTCGAGAGCGGTGATGCCGGTGCGATCGAGAGTGGCGGGCGGTGCGGTCGACGGCCGATGGGGATAAAACGAGAGAGAGAGAGAGAGAGAGAGAGAGAGAGAGAGAGAGAGAGAGAGAGAGAGAGAGAGAGAGAGAGGTGGGGGGCATACAAATTAGGGTTAGGGTTTTTTATTTTTGAGGTGGGCCCCAGCATTCTAGATGGAAATTTTCGTCTAGAATGCATCCTAGACGAAAATTTTCATCTAGGATACTGGAGACCACTACTATTTAAATAACTTCTGTCTAGGTTGCCAACCTAGATGAAAAATTCCGTCTTGGTTGAAGCAACCTAGACGGAATTTACTAGATGGAAATATTTTCGTCTAATTTGACTCAAACTAGATGGAAATTTTTCCTCCTAGTTTGATCCATATAGGATCTTCATTTTTCTACTAGTGAATGTGTGTGGTCTTATTAGTACGGGTGGGCACCGGCTGAGCTAGACCGTGCAGGCTCAATGGCGGGATGAGCCAGCTCGTGGCTCACAGTGGGTCTAGCGGGGCGATTCTATCCGCCTGTTTCTGAGCCTAGAGCTCAATCTAGCCCACTCGCCAGCTCGGGAACAATCGGGACAAGACATGACATGGGCCAACCCACGCATCACGCGTAATTTTTTTGCCTTTTGTTTTATTTTTTAATTATTTATTTTATTGTGTTTTAAGTATTGTTAACACTTAAAAATTATGTTTATATTAAAAATTAACTCTGTAATGATTATAAAAATGGAAAAACAAATTTTACTAATAGTTTTATAAACATGCGGGCCAATAATTTTATGAATATTAATAGTTTTATAAAATTAGCTAAGTGATGTTAATCCTTTGAAAATATGTAGCTTTTTAATTGTCTATGCTCAATTTTTAGTTCAACTAATTCACAAATTATATAGATTCATGTTCATAAATGAGGAGAATAATAATGTAAAAATTGCAAGCCCAAATGGGCCGGGACGAGTGGGCATGCCTACCTCTAAGCACATCGAGCTTGCTTGCTGGGCCAAGCGGGCTAAATGCATTATTGGCTCACATGGGCTAGAGGTCAACCCAGCTCGCCCCGTAGCCCACTGTGCTAGTGGGCAGAGACTAGTCCATCTTGCACCAGGCCAAGTCAGGCTGGGCTCAAACGCGGGACTAGCGTATGGGCTCACGAGCCGACCGGACCCCATTCCCACCCCCAACTTATTAGGGTAGAGATGCTCTACATCCTTGATTGTATAGATCCACTACAACTCGCCAATCAAAATTCTTCACTCAGTGGACCCTGTGAATGATATTAATAATCTAAATAATATAAAATACTTTTTATTGTGGGACCCACCGAGATAAGCCAATAGTATTAACCCACCTAACTAACTGTAGGCATTCTCTACAATCACTATTATAGAGAATCTGGACCTGTCTTATTATTAAATTTGATGGTTTTTAGTGAGAAGAGATCCTCTACATCTTAAATTGTTGAATATTCCTACAATTACTTAGATGGATGAATACGATTGGTTTATCGAATGAGCCCCATAACTAAAATATTTTTCATATAATTTAGTTAATTAATATAACTCCACTGAGTGAAGGGAGATTATTGGTGAGTTGTAGGCAATCTCTATAATTAAGGATATAGGGGATCCTAACCTAGCCTAGAATTGAACCTAAGACCTTGAGAGTCATATTGGAACCTCCCAACCGTCCGGTTCACTCGTGATGGAATATCTCGTGACATTTTTAGTGGTTTCACTACTATGTTTTAACAAATCAAAAGTGTCAACTAGACAAAGATGATTGAGGTAGATTTGCGGTTTCATTACTGCTTTTTGATAGTAGATATTAAATGTGCTGGTCCTATCTTTGTTTTTGGATGGTCTTACCACTACATTTTGAATGAGTCATAAACATCCATTTAATAATAGACATTTGAGATTAAATTTATGTCTCATCATTATATATGTGTGTGTGTGTGTTGGTCTCATTACTTTGTGGTGGTCTCATTGATATTAAAAGTTTCTTTGATGAATTTTTGATATTAAAAGTCCACTCATTCTATAAATAGACCTCTTTTTCCTCCAATGGAAATTTGGGGACAATTTTATTAAATTCAAACACATCTATAGCGAAAAAAAACCCCTATGTTTTCTTCAATTAAATACTAATAATCATCCTATTAACCACCTACATCTTCAAAACCACACGATAAGTCAAGTATTCTACGATTTTATCCATGTCACGAAATTAAACAAAGTCACATCAATGTTCTAATAATCCTAAAATTAATTCATGAGAGGTCACATGCAATTTTCCCATCAAGTTTTCGTTGGTAGGAAAAAATATCTAATTATATATTCGGCATACCTTTAATGCCAAAAATTTGCTGGAGAAACTTTTAATATCAAACCGTTTAAGGAGGATTATAAAAAAAATATCAATTAGGTAATTTAGCCATTTTTGAACTATTGATGCAGAGATCAACTTACAGAATTAAGTCTGCAGGATTAGACGCAATAATGATAGCCCCATGATCTCATTTGATGTCTGATAGTGAGTACTTGTTGATGATGGCCTGAGATACACAGAAAAAAAATAATAGATTAACAATGATGGGCTATCCACCAACACCCCTCTGATGCTTAAGTCAAACTCTTGATTATAAGTAGTAAAAATAATTGGTAAATCTAAGTTAGGATTTTAGAGGAAAAGGATTATAGATTGAACGTTGGCTGTACCGAGCCTTGTAATTTTATGAGGTCATCTCCATACTTGAGATAGGTGGGGGGTATTTATACCAATTTTCTAGGACAGATCAACCTCTACACATGTCACCATCCTGACAGCTGAGGTTGTGATGGTAATTACTTAGCCTGCAAGTAAATCCACATAGCAATACCTCATTGGTGTATGATGGTATAGCCTACGTATGTGTAGATTTGGTAAATTATAGAAGTTGACAACTAAAGAGATTGGGTATCTGATTAATATCTCCTCACATAGTATGTTGAAGATATGACATGATTCGAATCAATTATCTCCAATTAGACAGACCGCCATAAAACCAGGTCAAGTAAGGGTGTAAGAATAGTAATCGAACTTATGAGTTCAACTATAATAGACCTTTCTTGCTCTATCCGAGATTTTTAGGTCAGTCCATGGGCCATGATCGGGTTGTATGCTGATTGCAGATTTCTCACACTTTAGCGAGTTAAAGTGCACATATGGTTGTCTGAATCAACTCATTGTCATGAGGTGATTTGGTTAACCCAAATGTAAAATCTAGAGGAGAAGGATTCTAGATCGAATGTCGGTGGTGTCAAGCCTTGCAATTGTGTGAGGTCCTCCCTTTACTTGAGATAGATGGGCTACTTATATTAATTGCCTAGGGCAAATCAGCCTCTACACGTGTCACCATCCTGACGATCGACATTGTAATGGTAGTTACTTGGCCTGCAAGTAAGTCTACATGACAATATCTTATTAGTGTAGGATGGTGCTGATGACATATGTGTAGATCTGGTAATTTATGAAAGTTGACAACTAGAAAGATTGAGTATCCGATCAATATCTCCTCACATGGTATGTTAAGGATATGAAATGATCCAAATCAATTATCTCCAATTAGACAGACCACCATAAAACTAGGTCAAGTAAGGGTGTAAGAATAGTAATCGAACTTATGAGTTCAACTATAATAGACCTTTACTGCTCTATCCGAGATTTTTAGGTCAGGTCCATGGGCCATGACCAGGTTGTATGTTGAGTGCAGATGTCTCACACTTTAGCGAGTTAAAGTGAGTACTTGGTTGACCGAGTCAACTTGTTGTCATGACGTGCTCCGCTTAGCCCAAATGTAAAATCTAAGTTGTATGCATAACATGAACAAATCACATCAATCAACTAAATAATAAATATTTCAGATTAATCTTGTGGTCTCATCACTATTTTCGTAGTTGGGAGGATGCACATCCAGAAGTATTCCCAATGTATGAGATTAATAATGCACGAAAAACTATTGCCTATTCTATTAAAAAATTATTAATCAGTCTATGTACATACATATAATAATAATGTAGCAAACAAAGTTGTATCATGTTTCAGTGCATCAATCTATAAAATCATTAGTTGAGATATAAACATCTCTCTGATATTTCCTTCAATAAATATAGACTAGTAAAAGATTTTCAAATATAACAATCTTTGAACTATTTTGAATTGTGGTTTGGGTTTAAAGGTAAACAAACTTTTTATTTTGGATTTATTAGAACATATAGAACTATTTTTGGTAAATGGGAGTAAACACTAGTAAGAAATTGACCAATGGCGACGGGCTATTGTTGATGGGCCGACAACCCATCACCAATGTATTCATTGGCATGGGGGTATTGGCTGTCACCAATAGCCCGTCATCATTGTCAATATTGGTGACGGGTGAGGACCGGTCGCCAATGTTGGCCATCGCTAATAGGCATTGGCGACGGCCTAGCCGTCACCAATGATGGGCCCCCTACTTTTTTGCAAAGAAACCCTAATCCTACCCATTTTCACCTCATTCCCTCATTCACTCGGCCACCGGCATTATTAATCCCAGTTTCCTCCTATTTTTGCTACCCTCGAGGACACCTCGCCATCACCGCCTCACCAACTATTGCGCCCCATCTGCCTCTGCGCCCACTCGCCTCTGCGCCGCCCACTGTTGTTCTGCCTGTAGCCGTCCGCTACTCCCTCTCCAGACCCGCCGGCCACTGCTCCGTCGACTGCACATGCTACAAGCTCTGCTCTTCCCGCCATTCTCTTCTCTCACTGCTGCCGCTGTCTTCCTTATCGGATTCCGCTCTCGTGTCCTCTCCTCTCCCACTCCCATCATTGAAACCCTAGGTACTAATATAAAACTCTAATTTTATGGCAGATTAAGCTAGCATGAATGTCGATTTTGAACTTATTTGGTTTGATTAGGGCTACATTTGGGTGCTAGACATCGAAGACCTCTAGTGTACTCATTCTCCCTGCTCCGGTCAACTCTCGCCCGCAGCCTCCTCTTCCATGCTCCAGCCAACTCCTCCTTCTTGTTCAACCAAAGAGGTAAAAGCCTAATTTGTGTCTTATATTTTCTGAAATTAAATGCAATTATTGATGTTGTATGGTGATAATTATGCAATTGTATTTATCTCAAACACAATTACCCTAATTGTAACCCTAATTACACAAAACCTATAATCCAACCATAATTACCTTTAACGCTAAATCTAATATCATACTTAAAATTTAATTTATCAAATTATTCTAAGTATAACAAAACCCTATTACTCAACCTAAATAAAACTAATACCCTAATAACACTAACTTTTACACTAATTATAAACTTAGTGGGATATATAACACGATAATGTGGGGAATATATAACACGATAATGTGTTATATATCCAGTTTAGGTGAATAAAAAATAGTTAATGTTACCCGTAGATCCCCGTTTAATAGTTACTGCTAATTCTTTGGAGTTATAATATAAGATAGACGACTCAATTTTGGATATGAAATTAAGTTTTATACCGAAATGGATCGCTTACATTATATACTATAAATAAAAAGAATTGGCACATAATTATTAGCTCTGTCCAGTTTGGACGGGATAGGAATATAGTAGTGCGTGCATCTAACTTTGTATACTTTGTGCAATTTTATTTCTAGAAAATTTTGGCCGCACCTAATCATTGTTCTTCATGTACAATAAGTGTATGTTGTTATGCGTTTCGGTCTATTACTTACCGATTTCTATCTTTTGCCGATACGCATAATAACATTCGCATAATGTACTTGGAGAACAACAGTTAGGTGCTGTTGAAATTTTCTAGAAATAAAAATGCATAAAATATGTAAAATTAGATGTAAGTACTACTATATTCTTAATGGGATAGAAGCCTTCCTATAACAACCGATAGAGTATTTAGACCCACCCAATATTTGTTCAAATCAACTACAATAAAGTTTATCAAAAAGTGTTTAGACTAATCTAGTACAACAATGAATATTATAATAGAGTATTTAGACCAATCTAGTATTTGTATAAATCAAATACAATGAAGATTATCAAACATACTGTGATTTATGAGATTTAAAATAATTAATAATTGTACTTAACATACAGATGAGAGAAGTTCTTGACAAGTTGTGGATCGGTATTTCTATTATGGAAAAAAGAGGTGATACTTGATGTCATGATGGATGGGAAGCCTTCCTTCAGTATGCATATACGAATCTAAGAAAGTTGGAAAGAATTTGTTGTGTTGTCCGTATAGTAAATGCAAAAATAGGGGGGTTAGTGGACATAATTGCTATACGAAAACACTTTGAAAGATGGGGATTTGATGAAAATTATAAATACTGGAAACTTCACGGGAAATGTGAAGATATTGAACCAGCTAATAAAAATATAGACGTGAGGATGGATGATGCATGATGATGTTCAATGATACTGCAACGGGTATTATTGATTATGGCATCACAGATGCCGAAGTTACAGAAGTTGCAGGAGTACCAGAAGTTGTCGAAGTTCCTAAAGATGCAAAAGGTGTCAAAAATGCTGAAGATGTGTGTGATACCAGGGACTTTAAAAGTTTAATGAAGTTATTAGAAGATGAGGAGAAGGATCTATACGACGGCTACACCGAGTTTAGTAGATTGTTGTTTATTCTTTAACTGATGTGTATTAAGACCCTCAGTGGAATAGCAGATAAATATTTTGAAATGCTTCTTAATTTACTATGCAAGGTAATTCTTGATGGAGAGAAGAGCATACTCAAAAAGTTGTTATGATGCGAATAAGATTGTTAGGCACTCTGAGTTTAGATTATAATAAGATCAATGCGTGTCCTCATGGTTTCATATATTATAACGATAATGAGAAACTCAAGGAACATCCAAAATGTGGAGTGTCTCATTAGAGAAAGCATACATGCACTTCAACACGAAAGGAAGTTGAGTCGGTGAAGGAGCAGAAGAAAATTCTAGCGAAGCTGCTCCAATCTTTTCCCTTAGTACCTAGGTTGCAACAGTTGTGTATGACTAAAGACACAGCTAAAGATATGCGGTAGCATAAGGAAGGACGTGTAGATGATGGAAAACTCAGACATCCAACTGATAAAGAGGCATGGAAGCATGTGGATCAATCTTTTTCCTGGTTTGCCACAAAGTGCAAAAATGTTAGACCAGCGCTATCTAGTGATGGATTCAACCCGTTTGTCATTTTAAGTTTGGGTTGGTCTACATAGCTAATTGTGTTAATGCCTTATAATTTGCCACTTGGACTTTGTATGAAGCAATTGTATATGATCCTCTTGTTACTGATACCAGGAAAGCACTCACCTAGTAATGACATAGATTTGTGTTCATGGAGCCGCTAATTGATGAGTTAAAACATCTCTGGGATGAGGGCGTCCAAAAATATGATTCATTTTATTGTGAGTCATTCAATCTTCATGCTATTCTTATATGGACGATTAATGATTTTTCATCTTATGCTAATCTCTCTGGTTGGTCTATGAAAGGGACATATGCTTGTCCTCTATGTGGCCCAAACTTCTAAGGCTTTTAGTTATAGCATAGTCGAATGATGTATTATTGGTTTAACAGAAGATAGTTATAGAACAAACATAAATACAGAGGTAAAAATTGGGTGAAAAAGTTTGATGGCCAAGAAGAGAAAAGAGAGAAGCCGCGTGTAATGATCGAGATGAGATTGTAAAATTATTTGAGGGATGTCCTAAAGTCAAGTTTGAAAAGAACTGATATATACAAGTGAATATTCTGGCTCCGAGGTACATTTCCATCATGAAGAGGGCACCGAAATGAAAGAGACAAGTGTAGAGTTTGGATGACACGGAAGCTGAGGAATTGCCAACAGGATGGACAAAGTTTAGCATCTTCTTTTAGCTCCCTTACTAGGAAAAGCTTAAAATATGACACAACTTAGACGTAATGCATATTGAAAAAATATATGCATTAATGTATTGTCCACAATTCTACGAAATTGTAAGAAATCAAAGGACAATCTAAGGGCTAGGCGGGACTTGAATGCATTGAACATCTGACATGATCTGCAAGCACGAGAAGTCGTTGATGGCAAATTTGAGTTGTCTTCATCTCATATTACTATGTCAAAGGGTGAGAAGCAGAAATTCTGTAAGTTCCTCAAATCAGTAGAGTCTCCGGATGGTTACTGCTCTAATATTTCAAATAATGTACAGGTGAAAGAGCAAAATTTTTTGGAATTTAAGGTTCATGATTATCATATCCTTCTTCATCAATTGCTTTTGGTGGCACTCCATAACAACATGGCTGATGGTGAATTAACGAAGGTTATAATTGAATTCTATAGATTCTTTAGAAAGTTATGCTCCAAAGTAATCAATGTTGATCATTTTATGGTACTTTTAAAAAAAATGAATGAAATGCTCTACAAAATGGAGATGTTCTTCCCTCCATCATTTTTTATGGTCATAGTCCATCTTACACATCATCTTATAGATGAGGCAATACTCGGAGGACCAATTAACTATCATAGATGTAACCCATGGGGAGGTTACTTAAAATTAAATTTAACATTTATATAACATGTAATTATTTTATACTTAATAACTCATAGATATTAATATTTTCTTTAGATGTTTGGGTTTCTTGAAATGCCTTATGCATAATCGGTCTCATATGGAGGGTTCGATTGCTGACTGTTGTGTGACAAATAAATGTATGATATTTGCCTCTCAGTACATGTGAGGTGTGCATACAACAAACCCTGCATAGATTGGTAATAGAGATGGCACTTATCGTGGAGGTACGAATATGGACAAAAAATATTTCAGATGGACCAAGAGCAGGCTCATGCATTCATATTGTACATCCTAGAAATCTTTGAAGACTACCGGGAGTACGTAAATTAGTGTTAATAAATATGTCATTTTTTATTTAAACAAAATTGACCTCCAGTGTCGTATCAACAGTCGATATTTGGAGGAGTTGCAGTTAGAAATAACTGGCGCATCAGCACAAAATCAAATTACAAAAATACATGAAAAGCATTTTACCAAATGGGTCGTAAATGAAGTAAATTGTGTGTCTTCTATTTACTATTAACTTTAGAAAAAATTTAGATTAACTTTTTTAAGATTGCTTGTGATTATGTTCAACATTGGGTTGAAAGACAATATTTTGCTAGTTTGACAATATTAGAGGAGATAAGAATTCGCACATAGGGCCCACATTATGCAGTAAAACAATACACCGGATATCATGTAAATGAGTGCTTATTTCAATGGGTAGGAATTGTGGACGAGAGAGTAAACCAAAACAGTGGGGTCATGTTTGCCTCCTCTCAAGAGTGCTTATTCAAGCTTGACAGACCAGAATCTAGTACTTGGTGATGTAATAAATCATGGACAACTAGAAGATATCGTGAAGATATTCTATATGTATAGTACTGAAGACGTATGTAGTTATGTGATATTTAAGGTTCGATGATGTCATGCTGAAGTAACAAGGGATGCATATGGTTTTAATTTTGTAAATTTAGATAAGGAGATATACCCCGATTTAAAGTTTATGTTTGCAAAGCAGGTTACTCAGTGCTTCTATATCAAAGATCCTAGGCAACCGAAGATTTAGATCATATTGTATAAGGAGTCTAGGTCTCTTGTTCAACTTGCTATCAATGAAAACGCAGATGGTTATGATGATCGAAATGAACCTGAAGAAGAAGTTTTTTCTGATTGCTCTTACCCATAGAATGTCACATTTAATATGTATACTCAGAAATTGACTAGACATCCAGAATGCAGAGATTAAATGTAACTTATTTGATACTTGTAGAATTTGAAAGTAGATATTTTAAGTGTTAATGTATCTATCTTTATATCAATCTTTGATTTTATGAATGCAATTATAAACATTCACATATTTTGCTAGCATGTAGCAAATAGAAGCTTAAATTATATATATATATATATATATATATATATATATATATATATATATATATTAATAATTTAAGCTGCGATGAGCCAAAGGATAAGATGAGTAGAGGAAATTCACCGAGATTGAGCAGGGTCTTTGTCAGGTATAAGTATTAATTGGTTCAAAGATATTGTATTCATGATATACATATGCATACATCATATTTACTATTTTATTTATTTATGTAGGTACATCCTCATGACCTTCTTTGAGTCCATTATCTCTACTTGTAATCTCACTGTTGAAGGTATTAATTTATTTAATTGAATTAAGTCCATTGAAATATTTTTTTATTCATAATTTACCAATGTCATATTTATTATTTTGTTAAATATTACAAGGACATCCACACATGCATCCCTTATGAGTCCGTCACATCATCCAGAACCATCACTTGATCTAGGTATTAATTTTTTTTTATTTAATTTCATCGATATTTTATATTCCTTATATATAATTATTTCACATTAAATAAGTTGTTTAATTTTGTAGATGATGCATGTGATGGATCCGATGCCAATGAGATCTAACACGAGACTATGTCGGGAGCTTCAAATTTAGAGATTGCACGTCTCTGCCAATGGATTTCAGTGGTCGCTCGCATTCCCTTACCTAAAAAAGCTAATGCATTGAAAAAAAATGTGAGAGGAGCTACCAAAAGAGGAGAAAAGAGATTAGAAAGAATGATTGCATGACAAAGCAGAGACTTCAAAAGGTGATGGCAGATCAATTGAGGGAAAAGGGTAAAAATATCATGTAAATTAGTGAGTTTTCATAGTTATTTAATTATTTAAGTTTGTAAGAAATTTATTTCCCTTTGTCATTGTAGGTAAGAAGGACTATGAGAAGCTAGGGCAACATAGGAGTGAGGAATATACCCCAAAGGTTACCGGGCCATTTTGGAGTAGTTCAGGGATAAC
The DNA here is from genome assembly GCA_012295165.1 of Asparagus setaceus. NCBI lineage: Eukaryota > Viridiplantae > Streptophyta > Magnoliopsida > Asparagales > Asparagaceae > Asparagus > Asparagus setaceus. Next base: position 41,340,090 of record CM022705.1, on the reverse strand, counting down.
GTTTCGATTGGGGATTATGCCATCAGATTTAATAATTTAATTGGCTATTTAATGAGAGACCCAACCTCCATCAAAATTGCTCATGACTTTGAAGAACATGAATGGACGGGCATAAAGAAAATTTAGGATAAGCTCATGGTAATTATATATTATATTTTATCTTTTATTTACTATTTATTTGATTATTCTTATAGTGTATGTTTTTTCACATGTAATTTGCAGGAGTATTATTGTCTTGAGAACAACCTAGAATCTTGGATTATGTAATGCATAGGGTGAGCAAGATGATTCAAGGGTGGAGGAATAAATTCCAAAAAAAACCTTTAAGGATATAAGTGTCAATTGGAAGAGGATTTATGAGCTTGATAAAAAGGGTTCCTCCATGTAATTGGATGACTCTTATTATGGAGTGGGAGGGGGATAAGAAGGTGAGTTATTTTTATTCATGATATTACCATCACACATACTAACAATGTACTTTATTTTGAAGGATATATTTATAAGACAACATCGGATAATCGCTATGAGAAGAAATACGATCACTTTCTGGGGGCTGCTTCCTATGTGCGGATCGAACAAAAGTATTTGAGTGAGAAACCCGGTATGATCAGATTATTAGATTTTATATCATGTCACTAGTTTCATACATTGTTCTAAGTAATTAGGAAATTGATATATCATAAGATGCCTTGACTATGCTGCCAACCCTTCTTGCTAGAGCTGCTTATACACCACTCGAGGGTTACGATCAAACTGAAAAGGTGTCAAAGCTTAATGATATGCATGTAAGTATAAGGTTAATTTTACATTTGCACAGGCTTACTGATTTCTCAGTTGAGTTGACAATTTATATTTTTTTATTGCTATATGATATTCAGGCGACGCTAGAAGTGATGCAAGATAGAGTGTTGTCCTAGGCCCTCCAGTCTTAGGGCATAGGAGTCATTCCTTTGGATCCTGACCACATGACTAGAGAGCAGTGGAGGGAAGTCATTGATGGAGCTTATGGTCCTAGATCATCTAAGGAAGGGAGGGTGTCATTGTTGAGTGCTGGAATTAGTTTGCCACCATCAAGACTAAGGCTAGAGAGCAGTCGGTGACCTCGTAGCGATCATATGAGACGACATTCATGATTGGTGATATCGAACAGTACTTGATCAACCATCTTGAACTTGGTGTGGCTCTCTATTTTCTTCCTCCTATTATGAATGAGTTAGAAGATGCACAATCGGCCTGGGATATTATACATCGTATCACCAATTCTGCTCACTTAAGTGAGATTCTTCTCCGATATATATACACCTTGCAATTACTAGGTTGGTGTTTGTGGAGCATAAACAATCCGGTGTTGGATTTGGTGGTGGAAAGGTATATATGTCTAAACATATGTATACATTATAAATTTTGTGAAAAACATTCTCATGTTGACTTGCATTCTTTTCAGGCTAGAGGAGGTACTTCTATAGGGAGCAATAGTACGATACGGCGTCCTAATGTAGCCGCTACCAATCATGGAGACGACAATGATGAGGAGTGAGTTTTTTCTGTATATAATGTATTTTGTGACCGGTGTTATTGGACATCTATAGACTTTCGTGTCGTGTTAGACATGTTTGGACATGTGGATTTATTTTTTCCTATATTTATTGTATTTTGGATCGTGTTTGTGATTTTATTGCTTTGTGGATGGATATGTGAGACGTGATTTGTATATTGTGATTGTTAGATATGCAGATGTATGAATGTTGAATATGTGTTGTGGTTTAATTGTTGGATATGGGGATGTAATATATATGTATACAGGATTATTATATATATGTATTTTTGTATAAGGAGCTAACTGGTTCAACTGGTATTTTTTCGCAGCAATAAAAATTGGTGACATTTTAACTCGTCACCAATGGGCATTGATGACGGGTTGATATATCGCCAATGTTAATAATTTTAACGACGGGTCTACTCGTCACCAATGAACATTGGTGATGGGTTAATCCATCACCAATATTTTAAACATTGGCTATGGGCAACCCGTCACTAATGCTCATTGGTGACGGGTTGTTACCCGTCGTCATTATTTCCCCATCATCAATATATTCTGTTGCCAATGAGCATTGGCGACAAGTCCACCAGTCACCAATGCACATTAGCGGCATATTTATTGGCAATGCTTGCTTCCCTATCACCAATAATCAGTGACATATTTTATAGCATTGATGATAGATTACCCCTTTATCAATGCTCTATTTTCTACTAGTGAAAATTTTAGATTTATAAGCAAAATCCCAAAAAAATTCTAATATAACATCTTCAAACTTGAAAAATGGATAGTTTTGATGTATTAATAACACAGTGTGTAAAGGTACTGGATACTTTAGTGAGCGGCTAACACAAGTGAAGGATTGATTTTGATTTGATTTGATATGAGATAAAAGGGGCTACAACTTACTATAAAACCCACATCCCTCTAGGAAGCAAAGGGCAAAGAAAACTATTGAGGAATGCATCTCTCTTCTCTCTCTCTCTCTGCACGCACGCTATGACCATGGTGGGAAAAATACTCATGACTAAGATATCATTAAGGGTTTTTATATGAAAATCACCTTTAAAATAGGGGTGTAATACAAGAACCACATTTATTATTTAATTTATATAGGAACCACCTTAGAAGTATATTTCGTTTCAATCAACCACCAAAACTCGTTTCCTGTTGACTTTTTTTTATCAAAATTCCTTTAATACCCCAAATTTTCTGTTAGCTCTTCTCTCTCTCTCTCTCTCCCCCCCTCCCCTCCCCCTCCCCCTCTTGTTCTCCCCTCTCCCTCTTCTTCTACCTGGAGATTTAGGGCTCTCTCCCTCTTGTTCTCCCCTCCCCCTCCCTCTTGTTCTCCCCTCTCCCTCTTCTTCTACCTCAAGATTTAGGGCTCTCTCTCTCTGGTTCTCCCATCTCCCTCTTCTTCTACCTCTAGATTTAGGGCACGATTACAAGAGGGAGAGGCCGGGGGGGTGGTGGGCAGGGGGGAGGGGGAGGGGAGGGGGGGGGGAGAGAGAGAGAGAGAGAGAGAGAGAGAGAGAGAGAGAGAGAGACAACAGTAAACGCAGGGGTAGTTAAGAAATTTTGATAAAAAAGTCAATAGAAAATGAATTTTGGTGGTTGATTGAAATGAAATATACTTTTAAGGTGGTTCCTATATAAATTAAACAGTAAAGATGATTTCTATATTACACCCCTATTTTAAAGGTGGTTTCCACATAAAAACCCTATCTTTAACATTAAACGTGCAGATCTGGTCTTCCTCCTATTCATCACTTGGAGAATGCCTTTGGAGGCAAAGATCAATTGGTAACTTCGATGTTATATTGGCACAACTCATCTTATCTCAGATTGGAAACAAAAAGCCAATTAGTACCTTAAGTAACTTTGTAGTATCGCATCTTTTTACTTATATATTTTCATTTGTTAGCACTTAAAATAGGCATAGGTTTTTAAAATTTGCACTATACTATCTTCTATTATGTAAATATTAAAATATTCTCAAAAATCTCCATGTAAAACTTATATATTAAGTTTAGGTTTTTAACTCTTATTTTCTTATATATTTATTATTAAACCCAATATTTTTAACACACTCCCATTTTATCTTAAAATATTAGTTTTATAGGTTTAATAGTAAATTTAACAAAAAATTAAGAGTTAAAATTTTTAAAATTAACGTGTGAGTGTAGCATAATAATTTTAAATGAATATTCTTACGCCTACATAACGTAAGATATGAAAGTGGTAATTTTAAAACTTCAATTTATATAAGTGCTTTTGAAAATAACCGGTATATTAAACGAAACAATTAAAACTGTAAAGCGCTTAGGCTAAATGGCACTCAAATATCCTAGTGTTTCACCTTCTTTATACTTAAATACCTTAAGTTATAAAAGTAGCACATAAATATCCTAAGTTGTCCACCATTAAAATATTTTAAATGTTGTTAAAAACCTATTATGACAAAAATACCCTCTATAGAAATGAATGTAAAATTTAATAAAAAGATGGTGGGTAGGTATAGTGATAAATATGACAATAAATGGTGTAAATATAATTATAAAATATCACGTGCTAATCGCATGAGAATATTCTTAGGAATATTTTCACATGTAACTAACAAAATATACTTACGTGCTAGTTTTACAACTTAGGATATTAAAGTACTATTTTTTTTACAACTTAGGGTATTAGAGGGCTATTTTTACAACTTAAAATATTTAAGTGTAAAGATAGCGAAAAATAGGATATTTAAGTGCCATTTGGCTGAGTATTTAAGTACTAATAACTAAAAAATGGTTTGATAGGACACCTGGAATTACGGATGGTAGGAAGTAACGCCTCGTTTGGTACGCAGGAATAGACTCAAATGAGAATGGAATGGAAGAAGGAATAGAATAAAATGTATGTGGGAATGGAATGCCCATTCTCATTCTCTTGTTTGGGTGCATTTGTAGAATGAAGCTAGAATGAAAATCTCATTCTCATTCTCATGTTTGGTATCATTAGTTCACAAGTGAGAATGAAATCTTATTTTCTAATAATGCCCTTACAACAACATAGATTTTTAAAAAGATAAAAATAAGCATTAATGATAATAACTAAACAATTTTATTTTTAAAAATAAACTTTATAAAAATAGTCAATATTTCGTGTTTCTATCTTAGAATCAATTTCCCTATATATGCAAGCCTAAGGAAAACCATCTTAATCAATTGTTCATACATATCCATGTTATTAATATGGTTATGTCGCTCAATGAGACAGGATTTTCAGATTTATTTTTGTTATCAATGGGGGTATAATTGGAAATTACGTAACTAATTTGATTCCCACTTAAATGGGAATGACCATCCTTATCAATTCACTTGGAATGCTCATTCCCACAAAAAGTGGGAATGAGCATTCTCTGGGAATGAACATTCCAACTTCTAAAAACTAGTTATGTTTGGTATGGGGGAATGAGAAGTGCGAATGGTCATTCCATTCCACCTCATTCCCGCGTACCAAACGAGGCCTAAGGGCTTTCAGTCGCTTATATGACACCTCCACTTCTCAATGCTAACAATGTATGTTTTAATTTCTTGAAAGTAGTAATTATATGTGTGAAGCACTAAATATAAAATTACAATAACTAGGATTAATTATATTTTGATATCCTAATTTATGTTGCTATTGCACAAATGACCCTAGAGTCAGTGTATCTGCACGGGTAATCCCGAGATGACTAATTATGATTACACAAGTGATCTAGAGTTTGAAGACAGGTGAACACCATTTGTGTCTTTTATTGATATGGTATTCTTATTGGATGTTTGTTGAGTTTTGGGTTAGAATTAGGTCATGGATTAAGGTTAGATCTGTTGAGTTTTGATATTTAATTAATATCGCTCTGATATCAATCATTATCGTTCTAACCTTAGAGTTTAATGCAAAATCCATAAAATGATCACAAGAATTGTTGGGATTAGATTTGTATTTCTGAAAATCCTAATTGGATTTTGATTGAGGGTTGAATTTGATTGGAAAGGATCAATTGCAATTGAAATTGAATTCTAAATAAAAGAGAAATAGAATTGATAATCCAAGTCGAAGAAGAAATCCTACAAGAATTCAAGAGAGGGAAAAGCTCTTTAAATACCCATTGAGAGGTTCACTGTAAATAACGTCATAGGGAAAGAGAGTTGCATATTGGGAAAGAGAGTTAGAGAGAACTAAGGGGAGATATCTAAGATTTTGAGAGATCTTTTGGTGAGATTGAGCGAGGGTTTCTTGTGGACTCTTTAGAGATCACAAGAAAGATGGTTACTTTATAATCTCTGATATAAAGAAAAAGATTCAAATATCTCCCCGTGGATGTAGGTGATTACAGAATCATGTAAATTCCATATCTTTTTCTGTTGATCTATTTTCTGTGGTGTATGGCTTCCTCTTCTATTTAAAATAGTTGTTTCTGGGAGTTTCCCCATGGAATAGTGATCACTTGGTCTTTAAAGAATGATGAGATTTAATCAAGTATTTCGGTGTTGCTTCCACATGCAATACTTCTACATAGATCGTCGGTTGGTGCGCAACAATCGGTGTTGGGTTGCGAGTGGCATGCGCCAACAATTGGTTTCAGAGCTGAATTTTAATTAGATAAACATTATTTTTGATGAAAAGTGTGATCTTTGCATTATCAAATTGGAAAGTTCTTTGGTGATGGAGATAGAGATAGAAAAGTTTGATGGTAAGAGAGATTTTGGGCTTTGCCGAAAGGGATGGAGGCGGTCTTGATCCAACACGACTTAGATCAAGTATTGCTATGAGTGTACAAGAAGCTAGAAAAAAATAAAAAATAACAAGTGGATTACATTGGATTAGAAGGTACGGAATGCAATTCTACTTGCCTCTCTTATGAAGTGGACTACCACATAATTAAGGAGACAACCGCACATAGTATGTGGTAGAAACCTGAGGAGTTCTATATGACCAAGAATGATCCACCAACTTGTACTGAAAGTAATAGTTGTATGGACTGCAAATAAAAGAAGGTAAGATAATGTTAGAGCATCTGAGCAACTTCAACAGGATGGTGAAAACGATAGGGTCAAAGATCAAAGATGATGAAAAATTTATAGTTTTGCTGAGTTTTCTTTCAGCGAATTACCAATATTTAAAGACATCACTAACTATAGGAAAGGTGGCAATCACCATGAACGAGGTCAAGGTACTCTTCTCATGGATGATTTTCAGCGATGATAGGATGTTGGTAATGAGTCGGGTTCTGGTGTTGGGTTAGTAGCAGATGTGCGAGAGATAAATGGGACAAGTTAGTAGGCTAAGCAGTGCTTCTTTTGCCAAGTGAATGGTCACATGAAGAAAGACTACTTGAAACGTCAAGAGTGGTTGAGGGCCCAAAATATGGGGGATTAAATTGCCCAAACTTTATATGCAGTGGGTATAACAAAAAATCAACTTGATGATATAGTGGCGCTTTCATAGGAAGAAAGTCAGCGGGTTGAGGTGTTGATGGTTTTTGGGAACAAAACTTTTTATAGTAGTTTGGTATTAGATTCTAGAATATCGGCTTATATATGTTCCTAAACAAGACTGTTTGACTCCTGATGCAAGGAATCAAGAAGACTATCTACATGATGGATGGTATAAGATGCGATATCACGGGTATGAGAACAGTTACGGTGGCGAGAAGAAGAGGGAGCATGTTGCCTTGGAGAATGTTCAGTTAATCCTGAAGGTGAGGGAGCATTTGATATCTATTTGGGTGTTTGACTCTATAGGCTGTTGAAGCCAAGTGCACTGAGGAGTTATCATGGTATATCGCAGAATAAATCTCATCCTTGCTGGACAAAAACATGGAGATGGCTTATATCGTGTGTCTAAAAGAACTGGTGTTCATGGTGGAGCTTACTCTTCAATAGGTTGTACGACCATGAGTAAGAGAGGTGTGCTCCGAACTTGCATTCTGAGAAAGACCCGAAATGGGAGTTCGACTTTAGGTGGAGGAGTCAAGAAGAAGTCTGCAACAAGTCAACAACTAGATTTAGAGTTTGTACCAATGGAGGTTGATGTCAAGATACCAATGCGCGAGTGGTGATCTCTCTAGTGCCCTTTGGGAGAGGGGACTTAATGTGATTTCTTGAAGGTGTTTGTTTTCTACAGTTTTACAATGTTGCAGTGAAAGGTTACAATGAAGTATTGTCATTTCTAAATGTGGCTTCATAGAAGCCTAATGTGGATATTATTGAGAATAGCCTTGTATTTCAGAAAACCCTAATTGGACTTGAATTATTGATTAAATTTGATTGGAAAGAATCAATTACAATTGGCACTGAATTCTAATTGAAAGAAAATTAGAATTGATAATCCAAGTCAAAGATGGAGTCCTACATGAATTCAAGAGAGGGGAAAATCTCTTTAAATACTCATTGAGAGGTTCATTATAAATAAAGCCATAGGGAAAAGCCAATGAGAGTTGCATATTGTAAAAAGAGTTAGAGAGAACTAAGAGAAATATAGGATTTGAGAGATCTTTTGGTGAGATTGAGTGAAGGTGTCTTGTGAAATCTTTAGAGATCACAAGAAAGGTCGTATCTTTGTAATCTCTGATATAAAGTAGACTCAAATCCTCTCGGTTGATGTAGGCAATTGCCAAACCATGTAAATCCCGTATCTTTATCTCTTGATCTATTTTTTGTGGTTTATAGCTTTCTTTTTTGTTCGAACTAGTTGTTTCTCAGACTTTTCCCATCACCTAGTGATTGATTAGTCTACAAAGACTGAGGAGATCTAATTAGGTGTTTCGATGATGCTTCTGCAGGCTACGCTTACACATACATTATTTTTTGGTGCACAACGATCGGTGTTGGGTTGCGGGTGGCGTACGCCAACAAGAATCAATAACAAATCTACCAAATCACAACAAGCATAAAATTTACATGGTTTTGCAATGTGCATACATTCATAGGAGAAGGGGAGGGGAATATCTTTAGTATATCGAAGAAGATTACAATCTCTCACAATCTTTTTATTACAAATCCTAACAATTATATGATCTCTATTCTTATCTCTCTTTTTACCTCTCTCTAAAGCATAAACTCTTTTAAAATAAAAACCTTAGATCTCAGAAAATAGCCTTTGTGTAGAGTTATTTTCATGTATCTCAGAAAGAAAAAAATTCATTCGAATGGTCCAATTAGCATTCAGGTTGATGCTTCTGGTAGTATTTTATACGACTGTCACTTCTCCAATGGCGGTAAACCGATCAATCTACCGCTTGCTGATCGAAATGAACAGTATGATCTATTGTCAGCGTTTTCGCTACCGCTTCCTTTCAATTCCAAGCAAATTCAACAAGATCATGATTATATATCAAAAGTTATTTACTATTACTGTTACGATAATAGCAATAAAATGTTTATCAATTCCAACAGGAAACTGATCTTAATGTGTACTTCTTTCCAATATATATTTGTCAATCATAATAATTACTACCATTAATTACATTCCAGTGTTTTGAGGCGTGAATTACACGAGCGATCTATTGATGCTGAGAACAACTTAGAGGATTAAGCCCACAAGATTGGACTTAACGATGAGGGCCCAGTGATTTCCTTTGATGTCTAATGACGAGCTCTTATTGCTGACGGTTTGAAATACACACAAAAAGCATCACATTGCCGAAGGTGTTATGGTCATAACCACTGATTAGTGATTAAAGAGGAAAACAAGCGCTATGTGGATAAACATTTCTCGCTAGCGTGGAGCGACATGAACCTCCACGCCGACCTACGGGCCGCTTACGCTACCGCCCTCGCCACGGTCCGTTAAACGACTATCGCCATAGCCGACGCCGAAGGCGGTGTGAGTCGCCCATCAACAACCCTCTCCGCGGATGACGCGAAGGTGGTACCGGCCGTCCGCCCAACCAATTGACTGCCTCAGAGCTATCCTTCCAAGTTACCTATCCCCCCGAACGACGTGGAGGACGACCAGCCATTGCCTTCTAACCGCTAGTCCCCCTGACGACGCGAAGGCGGTACTAGTCGCCCTCCCAACTCGCTACCTACCATAACCCTTCCAACGGTGAATTCTAATTGAAAGAAAATTAGAATTGATAATCCAAGTCAAAGATGGAGTCCTACATGAATTCAAGAGAGGAAAATCTCTTTAAATACTCATTGAGAGGTTCATTATAAATAAAGCCATAGGGAAAAGCCAATGAGAGTTGCATATTGTAAAAGAGTTAGAGAGAACTAAGAGAAATATAGGATTTGAGAGATCTTTTGGTGAGATTGAGTGAAGGTGTCTTGTGAAATCTTTAGAGATCACAAGAAAGGTCAGATCTTTGTAATCTCGATATAAAGTAGACTCAAATCCTCTCGGTTGATGTAGGCAATTGCCAAACCATGTAAATCCCGTATCTTTATCTCTTGATCTATTTTTGTGGTTTATAGCTTTCTTTTTGTTCGAACTAGTTGTTTCTCGGACTTTTCCCATCACCTAGTGATTGATTAGTCTACAAAGACTGAGGAGATCTAATTAGGTGTTTGATGATGCTGCAGACTCGCTTACACATACATTATTTTTGGTGCACAACGATCGGTGTTGGGTTGCTTGGTGTGCGTCGCCAACAAGAATCAATAACAAATCTACCAAATCACAACAAGCATAAAATTTACATGGTTTTGCAATGTGCATACATTCATAGGAGAAGGAGGGAATATCTTTAGTATATCGAAGAAGATTACAATCTCTCACAATCTTTTATTACAAATCCTAACAATTATATGATCTCTATTCTTATCTCTCTTTTTACCTCTCTCTAAAGCATAAACTCTTTTAAAATAAAAACCTTAGATCTCAGAAAATAGCCTTTGTGTAGAGTTATTTTCATGTATCTCAGAAAGAAAAAAATTCATTCGAATGGTCCAATTAGCATTCAGGTTGATGCTTCTGGTAGTATTTTATACGACTGTCACTTCTCCAATGGCGGTAAACCGATCAATCTACCGCTTGCTGATCGAAATGAACAGTATGATCTATTGCCGCGGTTTTCTGCTACCGCTTCCTTTCAATTCCAAGCAAATTCAACAAGATCATGATTATATATCAAAAGTTATTTACTATTACTGTTACGATAATAGCAATAAAATGTTTATCAATTCCAACAGGAAACTGATCTTAATGTGTACTTCTTTCCAATATATATTTGTCAATCATAATAATTACTACCATTAATTACATTCCAGTGTTTTGAGGCGTGAATTACACGAGCGATCTATTGATGCTGAGAACAACTTAGAGGATTAAGCCCACAAGATTGGACTTAACGATGAGGGCCCAGTGATTTCCTTTGATGTCTAATGACGAGCTCTTATTGCTGACGGTTTGAAATACACACAAAAAGCATCACATTGCCGAAGGTGTTATGGTCATAACCACTGATTAGTGATTAAAGAGGAAAACAAGCGTTTACAGGGATAAACATTTCTGCTCGTTAGCGTGGAGCGACATGAACCTCCACGCCCGACCTACGGGGCCGCCTACGCTTACCGTCCTCGCCACGGTCCGTTAAACGACTATCGCCATAGCCGACGCGAAAGGCGGTGTGAGTCGGCCCATCAACAACCCTCTCCTGCGGATGACGCGAAAGGTGGTACCAGTCGTCCGCCCAACCAATTGACTGCCTCAGAGCTATCCTTCCAAGTTACCTATCCCCCCGAACGACGTGGAGGACGACCAGCCATTGCCTTCTAACCGCTAGTCCCCCGGACGACGCGAAAGGCGGTACTAGTCGTCCTCCCAACTCGTTACCTACCATAACCCCTTCCAACCAGTCGCCTACCCCTCCAGACAATGCGAAGCAAACCTAGCCCTCCTTTTTCTTAGCCACCCGTCCTCTGGGACGACGCGAAGAGCGGTACTAGTCATCCCCTTCAATTGATTACACTAAGGGGGACGCCTCAAGAGGCCACACGAGTCGGCCACCCGGCCTTGGCTCCCCCCTCTCTCATCCTATGTGGTTTCCTCCACCTAAACGACGGTTATCTAAAATCCAATCCCGACAATCCATCAACATCGCATTAAATGTACTTGTAGGCATCAAAAATTGCTGAAGAACCTCAAATATGACTAAATCATGAGAAGATCGAAGGACAACGTCGTCGAAATCTCAAGAAGCCCAACACAGGGGAAGATTATGTCTCGCCACAAGGCGAGACACTTATGTGTGCCTCGCCACTAGCGAGACACTTTGATGTGTCTCGCTATAGCGAGACACTTACTTGTGCCTCGCCACGAAGCGAGACATTTGATGTGTCTCGCCATGAGCGAGACACTTTGATGTGTCTCGCCATGAGCGAGACACTTTGATGTGTCTCGCCATGAGCGAGACACTTTGATGTGTCTCGCTATAGCGAGACACTTACTTGTGCCTCGCCAAATGCAGACACCCGTAATACTTAAAACGATCTCTTGAAGGGTCTAAATCAATGCCGGTGGGGCCCACTTGACTTTATCAACACGCAGAGACGCTCGACACTTTAATGTGCGGTTACATCGCGAAGATACGCCCACTAGGCGTGATTCTAGGAGCATTTAATCGTGCCTAAAAGCGGGAAAACCGTTACAACGGTGAAGGCGACACTTCCTCGCCGGTCGGTGCGGACCCATCGCCTGCGCCGCCCGGCGGGCAACCTACTTGCCTCGCCGGTTAGCGAGACGGCTTGGCGGAGGCATTTCGGTACCCGCTAGCGCAATTTCTGCACTTATGACACTTGTGTTTCTGAAGAGGGCACTTTTCCCAAAGACTATAAATACCCTCCTACGTCCACTTGGACAGGGGGTCGGCTATCAGAAAGGGGCAATCAGAGATCCAAGCTTCCGGAGTTCAAGAACACGATCCACACGGAGATTCCTTGAGTTTAAGCCTTGACTTATTCTTGAGAAGAGTAGATATCTTACCTTGCTAAGATATTTGCTGAAGTTCTTGTTTCCTTTGCGATGCATCAACTAAACCCCGTCGATTCGACGATCGCTGCTCGGTGGTCCACGGATTACGCATCCCCGGCACAGGCAAAGTCCCACAAAAACAAGAGATCTACACTTGTAGCGTCTTTTGTTCGAGTTTGTGAGAGAGTTATTTAATTTCTTTGTAACTGAGAACCAAAAGTGTAATTTTCTCTAGTTTTACAAATGGAAACAACTTTCGACCCAAACACGATGGCGACCACAGTGGGAGCCAGCGGTCTCGAGCCGAGATCGTTGTGTCGCACCTTGCAACATCGACCGACCTCATGGTTGATGGAATAGACTACTTCTTCGATCAAGCCAAATTCGAAGAATATCTCTCCTCCTCCTCATCAAAGTCCTCCTCACCCCGCAAGCATCGGAGGATCTCATCGCCTAAGAGGGAGGTTCGTTCTGTTGTGATGCGCAACGATTTTTGTTCGCTTGCGACAGAGGCGATTTCCCCTCTCAACAAGATCTCAACTGATATGACGAAGAGAGCTCGCCAAAGACGACGTCAAAAGATGGCTCGTCAATTAGCCAAGGCCCTGGAGTCAACGGATGGAGTTCACTATCAGACGAACTCACATGATCAAAGGCGTCAACAAACTACAGCGCTTCAACCCGTCAGTACTCCTCCCAAGGAAGAATGGGTTCTCGTCTAAAGGACCCGATTGACAAGGAAGGAGCGCGCTCAAAAACGCCGTGCACGCTTTGCTCGAGCACGTGCTGTTGTTCGCAAGGCGCAAGAGTCAAAATCAACCCAGCAATCGGCTCAAAATCGCCAAGCATGGATCCCGAAGTCGACATCAAAATCGGCTCAAGAATCTGCCTCGCCACTAGCGAGACACTTTGATGTGTCTCGCCACAAAGGCGAGACACTTATGTGTGCCTCGCCACGAAGCGAGACATTTGATGTGTCTCGCCATGAGCGAGACATTTGATGTGTCTCGCCATGAGCGAGACACTTGATGTGTCTCGCTATAGCGAGACACTTACTTGTGCCTCGCCAAATGCGACACCCGTAATACTTAAAACGATCTCTTGAAGGGTCTAAATCAATGCCGGTGGGGCCCACTTGACTTTATCACACGCAGAGACGCTCGACACTTTAATGTGCGGTTACATCGCGAAGATACGCCCACTAGGCGTGATTCTAGGGCATTTAATCGCGCCTAAAAAGCGTGAAAACCGCTACAACAAATGGGCGACACTTCCTCGCCCGGTCGGGCGACCATCTTGCCACCGCGCCCGGTGAGCAACCTACTTACGCCGGTTAGCGAAACGCTTAGCGAGGCTTTCGAGCCCCGCTAGCGCAAATTTCTGCACTTATGACACTTGTGTTTCTGAAGAGGGCACTTTTCCCAAAGACTATAAATACCCTCCTACGTCCACTTGGACAGGGGGTCGGCTATCGGAAAGGGGCAATCAGAGATCCAAGCTTCCGGAGTTCAAGAACACGATCCACACGGAGATTCCTTGAGTTTAAGCCTTGACTTATTCTTGAGAAGAGTAGATATCTTACCTTGCTAAGATATTTGCTGAAGTTCTTGTTTCTTTGGCGATGCATCAACTAAACCCCGCCGATTCGACGATCGCCGCCGGTGGTCCACGGATTACGATCCCCACGCAGCAAAGTCCCACAAAACAAGAGATCTACACTTGTAGCGTCTTTTGTTCGAGTTTGTGAGAGAGTTATTTAATTTCTTTGTAACTGAGAACCAAAAGTGTAATTTTCTCTAGTTTTACAAATGGAAACAACTTTCGACCCAAACACGATGGCGACCACAGTGGGAGCCAACGGTCTCGAGCCCGAGATCGTTGTGTGCGACCTTCGTGATCGGACCGACCTCATGGTTGATGGAATAGACTACTTCTTCGATCAAGCCAAATTCGAAGAATATCTCTCCTCCTCCTCATCAAAGTCCTCCTCACCCCGCAAGCATCGGAGGATCTCATCGCCTAAGAGGGAGGTTCGTTCTGTTGTGATGCGCAACGATTTTTGTTCGCTTGCGACAGAGGCGATTTCCCCTCTCAACAAGATCTCAACTGATATGACGAAGAGAGCTCGCCAAAGACGACGTCAAAAGATGGCTCGTCAATTAGCCAAGGCCCTGGAGTCAACGGATGGAGTTCACTATCAGACGAACTCACATGATCAAAGGCGTCAACAAACTACAGCTTCAACCCACAAGATTCTCCCAAGGAAGAATGGGTTCTCGCTTAAAGGACCCGATTGACAAGGAAGGAGCGCCAAAACGCCGCGGCACGCTTTGCTCGAAAGCACGCGTCGTTGTTCGCAAGGCGCAAGAGTCAAAATCAACCCAAAGAATCGGCTCAAAATCGCCAAGCATGGATCCCAAGTCGACATCAAAATCGCTTCAAGAATCGCCGCCAACAACATTCACCGAGATAGTAAACGCCTCAGCGCCCGAGATTAGCTTTTGAGCCGCCGCCAACAGCGAACGCCTCGCAACAGATAAACTGAACTCGCTTCGCCAATGTAGACAATCTTCCATGCCTTAGCGTAAAATGGGCTTTTCCGCCCCTTTCTTCCACTTTTCCTACCGAGGTATCAACCGCTGAGTCCGAACCGACAACTTCGTTTAGTCGCCTTGGTCCACACCGTGAAATAAAGGCAAGGTACCAGTGAAGAAACGCTTGGATTATCCAGTCCAGAAGAGTCCTGAACAAGCTAAAATATCTCAGGTCTCTAGAATTCCAATTGCATCTCTGTATTTTATCGAGGGGTCCACGAGTCTGCTGAGAAGAATAAGTTGAGGCAAGTGACTCGCAAAATCACGAGAGATGACCAGACCCTCGTGATTCATACAGAAGCAACTTCAGATGATGAAGCCAAGCGACGGAAGTTATCTCTCAAGTCAAAGAGTCGACGTCCCCAAAAGAAGACGTGTCCTCCAATTAAGGACAACGTTACACTTGGGGGTGGAAGCGCAATTTGTAATAACCCGCGCAATTTGTAATAACCCACACCAACCATATCATCAGGCTGGGGGTAGCAACACACGAAAGAGGACGATCGATGAAATAGATTGTTCTTGCTCGTGTGCAAAGTTGATTAAGACGGTTATCGTGATGTGCCCGTTTCGAGTCAACGCCACCCACAAAGAGCTTCAAGATTCAAACGGCTTTCCGCCGCCAAATGTAAGATCCGGCCACCAAGACGACGCCGAAGAAGAAAGAGATCATCCATCCAATTTGATGAGTTTCCCAAAGTGACTATCAACATGGTGAACAAAGGAAAGGACCGGCGACGGATGCGATCCCGACTTCACCGGAAGAAAGGTTGATCTCGATTTCAAAGAATGTCTCGTTACAATTGCGAGCTGCCCAACGATCGACTATAGAAGGATGCATGAGGGAGAGTCATCCGATGACGGTTTTCGACATCAATTCGGGCGATAGCTTCCGATGACACAATGTCAAGTGTTGGTCCCCATCCCAGAGAAGCTTTTACCATTACTCCCGATGTCCTGG
This sequence comes from Asparagus setaceus, assembly GCA_012295165.1. NCBI lineage: Eukaryota > Viridiplantae > Streptophyta > Magnoliopsida > Asparagales > Asparagaceae > Asparagus > Asparagus setaceus. Next base: position 41,324,048 of record CM022705.1, on the reverse strand, counting down.
CTCAAATGTTACAAGAAGCCTTAGCCAAGCAAAGAGAAGAGCTTAAGGCCGAAATGAGAACAGAGATGGAGCTAGCCATGCAACAGATGAGGGAGTTACAAACCCAAACGGTTGCACAACCTGGGTCCAGTCAACAGCCTGAATCCAGTCAACAAGGTGGAGTTACCCACCATAATGCTCATAATGTCGAAGACAGCGATTCGGAGATTGATGAACACATTTATGCTGATCAACCTCCAAAGAAAGTCGCATTTGATGCTCAAGGTGGAAATGGTCCAATTCTTCCTATTGGAAGCGATCCAAAACAAGGGGAGGATGATGGCGAAAGGATGAAAGAGCTTGAAGATAAAATCAATGCTTTGATGTCCGCGACAGAAGTCAAAAGGACTGGTATCCCGTGTCCATATCCTAGAGAGTGGGATTCACCCTTACCCACCAAATTCAATTTGATCAACTTCACGCCATTTGACGGAGAGGGTCACCTACATAACATCTCGATTTACTTCAAATCACATTTGGGGTGATCTCGTGAAATGAGCCTTTGATGATTCGGTCATTCGTTGGAACCCTTCGTAATGCCTTCGATTGGTATCAAGAATCAAAGCCGGAGCATTAACCGATGACATAGAAAATTTGTTCTCAAGAACTTCTTCGATGACGACACCAAGTCTCGATTGAAACCCTTTGGATGAAAAGCGTAAGAATGGGGAGACAATTGACACTTTCGCTAAGCCGCTTCCGCATAAGGCCATAAACCGCAAAGATCCAATCACCGAGGAATTCATATTATGGACGCCACAATAATCTCTCCATAGACTGTTGGAAGTCATGGGGTCGCCCCACCAACTACATGGAAAGATCTCAAAATACGAGGAGAACAAGCCAACGCTTCCTCAAAAGGAAGAAAGCCGAAGAGGCTAAAAGGCTGCTGACCCTCGAAGTAAATTTTTCCTCTCGTAATAGAGGAAAGGCGCTCAGGATCGCCGATAATCAAACGCCGCAACCACGATCGCCAAAAGCTTCTAAATCGTAATTCCACAGACATACTCTTTCAAAGACGAAGAGGTTCCAATCATCTTCAAACATCTCCTTGATAACAACAAAATCAAGTTACCTCCGATTATAAATCAAGAGGAGGTCGACAAGACTTCTGACCCTAAATACCGTATGCACTACGTAAGGATCCTCCATCCTACTAAGGATTGCTTAGCTCTCAAGGCCATCATCCAAGCCTTGGTCGGCCGCCTTAACGCCAAAATAAGCTAAATGCTAAGATACCTCCGATGAGTATAAGAGGTTAAAGCTGCTCCTCCGATGCCCGGCGGTATCAGTATTAAGCTCCCCTTTACTCAGACGGTATCACAGTATAAGCTGCTCCCTCGTACTCAGAGCGGTATCTGAGTATAAGCTGCTCCCTCGTACTCAGAGCGGTATCTGAGTATAAGCTGCTCCTTTCCTCCGATGAGTATAAGAGGTTAAAGCTGCTCCTCCTTCTTACTCCAATAAGAATATGAGTATAAACTATTCTAAATGAATGCAACCCAGCTTTGCAAAGAAAGTCGGGGTGGATAATCCATGAGCGAGAGGTCCACTTCCACATTGAGCAATCAAACCTTCCTACGCTTAGGATTGTCTCAAAATTCCTATCTGGTCAAACCTTCCTCTGATTAGGACCATGGTCAAAATCCTCTCGATTCTTTCCATGAGCGAGAGGTCCATTTCAGATTGAGCGATCAAACCTTCCTACGCTTAGGATTGTCTCAAAATTCCTATCTGGTCAAACCTTCCTACAGTTAGGACCATGGTCAAAATCCCTCTTGATTCCTTCCATGAACGAGAGGTCCATTTCAGATTGAGCGATCAAACCTTCCGATAGTTAGGATCGCCTCCAAAACTCCTATCGATCAAACCTTCCTACGCTAGGATCATTTTAAATTTTCACTCCCACTTGGTCAAACCTTCCTACGCTAGGACCACGGCCAAAATCCCTCTCGATTCCATCCATGAGCGAGAGGTCCATTTCAGATTGAGCGATCAAACCTTCCGATAGTTAGGATCGTCTCCAAATTTTATCATGGTCAAACCTTCCTACGCTTAGGACCATGGTCAAAATCTTCTCTCGATTCTTTTATGAATGAGAGGTCTACTCCAACAAAGGGTTCGTTTTCTCCCCAAGAGAAAACACAAACAAGCTGCAATAATGACTGATGTTTCTCAAGGCATTCAATTACAATTCAAATGATGACTTTCAAGATGAAGATGATTAGTCCAAAATCGACTTCGACATTTTAATCCATTCAAATACAAATGCAACAGATATTGATCCCAAAGTATGGTCAGCGACGTCGCGTAGCCAGGGTTCAAGAAACTGAAGCAAAACATGGGCCTCTTCTACAAAGTTCAACGCTGAACGTAAGCAAGGCGATCTTATCCAAAGTATTCCGCACTTCGACAAAATACGAGGAGTCCGAAAACTTTGGAGGGGTATCTCAGAGGCATCAAAATTGTCAAGAACCTCAAATATGACTAAATCATGAGAAGATCGAAGGACAACGTCGTCGAAATCTCAAGAAGCCCAACACAGGGGAAGATTGTGTCTCGCTACAGTGCGAGACACTTATGTGTGCCTCGCCACTAGCGAGACACTTTGATGTGTCTCGCTGTTAGCGAGACACTTGTGTGTGCCTCGCCACTAGCGAGACACTTTGATGTGTCTCGCTATAGCGAGACACTTGTGTGTGCCTCGCCACTAGCGAGACACTTTGATGTGTCTCGCTATAGCGAGACTTACTTGTGCCTCGCCAAATGCGACACCCGTAATACTTAAAACGAGCTCTTGAAGGGTCTAAATCAATGCCGGTGGGGCCCACTTGACTTTATCAAGACAGAGACGCTCAGACACTTTAATGTGCGGTTACATCGCCGAAGATACCACTAGGCGTGATTCTAGGGCATTTAATCGCGCCTAAAAAGCGTGAAAACCGCTACAACAAATGGCGGGCGACACCGCCGCCACGAGGGCAGCCTTCATACCGGCAGCACTCTACACCGGCCAAGAAGGAGACAGCCAAGGAGGCAAAAGCCGCCGCTTAACCGCAAATTTCCCCGCACTTATGACACTTGTGTTTCAAGAGGGCACGCTTCCCAAAGACTATAAATACCCTCCTACGCCCACTTGGGCAGTCGGCTATCGAAAGGGCAATCGAGATCCAAGCTTCCTGAGTTCAAGAACACGATCCACACGGAGATTCCTTGAGTTTAAGCCTTGACTTATTCTTGAGAAGAGTAGATATCTTACCTTGCTAAGATATTTGTCAAGTTCTTGTTTCCTTTGCGAAGCATCAACTAAACCCCGCCGATTCGACGATCGCCGCCGGTGGTCCACGGATTACGATCCCCAAGACAGTGCAAAGTCCCACAAAACAAGAGATCTACACTTGTAGCGCTTTTGTTCGAAGTTTGTGAGAGAGTTATTTAATTTCTTTGTAACGAGAACCAAAAGTGTAATTTTCTAGTTTTACAAATGGAAACAACTTTCGACCCAAACAAGATCACACTCTTTAACTCCTCCATCTCTCACAAGATTTAAGGTACCTCAGACTAATACCACAAGGACGCCAATCCCATCTCATTAATGGTGAATGAACAACACCAACTCTTAAATCCACTCATCACTTGACATCTCAGAAGGCAATCGGGCCGACAAGGACAGACCCTCATCCAATTACTAGCTGACACGTGGAAGAGAGGGCTCACCCCTCGGTTGTATCCTATCAGACAGAAAGACAAAAATACCCCCAAACCCTAGGTACAAATAGCGAACTGTTCCATGAAGCAAGTAAGTGATTTTCTCTGAGCAAACTTCCTCTTCCTATTTTCCCACCTTTCATACTAACTTGACCGTCGGAGGAACCACCAGAGATCCCAACTCCGCCTCTTCCACAGGTGTTCTCTTGCTGCAGGTGAACCCCCTGACCGAAGCAGCGTTACCGGACATTAGGAGAGAAGGCGGACTCCACTTTCTTAAAAGCTAAGCTCGCAACGAGATTAGTGACTGTGATTATATATATCAACAGTTTGGCGCCCACCGTGGGGTCTCCTTTCTTCTTCTTGCAATCATGTCCAGCGGTGATGATCTTTCCGGTCGGGGAGCCTCACCGGCGGCTATGTCACCCAAGCCCAACTCCAGGAATCCACCGAGAAGATCACTCAGGCCATGCAAGCAACCATGCAGACCCAACTCAAAACTTTTACCGATGAACTCTTCACTCGCCTTCCTGCTCTCGCAGCGCAGCCAGCGCCATCAGTAATGGCATTGGATCAACCTTCCGCCAGCCGTCATTCTACTGCCCAAGGTGATCGCCGATTCGTCTTGCTGCAAACTCCACTCCCGGAGACTCCTCACATTGATAAATCGAGGAGGGATCACCAAGAGCCTACCACCGCCGCAAAGGTAGCCGCTCAACGCCAACTCAAGACGCCGCTCCTCGCTTCGACTCACCGATGAGAGCCCCGCTTCCTAGCTAAGGCGCAAGGAACCAGCAGTACGTACCGAGACTCACACCGGCCAGCCGCACCACTCCCAACTACCCACCAGCCAGACAGCGACTATAATCAGGTATATCAACCTGTCGCCGACGCCATTGGAGGGAACACTCCCTTCACCGACTCCATCATGAGAGCGCCGGCCGAGAAGTTCAAGATGTCGATGTTGGACAAGTATGGGGGTGATAGAGACCCAGCCGAGCATGTTCAAGACTACCACAACACTATGATCATGATGCAGGTGCCAGAAGCGACTATCTGTCGTTGCTTCCCGGTCACTTTGACGGGGAGCGCCAAGCTTTGGTGGAACTCATTAGAGAAGAAATCCATTGGAAGCTTCGAAGACTTGAGTCGGAAGTTCATCCACCATTTCCTGGCCAACGCCAAGCCCAAACTGACATCCAGTGTGCTCATCTAGACCAAACAAGAGCCGGGCGAGAGCCTCAGGGCCTACATAAAGAGATTTTAAGCGAAGAGGCTAGAAGTCGAAGATCAAGGGAACAAAGTCGCTATGGCAGCTCTGGTGGCAGGGTTGCGACCGGGCGACTTGTCTAAAGCCCTCAACAAGAAGTCCATCAGAAGTTATGAACATTTGATGTCCAAAGCCCATGCTTACATAAACATGAAAGAAGTAGAAGCTTATAAGATCGCAATAGAGGCCGAATCCAGCAAAGCGGCCACTCCTGTTTTGGCATCCACCCCATCGGCAGCACCAGCGTCTCATCATCCTTCTCAGCTGACTCCCTATGTGGCTCCCCCTGGCTCCAGCCGCCCCTCCTACTAGGTCGGCCTAAGATCCACCTCGGAGGGAAGAGCCCAAAAATATCCCAAGGAATCCTCCTCCCAAGAACAACCGTAATGGTCGGTTCGACAGGAGAGAGGACAGAAGAGCAGACGCTCCCCCTCTAGTATTTACAGTCCTCAACACATCTCTTTTGGGGCCCTAGACAAGGCCCAGAGGGAGGGACACCTCAATAAGCCCCCTCCCCAGATGAGGTCGGATCCAAACAAGAGAGATCCATGACGATTTTATCGATACCACAGAGATCACGGCCACAACACTCTAGACTGCCGTGTTCTCCAGAGGGACATTGAAGACCTCATTCAGAGAGGCTTCTTGAAGAACTTGATCTACAGGGATCAACATCCCAAGAGGGACGCACTCACGCACTCGCCTCACTCTCCCCACCTCCACCCAACTCCTGAGCATGTGGAAGTCGGGCAGGGGAGTCGGGGGGTTATCAACACCATCAACGGGGGTCCTACTTTAGGAGGTGAGTCCAACAACGCCCGAAAGAGATATGCCAAGCATGCTTTGCGGGTGAACAGCTACGATAAGAAGCTGAAGGCAGATGTGTCCATCTCTTTCAGCGAGGCCGACTTGGAAGGAGTCGAGACACCTCATGACGACCCCATCGTCATCTCAGCCGATATTTATGGCTTCAAGGTAAAGAGAATTATGATCGACACCGGGAGCTCTGTCGATATATTATTCTTGGATGTGTTCAACCGCATGGGTATTGACAGATCCAAGCTCCAGCCATCTTTGGGTCCTTTGATTGGTTTCATAGGACATTCTCAGCTTTCGGAGGGGCAAATCACTCTTCTTTTGACTGTTGGGCTGCCCCCATGCCAATCGACTGTTGACGTCCAGTTCGTAGTGATGGACATCAAGTCGACGCATAATGTCATCTTGGGTCGGACGTCCCTCCATCACTTGTGAGCCATCCCGTCCACCTATCATCAGATGATCAAGTTACCAACTTCAAGAGGGGTCGGGGTAGTCCGGAGCGACCAGAAGGAGGCCAGAGCTTGCTATGTCCTCTCTACCAAGAGAAAAGGAGTCGCGACCGCCATGCCCATCGAGAAGACAGCTCACCAGCTCAAGGAGAAGACGGAGCGCGAGAGGACGACTCCAGTTGAAGACCTCCATGAGATCCCGGTCGACCACAAGGGCGAGAAGACGCTCAGGATTGGGTCCAGCCTCTCGAAACCATTAAGAGGTGAGATAATTGCTTTTCTTTTATCTAATCTTGATGTGTTTGCTTGGGGTCCAGAAGACATGCCAGGCATTTTACTCGACGTCATTTGCCATGAGCTCTCTGTCGACTGACACGCCAAGCCAGTTCGACAGAAGAAGAGGCACCTAGGGCCCGAGTGACAAAGGGCGGCAGCAGAAGAGGTCGAGTGGCTCTTGAAAGCCGACTTCATTCGGGAGGTCCAGTATCCCGAATGGTTGTCCAACGTCATCCCAGTGAAGAAGTCTAGCGACAAATGGAGGACATGCGTCGACTTCACTGACCTCAACAAAGCCTGCCCCAAGGACAGCTACCCTCTTCCTCGCATCAATTAGTTAGTAGACGAAAGTGCAGGACATCAGCTGCTGAGCTTCTTGGACACTTTCTCGGGCTACAACTAGATCCGCATGGCGGAGCATGATCAGGAGAAGACGTCCTTTATCACTGACCGAGGCACCTTTTGCTACAAGGTCATGCCCTTTGGTCTCAAGAACGCCGGTGCGACTTATCAGAGACTAGTCAACAAGATCTTCAAGCCCCAACTTGGCTGTAATGTGGAAGCTTATGTGGACGACATCCTGGTGAAGTCAAGACTTGCGGCCGCTCACATTGCCGACCTAGAGGAAACCTTCGCCACCCTCCGACGCTACCGCATGAAGCTCAACCCTACTAAGTGTGCTTTTAGGGTACAGTCGGGAAAATTCTTGGGGTTCATGATCACCCAAAGGAGCATTGAGATCAACCCAGAGAAGATAGAAACCATTGAGCGACTTTCTGAGCCGCGCACCATGAAGGACATTCAGAAACTTAACGGCAAGATAGCTGCCTTAGGGCGCTTTCTCTCGAAGTCGGCTGAGAGAAGCCTCCCTTTCTTCAAGATACCTAGGGAAACCAAAGACTCCAAGAAGAAATTAGAGTGGACTGAAGAGTGCTGTGTCGCCTTCAGAGAACTCAAAGCCTATATGAGCACCAAGCCACTCTTGAGCCAACCAGTAGAAGGGGAAACCCTGTACCTATACTTAGCCGTCTCGCCTGAAGCTGTGAGCTCGGTGCTTGTCCGAGAAGAAGACCATATCCAGAAGCCGGTTTATTATGTCAGCCGGATCCTAAGGGCAGGAGAGCTAAACTACCCCTTGATCGAGAAGGCATCCTTCGCCCTCATCACCACTGCTCGTAGGCTTCGTCCATACTTTTCGGCACACCCTATCATTGTGCGGACGAGCCTACCAATGAAGAAGTCCCTGGGGAATCCCACCACATCTGGAAGGATGGTTGCATGGTCGATCGAGCTCAGCGAATATGACATGCAGTTCGAGCCCAGAACCACCATCAAGGTGCAAGCTTTGGCTGACTTCCTTATAGAATCCACCTCGCCAGATGGCGAACCGGCCAACCTCGCCGTTCCTGATCAACCGACATCCCCCAAGCGGGCCAAACAGATGGCGGCACTTCCCTCATGTCCCGACCTTGAGAACGACTCCCCTGAAGTCGGCTCTTGGTGGGAGTTGAAAGTGGATGGATCCTCAAGTGAAGCTGGGAGTGGAGCCGGCGTTGTCTTACGCAGCCCTGAAGGAACAATCGCAGAACAGTCCATCGCCTTCAAGTTCTCCGCCTTGAACAACGAGGCCGAGTATGAAGCCCTCATTGCCGGCCTGCGGGCCACCCTGGCGGTTAAAGCCGAAAACTTAAATGTACTGGCCGACTCCCAACTAGTTGTTCACCAAGTTAACGACAAGTATGCTGCCAAAGACAAGAGGATGGCTCAATACCTGAAGATTGTCAAAGATCTGCTAACCCGCTTCGCCAACTTCAGGATCACCCAAGTCCTCGTGTTCGCAACGCCGAAGGGCGCTTTGTCGAAGTCAGATCGACCAGCTCCATGAGCAACTGTGGACCCATCTTCGCCGACACACTCTAGCGTCCCAGCATTGCAGAAGCTTCCTCAGATGTCATGCAGGCCGATGCCCCCCATGAGTCTTGTTGGATGGACCCCATCATTCGACTCTTGATCAGTGGCGCCTTACCCGCAGACACGGTCGAAGCGAAAAGTCTGCAAAGGACGGCCCGCCGTTACCTCATGATTGAGGACCAGCTCTACCGGTCGTCCTATCAAAGCAGCGGAGTCGGACCTTATCTTTGATGCCTTTGACCGACCGAAGCTGAGTATGTTTTGAAGGAGATCCACGAAGGCGTCTATGGGAACCACCCAGGGGCGAGAGCTCTTGCCGAGAAGATCATACGCCAATGATATTATTGGCCGACCATAGTGGCTGACTCCAGGAGGCTTGTCTCCAGATGCAAAAAGTGCCAACTCTTTGCAGAGATCCCCAGAGCCACTACTACAGAGCTGACTTCCATCTTCAGTCCCCTTCCTTTCGCCCAATGGGGCCTGGATATACTGAGACCGCTCCCTCTTGCTTTGGGGCAGCGCAAATTCCTAATAGTCTCCATCGATTACTTCACTAAGTGGATTGAAGCTGAGCCTTTAGCAAAGATTGGAGAGAGCAACATTACCGCCAGATAGAAATCAATCGTGTCGGTTTACGCCCCCGCCATTCATCACCGATAACGGTACTCAATTCAGAAATGAGGTATTCCAAGGTTTTTGTGAAGAATGGGGGATCAAGCTCACATTCGCTTCGGTAGCCCATCCCAAGTGCAATGGACTAGCGGAAGCTGCTAATAAATACATCCTCCGTGCTCAAGAAGAGGGTCGACAGCAACAAGAATTGGGTCAAGAGTTGCTGAGCATCTTATGGTCGTATAGGATGACCCACAAGAGTTCAACCGGAGAAACTCCCTTCATGTTGGCTTATGGAGCAGAAGCGGTAACCCCAGTGGAGGTCGGCATGCCCACTATCCGACTCCAACACTTTGATGAAGAGGTAAATTCCGCTGGACTTCGGGTGCAACTGGACTTAGTGGATGAGGTTCGAGCGACCGCTTTGCACAAATAAGTTGTCAATCAATAGTGGATCGCCCGATACTACAACAGCAAGGTCCGACCAAGGAGATTCCGCATTAGCGACCTGGTGCTAAGGCGGCATTTGACAATGACACTAGGCGCGGCAAGCTGGCGCCCAATTAGGAAGGGCCCTACACCGTCCTTGAAGAGCTACGCCCCGAAACATACCGACTTAGAAGCCCCGATGGGAGAGTCCTACAGCATCCATGGAATGTCGAGCACCTCAAGAAGTTTTTTCAATAATTTGGCATTGTAAATTTCGCTCAATCCACCTCAATACAATTCAGTATTCTGCTCCTAATTATTGTTGCTTGTCACAAAGTATGCAAGAAACGCTAAAACGGCTGCATAGCCAAATCTAATGGCAATCGATCCCTCAGCAGCATAGTAAGGCCCCTAGCTCACTACACGAGTTGGGAAAACCCAATCGCACTAGCCGAATCAAGGTAATTTCCTAGTCGGTCGAAGTCAAGCCGACCCCGTCACGAAAGTGGAGTCAAGAAATCCTTCTCGCTAAACCGAGTCAAGAAACTCTTCTCGTTTAGCCGAGTCAAGGAACTCTTCTCGCTTAGTCGTAACAGGCGATCTTGCTCACTTAACGAAGGAAACAAATCCCATTCGCTAAGTGAAAATTGGGTTATCCGACCTCGATAAATTGAGCTAGGGCCCTACGCCGCCAACTCAATGAAGCCGCAGTGACAACCGAGATCGCCTTGCCGAAAAGACCTAGACGCCACGAAGTCCTAGGCACCACCCACGCGGCCGTCCTCCACGGAGTCGCCGCCCTCGAGCCGACTCAGCTTGCTCTTTGTCTCAAAATAGAGATCGCCTTGTCGAAAATAACCTAGGCGCCACGAAGTCCTAGGCACCACCCACGCGGCCGTCCTCCACGGAGTCGCCGCCCCCGAAACGACTCAGCTTTCTTTGCCTCAATAGAGATCGCCTTGCCGAAAAGATCTAGGCGCCACGAAGTCCTAGGCACCACCCACGCGGTCGTCCTCCACGGAGTCGCCGCCCCCGAACCGACTCGTGGTTGCTCTTTGCCCCAAAATAGAGATCGCCTTGTCAAAAAGACCTAGGCGCCACGTAAGTCCTAGGCACCACCCACGCGGCCGTCCTCCACGGAGTCGCCGCCCTCGAGCCGACTCAGCTTGCTCTTTGCTTCAAAATAGAGATCGACCTTGCCGAAAAGACCTAGGCGCCACGTGAAGTCCTAGGCACCACCCACGCGGCCGTCCTCCACGGAGTCGCCGCCCCCGGGACCAACTCAGCTTGCTCTTTCCTTCAAAATAGAGATCGGCTTTGCTAAAAAGACCTAGGCGCCACGTAGTCCTAGGCACCACCCACGCGGCCGTCTTCCACGGAGTCGCCGCCCCCGAAACGACTCAGCTTTCTTTGCCTCAATAGAGATCGCCTTGTCAAAAAGACCTAGGCGCCACGTAGTCCTAGGCACCACCCACGCGGCCGTTCTCCACGGAGCCGCCTCGGGCCGACTCAGCTTGCTCTTTGCCTCAAAATAGAGATTGGCCTTGCCGAAAAGACCTAGGCGCCACGTAAGTCCTAGGCACCACCCACGCGGTCGTCTTCCACGGAGTCGCCGCCCCCGGGACCAACTCAGCTTGCTCTTTCCTTCAAAATAGAGATCGCCTTGTCAAAAAGACCTAGGCGCCACGAAGTCCTAGGCACCACCCACGCGGTCGTCCTCCACAGTCGCCGCCCCCGGGGCCGACTTGATTTCAGCTGATTTAACAATATTCCTATAAGCCCCATAGGGGCCTACTTAATTTCAGTTGATTAACAATATTCTATAAGCCCCATAGGGCCTACTTAATTTCAGTTGATTAACAATATTCCTATAAGCCCCATAGGGCCTACTTAATTTCAGTTGATTAACAATATTCCTATAAGCCCCATAGGGGCCTACTTAATTTCAGTTGATTAACAATATTCCTATAAGCCCCATAGGGCCTACTTAATTTCAGTTGATTAACAATATTCTATAAGCCCCATAGGGCCTACTTGATTTTAGTTGATTAACAATATTCATTGTAAGCCCCACAGGGGCCGGCTTGATTTCAGTTGATTTAACAATATTCCCTATAAGCCCCATAGGGGCCTACTTAATTTCAGTTGATTTAACAATATTCATTGCAAGCCCCACAGGGGCCGACTTGATTTTAGTTGATTAACAATATTCTATAAGCCCCATAGGGCCTACTTAATTTCAGTTGATTTAACAATATTCATTGCAAGCCCCACAGGGGCCGACTTGATTTTAGTTGATTAACAATACTCACTGTAAGCCCCACAGGGGCCGACTTGATTTCAGTTGATTTAACAATATTCATTGTAAGCCCCACAAGGGCCGACCTGATTTCAGTTAACAGACGATGCTGATTATATGCCAACAAAAAAAAGAGCCAAAAATAAGTCGAATGGGCAGCCACATTCACTGAAATGTAGCCCTTCATTGATAATCCAAGTGAAGTAAATTTACAATAGTCTGCGCGACCGAAATAAAAAGGAAAATAAAAAATACAAGACCAAATTAACACTCTAATCGTCGCTGTCACCACCATCGGTGTCTTCGTCTTCTCCGTCATCCCCGCTGCTCTCCTCGGCGCCCAAGCCAACTCTCGCCTAAGGAAGAAAGTGTCGCAATAGTTGCAGAAATTAATGAAAGGGCACCGAAATGATCTAGAAGATCTGAGCGAAGTACTGCCAAAGGATTTTGAGAGTGTTGATCCCATGGTTTCATATTAGCATAATAACACGGAATCCATGGATGCAAACAAAGCAGCCCTTCCTCGGAGATATGCTGAACGCTCCAACTGTCCCTTACTGAAATAGACACAGTGATGACCACGAACCGTGCCCTAATTGCAGGATGCAAACGAGGGGTTCCCCCCTCCTTCATAGTGGATCGGAACAGTTACCGCCAGCGCTCTCAGCTGGAAACCCCTGGAAATGGTAAGCTCTGGAGAGAGCACCCATCTCCGCACCTCAATCATCTTTTAACGAAGCTCGCCGGTGCTCTCAGCTTGAGACCCTAGAGATGGCAACCAGAGTCAAACTGATCGCCCAACCTAAGAGGAACGTGAAGAGCTGAAAGTTGCTTTCCCCCCTATTTATAATGAAGCCCATAAATGTTAGGCCTCCTCGTGATTAACAGGGGAAATTAAAAATGTGGAACTCGAGGCGTCACCTCGAAAATCACCGAAGCCCGAAGCGTCGCCTCGAAAATCACAGAAATAATTTTTTATCCCATATGGGACCTACCGCCCGACCCAAAAACCTAAGAGTCGGTGATTCAAAAACGGCACTCCATTCAAGAAACAACTTGAGGCTCCTTCCATGGCCATCCATGACCACACGACGAGGTGGTCGATTCGACCCATCTAGGTCCAACCACTAATCGGACGTAAGATTACCAATCAGGTTGACCAAGCTATGATTATCGTTCGGCTCATTTATCATGTCGTACAAACCATGATCCCTCGCTTGCCTTATAGATAATAACCAACCTTGGCCAAAATCGCTGTCGTCACAAAGCCTAAGAAAGGCATCACAAAGAAAGGGAGAGTGCGACATAGAACGTAAATTAAATTTTCATTCATAAGTGAAGTATATTACAACTGTACGATGGTCTTCTCGACCTAAAAAAAAGGGGAGAGAGATAAAGGGAAGACAGGAGGTGCCCTAGTTTCCTCCTTTGCCGAGTATCCTTCCCACACCGGCCGACGATCCGAAAGGCCAAGAATCCTTCCATCTCGAAGTTGCCAATCTCAGCAACCCGATGGTAAAAGGGGAGCTCGATGCCAAGGTCCCTAAGTGAGCCCAGGGAAGCCGACCCTGGGGTTGATTCGTCAGAGACGACCGACTTTTTTCCTGGCCGCTGAGCCGGCTCCAGAGAGGCTGCAGCACCCCCTTCATCGGTTGGAGCATCTCCCCCAGCCATCGGAGCCCCTTGCGCCTGAAGGTCGGAAGCTTTGACCACAAGGAGATCCGCTCCCTCTCCATGAACATCCTCTATAGGCAGAGGCGAGGGAGAACGAGGTCGTCCAGCTAGCTCTTCCTCGGCCGAGCCGGCTCCGAGAGGCCGCAGCACCCCTTCATCGGTTGGAGCATCTCCCCACCATCGGAGCCCCTTGCCTCAAGGTCGGAAGCTTTGACCACAAGGAGATCCGCCCTCTCCATGAACATCCTCTACGTGCAGGCTAGGCAATGCGTGGATTGCTTAGCCTCCAGCCTGGCCACCTTGGCCAATCCCTCCCTCTCGGCCTCCAAGACGCCACCCTCTTCTCGACCTCCTCTCGAGCCTCCTTCTCCTCCTCGCCCCTCGCCGCCCCCGCCCTCGACCCCGAAGTTGCACGCCGGCTCCCCTCTCCTCGAGACCCTAGAGCACTGGTAAACAACTCTGGACTCGAGGAGGGTATGTGAAGCAAGAGGACGAGAGGACCTCGGAAGGCACTTGGGCCCTCAGGTGGTCGAAACCGGCTTTGACGGCCAACGACAACTCAACTTTGCCGAAGGGTCCTTGCCGGTACTCCTCGTTAATCTCTTTCTTCCCTTCCTCGGACGAGACGAACTTCAGGCGTGTCTCCATTGAATGGGCGTCTGCTAAGGCCGCCTGATGAGCCGCTTTGACTCATGTACTGACCTTCAGTTTTGAGGCTCTCTTGAGCCGATTTCTTCTCAAGTCGCTCAGCTGCGACCTGACTCTCCAGACCCCCGACCTGCGCCTCCCATTCGTCTATCTCCCTCTGGGAGCCCTCGGCCCTCCTCTTGAGCTGAGCGACCTCCTCCCTCAGCTTATTGAGAAGTCGTCCGCTTGTGCACGCGCTCGAGGCCGCAATCGGGATTGCTTAGCCTCCAGCTCAGTGGCCACCTTGCGTCAATCCCCTCCCTCTCGGCCTCCAAGACGGCCACCCTCTTCTCGACCTCCTCTCGAGCCTCCTTCTCCTCCTCCCGGACCCTCTTCTCACGAGCGAGCTCCCTGACCGACTTCTCGTATGCTTTCATCACGATGTCGAGCCGGTCAAAGAGCTCCTCCCCCAACAGGGCCCCGTGGATGTGATAGCTCTGGAGAGCGTATCGGAGGCCGAATGACGGCACCTCCCTCAAGAGATCCAGGTCCCTGGGGAGAGAGAACTGGTCGATCATGGTGTGCTGAGCCCTCCCTGATAGAAAGACTGAATCCTCCTTGTGGAGAGAGCGTTTGGGGAAAAACTTGTTGGCTTCGGAAGGTTCCTCCTTTGCTGAGTATCCTTCCCACAGCTGGCCGACGATCCGAAGGCCAAGAATCCTTCCATCTCGAGTTGCCAATCTCAGCAACCCGATGGTAAAAGGGGAGCTCGATGCCAAGGTCCCTAAGTGAGCCCAGGGAAGCCGACCCTGGGGTTGATTCGTCAGAGACGACCGACTTTTTTCCTGGCCGCTGAGCCGGCTCCAGAGAGGCTGCAGCACCCCCTTCATCGGTTGGAGCATCTCCCCCAGCCATCGGAGCCCCTTGCGCCTGAAGGTCGGAAGCTTTGACCACAAGGAGATCCGCTCCCTCTCCATGAACATCCTCTACAGGCAGAGGCGAGGGAGAACGAGGTCGTCCAGCTAGCTCTTCCTCGGCAGCCGAGGCTTCCCCCATCACGACCTCGACTTGGTCAGGGGCCGCCCCCTCTGTCTCCCCCCTAGGAGCCGACTCCTTCGACCCGGTCGTCTTCTTCTTCTTCTTCTTTGCCTTGACAGTCTTAGAAGTGGGAGCCTTGACCTGCAGCATGGCAGCCAGCTGGTCGAACTTCTCCCCAACTTGCTGCTCGTCCTCGATCGACAAACCTCCTACCCTCGCCCTCTTTTGGGGAAGTTGCAGCTCTGCAACTTTGGGATCCTCGGCCCGCTGAGAAGTCACCTCAAGCAACTCCTCCTCCTTCTCCTTATCGACCCCTGTCAGCCGAATGAACGACAGCCCCGCCATCCTCAGCAAAGCATTGTCGAATAGGTTGTGACCCTTTCGAGATCCCGAATACTGCCAGAATTTCTCCAGGTCGCGTCTTTCGTCCGCTGAAAGAGGAAGATTTTTTAGGCCATCCTTGTTGATCTCCGGCCATGAACGGCAAGCCAAGACGGCATCGGCGCTGAAGACCCAGATGAACTTATTCTTCCAGTCCTTGTTCGAATCTGGAATCTCGACAAACCGGCTACCCACATACCCAAAAAACAAGTGGGTGTCTTTCTTCGTCGACATCACCATTACGAGATTGTCGAAGAGCTAGAGGGTCGGCGTCACCTTCACTCGGTGACAGATAATTAAAAACCCCATTATTGTAGCGATGGTGTTAGGTGCGAACTACATCGGGGACACCCCTAGCCGCTCGCACAGCTTCTTCACAAATGTCGGCAAGGGGAGGCGCAAATCGTTATCCAGATGCACCATGTACAGCACTTCTCAGGCTTATGATCGATGATAGCTCGTCCTTCTCCCAGAAGGAAATCAGAATTTTTCTGGAGATCAGATTCTCGTGAAGACCTTCCAGATCCTCCTCCTTCGTCTTTGATTGCCAAGACTTGAGCTTGGCGATCCTATCGATGGAAGCAGAGGAAGAAGCAGCCATGGCGGAAAGCTTGAAAAATCACGGATAAGAGGAAGAAGAAAACGTGTCTTTAGAAAGCGTAAAGAGAAATCACCAAATAGGGCAAAAGTATATATAGGCGTCTAGGGCGCCCACGTGTCTGTTCTCAGATGACTTTTCAATTTTGGAAGCCAACGGTTTGGATTGGCTCTTGAATACGAACCGCCTTATGAAAATTGAAAAGCCCACCGCCTTTATGACCACGTCTCTTCGCTAGAAATTCTAGACGCCTCTGACGGCTAAAGTACCGCTGACGTCAAGTCTCATCTTCTACAGTGAAGCTCTCTGTTTGCGCCTAGGAAACTAAACCCACCTATTGTCTGGGGCCCGACCGACTTCAATTGGTCGACCCAACGAGTTAACAGATTAAGAACAAGTAACCTAGGAACCGACTCAGAGCTAATAAGAAGTCATTTTGAGTCGACCATCCTATGGGAGGTCATCCCAACCATCTAAGCCGTGAGCACGACCAAGCCGCGACATCGGGTCGCCCAACTCACCAAATTATTTTAGCTATCAAACACAGCATAAGATATAACTATGAGAGCAAAAAGAACTTTTATTGTATTAATTCATTTGGAAACAAGTACAAAAATGTACACATCAGCAATTACAAGACAGCTGAAAGCTCTTAAAACCCAAGCTACTAACCCGAGTCGGTCTCACTCAGGGAACCGTCACTCGATGACTCCTCCCCCTCTTCCTCCTCAACTCCGCCATTGCCTAGATCATAGCCGGCTCCCGCTGCCTCAAATCTCGAGAGAAGACCTATCTGGCCGGCTATGCTTGGAGGGTATTGAAGCCGACCAGGGACGCTCTGGTACTCGGGTGGGAGTTGCTTGACCACGAAGTTGCTACCCGCCTTGCAGGCCAGTGCGACCTCAACCTTCCCCAACGTACTGCATCGAAATTCTTCGATGATGGCCTGTCGGCTTTTCTCCATTATGGCCAACCGATGGTCGCTCGACTCCAGATACTTTATCCTTTCCTCTGCCTTGCTCAAAGACTCCTTAAGTTGAGCACATTCCTTTGTGAGTCGTTGGTTGGCAGCCGACTCCTACGCCAACTGAGTTTTGGCATGTTGCGCGACCTGCTTCTCGAGTGTGACCTGCGCCATTGCCAAGTCGCGCTCCCTATAGACTTCGTTGGATGACTCGGATCGCCCTCCACTATTCTGAAGGCGTTGTCGGAGCTCTCCAATCTCAGCCAATATTCTTGCACCAGAGGCCTTGAGCTCCGCGATAGCTTGCTCCTTAACCTTCATTTCACGGCGCCAATCATCAAGCTCGGCTTGCTTGACCGAGAGCTCCTTGATTACTTGGTCAAGCTCTTCGCTTGCGCCGGTCCCAGGGGATATATGCTTCTTTCGAAGCCTTTCATAGGCTTGATGGTCCTGAGCCAGCCGACCGTATAACTCTTGCTCCACCAAGCAGCCCCTAGTCAAGTAACTCCGCAGGATTACATGTAGGCCGACATTGGGAATCATCTTCAAAACCTCCTGGTCCTCGGGCAAATTGAATTGCTCTACCACCTTCCCTTACAAAAAGCTCGACCTTAACACCGATGAGCGGACGTCCATATATCCCGTCGGCCTATATCGATGTTCCGCATCAGGCTCCCCTTCATAACGGCTATCGGGAGAGAACGTGCCCATCATCAAGCCACATACTTTATTCCAATCTCCATCGACCTCGGCCGCGTAATAGGGAGAAGGCCATCCCACTGGGACAAAACCTGTCCCCCGGCCATCGGCTGGCTCCTTTCCTTGCCGATGGGATGATGCCCCTTGTGTGTCGACCCCCATGGGTGTCTCTCTTGGCGCAGCTTCAGGAACGACATCAGTGGCTTGGCGATCGACCCTCTCCTCGGCTTCTGCTGATAGTCGATCGTCCTCCCATTCCTCTGACTCTGATGACTCCTCTTCCATCGGGTTCTCTGCACTCTCCCCCGCCCATTTAGCCCCTTGAGGGCCATGGCTGGTTTTCTTTTGCCAAGTTCTTCGATAGCCGGACCCGCCGCCTGGGACGACACCGTCGGTCGTCTTCTCACATCCCGCAACGGTTGTCCCAACAGCGGTCGCCTCGTCTCCTCCCTACCGAGACTGAACCCCCTCTAAAGACGACCCAAGTCGTTGCCGTTTAGCCGGTCAGGCCAACCCCTCTTCGGATTCTTCAATGGATCCTTCGTCCGAAGCCGACTCGGCCCTCGGCATTCTCCCAATCATCCCCCCAAAAGTCACGTTATGAGCCCGCGACTCATCGGAAGGGCTGATAGGGGTTGAAGAAATTTCGTAGAGCCGCAAGACCGACTTGTCGAGCATAGCACCCATTGTGCGCGGCCCCGTAATCGGAGGATCTCGCCTCGCCTCGATAGTTCTCACCATGAGGTTTTGGCCTGTGGTCTCTTCGATCTCGCCAAGACGCACACCCTTAGTTCGAGTCGTCCCCCGTAACCCAGACGAATCTATCTTTCCATCCTTTGATCAACTTGGGATCGAGACGACCTTGAATTCTCCCGACATCTGAAGATAATAATGAGGCATTTTCTGAACGGTTATGCCGACCAAGTGGCTCAGCACACTCATCTTTGGCCGAATCGAAAGCCAGCGGCAGATGACGGTGAAGCCGACCAATATGGCTATCGAGTTAGGCGTCATTTGCATCGGGGACAAGCCCAACTCATCAAACACCTTTGGAAGGAAGGGATGCGGCGGCAGCCGGAGACCGCACTCCAAGTGCTTGAGGTTCAGAGGAGCCCTCTTATCACCGTGGCTGTACACCGGAGATGATTTCGCCGGGGCCTCCAACTTGTAACCCTTCAGTATGTCAAACTTCGAGCGCAAAGACTTCATCTCGCTCGTCACCTTCGAAGGAACTCATCGAGCCGCTTCGCGATCGGAATCCATGCTAGATTCAGACGCCGCCGAGGATCGCCTCGAAGTTTGTAGTTGAAGAAGAAAGTAAAAGTATTCCTTCCCCCTCACCGCTCCGTATTTATACAGGGGCCCACTGACACCGTGCCCATTCACGATCAACGGAGGAGATTGAAGCTCCGCTCCCGAGGCACCGCCTCGGAAGACAAAAAATCCCTCCCATCTGCTCCAAGAGGGGCCCACCATCGAGCCCAGAAGCCGAAACGCCAGTGGCTAAAAAATTGCTTGCTGACATCAGCCACGTCCCATCAATAGAACGTTCAAGCCTCTTCCTGAACTCCCTTCCATCCGACCAGAGCTATGCTGCTTATTTCGCTTGGACTCGTTTCCAACCGACTCCAAGCGAAAGGGGCCAACTATTATGGTCATAACCACTGATTAGTGATTAAAGAGGAAAACCAAGCGTTTACAGGGATAAACATTTCTGCTTGTCAGCGTGGAGCGACATGAACCTCCACGCCCGACCCACGGGGCCGCCTACGCTTACCATCCTCGCCACGGTCCGTTAAACGACTATCGCCATAGCCGACGCGAAAGGCGGTGTGAGTCGGCCCATCAACAACCCTCTCCCGCGGACGACGCGAAAGGCGGTACCAGTTGTCCGCCCAACCAATTGACTGCCTCGGAGCTATCCTTCCAAGTTACCTGTCCCCCCGAACGACATGGAGGACGACCAGCCATCGCCTTCTAACCGCTAGTCCCCCGGACGACGCGAAAGGCGGTACTAGTCGTCCTCCCAACCCGTTACCTACCATAATCCTTTTCCAACCGCCGCCTCTCCGCATAATGCGACGCAAACCTAGCCCTCCTTTTTCTTAGCCACCCGTCCTCTGGGACGACGCGAAGAGCGGTACTAGTCGTCCCCTTCAACTGATTACACTAAGGGGGACGCCTCAAGAGGCCGCACGAGTCGGCCACCCGGCCTCGGCTCCCCCCTCTCTCTTCCTATGTGATTTCCTCCACCTAAACGACGGTTATCTAAAATTCAATCCCGACAATCCATCAACATCGCATTAAATGCACTGTCAGCCCCTTAACTCCTCCATCTCTCACAGTATTTAAGGTACCTCGGACTAATACGGCTGCGGACACCGCCAATCCCATCTCATTAATAGTGAATGAACAACACCAACTCTTAAATCCACTCATCACTTGACATCTGTAAAGGCAGCTGGCGTGGCCGACAAGGACAGACCCTCATCCAATTACTAGCTGACACGTGGAAGAGAGGGCTCACCCCTCGGTTATTTCCTATCAGACAGAAAGATGAAAATACCCCCAAACCCTAGGTACAAATAGCGAACTGTTCCACGAAGCAAGTAAGTGATTTTCTCTGAGCAAACTTCCTCTTCCTATTTTCCCACCATTCATACTAACTTAACCATCGGAGGAACCACCGGAGATCCCAACTCCGCCTCTTCCACAGGTGTTCTCTTGCTGCAGGTGAACCCCCTGACCGGAGCAGCGTCACCGGACATTAGGAGAGAAGGCGGACTCCGCTCTCTTAAAAGCTAAGCTCGCAACGAGATTAGTGACTGTGATTATATACATCAACAGAAGGTGTACTGTCCATCAACTCCTCTCCGATACTTAAGTCAAACTCTTGATAATGAAGTAGCCAAAATAGTAGGTAAATCTTGGTTAGGGTTTAAAGGAAAAAAATTATAGATTGAAGATCAGTGGTACCCATGCTTACAATTGTACGATGTCCTGTCTTACCACAGATAGCACAGGTATTTATATTGATTGCTTAGGGTAGATCAGCCTCTACACATGTCACTATCCTGATGGCTGAGAATGTAATGATAGTTATTTGGCCTGCAAGTAAATCCACATGACAGTACCTCATTGGCGTAGGATGGTACAACCGACTTGGCTTCTCAATGTAAATGGTATTTTCTCTGTTAATTCTCTATATAAATTTATTACCTGCAGGGGAGCTCTTTGTCATCTTCAAGAGTGCATTTGGAAATTAATCTTACCCCCCAAAGTTAAATATTTCTGGTGGCTAATGATTAAGGGGAAGCTGCAAACGAAAACCCAATTGGCTAAGAAGGCCAATTGGCTAAGAAGGGTTGGGTCTGTAACACTTGTTGTATTTGGTGTTCTATTTCACCAGAAACTATTAATCATTTATTTCTTATGTGTCCTATGGTAGTGGGGGTCTAGAAATTTTTTTGAGGTTGTTTGAATATAACAGCACCTCATGATAGCCACAGGCAAAGGATCTTTGCTCCCTCAAGGTCCCTCTCGACATCTTTGAAACATTCTTATTCCTACGGTGTGTTGGTGTCTATGGAATGCTCGAAATAATCAGATTTTTAACGAGGTTGTAGCAAAAAGGCCCAAGATTATTTCTAATTGCTTGCACTTCTTGCATATCTGGACAGGCAGATCGAAGAAAAAAATTAGCCAGATCTGTTCGAGAGGCTTTGAAGGCAAATTAACAAGTTTCCAGAATTTTTTATTGAAGATGAAGACAGCATTGTAGTGACCGTCGGGGCAAACACTTATTAGTTTCTCTTTTTCTTTTCTTTGTAAGAAGTTGTTTGTCAATCTTAAACTCTATGTCGATGGTGGGCCCAGAGGGGTTGCTTGCTTGTTTGTTTGTTTCGAGTTCTAGCCCTTTAAGATCGAGATGGTCGCAAATTTATTTATCTTTACTTGTGGTGGATGGAGGCAAAGGCTCTCTCGTCGCCCTCAAATATAGCTAATTTTGTTACTGTCTCTTATCCCTTATTTAGTTTGGTATTAGTGTTAAAGTCTACAACCCTGTTTTGTACTTTGTATTTATATATATAAATTTTCTATGAGTAGGGAACCTTGTCTTGCTTTTTCACTAAAAATAATAAATAAATAAATAAATAACTAGCTATTTCAAATATCAGTTACTTTGGCCATGCGCTGATGACATAATACTAAGTGGGATCCGTTTACCAGGGCTACAGTGCTAATCTAGGGGGCTGTTTGGTTCAAATGCCAAAATTTTAGGATTTATAATCTCATGGAGAATTTCAAATCCATAGGATTTTATACATGTTTTGGGATTTCTAATATTTTATTTGGTTCAACATTATTGTAAGAAAGCAAATATTAAAATTTGTAATATCTTGTTTGGTTCAAACCCAAATTATAGGATAATAAATTCTTAAAAAGAAGAAGAGGTGAATATAATTACCTTGGTGAGGTTACCTCCCACAAAAAAAAATAAAATACAAGAATTTAAAAAGAGAAGTAAGTATACCCATTTATATGATTTGCCAAATCCTCTACAGTTGAGAGTATTTAACAAATTCTAAAAATTAGGTACTTTTTGTATTTTTGGGATTCAATATTCCAAAAATTTTCTTGAAACAAACAGCAAATATGGAATCCCAAAAAAAAAAAACTCACTTTTTGATCCCAAAATTTGTAATCCACACCAAACATCAAAATTTTGCTTGCACCAAACAGCCCCTAGATAGACACAAAAGTGTTAAGGTGAATAAATAAAATAAGTTATATATTGTTCATCCTTCAAATTTTATCTGGTACGTCAGTCATCTTAATGAATAGATATGTGATGGAAGAGCTTGATCTACAAAGGGACAAAAGAAGCAATAAACTTAGGAGAACGTGCAGATATCTCTAACGCTGCAGCCTGCAGCTTACATAATTAAGGATATATAACTTGTCGGTCACTCGGTCACACATGGAAACTCACAGGATCAATGGAATGGAAATTTAAACACATGAAAACCATAAATAAGCCAGAATACACAAAACCTTTTAGACTACATATGTTTGGTGCCCTTTGTCTTTTTGTTAGGTTTTTTGCGGGCTAGTGGTAAGTTTAACAAAGCTAGCAAGTTGACTCTATAGTTTTATAGAAGAAGAGTGATGGGTTGAAGTGCCCATAAAGCTTACTGTCCTTAGACTATCCAAACAAAGCAAAGTCAAAGAGAGACAATACTAATAAAGAGAAGAAACATTAATTGTCATTAGGAGAAGTTGGCTACTGCAGAACAGTGTACAGTACATTAGTTCCCATCATAATAATAGAAATTTTTTTGTCTGCAAAAACTTTCTCCATATACAGGTAACATCGTGGACCTTACGAGAATCAGAACCAGAGCAACGTCTCTGATGCAGCTCTTTATAGATTTTTTTTGAGCCTTGAGGGGAATGTTGAAGTTTAGAAATCCATAGTCACCATTGGGTCAAAATATCAGTCAACCTTCCTCTGGAGAATTTTGTAATTCCTATTTTTGTCTCCTTTTCTTGTTCTTTCTAGAGCAAGCTTATCATGGAGAACTCATGGACCCATTGTTAAGGTTGAACATTGGATAAGTAATTATAGCATGAATTTGGTTCTAAGCTCAAGCCCATATTCATAGTCGGTTTTAGCATAAGGGCAGTGGGGTCACCCAGCAAATTTTTAGTAGTATTAGGCCCAATTAATTTAGTTTGGCTTATATATTAGACTTATTGACTCCAAGCCCATTAAACTTTAGAAAATAAACACTTAATTGAGTAAAACCCAACCCGTTTACCCAATCCAATTCTAAAAACCCTCTCACTCCCTCTCCGTTCCCAAAATCCCAATCCCTAAAATTTTCAAGCAACGCTTCCTCACGCCGGACCGCCAAACCACAGCGCCTCCTCACGGCGGACCGCCGAATCGCTGTGGGACCAGTCCAATTTCAATTTCTCAGGTACAAAGTTATTTTTAATCCTTTTATTTTAATTTTTTGTGTTGAAATAAGATAAATCAAGTGGTAAAAAGATTGAACCTTTTCATAGTTACTTTTTATTTCTAAATCTAGGGTTTAGTGTAGAGATTGAAAATTTAAAGATTGATTCTAAACCTCAGTTTCTCACATTGTTTACTGTTAATATATATATATCTATAGTTTTGTTTAAGTGATTTAATATGTTCAGCAACAAGATTATTGGATTTAGTTACAAAGACATATGAAATTTATTGATAATTTGTCTTCTAATTCAAAGTGTAGTCAATTACTCTTATTAATTTAGGAAATGGGGTTGTTGCTCTTGTGACTTGTGAGCTCGGTTTGAAATTTATAAATTTTACTCTTGTGAGTTTTGGCATGATGTCAAATTCAGTCTAAATATTTTGGTGTGAGATGAAATCTCCTTAGAATCATAAAAAGGGTAAATTACACTTAAATACCCTAAGGTTTCCCGATGCTGCACGAAAATACCCTAACTTTCTTACCTGTACAAATAAATACCCTAAGGTTTTCAAAAGTATCACGTTGATACTCTTTATCGGGTATCAATGTGATACTTTTGGAAAGCTTAGGGTATTTATTTGTACGGGTAAAAAGTTAGATAATTTTCGTGAAAATTTAGCAAAGCTTAGGGTATTTAATTGTAATTTACCCCTTTAAAACCTATTCAAACAGTAATTTGGATTATTTATTAACTTAGATACTTAGAGAAATGTCTAATATATTTATATTATTGTTTGCACTCTAGATTCTAGTCATGGAGAAGTTTTTTAAAAGAAAGTCCCGTGAGGAGCAACCATCTATTCCTCAACCATCTTCTTCAAAGAAATATTTTTTAGACGTTTACTTGAAGGATCTTCCGGCAGATCTTGGACAAAGGTCTAGAATTTTAGACTATCATCCTAATCGTCGAGATGAAATCCGAAGAACATACTTGCAAAAAGGACAATGTCAACCATGGGAACATAATTTCTCATAAAAGAAACATGGAAAAGTTATACAGCGTTTCAATTCTAGTTGGTTTGATGAGTTTGGGAATTGGTTAGAATATAGTATATCAAAAGATGCAGTATATTGTTTATGTTGCTATCTTATGAGGCCAGAACTAAGAGAACAAGGGGGTGCTGATGCATTTGTTACCAAAAGATTTTTAAATTGAAAAAAATAGTGGTTACGAGTTCATGTCGGTTGTCCAAATAGTTCTCATAATGAAGCTTCGAGGAAATGTGAAGCACTAATAATTTAAAAGCAGTATATTGAGGTTGTCATCACCATATAATCGGATCAAGTCAAAAGAGATTATCGAATTCATTTAACAGCGATAATAGATAGTGTTTGGTTTTTTCTATGTTAAGGGTGGGCATTCTGTGGTCATGATAAAACTCAAGATTCAACTAATTAAGGAAACTTTCTTGAACTTCTATATTTTTTTACAGATCACAATGAGACCATTAACAAGGACTTGAAAATGCTCGTGGGAATTTAAAACTAGTAGCACCTAGCATCTAAAAAGATATTGCTAATGCCACAACTAGTTTGACCACTAGTGTGGTTATCAATGATCTTGGAGATGACTTATTTACAGTTTTAATTGATGAATCTCGTGATATATCCATTAAGGAGCAAGTGGCCATTGCTTTGCATTATGTGAACGAAAAGGACGTGTTGTTGAGTGATTCCTTAGACTTGTACACATTTCTAACACGAATACCATATCATTAAAGAAGCTTTGGAGTCAGAATTTTCAAAATATGGTTTGAGTTTGTCAATATTGTGAGGTCAGGGCTATGATAGAGCTAGTAATATGCAAGGAGCATTCAATAAACTCAAAAGCTTAATATTGAAAGAGAATGGATCCGCTTTTTACGTGCACTGTTTTGTACATCAGCTTCAATTAGTACTTGTTGCCGTTGCCAAAAAGCAAGTTGAAATTGCTTTGCCATTCAATTTGGTCACTAGTTTGTGTAATATTGCCGGTGTTTCTTGTAAGCGTCAAGATATTCTTCAAGAAAAATAAATTAGTAAGATAAAAGAATAAAAGAAGCATTAGAAAGCAGTGAAATATCTAGCGGACTTGGCTTGAATCAAGAAACAACTCTTAAAAGGGTCGGGGACACTCGTTGGGGCTCACATTATGGTACATTACTTAATCTAATTGTCATATTTTCTTCTATGGTTGATATTCTTAAGATCATTGATGAAGATGGTATAAGCACAGAGCAAAGAGGTGAGTCTTGTGTATTGTTGAGCTCTATCCGAACTTTTGAATTTGTCCATAACTTGCATTTGATGAAGAACATACTTGGAGTTACTAATGAATTGTCTCAAGCACTACAAAGAAAGGATCAAGACATTGTAAATGCTATGACATTAGTTAAAGTGTCAAAGTGTCGACTAAAATTAATGAGAGATGATGGATGAAGTTCTTTATTTGAGGAAGTTTGCTTATTTTATGAGAAGAAAAATATCATTGTTATCCGAATGGATGAGATGTTTTTTTCTCAAGGAAGATTGCAGCACAGAGTTGAGAAAATTTTAAACTTGCACCATTTTCAAGTTCAGTTATTTTATCAAGTCATCGACATGCAACTCCAAGAACTGAACAATCGGTTAACGGAGTCAAATATCGAATTGCTCCTTTGTGTAACATGCTTGAGCCTGCAAGATTCATTTGTTGCTTTTGTTATAAACAAAAACTTATCCGGCTCTCCCACTTCTATCCTTCAAAATTCTCCTTAGAATTATGGCACTTGATGGATAGCCTCAGAATTATATTATATATGTGCAATAAGATGATAGATTTTTAAATTTAAAAGGAATTGGTGATCTTTCTGCAAAGTCGGTAGAGACAAAGAATCATATTGTATACTATTTGGTATATCTTCTTGTGAAGTTATCTTTGATATTACTAGTTGCTACTGTGACTGTGAAAAGAATATTGTCTACAATGAATATAGTGAAGAATCGAATGCGCAACTACATGGGAGATGACTGGTTGAATGACTGTTTGGTCTCTTATATTGAAAGGGATATATTTGATAGCATTGACAATGAGAAAATCATACAATATTATCAAAATATGAAAACACAGCGGGAACAATTGTAAAGAATTTTAACATAATACTTCCATTGACTATATTTTGTTTGTGCACATATATGTCTACTTTGTTTTGGTGTTATTAATATTTAGGTAAAAATATCATATACTAATAGTACTTGTAGCTTATAATCTTGCCTCTATTGACCAAATTTGATGGATCCGCCACTACATATATTCGTGTCTTGTTTTTTTCTTATCATGCAATCAAAGGGTTCTCAAATAAACAGTTTTTGTAGTCCCAATCAGGAAGTTGTGTTAGACTTTTACTAGTATTTAAATTCATAGTTAAAAATTGATCCTTGACATTAATGATATACAAATAAATATTGAATATTTGATATCCTTTTCGGGACAACTTAAATTTCTCAAAGTATATATATATATATATATATATATATATATATATATATATATATATATATATATATATATATATATATATATATATATATATATATATATATATATATATATATATATATATATATATATATCCTATAAACTTAAGTTTATATGGAATAGTATACACCAACTTTTTATCCATTGATGTTGTCTTTAGATTTGTGCCATCAAGAGATGCACAAATCTTAAAATGGGCTTTATATCTTTCATGGATCCCAATGCAACATCAATGGATAGAAAAGTTGATGATGATTATTCCCTATAAACTTAAACTTAAGTTTATAGAGATTTGATATATATATATATATATATATATATATATATATATATATATATATATATATATATATATATATATATATATATATATATATATATATATATATATATATATATATATATATATCCTATAAACTTAAGTTTATATGGAATAGTATACACCAACTTTTTATCCACTCATCTTGCCTTGAGATTTGTGATGCACAAATCTCAAAGTGGGCTTTATATCTTTCACGGATCCCAAAGCAAGATGAGTGGTTAGAAAAGTTGGTGCACCACTATTCATTATGAACTTAAGTTCATAGGAGCCTTACTCTATATATATATATATGGTAAGCTACGGGGCTCAAAAGTCCCCGTTCTCAAAGTAAATCTTTAATAAAAAAATATGAAAGAGATCAGAAGGTAACATCATTTTACGTATTAACTAAGCAAATAAAACAATTTGTGTATTTAAGGGATCAAACTTCGTTGATAATCAAACTATTTAAATATGTTAATGCTCATATATTTTTATTTCTTTACTACATAAATATGTATCAAAAGACATTTGACTGTCTAAAACGATTTCCATATCGAATTTGAATGACTTACTAAACAAATAAAAATTGAAGCATTGGTTAATATGGTTCCATCAATTTTCATCCCTACCTTGTCAAAAAATAATAAAAATAAATAAATAAATAAATAAAAATCACCCCCACCTATGCAGCCCACAACCCAAACTCAGAATAGGCCTGGCCCTTGTAGCCTTCCATGCCATAGCACCTTATCCTGCGGTTCTTAACTTATAATTCAGCCCAGTGCGTTGTCATTGGAGCCGCTTTACATGTCAACAAGGGAAAATGTCTAAACTATCTTGTTGTATGAAAGATTAATTAGGACTTTAATCCCCTCGATTTTGGTGTATTAATCTGAATTTGACCAAGAAATTCACACACTACTTGCCCTTTTACCTAATATTAGTTACGTGACAGTTTTCTGAAACTCATCAATCAAAGGTGACTATCTCGGATTGATGGCATTGATTACCAATTTAGGTGAATTATTCTTTAAGAACATCTAATAATATTTAAGGACTTAAATTTTTGGTGTTATTTATTGAGGAAATGGAGTTTAGACTTTAGAGATATTAAGCAATATCGGTTGACGTCGGTCCAAGATTGACCAGGCTTCAACCGTCATTGGTCCGAAAACTAATGGGCTTGGGTTCCAACTTTGAGTCATTTATTTTAGAATGCAAACTGATACTTAACTCTTACTTTTCAAAATTTCTTTAAAGGGAAGGGCCTTTATTATCTTCATATCTCCTATTCATGTACATGCACGTCAATGTGGTACCACTAAATATAAAAAAATTCCATCTATTAGATGTTGCTTAGTATGTTATAATTGTAATGTTTTCCCCGAAGTTTTATTGGTGTTTTGTTGTTCTTACCATTTTTTTCTCATAAATAAGATTTCTATGGCATTTCTTGACAATTAGAATTTTTTTCTGGTCGTATTTCCACTAGTACAAATAGCTTTAGCCCAAACGGTTGCAGTGAACCGTTTGGGTCACTAAAAACATGCCAAACGGTCCAAACTGTAGGGGCTGTTTCATAAGACCTGTTGAGCCAAAATAACCCACAAGATGGCCTCCGGAGCCTTAATTTTTTTCTACTCTCAAATTGATTTCGTGTGTCCCCTCTCCCGAACTCGTGTTATGTTCTTCCGCCTTACCACGAAACTGTCGTCGTCATCATCTCCTACCTCCTCGTCGCGTATCTCCTCCAAAAAAAAAAACCTAGTTCATCATCTCCTCCCATAGCAAAACCCTCTCTCTTCCGTTGCTGGCGCCGCCTTCTTCCAGAGCTGCGATGCCTCCACTAGTAGAATAATGAGCAAACTAGACGGATCAAACTAGACGGAAATTTTTTGTCTAGTTTGATGAAAAATATATTTTTTATTTTTTAAAAAATCAACCTAGACGGAATTTCCGTCTAGATTGCAACCTAGACGGAATTTCCGTCTAGGTTGGTGGACCCCACCCAAAAAAAAATAAAACCAAACCCTAACTTCTCTTCTCCCTTCCCTCAGCCGCCACTTGACTTCAAGAAAAAATTCCTACAACCCAACCCTGATCTCCAGATTATTTTGATCCTGATGAGATCCTTTTTGTTTTTTTGAAAGAGCGATTTTGAAAGAGTTTTGAGCGATCGATTGGTTTTTTCCTGATGATTCCGACATACGACTTAACTCCTCGACCCCTTATTTCTTTACGACCTTGATTGCCCTATACCTTTATCCTTGGCTGGCTTCACGACCTTCCTTTACAACCTCTTCCGCTCTCATTTGACCTCCCTTCCTCCTTTCGCGACGACGCTTGCAATACCCACGCTTCGAGGTACTGCCGACCTTATCGCTTTCATCGCTTTAGCTTTAATTTGCTTTTCAATTTTATTTATTGTTAATTTAGTTTAAATACCCTAAATTATGACCTAAAATTAACCAAGAGCAATTTTATAAAACTAATTAAAAATATTCAGTTAATTACCCTATTTGAACAACCCGATTAATCATAAATTTAATTGAATACTTAGTTAAATATTAACTCTAATTGAACACCAATTATGATAGCCGATTTACACTAAGTTCGTGCATACTATAATTATGTGTGATGATATGAGTTATTGATGCTAAATTATGTGAAATAAAAAATTCCATAATAGAGTGATATATAACACATTATAATAAATTATAATGTGTTATATATCCAATTTAGGTGAATGAAAAAAGATAACGTTACCCCTAGATTTCCCGTCCAATAATTACATCCAATTCTTTTGACTTATAATATATAAGATATACGACTCATATTTGGGTAGGAGATGAAATTTTCTACCCAAAAATGATCATTTACGTTATATTATAAGAAGAAAGAATTGGTGCTAAAATTCATAATTATTGGATCTGTCCTTCTCGGACGGGTTAGGAATATAGTAGTGCATACATTTAACTTTGTATACTTTGTATGTTTTCATTTCTTGAAAGTTTCGGTAGCACATATTCGTTGTTCTCCGTGTACAATAAGCATATATTATTCTACATTTTGGTCTACTGCCAATACGCATTATAACATCCGCACAGTGTACAGGGAGAACAGCGGGTAGGTACTGCCAAAATTTATAAGAAATGAAAATATACAAAGTATACGAAGTTGGATGTAGGCACTACTATATTCTTAATGGGATAGAAGCCTTCCTATGACAGCCGGTAGATTGTGGTAATTATTTTCTATATACATTTTAAATTTAATTTAAGAGAGAAAATTTTTTAATTATTAAATGATGTATGTATGAGAGGTAGGATGTGAGTTGTGCGTATATTATTACAGACGAGTCATAAATTTACATGAAAGTAGTGAGATTAATTGTAGTTAATAATTGTATAAAATTTATAGATGAGGGTAATTCCTGACAAATCGTGGATAGAAATCCTCGACTTGAAAGATTTCGTGACACGATATAAGGAGGGATGTGACACATTCATGCATGCCAAGGTATTTTTTTCTAAAATTTCAAGTTTTCAAATTTTATTTTGTTTATTGCTGAATTTAGTTTAAATACCCTAAATTATGACCTAAAATTAACCAAGAGCAATTTTATAAAACTAATTAAAAATATTCAGTTAATTACCCTATTTGAACAACCCGATTAATCATAAATTTAATTGAATACTTAGTTAAATATTAACTCTAATTGAACACCAATTATGATAGCCGATTTACACTAAGTTCGTGCATACTATAATTATGTGTGATGATATGAGTTATTGATGCTAAATTATGTGAAATAAAAAATT
Source organism: Asparagus setaceus (assembly GCA_012295165.1). Taxonomy (NCBI): domain Eukaryota; kingdom Viridiplantae; phylum Streptophyta; class Magnoliopsida; order Asparagales; family Asparagaceae; genus Asparagus; species Asparagus setaceus. The sequence continues at coordinate 41,292,608 of CM022705.1, read as the reverse complement.
CCATAATAGAGTGATATATAACACATTATAATAAATTATAATGTGTTATATATCCAATTTAGGTGAATGAAAAAGATAACGTTACCCCTAGATTTCCGTCCAATATTACATCCAATTCTTTTGACTTATAATATATAAGATATATGACTCATATTTGGGTAGGAGATGAAATTTTCTACCCAAAATGATCATTTACGCTATATTATAAGAAGAAAGAATTGGTGCTAAAATTCATAATTATTGGATCTGTCCTTCTCGGACGGGTTAGGAATATAGTAGTGCATACATTTAACTTTGTATACTTTGTATGTTTTCATTTCTTGAAAGTTTCGGTAGCACATATTCGTTGTTCTCCGTGTACAATAAGCATATATTATTCTACATTTTGGTCTACTGCCAATACGCATTATAACATCCGCACAGTGTACAGGGAGAACAGCGGGTAGGTACTGCCAAAATTTATAAGAAATGAAAATATACAAAGTATACGAAGTTGGATGTAGGCACTACTATATTCTTAATGGGATAGAAGCCTTCCTATGACAGCCGGTAGATTGTGGTAATTATTTCCTATATACATTTTAAATTTAATTTAAGAGAGAAAATTTTTTAATTATTAAATGATGTATGTATGAGAGGTAGGATGTGAGTTGTGCGTATATTATTACAGACGAGTCATAAATTTACATGAAAGTAGTGAGATTAATTGTAGTTAATAATTGTATAAAATTTATAGATGAGGGTAATTCCTGACAAATCGTGGATAGAAATCCCTCGACTTGAAAGATTTCGTGACACGCGATATAAGGAGGGATGTGACACATTCATGCGGTATGCCGAAATGAATCCGAGAAATCTAAGTAGTGGTGCTATGTATTGTCCCTGTTGTAGGTGTAGGAATATGAAGCTACTGAATAGAAATGATATACAACTCCATCTAATTAAATCAGGCTTTGATGAGAACTATAAATATTGGTCATATCACGGAGAAGATTGTATTGAAGATGAGGAGCCAAATATGCATGTTGGTACGCCCGGTGGCTTACGGTTAGACGACACAGAGAGAATGTTCAATGATATGGTTTCACGTCCGATCGAAAATAATATCGATGATAATGAGAAAGATGATACCGGAGATGACATTGAAGATGATATCGAAAATGATGCTGAAAAGGTCGGAGATGTCGAAGGTGAGAAAAATCTTGAAGATATGCCGCCTTCCGCAGACGTAGAGGAGATAATGAAGCTAGTAGAAGATCATGAAAAGGAGCTATATGAGGGTTGTATCGAGTACTCCAGATTTTCTTTTATGCTAAAACTCCTGCATATTAAGACACTGAGTGGAATGGCTGATAATTATTTTGAAATGCTTCTAGATTTGCTTCGGACGGTTATTCCTGAAGGAGAGGCTAGCATACCCCGAACAACTTATCAGGCTGAAAAGATTATTTCCGCTCTGGGTCTTGATTATAATAAAATCGATGCATGTCCGAACGATTGTATGCTATACTATAAAGCCAATAAAGACCTTCAGGAGTGTCCGACGTGTGGAGTTTCTCGGTGGAAACAACGTAAAAACTCTTCAACAGGGAGGACACCAGAAGTAGAGGGGATGCAGAAGAAGATTCTAGCAAAGGTGCTTCGTCATTTTCCATTGGTCCCTAGATTGCAACGATTGTATATGAACAAAGAGACCGCAAAGAACATGAGGTGGCACAAGGAAGATCGAGTAGATGATGGTAAATTGAGACATCCTACTGATGCTTTAGCTTGGAAGCATATTGATAAAATCTATCCCCGTTTTGCTGATGATTATAGAAATATCAGGTTGGGCTTATCTAGCGACGGATTCAATCCGTTTGGGGTAATGAGTTCTGGCTGGTCTACTTGGCCAGTAGTATTAATGCCATATAATTTACCTCCATTGCTATGTATGAAACAGCCGTATATGATACTCTCATTGCTGATACCTGGCAAGCACGCATCGGGGAATGATATTGACGTTTATTTGGAGCTGCTAATTGATGAGCTGAAACAGTTGTGGTATGAGGGTGTAATGACGTATGATGTTCATCTTAAAGAGTCATTTAGATTATGTGCTGTTTTAATGTGGATGATTAATGATTTTCTTATTTATGCTAATCTGTCCGGTTGGTCTACGAAGGGCAAGTATGCTTGTCCGATATGTGGTCCGAAATTTGAAGCTGTTCAATTACCACATAGCCGAAAGAGCTGCTATTGGTTTAATAAAAGGTGGTTACCCTTGAGTCATAAGTTTCGAAAAATGTCTGCTATGTTTGATGGCACAGTTGAGAAAAGAATAAAGCCGCGTCAGTTGACTGGAGATGAGATTGTACAGTTGCTTGAGAGGTATCCAAAAGTAAGGTTTGGAAAAAACTGTTATTCTAAGTACGCCAAGCTCGGAGTAAGAGACTCCTTAAAGAGAAAAAAAATCATTGAAGCGTAAGAGAACTGTCCGGAGATTGCAAGATGAGAATGAAGCCAAAAAATTGCCTAGAGGATGGACTAAATTTAGTATCTTCTTTCAGCTATCTTACTGGCAAAAACTTAAAATCCGGCACAACTTAGATGTGATGCATATTGAGAAAAATATTTGTGATAATATAGTGTCAACTCTCTTGCAGGATGCCAATAAGTCAAAGGATGGCCTACGGGCTCGCCAAGACTTGACGGCGTTAAATATTCGGAATGATTTGCATGCACAAGACGTTGGTCAAAAAAGAATGAAGTTGCCTCCGTCTCGTGTTACAATGTCGACCGAAAGGTGATGCGAGATTTTGTGAAATTCTCAAATCGGTAAAGTCTCCTGATGGTTACTCTTCTAACATATCAAATAATGTCCAGTGCAAGAGAGGAAACTCTTAGGTTTGAAGACCCATGATTACCACGTCCTTCTTCATCAATTGCTCCCGGTTGCACTCCGTAACAATATAGATAAAGAAGCGTTGAAGATTATTATTGAGTATTATGGATTCTTCAGAAAATTGTGCTCTAAAGTTATAGATGTGGGTGAATTTAATAAACTTGAAGCAGATATCCGAGTTACTTTATGTAATATGGAAGTGATATTTCCTCATTCATTTTTTACGATCATGGTCCATCTTACCCAACATCTTGCAAGAGAGGCTATGATTGCAGGTCATGTTACTTATCGTTGGATGTATCCGATTGAAAGGTTAGGCATTTCATGACCTTCTTTAATTATGTATGCATTTCTTATATTGACTCCATATAATAATTGCTTATTTTCAAATTATCGTAGATATTTGGGTTGCATGAAACCCTATGTTCGCAATCGATCTCATCCGGAGGGTTCGATAGCGGAAGGATATGTGGCCAACAAATGCTTTGTGTTTGAATCACGTTACATGCGTAAGAAGAAAACCGCATATTAGAATCCACCTAAGGATAAGAAGCGTGAAAAGTATCCAAGTTCTGACTTAGATCAAATTCATGCATATGTATTAGAAAATCTTGATATTTTCAAAGACTATCGAAGGTAACAAATAAAAATAGTAATATGGATGTTATATAATAATTTACTTTTAACCCATCAATATAATCTTATATATTGTATTAATAGGCGACACCTGGACAAGCTTAAGAATGAAATAACCGGTAGGAATGCAGCGCATATTATTCAGAAAAAACATAAGAAAGAATTTACATATTGGTTCAGAATTGATGTAAGTGTTGTATGATTCTAGCAACGAACTTTAAGTTAATATTGTCTTTAATATTCACTGATATTGTTTTGCTTAGGTTGAAACATCACTTTTTGAGGGCACCACATTATTCGAAGAAATTATTATTCATGCACAACGTCCTTACTACGAAGTAAGACGTTATAATGAACATATTGTCAATGGGTATAAATTCCGAACGCTAAAGACCGATGATAGGAGGGTAACCCAAAACAGTAAAGTCATGAGTTATTTTGCTCAAGAATGTTTTTCAAGTACAAGAGATCAGAACCCAGTTCTAGCTGACATCCTATATTATGGCTAATTAGAAGATATTGTGGAGGTAATCTATGATTTTGGTAAACCCGAACAATATAGTTACATGATGTTCAAGGTTTGGTGGTGTCCTACAAAAATGCAAAAGGATCATTACGGGTTTACACTTGTCAATCTTGACCGAGAAATATATCAAGATGAGAAATTTATTTTTGCAGAACAAGTGGATCAGTGCTTCTATGTGAAAGATCCGAATGTTATTGCTGAATGGGTGGTTTTGTGCAAGGAGCCAAGATCCATTGTTCTTCCTAATAACAATGAAATAAATGATGAGGAAAGTGAAGATAGTTGTAATGAACCAATTGCGTCATCTGATGATGTTTGGCAAGACTTCTCGTACACGCAAAATGTGGCGCTTGATATGATCGATCATGATAATCAAACCGACATTCTGAATCTTATTGCAAAATAATGATGATAGGTATGAGCTACGTTACAGTGCATTATTGTTTTAAAAATTTTCTTAATAAAATTATTTAATGGGGGTATGATAATAGATTGCCAAAATTTTCAATGCATGTATATATTAATTGTTGAGTTTCTTGATAATTTATTTTGCAGATGAGGAATATGAGGCTTTTCGGTAAGAATCGTGATAAGACCCGGAGTACCACCCTCGACACAGGTCACAATGAGGAGACACCTGGACCCTCTAGTGCCCCACCACCACCTCCTCCTCATAAGGGTATAAATTATTTAACATATAAATAAATATTTAAATAAAAATTAGTCATATAACTTATATTATTTTTTGGTTGCAGACTGGGGTTTTTCAACACCAGACCAACTTGGTGCACCACCACCACCACCACATCCTCATACTAGTATAAATTATTTAATATATTAATAAATTTTTAAATAAAAATTAGTCATCTAACTTATATCGTTTCGGGGTTGCAGATTGGGATTTTTCAACACCAGACCAACTTGGTGCACCACCAATATCGCCTTATGCGGGTACAATTAGTTTAATAGTTGCATAATTTTTTTAAAAAATATTAGTAATCTAGCTCATATTGTTTCTTGAATGCAGACTTGGGTTTTTTGACACCCGGGCCATCCGGTGCACCACCAGAACAATCACCAGAGACAGGTATTAATACTCAATTAATATTTTTGTTATGATTTATTAATTTTTTTATATTAATTATCCTCTTTATTAATTGATTGCAGACTCATGGACACCCTCCTTCTCTTCCCCTACATTTCATACCGATTTGCGTCCCAAGACAGATGAGTACCGTCGTCTACCCCTCCCCCAGGACGCGATTACGTCCAGAAAAATAGCAATGAAGCACCACCCATTAGCGGATAGAAGGTATAATGAGATCATGCCTATAATAAAGGTTAGAATGACCATTGCACTCGAAGCTAAAAAAAGGGACGAAGATAAAGATAAATTTTATATTGGTTTCCTATAGTAAGCACTTTTAATTTTATTGTAATGTGGCTATGTGTCCTTTAGTTACATGATATATTATCATATTGTTATTATTATAGGTGCTATGCCAGATCGGATAGCGGGATGATGTCGGGGCAAGCCCGAGTCCAAATAACCACCAAGGGGCATGAGAGCCATTATTCGCTAGAATAATGAAGCATTGCCTATTGGTGCTTGGGCACCGATTTAATAGTTAAATCGGGGTTCTCGTACGTAGAGCAAGCATCGTCAATCCTTATTTCAATTTTAAAGAACTACCGTGGACAGCATATGAGCAGATATGGAAGGACCTTATGGTAATTATTCATGTTATTCATTTATTATTGAATAGCAATAGATATTGTATTATCGTAATTAAAATATGCATGCATATTTTACAGGAATATTTTTGTCTTGAGGACTTTCCTGGGGCTTGGAACTATGTTTTTAATGTTAAGGTTGAAACCGTCCTCAAACAGTGGAGACATCAAATTAAGACAGAAACATATAATAAGTATACGGAGGACTGGCAGCAATTTTTGAACATTGATGAAAGGGTTGACAAGCTTCGTTTCATAGCTCTCCTCATGTATTGGGACACTGAGGCCGCACAGGTTAGTTTTATGATATACTATATACATCACATGATATATTCATTCATTGTAACTTTACTGATATTCAATTTTTTAAAGAATAAATCAACGAAGGGGTCAGTAAATAGAGGAAAAAAGTTGCATGACCACCACTTGGGTTCACACTCCTATGCTATCCTGGAGGATGATTATTGTCGAGAGCGGGTATATATTATTTAAAATTTTAAAAGATCTGCGTGCTTAATATGACGACAAAGTCTCATAAATTTATAAAATTACAGAGAAAATCAATAATGCCGTTGAACATAAAGGCAAAGTTGGCATATGCTAACTTCAGTGATCGGTATAAAGTTGATGAGAAAAATAAGGATAAGATGAAGGCAAACCTCGAGTTGGTGGTAAGACTTAATTATAACTTATTTAGAATTATTAATTGAATTTATTCTGAATTTTCTTTAAATTTTCTTAGATCTTTTCTCAATATTGCAATTGACGTTTAATCTTGATAATTTATGTAGGATGGGTTTGAACTTGCAACAAAGGAGGCGGCAGCAATGCATATGTCTCAAGAGGGAGCAGAAGGAGAGCCTGATCCTCACATACCATCAGTAGAGGATAACATCAATCTTACTCAGAACGTGTTGGGATATAATAGGTAAACAATCGAAACGAATACTAAATATTGATATAACCTTAGTATTTGATAAAAATTCATGAGTACTTAGTGAATATTAACGTATTTTGAATAATATACATAATAAGATTATTTAATTTATTAAATTCAGAACATAAAACTTATGTGGTTCCTTTTCACCCATAATAATAGGAGAGGAAGATATCCATTGCACGGTGTTGGAGCTGCACCGGGTATTAGATCATTCACTGGATCCTCCATGTCATCTACAGCAGCGGCAATAGCACCAGCCAGTATTTCTACTATGCCACTTGTTCTACGTGTCTCTGGCTTTCTACGTGGAAGGATGGACCCTGAACTGCTCATTCAGGTGACTAAGGAGATGAGTACTGTTGTGTTGAGGGCCCGCACGATGGACGAGGTCATGTCTTACATTATAGGTTGCTTGGCCGGTGTGATTCTGGCGATCGTTGGTGATGTTATAGGACTTATAACATCGGTAGCGGAAGTAGTACGGTTAGGCGGCCAGAGTATCTTATTTACGTGTTAATGTAATTTTAAAATGAGTTCATAAATTCTATTATAATTACATATTACTCCTTTAAATCTGAGAAAATAACGAAAATTATATATTGGTCTCCATAATATTTAATAGTTACATACTATTTAGAAAATATTGCTATTGCATATCAGTCCATAAAATTCGATAATTGCTTATTATTTTCTTTAAAGTGAAAACATAAGGAACTAATGCTAAATTGAATATTTAGGGACTAGTACATAAAGAAAACATTTAGATTTGATATAATGTCAAATTCACATGATTCTATAACATAATCAATTTGACTTTCAGGCTGGAGATGACGATAATTGACCCATTGCCAATGACAAGATGTGAGGTTTGGATTTTTTTTGGAATTTTATGCACTAAACAGTATTTATTTGCAAGAATACTTTATGTTATTTATCTAGTGTTATATGTACTCGTGATTCTTTGTGTATTGGTTGTAAATAAATAATTCCTGAATGTGTGTATTGGATTGTTGGATGTGGTTGTGGGAGTAGATTGGGTTGTTGGAACAGTTTATTAGATTGTTGGATGCATATTATTGGATTGGATTGGATTGTTGGATGTGATTGTGGGAGTGGATTGGGTTGTTGGAACAGTTTATTGGATTGTTGGATGCATATTATTGGATTGGATTGGATTGTTGGATGCATATTATTGGATTGGATTGTTGGATGCGTATTATTGGATTGGATTGGAATATAGTTGGATGTGTATTACATTTTGTTTCAACTGTAAATATATATTAATTTGTATATCAGGTAAATGTAAAATGCAGAATAAACCATATTTCTGCAATTTTTTTCTGAAATAATAACAACCTAGACGGTTTTTCCGTCTAGGTTGACTCAACCTAGACGGAAAAACCGTCTAGGTTGCTATTATAGCAACCTAGACGGAAAATCCATCTAGGTTGCCTATCTAGATGGCTTTTTCCGTCTAGGTTGACATCTAGATGGAAAAACCGTCTAGGTTGCTTACCTAGACGGATTTTCCGTCTAGGTTGCAACCTAGACGGAAAAAACCATCTATGTTGTATTCCGTCTCGTTTGATAAATTTAGATGGAAATTCCGTCTAGTTTGACTAAATCTAGACGGAAATATTCTAGACGGAATTCCGTCTAGTTTAGTCAAACTAGATGGAAATTTGGGCAAACTAGACGGTTTTTTCCGTCTAGATTGCTCATTTTTCTACTAGTGCTCATTCGAAACCCTAACCCTTCGCGATGAAACCCTAGCGTACCAGCTCGCTCGATGCTTCCAAACTCTCACCGAGTCTGCTAAGTCCTCTAAAACCCTAGAAGAATCTTGAATTCTCTCTTCTAGATTCTATTCTTGAGCTGCTAAGAGTTTGTAAGTCCTCTAAAACCCTAGAAGAATCTTGAATTCTCTCTTCTAGATTCTGTTCTTGAGCTGCTAATTCTTTTGTGAATCTTGGTCTTAGTTTCCTCCGGTCTATGTAGGCGATAAAAGCGCTATCGATGCGAGCAAGACTTCGTGGCGGTGGGTTGACAACCGACGATCCATTCGACAAACCGGCCCGCCAGCAGCGTGAAGCAAGTCGGCGAGCGCATGTGAGTCGGCCGAGGCTACGTGTTATGGAATGAATCCAACAATCAAAGCTTCAACGAGATCGATCGGATTCGAACGTCAACGAGATCGAATTTGAACAACGACCGATCGTCACTTGAACCGTTGACGGGATGAAACCAATCAAGTGAATCGAGTTCGGACTTATGGCGACAATGACAAGATCGAGACAAAATGTCGCGAAAAGTCCGAAAACCAACCAAACGAGGCCAAGCGGTTCGTGAAACGGACACCGTTTGGTGTCCGTGACGAAACCCCCTCTCTCTATTTTCCTATAAATAGTCCGAGGGTGCTCATTTTCAAGGGTGGGATTTTCGATATTTTTGAGAGAGCTCGCGAGATCTGGCCGTCGGCGCATAGTTAGAACGCGTGACAGCGAGTTCGATCTCGTCGGATCTACGATCGCGAGGTAAGCAACCGGTCGTGACTACGATCACCCTTCGGGATAGCGTTGTGATTTCACCTAGTAGATCTCACCCGCTCGGCGATCCTCTCCTTCGTGAGTGTGATCCCCGCAGCGATCCTCTCCTTCGCGGAGTGTGATCCCCGCAGCGATCCTCTCCTTCGTGAGTGTGATCCCCGCAGGCGATCCTCTCCTTCGTGAGTGTGATCCCCGCAGGCGATCCTCTCCTTCGTGAAACGAGCCCCTCTACGTCTGTAGTTCCAGAATCCGGGTTTCTACCAGGATCTGAATTGCGCGGTGGTCCACGGACGAATAAAAGTCCCGTACGGGCAAAGAACCCATAGCGAGGATCCCGGAAAATAGAGATCCTCGTGTTTGTTCATACAGGAAGAAGTTGTAATTTCCGTTTTCATTGTACGCCTTAAAATAAAAGGCATTTTCTTTTGAATTTTGTTGTAGGCCAAAGAAGCTGTAAACGAATTCAAGGACAATGAATAACAAAACAACTTTCCCCGCGAACAAGCTGGCGACCACAGTGGGAGCCAACGGCTTCAACAAAGAAGCCGTCGTGTCGCAACCGCGGATTCAGATCCCGGTCATTGAAGAGGTCGAGTTCGAGTTCGACCAAAAGAAGTACGAGGAGTACCTCTCTTCCTCGCCCGATCCAGCCTCAAGAAGTCCAAGATGGTCTCCGCCGCAAGGAAGACCCAATCGGCCTCGATGCGAGGCGAAAATCCACCACCACCGCCGTCAAGGCTGCCGACAAGCTGTGGTTCCTCGGCCAAAACGCCAAATTGTCGTAACCTCTATCTCCTCAAGAGGTAGTTCCGTCAATGGCATCGTGACTCTCTCTAAGAGAGCCCGCCGAGACGACGCCACCGGCAAAACAATTAGCCTGTGCAAAAGAATCAATGGATGGGGTTCGCTATGAGGCGGATCTAAGATCCGTGTTAACTCGAGATTGAAGTCCGAGATTGTAGCCGACTCTGGTAGGCGACAAGCGAATGGGTCGAGTCAAAGCGGAACCGTTCCGCGCCGAGGCGTATCCAGGAAGCGCCAGCGCTCCTCGCACAAGCAAGGGCTTTGGTGCAACAAACCCGAGTTAAAGGCGGCTAAATTCGTCAACAAATTCGGCTAGTTTGGAAGCCCAAGTCCGTTGATGCTTCACCTCAGAGAACTTGTCAAACCCATACCTGCCGTGATGACCTGCTCCGTGCTCAAATCAAAAATTGTGAGCACTTCAACGCCGAAGTTACCTCCGTGCACTAAACTTCGTGAAGCCAACTCGCCGACCGGCGGGCTTCTTGTCAAGGATCGTCTGGGTCCACTAAAGGAATCACAGGTCACTCCTGATACAGGGGGTCGCACCCACAAAGACAAGAAGATTCCTACAACTTTGCATACCGGACTGAAAGTCGAAGTCCGAGAGTCCGCCGGGACTTCACCCTCACACCGACGAAAGTCGAGGCGGGTTACTTTTGGCAGTTTTTACGAAACTACCCGTCCTCGGAAGGAGATGTTTTCATCTGACGATGAGAACATTATACCCGAGAGAGCGTGCCGATATACGGCAGATCGCTCCAGCACTCATGTCGACGAGTCATGCTTATGCTCCAAGCTTATCAAAACAGTGCTCTCGGAGTGTAATTGTGGTCAAGAAGCTCCAGAAAGGGTATCAGTCTTTCAGAGACTCACCACCGAAACGCCAAGGCCTAGGTCAAGGCGATTCCGTGGAAAAGCGACACCTCGAAATGATGAATTACCGGCAGTCACTAACAATATGACCAGCAAGGAACCGTTGTTACGGGCTATTCCCAGCGCATCGCAATGGTTAACTCGTTTGCGGTCCGGGACTATCGGCGGTCGAATCGACAAACTTCGAAAGGGATACCCGGAGGATGATCGTCGGATATTGGCTCATAATCGCCTCGATCATCTTGTATCGAGTGAAGGGAGCCCCCAAGAAACGCTTATGATTAGTACAGATCAAGTGGCCAAAATGCTAGACGAAGCGTTGAACAAACAACGAGAAAACTTTAAGCTAGAGATGGATATGGCCATGCAAACAATGAGGGAAATGCATGACCAATGATCCAAGCCTTGATAAAAATCGAGGTGAATCAGTCGGTATCGGCGTTGATCAAGATGACGATTCGACCAGAGGAAGCACAAGAGGATGATAACCCTCCGAACCACGACATTATTGCTCTTGAAAGTGAGAAGATCAAAGACCTCGAGAGCAAAATCAACTCCACGATTTACGCTCAAGAAGTGAAGAAAACCGCATCCCTTGCCCATATCCTAGGAGTGGGAATCGATCCCATACCCGCAAAGTTTAACTTAATAAACTTCACGCCGCTTCACGGAAGGGTTCACCAACTCAACACGATATACTTCAAGTCCCACTTGGGGTGATTTCCGCAATGAGCCCCCGATGGTTCGGTCATTCGTGGGTACCCTTGGTACGTCTTCGATTGGTACCGCCGTCTCAAGTCGGGATCATTCACGGTTTGGGATGACATGGAGTCTAGCTTCCTCACCAATTTCTTCGATGACGATACCGAGGTATCGATCGACGCTGTTCGACGAAGCAAAGGGCGGAGAAAGCGATAAGCGTTTTAGTCAAGCGATTCGAAACAAAGGCGATGAATTGCCGGATCCGATAACGAGGAGTTCATCCTCCAAACCTGCCACAACAACTTGTCGATAGATGTGCTCGAGGCAATGGGGACAGCACCATCTATAACGTGGAAGGACTTGAAGGTTCGTGGAGAGCAAGCCGAAAGGTTCCTCAAAAGGAAGAAAACAGAAAGAGGCCAGCTAGCAACAAGCACAACAAACAGAATTTTGTGCCACGTGGCAGAGGTAAGGCGCCAGCAAAGTCTGTAGACGCCAATCAAACCTTCGAACTACAACCACAACGGCCATAGCGTACACCACGTGTCGCAACCTCAATGGCGTCAACAAGCCCAAAATCAGAAACCTGCCGGTTCGAGGTTTCCCAAGACTTACTCGTTCAAAGATGAGGAGGTTCCGGGCATCTTCAAATACCTTCTGGAGAACAATAAGATTCAGTTGCCCCCAATTGTGAACCAGGAGGAGGCAAAGAAGGTTCTGAGATCCTAAGTCTGCGCTTACCACGGCAAGACATCATCCTACAAAGTTCTCGCTACCATCTTAAGGACAAGATTCAAGCCTTGATCGATGTTGGAGTCATTACTCCAAAACCCTCTAAAGAGAAGAAGGTGGGAGCAAATCACGGTCTCCATAAGCTTGGATCGGTTCCTTTGGATTGGTTTCAACCGGCGCTGTTGTGAAGGTAGGAATGAAGATGGTGAATGAGGATCCTCACGCAACGGAGAAGGGACTCGTCCGCTGCAGCGGCAAGCGGAGAAATCCTTTGGGTCCACCACGACTTCTTTGGAAGGCGGTCGATGGACTCGTCTTTGGCCAAAAGAAGTCCAAGGGAAAAGGCAAACTATGCCATCTTTGCCGGCAATTCGGAAAAGGGCGATGAAGAAGTGGCGACTTTCCAATTTTCCAAGAAGAGCATGAAGTCTTTGCCACAAGGAGTGGACACGAATACACCTACAAGTATCAGGAGACTCCAAATTCAAGCGAAGCGGCCAGGCTGGGGGTGTGCGACTCCTCTCACTCGTCTGCGAGAGAAAGGAGGATATGCACGAAGAATTCAAGCATGATAGGCCATTGTACTTCCACGGGGTATATCGGCTCCGGAAGTTAGCAGGATCCAAGTCGATCCGGGTTCGGTGTCGACATCATGCCCTTAGCCTCATGTATCACCTTGGAATCCCCGCCAAGAAGTTGGCATCAACAGCACAATGATCTATGGATTTAACACGGTGGGTCGCCCACTTGGTAAAATTCAATAAAGTGCCAAATGGGGACTTAAGGTCGAAGTCACTGCTATGTGATTTCTGTGAAACTTCCTATAACTTACCGTTAGGTCGACCTTGGATCCACGGTAACGCTATAGTCCCATCTACTCTTCATCGGTGTCTCAAATATGTAGACACGAATAATGAGTCAAGGCGGTGGTCACGGACAACGGCCGTTTAAGGGGATGGAGAATTATTTCACCGATTCTCTCCTCTACGGTAATGAGTCCGGCGAATCATCGGCCCAAGGCACGGACAGCGGTGAAGAAGGCGTCGGCGGGCTTGATTATAGTGGTGGTTTTGTTTTAAGCGACATTGTACCTTGTAATCAATCTTGGCGATGAAGAATCGTCAGAGGAGCATTGTAATTGGCAAATTGCCGACCAATCAATAAATGACAATTTAGAGTACCCTTTGTCTCTGAATGATGTAATGACAGTTTATACAACAACTGAGTTGCACTTACCAACTTCGGTCATCTTGCTTTACACAAAAGCGATTCGAGACTCCTTTGGGACAGCACTCGTGATCCCATGAAGATCAAGTAGTGAAAAAGATTTGGTTTACGAAAAAGGAGATGCAATTCCAACGCCGAACCATTTCTTAGAAGAAGATGAAGATAACAATGGGCTTATCCTCCACACATTCAGATATAGTCCAGAAACACTGGGTATCATGAAGAAGTGGGGGTACAACTTGACACAAGGTGAAGGTCTATATTTTGGGCGAGGTCCTCTAGTCCCTCCCAGAGCGGCATATGTCCCAAGAGGGAAGCCAGATAACTATTATGCATTTAGACGAGGATTGGGATATGAATCCTCCTCAGAAGATGAATGCTCATGGCTGATTGATAATAATCCACCCGAGGAGGGAGACAGACATTCGTCTGATTCTTCGGCTTGGGATTCTGACACCAGCCTCGGAGAAGCTTTTAAGGTCTTGATGTCGAATATGGCTACGGTCAATCCTGCTACTATTGAGGATGATGAAGATATGTCAACATGGGAAGACCCATGGATCCATCAACTCAAAGAGCAGTTTGGGGATAGATTCGAACAAAGAGAACCCCCCACTAAGGACGAGGTAGTCCAGGTTAATATGGGTGATGAAGAGCATCCTAAGCTCATAAACATCAGTAATAGTCTTCCCTCAGAAGAGAAGGAAGAATTGATCGCCTCTAATCAGCAAGATATCGATGTATTTGCACGGAGCTACGAGGACATGCCAGGACTCGACCCTAGTGTGGCGACTCATCACCTCAACATCAAGGTGGATGTCAAACCTGCCAAGCAATCGCGAAAGACGGTTTCGCCCACAAATCTTACAGCAATCGTAGACTAAGTAAAGAAACTCATAGAATCGGATTCATCGAGGAAATTCAACATCCGGTTGGGTGGCGAATATAGTCGGTCATGAAGAAGAATGGTTCGATTAAGTGCGTATGCGCCTCTGAGACACGAGCGGCTGCTTGCGAAAGGCGACTTTCCTCTTCCAATCAGCGATATCATAGTCGACAATGCGTGTGGATTTGAAAGAATGTCATTCATGGATGGTTTCTCGGGTTACAATTAGATCAAAATGCACCCGATGGCGTAAACGCGGTTGAGCGGCCATCGGTATATATTGCTACGGTCATGCCATTCGGCCTCAAAAATGCGTACATTACCAGCGGCGATGGCGAAAATTTTCGGGACCATCTCGGGAAAACGGTCGAATGCTACGTCGACGACTTAGTCGTAAAAAGCCGTGATAAAGAAGATCACATCAAAGATCTTAGAACGGTGTTCGAGCTCATGCGAACTCATCAGCTAAAGATGAACCCTGCCAAATCCTTCCTTGGGATGTCGGTGGTAAGTTCACCGGCCGTCGTCACCGACAAAGGAATCCACGTCGATCCTGACAAAGTAAAGGCGATTCAAGAGTTGCAACCTCCGAGAAATCTGCGAGAACTCAGGGGATTACAAGGGCGATTGGCGTACATCCGACGATTCATATCGAACCTATCTGGGAAATGCCAACCATTTTCTAAGTTGAACAAGAAGGGCGGTCGTTTATTTGGGACGACCGCCGAAGCATTCAAGAAATCAAATCATATCTCGCCAAATCTCCGCTCGTTGCACCGCTGGTCGGAAAACCGCTTCGATTTACATCAAGGCAGCGGATCACTTTCGTTAAGTGCTTTACTCGCGCGGGGCGGCGGCGGCGGTCCGCGAGCGGCGATGTATTACGAGCGAACATTAGTGGTGAGTCTCGATACCCAATGGTTGAAAGCGGTGCCTTGCATTAGTGTTCGCGATTCAAAATGCGGCACTATTTAGTGGACGGACAATTTATGTTATCTCTAACGTAAATCCGGTCCGAATATTTATGACCCAGCCGGCCTCAATGAGTTGGCATTTGGCAAAATGGGCTTTGCTCTTGTCCCAATACGACCTGCACTTCAAACAACAGAAGTCAGTCAAAGGGCAAGCGATTTGCGATCTCTTGGCTGCCAGCCCGACAACAGACGCAGTTGAGCTATATGATGATCTTCCGGATGAAGTTCAGGAAGTCAACACTACATCGCACCAACAAATATGGCGGTTGTATTTTGACGGAGCTTCTCGGGCCACTAACGTGGCAAGTACCCCCGGATGTTCTAAAATCTCCGTCGGGGTCGGAGTTGTCTTGATTTCCCCGGGGAATCATGTCATGCCCCGTGCTTATTCACTCGCCGAACCTTGTTCCAATAACGTAGCCGAATACAACGCGTTACTTATCGGACTTAGCTTCGCCAAGGAGCTGGGGGTTGAATATCTCGAAGCATCTGGCGATTCTGGCGATAGTCGAGGCAGATCCGTGGAGACTACGAAGTTAGAAATCCCGATCTGGTCCCCTATCATCAGGTGGCCATTGAAATGGCAGACTCCTTTGAAGAATTCTTCATTGAGTATATCCCGCGCCTTCAGAACGCTTACGCAGATGCATTGGCCGCGTTAGCAGTGTCGTTGGCACAACCTTCCGAGACCGAGCAACTAGTTACGGTCAGGACTCATCAACTCTTTGTACCAATATATGATGAGGTACAAGAAGACAAAGCAGTAGTAACCAAAGAGGTATATACAACCCAAACCAAATTGGAGCCCCGAGATTGGCGCTTTCCTATCATCGACTACGTCTTGCATGGTATTCTGCCACAAGACGTGAAGGAGAGAGAGTCAATCCGGCGAAGAGCTCCCAGATTCTTTTACGACACAGAGACCCAGATGTTATATCGCCGGGGGTATGACGGTCTTTTACTCCGATGCCTTTCAAACAAGGAGGCAGAAGAGGTCCTTCGGGAAGCACACGAAGGTGAATGTGGTGCTCACCAGCCTGGTCCCAAGCTCTACGATCGAATCAGGAGAATGGGCTACTTTTGGCCAACAATGATTAATGACACAGTCGAGTACGCTCGGAAATGCCACGCGTGTCAAATTCACGCGAATTATATGCATCAGCCTCGGGCGGTACATCGCCGGCCACATCGGCCATTGAGACATGGGGAATGGGCGTTGTAGGTCCTATTTTTCCTCCGTCGGTCAAAGCGTCGGTTTATTTTAGCGATCACCGATTACTTCTCCAAGTGGGCGGCAATCCGGCGAAAGAAGTAAAGGCGAAAGTGCCGCCGCCGATTTATCAAACACCATGTCATCTACCGACACGGTGTCCCAAGACGGATCGCTCATGATAACGGTCCCCAATTCATCGGCAATTCCTTCATCGGGTTTTGCGAAAATTCAAGATACAAGGCGTCGTCGGCGGCCTATAATCCGGTACCAAATGGATTAGCCGAGGCGCTCAATAAAACAATCATCAAAATTAAGCCGAAGCTTGTAAAAATAACAAGCGAGGCTGGGATAAACTTCGGGCGCTCACGGGCATATCGCTGTGATGCGTCATAGCGGGGGCTACCCGTACTCTCGGTCTCGGGTGTGGCGGTTCTCCCATTGGAAATCCAGATTCGCCACTTCGCGACGCCTTGCAAATGTAGATGACGACCAAGAACAACATCAAAAGCGTCTCGAAGAGCTTGAGATGTTAGATGAGAAGCTCGAGGCTCAATAATGCATTGAGTTCTATAAAGCTAGAATGTCGAGGGCTTTCAACAAGAAAGTTCGACGAGAGAACAACTGGGAGGAGATCTCGTCCTCGCAGCTAGGCGGCCGATAATTCTCCACTCCAAGAAGAAAGGTAAATTGAACCCAAATGGGAAGGACCGCTTATAATAGACACGGTCTATTCAAGCGGTGCATATCGCCTCATCACCTGAGAATGGCGGCCGGCAATTAATGCCAATAAATGGGAAGTTTCTGAAAAAGTATTATCCTTAGTACATTCAGGATAACCCATTTTGATGGGAAGTTCCTCAAAAATATCTCGCTCATTTTCATGAGGATAACCCTAAGTTATTGTGTTTTCCTCCAAAATTCTCTCACCGATCAAATTCATTGACGGTGGGCCCACTAAAAATCTCCCTGGTCCAACCACCAGCAAAATCCCCTCTCGATTCTTTCCACGAACGAGAGGTCCATTTTCAAATTCTGGTTAGCAATCCTATAAAAGCAAAAGCTATCCGCACCCTTCCAAGATTCTCAGAGTGGAGACCCCGCTCTTAGTTTCTCATCGGGAAATAGAATACATTCTTCCTTTCCCACATTTACCTGGAGATAGGACACATCCTTCCTCTTCAGAAGCAAGAGATAGAATACATTCTTCCTCTCTTGTCTTAGATTCTCGGAGTGGAGATCCCGCTCTTAGTTTCATCTTTCAAAGATTCTCAAAATGGAGATCCCATTTTTAGTCTCTTTCACTGGAAACAGGACAAAAATCCTTCCTTTCCAACACTCGGAGATAGGAGACAAGATCCTCCTTCCTCTCCACTGGCAAGAGATAGGATACAAAACCTTCCTCTCTTGTTCATCCTTTACTCGGAGATAGGAGACAAGATCCTCCTTACTCTCCACTAGCAAGAGATAGGATACAAAACCTTCCTCTCTTGTTCATCCCTTACCCGGAGATAGGAGACAAGATCCTTCTTCCTCTCCACCTTCGGGAAATAGAATACATTCTTCCTTTCCCACCTCAATCAATCTTACGCCGGTTCAGTCATTCTCCGGACAAAAGAAGACACCAAGATTCATCTTGGGGCATTTTATCGAAGCCTAAGAAGGGATAAAGCCAGCGCCTCACCGCAGCGTTGCGGTTTAGTCTTTTAGATTGAAGAAGACACGAGTTTGATTAAGGGTATTTTATCCGAAGCCTAAGAAGGGATAAAGCCAGCGCCTCACCGCAGCGTTGCGGTTTAGTCTTTTAGATTGAAGAAGACACGAGTTTGATTACGGGGTATTTTATCCGAAGCCTAAGAAGGGATAAAGCCAGCGCCTCCTGCAGCGTTGCGGTTTAGTCTTTTTCCGATTGAAGAAGACACGAGTTTGATTACGGGGTATTTTATCCGAAGCCTAAGAAGGGATAAAGCCAGCGCCTCACAGCGTTGCGGTTTAGTCTTTTCGATTGAAGAAGACACGAGTTTGATTACGGGGTATTTTATCCGAAGCCTAAGAAGGGATGAGTCTACGCTGTAACACGCATTGCCGGGTGGTCTCTTGCCCGTAAAGTCTGAAGCCTCGTATTCAACATCGTAGCATTAAGTCTAAGAGAGTTTCATTCTTTTAGCACAACGCCACGCACGGAACGGATCCGTGATAATCCGCACGCTAGCCCAACTCAAACGGTAGTTAGTAAAGGTTAATCAAATCCGTTGAAGGCTGGGGGTTAGCCAATAACCCTGAAGCCGATGCCTAACACGCATCGCCGGTTAGTCTCGTATCCGTAAAAGAAGACAAAGTCTATGTATTCAACAACATAGCATCAAGTCTAAGAGAATTTTATTCTTTTAGCACAGCGTCCGCGTCTTGAGCAGTTTAGATAATCCGCCGCTAGCCCGGTTCAAACGGTAATCGGTAAAGGCTTATCAAATCCATTGACGGCTGAGGGTTTGCCAAAAATCCTATAAGTATTATGGTTAATTATTTTTGACGAAATAAAAGAATCATAATAAAGCATAAAAGAGGACAGAAATATGTTTTATCGATAAAAGACTGAAGTTACACAAGTTCTCTAAACGTCAAATTTGTGACAACAAATTTGCTGCTTTAACTCAGATACTTTATTGAGGAAAGCTTGTTGGAGCTCCTCCTGAAGCTCGGCCCTGAAAGTCTCCTCGCTGCTATTAAGAGTCTTTGCGGTCTCCTCCTCGACTTCGACCAGCTTCTGCTTTGAAAACTCAAGCTTCTCGGACATGACTGCAAGAGTCTCCTCCTTGTTGGCCTTCGTCAGCTTCAAGATGATCAGACTCTCCCTCGCCGCTTGAAGTTCCTGTTCGAGCTCTACGATTCTCGCTTCTCCGGCAGCGACACAAGACTGAAAATGACCCACGGAAGCTTCAGCGGCAATGATCTCAAATGATGCACCTGGTCTCGCTGCATCTGAACTTCAAGTCCAGTAATAACGCGAGCATCACGCCAAGCTGTCAGGCGAGCTTCTGTCTCTGTCTCTATATAGGAGGACAGCCCGGCTGCCTCAAAATCTTGCAGACTTTGGAGCTTAACTTCCAAATGGTCGAGGTCATCTGCAATAGCCCGGGCCAAGTCTGAATAACCCGCATCTCGTATCGTAGTTACCCTAGGATCGAGGAATGGTGGAGGGAGAGAGAAGCTGATGCAGAAGTGTGTCTATCATTATGGCTAAATAGGAAAAGAATGAACGAATTTCCACCCGAATAATAAGCCGAGAGGGATCGTCGTCAGACATCAAAGCTCTCACTAAGTCATGAAGAGTCGTTTTAGACCCTGCGAAAAGGAAGAAAAGGGTTAAAAACTCCCAAAACCAAAAGAATCAACATGAGTATCGGCAGTGGAAGGGTTCATACTGCATGTGCAACTCCTTGCCCTAATGAAACCGGCGAAGCAACAGCAGTCGGTGGCGCATCGACAGTCTCAGTCGGTATTTCAACCTGCACGTCCGACATATCGACGGTTGCGGAAGCTGACTCTGGAAGAATAGCAGCCTCAATGTCACCAGGACGAGTCTGTTATCAAGCGGGGAGACATTTGCAATCAATAGACGTACTAGTTAAAACTGAATAGTCCTATGATTATCGTGAAGGGATTTATACCTTCAAAGGAATTAGCCTCGATATCCCTAGGAATTCCTAACTCAGGCTCAATATCACCAGGAAGAGGAACGTCTCGGGGTAAATCACGCATCAAATCCTCGAAATCCTCCATCGAAAAAGCTGACATAAGAGTGAAAAGCATAGATAAGAATTGCAGAGAAACAAGCTTCGTGTCTTTGCAAGTTGCTGTCCAGATAGGAAAATTACCGATATTAGATGTACCTGGGTTTTCCAACCCAGGTCCTATGTTGGTATTTTCAGGTTCTTCTGCCATAGCTCCGAGTACTTGCTCCACAAAATTGGACTTGGCGAAGTCAGGGAGAGGAAAATCAAAATTGGCGTCGCCACCAAATTCTCCTGCACAGGAGGAGATCGTAAGATTCATAAAGAACCGAATAATCAGAAAGACTATAGGTCAGTCAAACATTACCCTTATCATCGGCCGAAGTCTTCACTTGTCGAATCAAGATAATGGTCAGAAGCGGTGAGATCGTGAACCGGCCTCTTTAAGCTTAAAAGGAGCTCCATTATGAGTTTGTCCCCATTGCAAGGCG
The DNA here is from genome assembly GCA_012295165.1 of Asparagus setaceus. NCBI lineage: Eukaryota > Viridiplantae > Streptophyta > Magnoliopsida > Asparagales > Asparagaceae > Asparagus > Asparagus setaceus. Next base: position 41,271,712 of record CM022705.1, on the reverse strand, counting down.
GATCGCCTCTCATGCAGTATGCACGAAAGGATAAATCGAGTCGACTAGGATATCACAGAAGGGAATAATAAGAATAGAGGAGAGTACGAGCTCTCTTCATGAGTTGCAACTTCCTCTGGTCATCTCTGAAGTATCGTCGCGAACTCTGAATCTCAGACCTATCGATTTGCAGTGCGGCGCTTCTTCGTGTCCGGCGGCCTCTGAGCGGCTGAGTATCGGCCGGGAAGCCTCTTGACCTTGGTCGTCAAGAGACTTCCACGAGCGAGCTCATGGCGGTCAAAAGCAGTGCGGTATAGATATGTCAACTCCGGTTCTGATCGGTACACAGGAGGCTAAATTTAGCATCCGTGACAACCCGCTATACTCCACACCACGCCAGAGACCATCGATCAAACGGCTGCGGTCAGGAGCTTCGGTTCGGGTTCCCAGCGTAAAGTGCGTAGCAGGCGGCTGGCGGCGAGAAATAAGGCTCAATATAGCATTCGTTTCTCACTTTCGGAAATAAGATAACCGGTCGGATGTTGGTCAACCAATTAAAGCGATAGCGTCAAGTAAAGTCCGATTCATTTTGTGTCTCTCCTCATCGATCAAAGACTCCCGTCTTGTGGGAGAGCAGGAAAACACCTAGAAGACCCAACCCTTGTGGATTTGCGGTATACATGCGCCAAAATCAGCGCCCTAGCCATTGCATTCCTCTAGGGATTGGAGAAAAGGACGATGGATCGCAAGCTTTGGCTGTCATCATATCGGGGCGATGAAGAACAAACCGGGCCATCAAATAGGTATCACGGGAGTTCAACCTTGACATGAGGGATCTCATCGGCGGTTTGTTTTCCTCACGAGTAAAGGCGGTGGCTATTTGTGAAGTCCCGATGAGCGTTAGCCACCATCAGCGGAAGAAGAGACAACTCCTTTTATGAGCGGTGAAGCTGCGGGATAAAGCACCTCTAACGGCAAAGCGTCGCTGGTGACCGCGGCATCACACATTTCTTCAACCAGATGGCGAGGAAGCCGGCTAAGAGAGTCATCGGCCGGATGGGTTTTACTGCATGCCATAAGAAGGTCGAGAATTTGGTCCCTGCTGGAAAACCGTACTCCGTACTACTCGGGGTATAAGACTTAGTGCCGGACTTTTCGATCAACTCATTAACCTCTGAAGGGGTAGAAGGAGCCAGCTCACAAATCTGCTCATCAGAATCGTCCTCCAGATGTTTGAACAAATAATTGGCGAACTGCTTCAGGCTGATAATTGACTTCCTTTTTGCTGACGGCTCTATCTGTGCTAGGGCAATGTGATAATGGCACGTGAGGTCCCCGAGTGTCATAGCGGTCGGCGAGTATCCTTGATCGACCCAATTCTCGGGCGAAGGAAGTATTCTGATCTGACATCCTTCCATAGGTAAACCCGAGACCCGATGCATCTCGTGCAAAGCCAATCCTAGTTCACCATGCCTGGTTAAGAAGGTGTTCGAATCAGGATCATAGAGCTCGGATAAAGAGAAGAAGTGGTTGGTACTGATCGGAAGCCCATACATGGTGGCACGAACCGCGGCATATAAACCGCAGGCACGAAGTTCCTCGCCCCATCGGCCAAGAACGTGACTAGTCAAACGAGTCCACCAAAGCTTATCTGCAGAATGAACCCAGCCGAAGAATCTATGACCAGATGCCGGCATCTCCCGTCCCAACAGGGCAAGGCGGTTCTTCAAAGTTCGACCAACGACGAAAGGCTCGTCACGAGGCGGGGAGTCCAGCCCCAATATACCGAGTGCGGTCAGATAACTTCGGCCTCGAGTGAACCAGAACCGATCGATGGGTGATAAACCCGCAATGAATCTTGTCACACTTCTGCATGCGGCCCGCGACATCTTCCGTGCTACGCCATGCGTAACTTCGGTTAAGCGATGACGGGAATCCAAGGGAGATATAAAATCCACCATCATCCTTGTGCAGCCATTGCTCACTCTCAATGAAAGCCGTATCCGGGTCATCAATGGAATCGCCAAACAAATAGTCCGTCTTGCCCAAAGGCTGAGAAGAACCAATAATCTTCTCGAGTGGCGCGTCCATCATCAGCGACCTCAACACACGAGGACCTCCTCCAAGTACTAACTGGGTCACCTCCGCGGGCGTATCCGGTCTAAACTGGGGCGAAATAAGAATAGTAGGGTCATCAGAGGAGAAAAAGTGGTCACCGCGACGTCCGTCAACTGCATGCGAAGGAAGCGCACCAGAGGAATACTCGACTGAAAAGATGAAATCAGGAGGAGTCAGAACCCAACAAAAAAATTATGTATAAGGCGTTGAATTCATTTCACGAAATTTGTGAGATAGAGTCACGGCCTTATAACGGGAAGATCGATGCCGAACACACTACAGATTGATCGGATAATGTACCCCGTCACATAAAATGACAATGTATTCTATCCATCTGACCGTAGTACGTCATGAAATCGCTCCTTGTCGTCTGCCGCAATATAAGCGTCGATCCTCACGAAGGAGGAATCAAGGCTATACGAGCATCGATTCTCACGAAGGAGGAATCAAGGCTATCTGACATCGATTCTCACGAAGGAGGAATCAAGGCCATGCAATTTATAAATGCAAGTTGTGAATGAGCAATTTAACATGAAAATCTCACCAGCAAACGATGGCGGCACGTCATCGCGAGACGGAATAGACGGTCGGCTCCTCGGAGCGCGTGATCTTCCCGACGACATCGGAAGCTGCAAAAACATGACGAAAAGCCAAATACACAATTGAAAATCAACAAATAAAGTGTCAAAAAAAAGAGAACAGGACACCAATGGGCTTCACCATCTGACGACAAACACCGTGACGCCAGCGCCGGCCCCATGACGTAGCGCCAGCCGCCAGTGAACACCGGCACTCCAGCCTTCGGTCGCGGCGCCGCCTAGCCCCTGCTTTCATTTCTGAGCGCCGCCGCGCCAGCGCTGCAGTGCGGGCGCCGCCCGATCAGCCCTTCCGCCAGCGAAGCTGCGGCAGCAGCGCCCGTGGCCGAAGCGCCAGCAGCGTCAGCGCCAACCTCAGCCAGCGCCAGTACCAGCGGCAACGCCGCTCCATCTCCCTCGTTCTCCTCTCCTCGCGGTCCGCATCACCGACGACAAAAAGAAGAAAGAAGAAGAAAAAGGCGCTGTGCATGTACCTCGTTGTTTGAAGAGAGATGAGACGGCGAGAGACGAGACGAAAACAAAACAAAAAAGAGCCAAAGGGGGGCCGGCCTAGGTCAGGGAAAAGGAGGGATTATGGGCATTTATAACAACCCCATATGAACCCAATCCCCTTTGAATGAGGAGTCCTAATTGGCGATGGATAGGAATTCTAATTGGAGCCCAATTGGATATCTAAAAGGAATCCAAATCAACTCAATAATTTACCCATCCTCTTTCCTAAATATTTGGAAAGATTTTGGAGATGTTACCGGGCTCAATGTCACCCGAGTATTCTCCCACGTCGCCTAATCCTACTCCAACTAGGATTATGAGTATAAACTATTTCCTAATTTGTCGAGAAGTTCCCGGAAGAATATTTTCACAAAAATATTCTTAGGGATAACTTCGATCGTCTTGGATTATATCGGCGTCGATCAGCGTCGCCTAATCCTACTCAACTAGGATTATGAGTATAAACTATTTCCTAATTTGTCGAGAAGTTCGGAAGAATACTCTCACAAAAATATTCTTAGGGATAACTTCGATCGTCGCGGATTATATCGGCGTCGATCAGCGTCGCCTAATCCTACTCCACTAGGATTATGAGTATAAACTATTTCCTAATTTGTCGAAGTTCCGGAAGAATATTTTCACAAAAATATTCTTAGGGATAACTTCGATCGTGCGGATTATATCGGCGTCGATCAGCGTCGCCTAATCCTACTCAACTAGGATTATGAGCATAAACTATTTCCTAATTTGTCGAAGTTCAGGAAGAATATTCTCACAAAAATATTCTTAGGGATAACTTCGATCAGCGGATTATATCGGCGTCGATCAGCGTCGCCTAATCCTACTCAACTAGGATTATGAGTATAAACTATTTCCTAATTTGTCGAGAAGTTCCGGAAGAATATTCTCACAAAAATATTCTTAGAGATAACTTCGATCGCGGATTATATCGGCGTCGATCAACGCGTCGCCTAATCCTATTCCAACTAGGATTATGAGCATAAACTATTTCCTAATTTGTCGAAGTTCCGGAAGAATATTCTCACAAAAATATTCTTAGGGATAACTTCGATCGTGCGGATTATATCGGCGTCGATCAGCGTCGCCTAATCCTACTCCAACTAGGATTATGAGTATAAACTATTTCCTAATTTGTCGAAGTTCCGGAAGAATATTTTCAAAAAATATTCTTAGGGATAACTTCGATCGTGCGGATTATATCGGCGTCGATCAGCGTCGCTAATCCTACTCAACTAGGATTATGAGCATAAACTATTTCCTAATTTGTAGAAGTTCGGAAGAATATTCTCACAAAAATATTCTTAGGGATAACTTCGATCGCGGATTATATCGGCGTCGATCAGCGTCGCCTAATCCTACTCAACTAGGATTATGAGTATAAACTATTTCCTAATTTGTCGAAGTTCCGGAAGAATATTCTCACAAAAATATTCTTAGAGATAACTTCGATCGCGGATTATATCGGCGTCGATCAGCGTCGCCTAATCCTATTCCAACTAGGATTATGAGCATAAACTATTTCCTAATTTGTCGAAGTTCCGGAAGAATATTCTCACAAAAATATTCTTAGGGATAACTTCGATCGTGCGGATTATATCGGCGTCGATCAACGCGTCGCCTAATCCTACTCAACTAGGATTATGAGTATAAACTATTTCCTAATTTGTCGAGAAGTTCGGAAGAATATTTTCACAAAAATATTCTTAGGGATAACTTCGATCGTGCGGATTATATCGGCGTCGATCAGCGTCGCCTAATCCTACTCAACTAGGATTATGAGTATAAACTATTTCCTAATTTGTCGAAGTTCAGGAAGAATATTTTCACAAAAATATTCTTAGGGATAACTTCGATCGTCGCGGATTATATCGGCGTCGATCAGCGTCGCCTAATCCTACTCAACTAGGATTATGAGTATAAACTATTTCCTAATTTGTCGAGAAGTTCAGGAAGAATATTTTCACAAAAACATTCTTAGGGATAACTTCGATCGTCTTGGATTATATCGGCGTCGATCAGCATTAGCCTAATCCTACTCCAAATAGGATTACAGTATAAACTGTTTCCTAATTCTTAACGAGAAGTTCCTGGAAAATATTGCCATATTTTTAAGGATAATTCGATAACCCTCAAATTCCTCCCACTGTGGAACCTCAAAGAGGGATAAATTGATGAATTTTGACAAGGCTTATATTGACGCCGGACAGCGTTCTTCCTTGAAAGGACCCTCCCACTGTATCAATGCCGACTCGTGCGCCGGGAGGCCCCTCGGTCAACAGTTTGGAATTGGAATAAAATCCCAAGAAGAATTCCTTCCCCAGAGGATAATCGTACTCCAATAAGGAGTAACATAGTAACAATGCCAACCAATGCGTCGTCGCCGAATGATTTCTTGGTCAGCGGTTGGATCCGTAGATGCGGATCAGCAGCGTTACTCACGAAAGAAGGCTAAAACCCATATAGTTTGGTGCTAATGAACGTATCGCAGTGAAGGATTTCCCCGATCAACGGGGGAGTCTCGATGGTCAAATTGGATGACAATTCACCAACACGAGTCAACAAAGAAGAGAATTTAATCGCCTACGTCAATTCGACAACGGTCAAGCAATAAATGCAGCGCCGTAACACCCCCGGGTATCCTACGAAGCACTTGAGAACCTGAGAGGATTGGAGGAATCAAATACTGGAGCTAATCTCAAAAGAATTTATCCACCGACTTTCGATCAAGATCTCGACAACGGTCAGACAAAAAAATGCAGTACCGTAATACTCTCAGCAATCCTACAAAGCACTGGAAAGACTGAAAGGAGTGGAGAGATCAAACGCCAAAGTCATTCACAAGTCCCATCACGCCGATTGAAGGGTGAAGGGCTTATCATATCCAAAGCATCCCATACTCGCCAAAGAATCGAGACTGAGACGCTTTGGAGGGGGTATTTGTAGGCGATAAAAACTGCTTATCAGTACCCGAGCAAGACTCGTGATAGTGGGTTGACAACCGACGATCCATTCGACAAACCGGCCCGCAGCAGCGTGAAGCAAGTCGGCGAGCGCTATGTGAGTCGGCGAGCTACGTGTTATGGAATGAATCCAACAAGCAAAGCTTCAGCGAGATCGTCGGTTGAGCGTCAGCGAGATCGGTTTGAACAATGACCGATCGTCACTTGAACCGTTGACGGGATGAAACCAATCAAGTGAATCGAGTTCGGACTTATGACGACAATGACAAGATCGAGACAAAATGTCGCAGAAAAGTCCGAAAACCAACCAAACGAGGCCAAACGGCGTTGGTAGAAACGGACACCAATGGTGTCCGGCCAGGCTGGACACCAATGGTGTCCGGCCGGCCAAAGAACTCCCCCCCCTCTCTCTATTTTCCTATAAATAGTCCGAGGGTGCTCATTTTCAAGGGTGGGATTTTCGATATTTTGAGAGAGCTCTCGCGAGATCTACGAGCCGCCGACGATAGTTCGAAAGCACCGGCGAGCACGAAGTTCGCTTCACGCCGATCTACGATCGCGAGGTAAGCAAATCCGGTCGGGACTACGATCACCCTTCGGGATAGCGTTGTGATTTCTCTAGTAGATCTCACCCGCTCGTGATCCTCTCCTTCGTGAGTGTGATCCCATGGCGATCCTCTCGCCGTGAGTGTGATCCCATGGCGATCCTCTCGCCGTGAAGCGAGCCCCTCGTCTGTAGTTCCGAATCCGGTTTCTACCGATCGAATTGCGCGGTGGTCCACGGACGAATAAAAGTCCGACACGGGCAAAGAACCCATAGCGAGGATCGGGAAAATAGAGATCCTCGTGTTTGTTGTCTGAGGAAGAAGTTGTAATTTCCGTTTTCATTGTACGCCTTAAAATAAAAGGCATTTTCTTTTGAATTTTGTTGTAGGCCAAAGAAGCTGTAAACGAATTCAAGGACAATGAATAACAAAACAACTTTCCCCGCGAACAGTCTACATTACAGATGGTAGCGTATCGACCATGTAAGTTTTTTGAATACTGTAATTTGGTGGTTGATTGTTTAATGTTTGTTGGGAGGATTAAAGTTTGAATCTTTCGGTTGTTGGCTGCAGGAGTATAGTGTTGTATATCAAGAAGTATGGTAGGCATCTAGTTTTAGGCAGCCCGCTCAAGCAAGAGGATCTCATTCCCCTAACATTTCAGAGGAATTCGGATGGTGAGTTAGAATGAACCCATCAATTTCATTCCACAAGTCAAATTCAGAATTTTGCCTCTTTGATACGAATGAAGTTGTCTACTGTATGAAGCAGTCAAAACTTTATTCTTACATTTTCATGTAGCTTAAGATCTTATTGAATCTCACTCGACAAGGGTGAGAGAAATTAATGTAAGAATATGTTGATTAACTATAATGCTTTACTATGGGTTAATTTGGCAAGGATGAGATCAAGCATGAATCCCTTTTTTTTTACATGAACTGAGATAACTTTCACTTATGAGTAGCTTTCGCTTCTATGTAGTGACACTAAATATTTAGAACACAAATTTTCTCCCTTTTTCAAATGGTTGTCGTAGGCCTGTAATCTTCAAATGCTAAGAAAATGTGTAGGATGTAGAATTCCTTATTTCTTTATTAATGAGAACAATCAAGAATGGAAATTATATTACCACCGCTCATGGTGGTTCTGACTACCATTATTGATTTATCTCATGGAAATCGATCTTCTTTTGGACATTCAGATTTTTATTTTTTAGAACTAACAAGGGGAACAACTCAGAACATCCCATGGTTTTGTGTTAACTTCATTGTGACAAGTTTTCCTCAAAGGATGCATAATTTCAAACATTTCAATCACATGACCAAAATTTGTGAAGTAAGGAGTGTATATGAAATTATAGGACATATTACAAAATGTCATGTATTTTGGCTTTAAATAATATTTGTGAGTTTCTTTGTCTACAGAAGTTCAACTTGTTGTCTTTTGTTGAGGGCCATGGTCATTTAGCTAGGTGGACTTTTGCATGATAATGACCAAGCTGCAGTGACAATGCTTAGATCGTTGGACTGTTGTTATCAAGGAAAAGAATGCAGAGCCTGGTTACAATAAGAAACAAGTGAAGTTCATGACAAACTATCTAGGTATGTTATAGCCAATGTTGATGCCTTCTATTAGTTCTTTTGTATATCCTATCCTTTGTAGTTTTTAAAATATATTTTGTTTGCTTTGCATCAGTGTCGGATGTGATGTGAAGGTTGCTTATGACTTTCATATAATGCATGTACAAAGACCTGATAAATTCTCCTGTCAGGTAATGTTTTCCCCCTCTAATAACTGTCATTTGAATTTACTACAGAATCATGTAAGTATTATACTTTGGTGATTGTTTAATATATGGTCATGGTTTATGCATTAAATGATTAGGTATTGTATCCGCCATCGTCCAAGCAATTCTTCGATGAAAGACCAAGGCCAGGTTTGGACATCGCCATTAATAGCTGCATCTTCCTTCATCTCCACGGTACCAACCCTTACTCAAGCCCTACCTATGATTTCCATTAAAAAATTTAGGAACTTGTTAAATTGCTAGTGTTATCTTTTCATCAAGTATCGTTTGTCCACATATTTCTGTTTTGGTTAATTTGATCTTTTTGTCTTGAAAGTGATAAAAGTTTCAATTTTTATGTAGAATTCACATTGGAGCAAGGGGGATTATTGGTAGAGGTTAGAAAAGACATTTAATGCAACAGAGGAGTTGTTGGCTTTGGTGAAACATTATTGTCTCTCTTGGCCACAAATTACTTTGTTAGGATCATGTTGTTTGGGGGGACCGATCACTGAGGATGTGATTTATGTGGTGAATTCGGGAGATGTGAGGGCAGTGCTAGGTGAAAAGGGGATGACAATAGAGCTATTGCTAAGAGATTGATGAGTGATCATAACATTGCGGGTAAAAAGGTGAGGAAGGAGCTTGCGGATAATCATCTAGATATGAGAATTCAATTTAAGATTGTTTTTGTGGAGCAAATTGTTGTATGCTAACCATCTGTAAACTGTTTCTTGAGTACTTTATAATCAGTTTAGTTGATTTATTTTTCTTTTTTTAATTTAAATTTTGGAGCTGCCCTAACGGTTGTGACCGTTTGGGTTGAAACCCGCCCAAACGGTCCAACCGTTGGGGCAAGTATCATTTTGCCCCAACGGCCAACGGTTAGAACCGTTGGGGCAAAGGTCCCAAACGGTTCAAACCATTGGGGATGCCGTTGGGGCTGAAGCAGCCCCAACGGTAGTTTGCCAAACGGTCATTTTTTTCGCCCAAATGGTTATAACCGTTTGGGGCACTGTTTACCCAAACGGTGGTAACTGTTTGGGCAGAGCTTGTTTGTAGTAGTGTTCATACTAAAGATCCATCCTAACTATGGGAGTATCTATATGTACATCTTTTGTGCAAAATCTACGTCAGGATAAGGACAAATTTGTGTTGTTGAATGTGTCTTTTCTAACTATTCTTGCTTTTAAAAGAACATTCTTATTTTGCAGTAAATTTTTACTCCCCCGCAAAAAAAAAGTGACAATTTTAAAAACCAATCAGCTTTTTAAAAATATCACCACACACACCCTCCGTCGGGTGCCATCACCAATGGAAAATGGGGAAAAAAGAAGTATTTTGAGGCTTTGTGCATTTGAGACTATGTTCCTATTGAGATCTTGTTGAGACTTCTGGGACATTTATATACACTTCCATAGTTATTTTTGTAATAATGTGATTGTATGGTGTAATTAGGAATATTGAGTAAAAACATAGATGTAATTCTTAAGCTTAATTATATGTATAAGGTTGGACTTTGGTCTTTATACATATATTTTTAGACTACAAAATCTATCTGGTCAAGTTTATTGGGAGGTTGTTCTTTGCGTCCAGTTATCTCAAGAAATCTCCAACCAAAATTGTGTTTCATCCAGAGTTGCACTTTCTTTGTGTGAATTCTGTGATGCTAATTAGACCAGCTCTGTGGGCGATTGTTATTCTACCACCAAATATTGCATTCTTTTCGGTGATAATCTTATATCTTGGAAAAGTTAAGAAGCAACCTATAATTTGCTCGTCAAATTTTGAGGCTGAGTACCACTCCATTGCCAACTTCGCATTGGAGATTTTGTGGGTTTGATCCCTTCTTTACAATTTGAGATTTCCTGTTACTTCGAGTATTCTAATTAGCTGCAACAGTCAAGCATTAATCCACATAATATAGTGTTTCATAAGAAAACAGAACGTATCGAAGTTGACTACTACATTGTATCTGATGAGGTTCACAATTATTTTTGTAGAAAATGCCCAAAGTTAATTCCATTACATCTAACACACGTGCAATTCAGGTGATATTTTTATTTGAAGTAAAAAATAGAGCGAGATGCCCTACTCATTTCATTAAGCAGTCAAAATAGATATATATGGTAGATAAGGGAGAAGAGGAAAATATCAAAATGAATAGAAACTAGAGATTAGGGAGATGACCTTGTCATCTCCTAATGCACAGTTCTAATCAGCCAATAGATTCGAGCAATAACCCCATAGAAAAAAAACTAAGTATCGATTGTTCATCGGCTAGAACACCTAGCATAACCATAGATACAACACAGTTACGTTCACCAAAAAGAGTTTTGAACTAGCAAGAAAACAAAATCAACAAGATCGCTTAAACTGTCGAAGGCAATGGAGCATGGAGGAAGTTATCGCCGAAACTGTCGAAGGCTATGGAGCTTGGAGGAAGTTATCGCCAACAGCATCCTTTGCGAAGTCTTGCTGCAAAGTTTCCACTTCACATTCATTGGCAATTCTGCGAACGTGCTCAGCCTTGTTGTTGTTAGAGTTTCCTGCCCAGAATAAGATAAAGTGCGACATATTAGAAGCAAGCTTATGTGGATGAATCTGAGTTTCATTGAAAATTAGGTTGTTACGACAACTCCATATGCACCATTAAAAGGTAGGGAGGAACACTTTCCATAGTGTTTTGAGTCTGCCATTTGGCAGGAAACTACCATTTGATGCAAGATGGATATCAAAGTCGACTGGCCATTGCACTGAGGGAAAGTAGGGGAGAAAGAGAGACCAAACAGCTTTGATGAAAGAGCAAGAGAAGAAGAGATGACTGTCTGATTCCGTCTCCAAGTTACAAAAGGAGCATTTAATGTCTCATGTCCATCCTTTTTTCAACAAATTTGCTTTGATTTGGAGTCTCCTTTTTGTGAGAGTCCAAAAAAAGATTTTCACCTTGATGGGGACGATAGACTTCCAAATAAAAGTATATGAATTAGAGAAACTACAACCGCAGTTAATCAACGCATAAAAAGATTTGACTGAAAAAATTTCTGATGAAAGCAGAGGTCACCATAACTTGTCTTGAATGGTATTGTCTGATCTATTCGAAGATTCAAGGAGGAGATATAGAGTAGTGATCTCTTTCCTCTAATCTGGGGAGGATCCCCTCCTAAGCAGAGGGTGCCACATCCAGTTGTTGTTGTGGTGATAGCCTTGAGAGCAGACATTAGCATTAGCAGAGAAAGCCAGGTGGTAAGCTTTGGAGAACAGGCTACTTAGAGAGTTTTGCCTAGTCTACTTATCTTCCCAAAAGTGAATAGTTACCCCATCACCTAATTTTCATTGCACGAGACTGATAAAAGCATGATGAATACAATGCAAATCTTAAAAAAATTTAGAGGCTGATCCCTTAGGAGGTGTGTAGAGAGGGTTGGATTGATGTTTAGAATAGATGGAGTTGAAGACAGGGCTAATGATGGAGTTGCGGTTAAGAATTTTCCATAACCATTTGGAGAGAAGGGCTTGGTTGAAGACAGGAAGATTAAGAACACCAAGCCCCCCCCCCCCTCTTTTTTGGATTTGCAAACCTGTTCCCATCTCACTAAGCATTTGGATCCGGAGTTCTGCTGATTGTCACTCCATAAAAAAATTTTCCTAATCTTGTCAATTGCCTTGGTTAGCCAAACTAGTAATTTAAAAAATAACATATAGTATAGAGGGAGTGATGATAGAACCAAATTGAGGAGAGTAAGTCTACCACCAATAGATAGGGTTCTGCTTTTCCAAATGGAAAGCTTCTTAGAGAAGGATTCTAACAGTGGCTGCCAATCTCGTCTGGATAGAGAACCTTTTTTGAGGGGGATGCCAAGGTAATTGAAAGGGAGAGCACCAGGGGAGCAATTGAGGATATTGGCTAGATTATTCCCTTTGAGAGGGATTTTACCAAGGTAGAAAATGTTGGTTTTGGCGTAGTTGATGCTGAGGCCAGAGATATTTACAAAGATGTAGAAAATGGTTTTAAGGATTGATAGATCTTGTTTGTTGGCTCTGATAAAAATAAGGGTGTCGTCTGCAAATTGAAGAGTTCTTATGTGATTGAGTTCTCCTTTAAGATTAAGATTAGATAGGTCTCCTGAAGAGGCACCATTGATCTGCGTTTTATTGAGGACATCAACCACCAACAAAAACAACATAGGGAATAGACGATCTCCTTGTTTCAGGTCCCGAAAACATGGAAAAAAGTTGGTTGGAGTGCCATTAGCAAGGATAGAGGATTTAGAGGAGGAGAGGACCTGTTCTATCCATTGGTACCATTTGGGCCAAAACCCCTACCCTTAAGGAGCGAGAGAAGAAAATCTCAATTTACACAATCAAATGCTTTCATAAAGTCTATCTTGATGGCACAAATTTCTTTCTTTCCAGAGGGACAGTGATGAATCATCTCGTGAGTTAGAACGATGGAATCTAGAGTAGATTTGTCCCCTTGAAAAGCAGATTGCGTTTCGTCAACAAGGGAAGAGAGAAAAGATCTTAGTCTATTAGCTAAGACTTTGGTGAAGATTTTAAAAATATTGTTAAGCAGACTAATAGGTCTGAAGTCCTTGGGGTTGCATGCTCCCTCTGTCTTAGGGATGAGATAAATAAAGGAGTAGTTGATCCTGTGGCGGGGGAAGCATCATAAAAAAGGGATTGAAAGAAGGAGGAGATGTCGTTCTTGATTAGGGACCAAAATTCCTGGTAGAAAAGAATAGGGAGACCATCAGGCCCAGGAGACTTGTCTTGGTGAAGGTCGCAAACAGCTACCTTTATTTATTCCTGAGTGAAGGGGGATTCTAGGATGGATAGGTGTAAAGGGTCTTGAGGGTATAATTGAGACCAATTCTCCTCAAGCAGGTTTATCTCTAGCTGAAAAGAGTCTGGAAAAATAATCAATGAAGACTTGTTGAATGTCCTGATCTGAGGTGAGGAGATTGCCATGGATCAAAAGATTAGGAATGAAGTTCTTTCTCCTATGATTGGAGGCTGATTTGTGAAAGAAAGAGGTATTTAAATCACCCTCCTTGAGCCATTGCACTCTAGATCTTTGTTTTCAGTAAATCTCTTTGTTTTTGGCTAAGATGAAGAGTTCATCTTTGAGTCTAGATCTAGAAAGGATTTCTTCCTCATTAAGAGGTCTTGATTCCTCAATGGCATGGAGGGAGTCAAGAGAAACTAGGACTTTGAGTTTGTTTTATTTGAAAATGCCATATATGTATTTTTTCCACTATTTGAATTATCTTTTGATAAGCTTGAGCTTGAAAGGCAAACTACCAGAAGGCTCACCTCCATAAGAAAATGAGTGCAAACAGGATTGAACAAATGATCTTAGGGATGGGTTAGAGAGCCAAGTTTTCTCAAACCTGAAGATAGGGTTGGGGGAAGAACCCCCAGCATTAAGAAGAATTGGGCAATGATCAGAGCAAGAGGAGAGGTAAGTATATTGAATAAGGGATGGAAACTGAGATTTGAAATCTTGAGATATCAAGAACCTATCTAATCTAGCCATAACAGGGTTGAATCTCATGTTGGACCAGATGAATTTTCGCCCACTAAGGGGGAGATCCATAAGGAGAAGGGAATCTATCAAGGATTTGAAGGTATTGATGTCTCTAATAGAGCCTGACCTACCACTTCTCTCTTCTAGACTAAGTGTCATAATAAAATCACCAAAGACCACCCAAGGCATAGAAAAGGAGTTTCTGATTCTATTAAGTTCCCACCAATAGACTTCTCTGTCTTCTTTGTCATGAGGAGCATAAATAGGGGTAACAACGAATTGCCATTTAGAGGGAGTGAGGGTGAGCACAACAGAAACAGAAAAGATACCAATAGAAGTAGATGAGCAAGAGAACATAGAATCATCCCAAACAAGAAGCACACCCCCTCTGGATTCAGAGGCTTCTAAATTAATCCATGATGAGATTCTACGGCCACCTAGGCTTTTAGAGTACTAGATCTAACCGAATTTAGTTTGGTTTCTTGTAACCCAACAATATCCACTTGAGAGAATTGAATGTAGTCTTTCACCAGTCTGTGTTTTGTTGGGTTATTCAACCTTCTGACATTCTATGATCTAATCTTCATGGGGGTAAAAGAATAAACAGACTGATTGAATTGGGAGGGACAGGCCTAGGCAGCAGGCTTTGCCCTCTCTTTCTCTAAGGCTTGAAGCTTATCAAGCCCTAGAGGATTAATAGGAACCTTAATTCCACAGTTCACAGAAATTTTATTAAAATTTTGCTTGCTCATAGAGTTAATAGGAAAAGAAGATGAGGAGGATACAGATTTATCCTTGGAGCCACTAGGAGGAAAGCCATCTAGTCAATGATTAATAGCTGCAAGATTGTTAGCAATGGTCTTGATGCTTTGAATGCATTCTATTGTAGATGTCGACTATCGCTTGGTGTTTAGAAGTTGAGTCTCTAACTAGAGGACTCAGGCTCTAGTGTGAGAGGTGAAAGCTTTAGTGAGGGTCCCCCAGATGACGTGCAAAGTCTCATGACCTACCACAAGGGAGATAAGTGGATCTATTAGAGACACCACCATGAATCTAAGGATCAACTATTCCTTTCTTATCCCCACATCATGTGCCGGATTGGGCACATAAAGATTTTTCGTATCAATGACGGTCTCTGAAGGGCACTTCTTAGCATCATTGATGTATCCTTGAGACTTGAGAACCACCTTAAATTACATCTTCCATCCGACATATTTATCCCAATTAAATTTTTTTATGGAGAAGTGATATAGTATTGTTGCTAGATCCAGATTGAGGGAGGGGTGAATAAGGGTGTGCGTGTTGAAGAGTAGATGAGGGAGAAGACGTAGATGATATGTCAACTAACATGGTGAGAGGTGAGGATTAGTTTGATTGGTTAAGAGGAGTTTGAGGGTGGAATATGGCAATGGCCTAAGACTTTGATACCATGATAATGAAAATAGGAATATGAGAATTGAGAGAAAGAAGAAGATGGTTTTTGCCTTATTTCTTGTGCCTTCTCCTCACTTTTCATACGTAGGTATGATTTACAATTTATAGTTACAAAATAAGATCTTTCCAATATATAGTTACAACCAACAAATATAAAACAACACCCCACTAATTGATTGCAATCATGCATATCAACAAGGCTAAAAGATCAATTTGGTCCTTGTACTAAGGCATCATGCTCAAATTGGTCCCCTCGATTTTTTTAACTTAGTCTTTGTACCCCTTATTAGTTATAAACTTAATCTTATTCTAACTCTGCATTATAAAATTCATTAAATAAAAATTGAAAGGGCAATGTTACCCATTTTTTACAATGCCTATTTACAAAAGTAATGATTAAAAATAATGAAAACTAGTTTATCTGAATGCATTTTTTATGAATTTTAATAATGCATTTAACTGTTCAACATTATTCAAAATCCATATAATATAATCTAAAGGTTAGTGTTACTGAATCATTGAAGGATTCTAAATGAAAGTATCCCCTTTGTACACATTATCTCTTGTATGCTGTTGGATCTGAGATGCAAGCCTAAACGAGGGTGAATAACGTTGCTACCATTTTTGCTAAAAACACGAATATGCAGTGAAATAGGTAAAATAAAAGCAAATTACAACCAACCAAGGACATGCAAAATTTTATAGTGGTTTAGACATTAATGCTATGTCCACTCTTCCTTTTCATGAAGGGACTTCCTCACTATGCCAAGAGTTCTCCTGAATTACCACTTATTCAGTAGGCTTACAAAGGTTGGACCCTAGGATCTCTGAAATTAGTCATCTAACCTAACTCTCTATAATGAGTAAAGACCTAGCCCTAGCTAGTCCCAACCCTCAATTAACACCAGCTAGAGTACACCATAAAAACAAGTTTACAAGTCAGGCAAACACAATTAAGCATAAAAAAAATGAAAGATCTTATAGCCATTTTGCTAAACAAACCATCTTTCAATGAATCTAAGTGTAACATGATGAAGAATAGTGTAGATGATGAATCCAAGGGCAACTCTCCTCACTAAAACAATTCAGAGATGTTGTGTACGATGAGAAAGAGTTTGTCGAGGCTCTGGAGATCAAAACCTTCAATATAATCTCCTCTCAAATGAAAACTCTAGAACTCTCTCTTCTCTACGTCTCCTTTAATGATATATAGCCTCCAATAGGTTATAAAAGAGATATCCTAAACATGGTAGAATTTGGAGATCAAATAAATGACGAACGGCTGAGATTAATACTTAAAATCTGCAATCAGCTGACTTTGCCATCGATGGGTTCATGTCGACCATTGATGTGTCGAGGCACCATCGGTTGGTTCCTTCAAACCATCGATGATTTAAAATACTATTTCTAGAATTTCATCAATCGATTTCTTTAGCCGTCGATGATATCATCAACTATCGATGAGTCCGTGCTAACGATCAATGGTTCGATAGCTGATATTAGCTATTAAGCTAATTTTTGCATCATTTTGCCTTGTACACGTCCTATACCTGTATTCACCCGTACTATATCATCTTAAATATTTATTAGTATCTAATGAGAGTTTATTATTATTCGAATTAGAGATATTATGCAAACTATGTCCTAAGAGATATTATACGGACTATGTCCTAACAGTCTCCCTCTTTTGATAACAACAAACTTAAAATTTAAAATACCTAAATATATACATATTTGAGATATATAAATAGCAATAATAAGCACAAATACACTTTCATGTAAAAACAAATGATATGCAAAGTTCCCTACATTCATGCATTCACGAAAAGTGTAATCAAGTACGTATTGAAAACCCCACCTAAAATAATACATTGAGTGTTTCAAAAATTTCACAAAAATAAAAACATGAATCTACTTAGATAAAACTCATGCAAAGATCACTAAATTTTTAAAATTTCACAACAAATTCTCCCCCTTTTGTTATTAGCAAAAGTAAAATATACGCCAATGGTTACACTTTATACTCGAGATATTCAGATAAAAATCATCCAAGGTGTAAGAAAGAGAAATACACACCGGTCCACACAAAAATTTATAGAAAAATAGCACAACGGATTAAGAGCTAATCACAAAATACATGAACACGAGAGAAATCACATAAAAAATCACACACAAAATAATTAAATATCATTGTAAAGTATGTGAAACAAATAGTAAAAAAATTATATTAGTTCATTTAAATAAAGTCATACATATCAAAGAGAATATTGAGCAATAATAAGACTTGAACTATTTTAACCTTAGAAACTAAGGACAAAATGTCGCCCTATCTCCGCAACTGTATAGGATTTAGGAGGAAGAGCGATAGTGTTTGGCGGGCGATTCATATCATCTCTAAATATAAAAATATTTATTACATGATCGATAACCTTTGAGACATGCAAAAATATAGTCAATGAGTGGGCCTTTGACCATCTTATAATAAATACACTCAATATTTCTTGGATTTCATAAGTGTGTGAATGTTTGATCATTTTTTGAAGAATACACTCTTTTGTTTGATTTTTTTAGCATAAATGCACATTTGTACATATAAATAATAAATGTATGCATTATTCAAGTCAAAAACAAGCTCAAAACTCTTGATATATTCTAAAAATATTTTATGAACAAAATATAAAACTCTTAATGACTGTCTCATATTACAAAACATGAAGTATATGACTAGGTGTGTGTGTGTGTGATTGTAATGTGAAATATCTCATGAAACAATGTGTCAAGTAATCATATTTTTTTCATTATGCATACATAAGCTGTATCTACTACAGTTAAAAACCATATATGAACTTGTGTGATATAATAATGCCTATATACCAAAAGATTATATTATCCGAATCAATCTTGTAAAAGCATATATATAGGTATTTTCAAACTTTTTGTCCATAGAAAATAAAAAGAAAGAAAGAGAATTTTTATTTTTATGTTTTGATAAAAATGAAAAAATAAAAATAAAATGAAAACAACCCTAAAAAGAAAAAGAAAAATCAAGAAAAATCAAGAATAATAAAAAATCTAAATTATGTACGTACAATAGGATAGTGCAAAATGCTAGATATCAAGAGATAGAATGCCTAAATCTTGTCTCAATGTAGTAAAACGGACTTAAGGCAAAGGTTTCATGAAAATTCTGCAAATTGTTGATCAGTGTGGACAAACTCAATCTGAATATTCTCCTTAGCAATGTGGTCCCTAACAAAGTGATATCGAACATCTATGTGTTTTGTGCGTGAATGGTAGACTAGGTTGTTACTCAAATAAATAGCACACTTTCACATCAAAGAGGAACTTTCTTAAAGGTGATGACGTAGTCCTGCAGAGTTAACGACATGCAAAGAGCTTTTGCACAAAAACTACCCAATGGAATGTACTCGGCCTCTGTAGTAGACAAAGCTACACTATTTTAGTTTCTACTAGACCAAAAAACTATAGAATTTCTAAAAGGTGTATTGTACCAATAGTACTCTTCCTATCTGTATGACACCCTGCATAATCACTATTAGAATATCTAATGAAATTAAAAGAATTATACATTAGAAACCATAAAGCAAACTTTTGTGTTTTAATTAAATATCGAAAAAACTCATTTTACAGCTTTCAAGTGTGATTCTTATGGATTTGATTGAAATCTAGCATATAAACACACAGAAAATATAATGCCGGGACGAGAAGCAGTAAGATATAAGAGACTACCAATCATTCTCATGTATCTCTTTTCATCAATTGATACTCCTGTCTCATCCTTCATAAGCTTTGCTGAAGGGCTCATCGGGGTTGAAGTAGCTTTTAAATTATCCATATCGAAGCATTTTAGAGGCTCTTTCACATAATTCTCTTGAGAAATAAATACTCCATCTTTTGTTTACTTAACCTAAAACCCTAGAAAATATTTTAGCTCTCCCATCATGCTCATCTCGAACTCGTCCTGCATCAACTTTTCAAACTTATGGTAAAGTTCTTTATTAGTAGCTCCAAAAATAATATCATCAATAATCACTTGCAAAACAAGAATATTTTCACCAACAAATTGAAAAAATAAGGTATTTTCTGTAAACCCCTTTTTAAAATTATGTTTGAGCAAATAAGAACTTAGACAATCATACCAAGCTCGAGGTGCTTGTTTAAGACCATACAAATCTTTATCTAACTTATATACATAATCTTAAAAAACAAGATCAATGAAACCTTGGGGTTATTCTATATAGACTTCTTCCTTTAGGTAATCATTTAGAAAGGTACTTTTAATATCCATTTGCTAGAGCTTGAATCCTTTATAACAAGAAAATGCAAGTAAAATTCTGATGGCTTCAAGCCTAGCAACCGGGGCAAAAGTTTCATCGAAATTGATACCATCTATTTGATTGTAATCTTTAACAACAAGGCTAGACTTATTTCTTATAACATTACCCTTTTCATCCAATTTATTTTTAGAGACCCGTTTAGTTCTTACAATAGGGTGATCTTTAGGTTTAGGAACTAAATTCTAAACTTTATTCCTTGTGAAATGGTTAAGTTCTTCTTGCATTGCAATTATCTAATTTTCATCATTGATAGCATCATTCACATTTTTTAGTTCTAGTTTTTCTAGTTTTTATATCAAGTTCACATAAGCACATAACTCTCCAAGAAAGGATTGAGGATTTTATCTTCACACCTACCTTTGTTGTTGACATGGAACAACAGTAGTCATTCAAACAAATAGGTAGTTGACGATTCCTTTTCAGGTAATCTCTTATTGGAATAATTTGTTAATTTTTTGAATCTGTTAGATTTTGAGTAGCATCTGAAGCTTCAGATATTATCTCCTCATTCTTTCCCCTGCTACCTCCTGAGATTTCTTCTCTCTTTCCTCCAATATGTTTTCTTGTTCAAGCTAAATATTTGGATTCATCACAAGTTAGTCATCTATATTATCAACCAAACCAATAGAAGAGTGAGTTTCATCAAATTTAATATGAATAGACTTTTCAAGAATTTTAGTTCTTTTGTTATAAACTCTACAAGCTTTACTATAAGAAGAGTATCCCAAAACACACACTCATTAACTTTAGAATCAAAATTTTCCTATTTGATCTTTCGTGTTTAAAAGGTAAGATTTACAACCAAAAACACGAAGATGTGAAATATTTGAGGATATTCAATAATAAAGTTCATACGAGGTCTTATTTAGAATTGGTCAAAGATAAGCTCTATTACTCACATCGCGTGTTGTATTAACTGCCTCAGCCCAAAAGTACTTTAATAATTTATACTCATGTAATATGGTTCTAACCATTTCCTGTAAAGTCAGATTCTTTCTCTCAACAACCCCACTTTGTTGTGGTGTTCGAAGAGAAGAATACTCATGAGTGATACCTTTATTAGCGCAATATTCTTCAAAAATTTTATGTTTAAATTCACCTCCATGATCAGAAAGAACGGTACAAATAGGAAGGTCTTTTCCTTTTTCGACCCTATTTGAAAATTTTTCAAATATCTTAAAATATTCACTCTTTTTGGCTAGAAACATGACCCATGTAAATCTAGAGTAATCATCAACCACTACCAAATAATAACTCTTTTTGCCTAAACTCTGTGTGGACACCGGTCTCAAATGATCTAAATAAAGTAATTGTAGAGGTTTAGAAGTGCTCACTAAATTCTTCAAATTATGAGAGAATCTTATAAATTTAACTTTGGTGCAAGCCTCACATAAACTCTCACTTTTAAAAGTAGAGATATGCAAACCTCTAAATAACTCTTTCTTTGAGAGTTTTTGCAACAAACCCAAGATTGCATGTCCAAGTCTCCTGTGCCAAAGCTCACTATCACCACCTCCTGCAGCCAAACATTATACAGTGTCAAATTTAATGTCATTAAAGTTTAATATATATTCATTAGCGTGTCTATTTTCTAGTAAAGACAATCGAACCTATTTTTGAATCAATAATTTTGCATACACTAGATTCGAAAAGAATAGACATACCTTTGTCACAAAACTGACTAATAAAAATAAGATCATACTTTAAACCATCAACGAATAAAACATTAAGGAGTTTAAAAGAATTATTACCTATATCACCAACTCTTAAAATTTTACCTTTGTCGTTATTTCTAAAAGTCACATCTCCATCTTTCTTTTTGTCAAGACTAAGAAACAAATCTTTCTTACCTATCATGTGTCGAGAACACCCCGAATCTAAATACCATGCTCTTCTATGCTCCTTAGCTTTCCATTGAACTTTATCTAAATTTTTATCCTCTGAATCTGCTGAGATAGACATTGGCCATAAGATAGTGAC
This sequence comes from Asparagus setaceus, assembly GCA_012295165.1. Classification (NCBI taxonomy): domain Eukaryota; kingdom Viridiplantae; phylum Streptophyta; class Magnoliopsida; order Asparagales; family Asparagaceae; genus Asparagus; species Asparagus setaceus. The sequence goes on along the minus strand of CM022705.1, from coordinate 41,249,913 downwards.
TTCTATCATTCGTGCTCAAGTCGTTTTCTAATTCTTCATCTTCACTTGAGAAATCCCACGATATCACCTTAAAGCTCTTGTTCTTCCCTTTGTAGTCACTTTTGTTGAGAGGGAAATCGTTTCTAAAATGTCCTGGCTTTCTACAATGAAGACAAACAATTTTAGAATCTGAATTTTCATATTTAATTTTTCTTACCATACTGAAGTTCTAATTTCTTTTATTATGCATGAACTTTTGCCTATCTTTTATCTCTAGGAAAGATTTGAATCATTTGATAATTAGTCCCATCTCATTCTCGTCATTATCATCAGAGTCCAAGCTTGATTCTTTCTTCTTCTTGGATCAAGATTTTTCCTTTTTGGCCTTTAGGACTAACGACCTCTTCTTTGAGCTATCTTATGAATTATCTTCTCTCTCTTTTAATTGCACTTCATAGGTGAGAAGATTACCTATAAGATTCTTAAGAGTTATTAGAAAAGTTTTATAATTCTTCAATAGCTATTACTTTTAGTTCCCAATCCTAGAAAGAGAAAGAAGAATTCTCCTCGTAAGCTCCTTGTTATTATATTTCGATAATCACATTTTTATTATAATTTTATACCCTCATCATCTATTTTATACAAATAAATATATCACTAATAATTATTTTTATCTTAATTTGCAGGTTAATAGTGAAATAATGAATAAAAACTTAAAAGACTCAAACTCCCTGATTTTCTACCATTTATTGAAGCCCAAATATGAAGACAAAAGAAGGGCCAAGAAGAGATAAGGATCCATAAAGAAATCGGATCAAGAAATCAACAAAAAAACTAATCTGCCGCTACCCAATCGGTCGGCCTACCAATTAGTCAACCGATTGGTGAATGACAGTTTCAGATCTATGGTTGAATTTCAATTCTTTTGTGACCAAGTTTCATCCAAGGGTTTTTCTTCATTGCTATAGGCTATAAATAGAGGGGTAGAGTGAGGGGTTTGAGGTGTGAAATATTTTGTAATAACTCCTTTTAGAGAGGAGGGTTACTCTTAATTGAGAAGACCTTCCAAATTATAACTTTTTGTTGCAATCAATAAAAGAAATATTTTAAGCCCTTCATAATTCCTTTCTTCTCTTTATCCAAGGATGAAAAGAGGATAAAGATGAAGAAATGAATATGGGTTTATCTTTTTCTTTTCTCATTTTCTTTTCTTTTTTATTTCTTAATGCTTTGTAGAGTAAATTTACATTTATGTCTTTACTTTCATGTATTTACTTTCAAGTCATGTTTTTACTTGGTAGTATAGATTTATTTTCTTACCAATAGTTTAGATTGTTTTTATTTCCTCTCATTCTCTTTTTATTCTTTTTCATCTCTCTTTTTATTTCTTTATTTTATTTTCTAAAGATGTGGAACTAAACTCTTGTAGGAATTCTAGAATTGCATAAAACTAGTATTAATCTCTCTTATAATTTATGGATTATTCTCTTGTACTTAAATGATCATGTTTAGGATAATCAACTAGAACACTAATTGATAGAAGAAGAATTGGATAATCTATGCTTGCCTTAAAAGTAGTGGGATAGAGTTTGCTAATAAATTCTAGAATTACTATCTCTTTGTTATCATTTCATGAGTATTAATTTTACTTGGAGGATAATAGGATAGGTTATGCTTGCCTTAAAAGTGGTAGGATAGGCTATACTTAATAAATCTAAAGTAAAATGTGATAATAATATAATAATTCATATTTTATAAGTGAGATAAGCTAGTGGATTCAATTCTAGATTCCTCATATCTTTAATTGAATCCTCCATCTTTTGCTTTCTTGATTTTCATCTTTATTTTTGATTTTCTTTTCTTAATTTTATTTTTCTTTACTTCTCACTCTCTCTCAATCTTGTTTTGATTTATTCGCACATATTCACATCCACTCTTTACCTTCCCACTTTAATTCTCATTTAGTTTTTATTTACATTTCATCACTTCCACACTCTCTAATCTCTCCACAACCACTTTCGTCATGTTTTCACTCCTAATTGTCACATGCACAATATAAGAACCGAATTTGAATAACTCCTACAAACACCTTCCTCGTGGGATCAATAACTTTTTATACTATAACTTGATGGTTATATACTTGCAAGTTGAGGTACACATTTAAATTCCTATCAAGTTTTTGGCGCCGTTACCAGGGAACAATGTTTGTAATTAAAATATTTTGGTTCTTTAACTTGTGTGTTTCCTGTGTAGGAACTACTTTGAACTTTAAAGAAGAAGGATTGAAGATTGAAGAATTGCCTTCAAGGAGGTTAGGATTGCTTTTGCGTGGGTAACTCTTCTTTCTAGTATTTTCAATTCCACCCTTTTGTTAGTTCTCACAATTAGAGACAATTAGAATTTTTTTTAAAAAAATTTTATTTTTGTCGAACATAATAAAATTCACCCTCCACTTAGATATTTACTAACAAGATAATAAATTCAAACAAGAGCTCTTTCTCACATTTGTTTGATTGTTAACCTTAATTAAAAAAATAAAAAGATTTTATTTTTGCATCTTTTTGTAGTTGTTTTTGATTTCTAGGGTTGCATTGCACATAATAGTAGGAATTCACCAAAGTAATTTGAGCATCTTGATTTGGCACTGACTTGAAAATATTCTTAAGGGCAAAAACCCATTAATCAAGATAACGTGAGGGATTTCATCACCCTTTTCTTAGCCCACAAATCACTAATTTCTCACTACACAAACCCAAGCCTTTAAAACTCATTAGACGTTGGCCCCTAAGGATTCAAGCTCATTAAGGAATAAGAAATCCTTAAGTGAAACGGTTCAAGTTTACTTGGATTAGTTGGTGTCTAAGACAAGGTTTAGGGGTTGCGTAAAGCGCTCCGTAAGGAACGAGGTACTTAATTGATCTTTGATCTCCCTCTAGGACTATCCTTACCTGGCTAACTGACCGAGTAAACTTTGATCTTTTCATTAAAGGAGTTTTTGGTTAGGAGCTGGTTTAGTTGAGTCTAAGCTTAACCCTAGAGTTTAAAGTGATTGAAAAGTGATTGCATTGATTTGCTTTAGTTAACTTTTTCCCTTTCCTTTTTCTCATCATTTTTTTCCTCTAAAAATAACTAACTTTTGTTTTTCTTAAAAAAATTATAAAAAGAATTTATTGTGGTGTATGCAAACTTGGATTAGGGATAATACCAATCGTTTAATCCGTGTTGATTCATCTTTTGAAACCAACAAAATGACTTATCCTAATCCACCCGTTCTTCCAGATATTTGTTATCCAACTAGGAATGCAATCCCATCTTGCATTAACCTCCCTGATGCCAATGGAACCAATTTCAAACTTAGACCGCATTTCATAAACATGCTTCCAAATTTTTTAGGAGTAGAATCTGAAGATGCATATATTTTCATCTCCGAATTTGAAGAAGTTTGTCTCATGATTAAGATGAGGGACTTATCCGAGGATATGATCAAGCTTCGATTTATTCCTTTTGCTCTTAAGGACAAAGCTAAAAAATAGCTGTATAGCTTACCCACAAATTCTATCTCAACTTGGGGTGAATTTGTTACCGTTTTTCTAAAGAAATTCTTTCCTATCCATAAAGTGGTTAAGCTTAGAAACAGCATTCAAAATTTTAAAATTGTCCAAGGAGAACCATTCTGAAAGTATTTTGACAAATTTAAAGACCTTTTTATCCAATGTCCTCACCATGGTCTAGAGAAATGGCGATTATGCCAAATCATCTATGAAGGATTGGATTATTCTTCAAAAACTTTCTTAGAATCAATGTGTCAAGGGGATTTCATGAAGAAAAATGCCGATGAAACCTGGAAATTTTTAGAGAGTTTATCCGAGAAAACCATGCAGTGGGAACACTGCGATGATAGAATTTCATCAGTTCCCCAACCCAAGTACAGTGGTCTTTCCTTAGAGACAAACATAGCCTTTGAAGCAAAGATGGCTACAATCATGCGTAGGTTAGAAGCTTTAAAAATTAAAGAACAAGCTCCAGCTCAAATCAATTAAGTTTCTGCCTCAACTTGTCACAACTGTCTGTCTCCGTCTCATATTTCAGAGGAATGTCCTCTCTTAGGAAACAACCATCCACTAGGTCAGGTAAACGCTGCATTCTAGCGTCCCGGGAATGATCCATTTTCTCCAACCTACAATCCAGGTTGGAGAAATCACCCGAATTTTGTATGGAATCAGGGAAACTACTCCGGAATCAAGGTTGGAGAAACACAGTTCCTTTCGGTTTTCAAACTAATTTTCAACCAAATCGGCCATATCCAAATCAGTCTCTTCATCATTAATCTGTAAATCATTCTCCTCCAAACTTTAATCATGATAAACGTCTCAATGTTTTGAAAAAGGGTTTAGAAACCATAATTAAGGTCTCTACACAAACCACCAACTTGTTGACTCAAACATCCAACACTTTGAATTCCTTTGTGCAATCAACTGGATAAATTCTCAATTCCAACACTCAAGTCATAGCTAGATTAGAAATTCAACTTGGACAACTAGCAAGTGCTGTGAGTGAGAGAGAAAAAGAAACATTTCCGAGTCAACCAGTGATCAACCCTAAGGACACGAGATCAAGTTCATCCTAACAAGCTCAGGTGACTGCAATCCATTCACTACGGTGAGCAAAACAAGTTGATAATCAAGTTGGAATGACTCCAAATGAAACCCTTGAACCAGAACCTATTCTCTCTCCGTCTGATGACTCCATTCAACAATCACCCCTTGACAATGACCAAGAGCCTGAACCCGAACCTGAGCCTAATTTTGATAGGTTTAAATCAGTTGCGCCCTTCCCAGATAGACTTAGGCCTAGGAAATACTCTCCTCAAGTGAAGAAAATCCTAGAAACTTTCAAACAGGTTGAGGTCAATATTCTTCTCTTAGATGCAATTGAACAAATCCCTTCTTATGCAAAATTTTTAAAAGATTTATGCACCAAGAAGAGAACAAGAAATATTTCGAAGAAAGTCTTTCTTGCTGCTAATATCAGTGATATGCTCTCAAAGCCCATACCCTTGAAACACAAGGACCCTGGTTGTCCCACTATTCTATGTGTTATAGGAAATACCGTCATTGATAAGGCACTTTTAGACTTAGGGGCCAGTGTCAATTTGCTTCCTTATTCATTCTACCAGCAACTAGGTGTAGGAGAACTCAAACCAATATAATGCACTTTACAGTTAGCTGATAGATCTGTCAAAGTCCTCATGGGTGAGATAGAGGTTGTTTTCATTAAGGTTAGAGATTTCATTTATCCAGTAGATTTCATAGTGTTGGAAACACAGCCTGTTTCTAATCCCAAATTTCAGATACTAGTCATTCTAGGAAGACCATTCTTAGCCACTTCTAATGCTCTAATTAATTGTAAGACTGGTCAAATGAAGCTATTGTTTGGGAATATGACTGCTGATATCAATATTTTTAATACAGGAAACCAGCCAACTAATTAACATCAAGAAATAAATTACCTTCAGGAGGTAGAAGAAGAAGAAAATGTGTCAAATCTAAGTTTTGAGGAAATCTTTAGTGAGGAACTGTAAATTTTAGAGAAAACAGATCTGGTCTTTCAGAACGATGAAACTGTATTGAATACATGCTTCTTTGATCCGACTTTTGAAGAACTCTTTTATGATGAACTTAGATTTTTAGAAAATAAACAACCACCAAAATTTTAAACCTCAAACATAGATCTTGTGTTTGAGGAAATTTTAAAGAAGTATTGGATGAACATGCTTTTGTTAATAAGGAATCTAAGTTAAAAATGCATAACACCATTGATACGTACCTTCCATTGTTGTAAAAATCATTGAAAACTTTGGAATATTTTGAATTTAAGCACATCATTGACTATATCATTTTGAATGTCTTTAAAATCTGGGGTAGAATTTTTAGCAATAAGGTAGGATTTGATGTAGAATATGAGCTTTTCATGTTTAATCCTTCATTCTACATCTTTAATTTTTGTCTCATAATAATAAAAGAATTTATTCTTCTCTCATTTGAGAGTTTCTTGTTCTTTTGAAAAAAAAAAGAGTTATATGAAAAAAAAGAAATTTTGACTTCATCCTCCTCATTTCAAAGGTAATTGCAGATTTTTTTTCATTGTTCGAAGTCGACCGGATAAATGTAAGTGCTTCAATTTTGACCTGCTTTACTTTATGCATTATAGAGTTTGCATTGAGGACAATGTAAAATTTAGGTGTGGGGGTGGGGATTAGTCATTTTTCTCTTTATCCGAGTCATTTTTCCTCTTTTTCTTACCATTTTTTGTCATTTTTTTCTCTTTTTCATAAAAATAGAGTCACTTGCCAACTTAATAGAGTTGATTAATAATTGATCTATTTGATAAAATATAAAATTTCTAATTCTTAGTTAGTTTTATACTCAAGTTTACCTTTTATGATAACTCTAAATAAATTTCTTAAAAAATAATTTTCAAAGTAGTATACTTCACTTAAGTCTTTACTTAGACTTTTAATTAAAGTGATGAAATTTTTGCATGCTTATCTTAGAGTTGAAAATAAAATTTCAAGTTGTCTTGATCTAAATTTTTAGACACACACACACACACACACACACACACACACACACACACATATATATATATATATATATATATATATATATATATATATATATATATATATATATATATATATATATATATATATATTAAAAAACTAACTTTATAAAAAGAAGAGTGAAAAATGGGCACCAATTAAAATTCTCTTAAAATTCAAGGTGGTTCTATCTTACTAAGCCTAAGTTGATCGAGTAATTAAATCCAAGAAGTATTTTCATGCTTAATGAGCTAAGCCCAATTGGGTTGGGACTCATTGGCCCAAAACTCGTTAAATGGTCACTTAGAAAACCCGATCAAGTAGAACAAAATCACCAAGGAATAAAGAGTTTAAAAAATATTTACTAACAATGTTTTTATATATATAGTTGTATTTATATATATGTTTTGAAAAATAAATTGATTAAGAGACTTGAAAATTATTTAAAACAAAGAGTTAGTATGTTCTTCTCAAAACTTTAAAATTAAATTTCTAAGTTAGACTTAGTTTTGTATACTTATGATGAAAAGATTTTCTAAGAGATTTGCCTTGGAGTTATATATAAAAACATTTTCTTGAGTAATAACTTGGTTCAATTAGAATGTTTAAATATATCAAGTAAATTAATTATACTTTAACATCTTTAAATTGGCAAGTTGACTGAATTTTATGGGTATATTCACTACAAACCCTCACGAGACTACAAGTCGTCCACTAGGGTAACCTAGGGGTTTAAAGGCTTGTTGTATGCACTAAATGCAATCGCGATTCCTGCGAAAGTGAGTTAGGATTTTTCTTTCTTTCCTTTTTAATTTTTTTCTTTGCTAGAGGACTAGCAAAAGTTTAGGTGTTGGGGTATTTGATAATCACATTTTTATAATAATTTTATACCCTCATCATCTATTTTATATAAATAAATATACCACTAATAATTATTTTTATCTTAATTTACAGGTTAATGGTGAAATAATGAATAAAAGCCCAAAAGACTCAAACTCCCTAATTTTCAACCATTTATTGAAGCCCAAATATGAAGACAAAAGAAGGCCCAAGAAGAGACAAGGATCCATAAAGAAATCGGGTCAAGAAATCAGAAAAAAAAATTAATCTGCCGCTACCCAATCGGTCGGCCAACCGATTGGTCGATCGATTGGTCGACCGATTGGTGAACGGCAGTTTCAAATCTATGGTTGGATTTCAATTCATTTGTGGCCAAGTTTTATCCAAGGATTCTCCTTCATTGCTGTAGGCTATAAATAGAGGGGTAGAGTGAGGGGTTTGAGGTGTGAAATATTTTATAATAACTCCTTTTGGAGAGGAGGATTACTCTTAATTGAGAAGACCTTCCAAATTATAACTTTTTCTTACAATCAATAAAAGAAATATTTTCACCCCTTCATAATTACTTTCTTCTCTTTGTCCAAGGATGAAAAGATGATGAAGATGAAGAAATGAATATGTCGGTTTATCTTTTTCTTTTCTTATTTTCTTTTCTTGTTTATTTCTTAATGCTTTGTAGAGTAGATTTCTATTTATCTCTTTACTTTCATGTCTTTAATTTCATGTATTTACTTTCATGTCATGTTTTTACTTTGTAGTACGATTTATATTCTTGTCAATAGTTTAGATTGTTTTATTTTCTCTCATTCTTTTTTATTCTTTTTCATCTCTCTTTTTATTTCTTTATTTGATTTTCTAAAGATGTGGAACTAAACTCTTGTAGGAATTCTAGAATTGCATGAAACTAGTATTAATCTCTCTTATAATTTATGGATTATTCTCTTGTGATTAAATGATCATGTTTAGAATAATCAACTAGAGAACTAATTGATAGAAGAATAATTGGATAATCTATGCTTGCATTAAAAGTGGTAGGATAGAGTAGGCTAATGAATTCTAGAATTACCACTACAAGAAATCAAGTCTTTAACGAAGGGAAATCCCTTTGTTGGAGATCCAAAAACCATCGTTATTGTATGCTAACGACGGGAGAAAATCCCTTCACGACCCGTCGTAAAAGCCTTCTTCGCTAAAGGGTCACGAAGATTTTAATTCCCGTCGTGATAGGGTCAATAATAACGGGATAGATTACCGTCGTTCTTAGTTGCGACGGTAGATATCACCTTCGTTACTAGTAACGATGGGGCCATTTACCCGTCGCTGTTATGTAATGACGGGTCATAATTGCCGTCGTAGTTGTGTAATGATGGGCCATCATATCCGTCGCAGTTGTTTAACGATGGTTTGACATTCCCGTCATTGTTGTTTAACGACGATGGACAAGCCTGACACTAAAAACTAAGTAATGACGGATATGTACCATCATAAAAGTCTCCACGACGGGAAATTAATAACCCTCTAATGACGGTGTATTCCCTTCATAAATGTACCAAAACACTTTAATGACGGAATGATTTTTGTGAATACTGTCGTAGAAGTAAATCTATTTATACTTTCAAATTGATAATAAGTTTCCCAATAGACAACACAAATATCTCAAAAAGTTCTATTAATAATATGACGAGAGAACTAAATATTCATTCAATAGAATCATCAAGATACAACATTTCATCATCTTGAAATATCCAATACTAACAACAATACTTAATAATATCCAATTGTTCAAAAACAATAAAACTATCCAAGACAAAATAAACTAAAGTGACTGACATGATTTTATGTCTAAGCAATTGGAAAAGTTTTCAAAATCTCAAGCTATCGATCTTTTCTTCCCACCTTCAATAGCCTGAAAAACAAGAATAATCACATAAATAAAGATTAACTCAAGTTCAAATAGTCAAATTTAAAAGTAAAAAAATATTTTAAATAAATATTTACCTAGTCTTGCATATCTTCTCGAGTACAAGGAGTCGACGAAGTATTAGTTTGTTGCTGAATAAAGATATCATGCATAGCTTTCACTTGTGCCTCCAAGTCAGACATCCTTTGTTGTTGTTGCTGTTGTTGCTGTTCTTGCTCATCTAAGCGGTGTTGGAGCATTTGGTTCTTATTTTTTTCTTCAATAACTTGTGCTTCCAAGTCAGATCGGCTTGGGAGAGGTCCCCTCAAATCCTTCAATGAAGTCCCCCCTCCAAAAATAGTGACATGACCACGAGATTGCTTACCCCAAATTTTCTCAATTACGTCAATATCTGAAATTGAAGGGTTTGCTTCTTTGACATGAATGATTTTATCCTGCAAAAATTAAATTCATGTTATTACTGTACAAAGATGTATATTAAACTAACATATATTCCACTGACATATTTCTCTTGATCCCTAGCTTCTAGTGTTTCATCTGTTTTTTTTCGAGTTTCACGCCACATTGTTGCCACATCGGGTGCATTTCCTGACTTTCCATCCTTCATTCAAACATTCAATGAAAGTGATTTAATATTGAACTAAATACCAAGTAGTCATCAAATAAATAGGAAAAAAAACTTTTGAGTGTATACCAGTTCCCATGAGATTTGCCTAAAGGGTTTACTACCCGTATGGTGCAATATCTTTCTTTTACCTCTATTGAGTGTGTTTCGTTCACTCGCTTTCTAATTATGCATTAAAAGAAAATTTTAATCAATCAATCTATTTACAATGAAAATAATAAACAAGAATAGGAGATTACCTGAAATTTAGAACTAAAATAGTGTTCCTTAACTAGCCAGTCCCAATCCTCCTTCTGTACTCCATTAGGTTGATTTTGTAGAGCATCTTGTAGTGACTTTCCTTTCACACGAAACTTGTGCATGTGACCACGCCACTTGTTCCACAAATCACGCATCCAACTCATTATCGAATCTCTTCTTTGCTCCATATCCATGGCATCAAACTCACCCTACATTAAATTTGAGCTAAAATTTTATTTATAAGAGCTAAATACCAAAATTAAAGAAATAATTTTGAACATATCGTGATGGATGCCCACATGTGGTCTTTTTTCTGTTGTGATATTTTTGTCCAATTTTTCACGGCTACTGGGCACATATTTCTATCACGAATTATGATACCAAGATATTGTGAAAAATCAGGTTCAAGAGCTCTGTTTTGATAAAAAGTAATCATTTTTTTTTGTTCCCTTCAACACGTTATTCAATCTTGCACATTGATTTGCACCACGTGGCGGATTTTTCTTCTTTGGAGGAATGTCACCGGTATACACCTTATGTTGAATTACGAATATTTGACAATACAACCAAAAATTCAAACCTACGAAGAAATAGCAGCTGCTGCCGCCGCCAAAATAGCTGCTGTTAGCTGCTGTTTCTGGGGCTGCAGCCACAGAAACAGCAGCTAACAGCTGCAGTTTCTGCGGCAGCAGCTGCAGAAACTGCAGCTGTTACCTGCAGCTGCTGCAGCTGTTACCAGCAGCTGCTGCCTCTGAAACAGCTGCAGTTTTTGCAGCTGCGGCAGCTGCAAAAACTGCAGCTAAGCAGCTGCAGTTTCTACAGCTGCTGCCGCAGAAACTACAGCAGCTGCAGGCAGCAACAGCCCGCAGAAACAGCAGCTGTTTCGGCAACTCTGGGTTGCTGTTGTTGTTTCAGAAATATTACTATCTGTAGAATCAAGATAACGCTTTTCTCAAAATCAAGGAGTTCCTTCTTGTGGAGAGTTATTTTGCATTTCATCATTAGCTTCAACTCCTTCAACTCCATCAGTATTTGATCCTACAAAAAAGGAAAAAGGAAAATTTATTAATCAAATCATAGATAATATTAAACTAAAGATGAAGAAAATCGTATTAACAAATTTAATTTCTTATAAACCTATTGAATCATTACTCTCATCTGCAAAGTTTCGTGAATCATCGTCAAAACCCGCATTCTTATGTTGATCTTGTATCGGACTTTTATTAAACAAAGTCTTACTAAGAGAACTAAGACGTTTCCCCTTACATAATGAATTTCCTCTAAGAGCTTCAATGCGCTTCTTTTGTAATGCACCGGGTGCTAGAAGTCGTACCTTGTTTCTTTTGGAAGTTACTTCCTGGGTTTTCATTTACCTAAAAATAAAAGCAATTTATGTTTGATTTTATAAGTTACATATAAAACAAATATAAAAGAGGAATGAATAACAGTAAAAAATATGAATCACAAACATTTTGCTCTAATGAAGAATGAATGCAAACATAAAGCTACTTAAGAAATAGGAATAAAAAACATGTCCTAAAAAAGAAATTAATATTTCATGATACAACTAAAAAATGTTCTCAATAAAACTTTAATCGAGTCTTATTCTTCATCGAAAGCATCTTAATGCTTTGTCTTTTTCCTTTTTCTTGAAGTTGAAGCCGAATTCACAATAATTGGATCAACATCACTCCTCCTCAAATTGATACTACCATCAACCAATGGAGTGGATGCGGGAGTCTAAGCATCAAATGATTCTTCTTGCAAATAAGCTTCAGCTCCATCGAATGCGTTTTCACAATCATCTTTATCTGGTGGCATGTCATAGGAATCACGAGGCCGTGCTTTAAGAACTACATGCCAAGCTTTGTTGGAAATATCCTGAACATAAAAAACTTGTGATGCTTGGCTAGCAAGTATAAATTGCTCATTTGTCTTTATTAAGTGTCGGCAGTTGACGCTGACAAACTCATATTTATCTACTTTTAAAGCAGTCTCTTTTCCTTTACCATACACATCCCACCACTTACAACGAAATAGAACAATAGATCTTCCACCGAGGTATTCCAATTCGACAACTTCAACTAAGACTCCATAATAATCTATATCTCCACCATCACCAGTATCACCAACAACAGCAACCCCGCTATTTTGAGTCGACAAACAATTATCTCGACTTTCTGTATGAAATCGAAGTCCATTTATGACAAATCCAGTGAAACTTTTGATAATTTTACTTGGACCACGAGATAATGAAAGTAAATCATCGTTTCCTTGATAACGCTTATAAAACTACACAAAATCACGGTATGTTCAAGACATTGACAAATGTGACAAAATGACCCAAAAATAACAAATAGATCGTAAAAAAGATATTTACTAGCTGCTGAAACCACTCGGTAAAGTTTTTATTCCGTGTTTCATCATCATACTGAATAGTGAGATCTGCACCATATTCATTGTAGTCCCTACATTAAAATAACATAAATTGGTTAATTTTAACTACGTATAGTAAATGTGTTAATAGAATCAGAAAGTTTAATAACTTACTCAATGTGCGGTTGCACTTCGTCACAATTCTTAAGAACATAAATATGAGCTTGCAACCACTCATGTTCATCTAGATGGGGGGTGCTTGCAGCACCCAATGCCCGTCCACTTTGTCCAAAAATTATAAATCCTTCAGGATGCTCTCTACCGCCATCTTCGTGATTTCTTTCAGGGCGATTAAACTTTGTCTCGAAGGCTTTTAGATATCTTGAGCAAAAAGTCATGCATTCATCTGCTATATATCCCTCGGCGATTGAGCCTTCTGGACGTGTCTTGTTTTGAATGTATGACTTATAAGTATAAAGCTGACGCTCCACGGGGTACATCCATCAAAATCAAACGGGCCCACCACGTATGGCTTCTGATGCTAAATGAACTGCTAAATGTAACATAACATCAAAAATTGAAGGTGGGAAAATCTTCTCAAGCTTACATAACGTAAGTGGAATTTGTTCATCAATTTGCTTCAATTCATCCACCCTTAATGTCTTGGCACATAGCACGGTGAGGAAGATGGAAAGTTCAATAATTGGTTCACAAACTTTTGCCGGAAGAAGGCCACGAATTGATATAGGAATTAACCGCTGTAAAAGAATATGACAATCATGACTCTTTAACCCCAAAATCTTACGCTCTTTAAGGTTAACACATTGAGAAATATTGGACAAAAATCCATCTGGAACTTTTAACTCCTTCAGAAATTTACAAAATGTGTTTTGCTCTTCCTGGGAAAAAATATAACAAGCTGCTGGCATCACAAGTTTATCTCCATTCTGGATCAGATGTAATTCTTGTTTTATACCCATGGCTTTTAAATCAAGACGTGCTTTGATATTATCCTTTGTCTTGCCTTTGATGTTCATTATTGTTCCCAATAAATTATCACAAATATTTTTCTCGATGTGCATGACGTCTAAGTTATGTCGCAACAAGAGGGTTCTCCAATATGGCAAGTCAAAGAAAATACTTTTCTTATTCCAATTATCCCCTCGCCTTTCATGTGATATTTTTAGTTTCTTCTCAGGATGATTAGTCATCATGATCCCTACAAGATCTTGCACCTGAGCAAGAATATCATCCCCAGATAGCTTCGGCGGAGATGGTCTTCGCTCCCTAGTACCATCAAATGATTTATTATCATTTCTCCATATGTGAGATTCATCTAGATAGCGACGATGACCCAAGTAGCTCTGCTTGCCTCCATTAGATAATCTGATAGAGTATGTGTGCTTATTACAACAAGGACATGCCAATTTTCCCTTAGTGCTCCATCCGGATAAATTAGCATATGCAAGAAAATCATTAATAGTCCATATAAGTGCTACACGTAAAGTAAAATTCTGTCTCAGAGATGCATCATAAGGTCGAACGCCTGATGCCCACAACTCATTTAGTTCTTCAATCAGCGGTTGTAAATTGGTGTCAATCGCATCTCCTGGGCTATTTGGACCAGGAATGAACATAGATAAAATGAAATTAGATTGCTTCATGCACATCTGATCATCACATTTTATTGCAGTTTTATATCCTCATTATCTATTTTATTTAAATAAATATATCTTCTAATAATAATTTTTATCTTAATTTACAGGTAATATAGAATTATTGAATAAGAGCCCAAATAAAGATTATTTCAAGCACAAAAGATCTCTAATGAAGCCCAGAATGCCAAAATTCAAAGCCCACGACTAAGTTTAGAAGCAAAATCTCAACACTCATTACTTTCTTGGTCTGAATTATTAATAACTTGGCTTACAATTGAGAATCAAATCAAATATAAAAAAATAAAGTCAAATTCGTTCTCAGGATGGTTAACCGTAAAGAAAAGATGATATCTCCCAATCCGGAAAGCAGAATTCAACATATTATATATGAAAATTGCCTATCTAGACGAGATAGAGCAATCCAAATTACCACATTCTCAAAATTTCATTAGCAGCAGTGAGTTATGACAAGAATCCAAATTTAAGTGATATATATTCAATGATTTGAAGCCCAAGTTAAATTTAAGAGAAGCCCAAGAGTATTCAACAGAAGCCCAAGAATTTTAAATGAATTAAATATAAAAGAAATAAAGTCCACAAAGCCCATCTCTCAAGTATTGAATCATTGGTCTAGATTATTTTGAGAGATCCTATGGTTATGAGGGTTGCTTGGGGCCTAAGCCAAATCCTACGGTTGTGAGGGTTACTTGGAGGCCAAGACAAATCCAAAGGTTGTGAGATATTCTTGTTATCTATAAATAGAGGGGTAGAGTGAGGGCTTGAGATTATAAAATATTTTATAAAAACTTTATTTGGAGAGGAGGGTTACTCTTAATTGAGAAGATCTTCTAAAAATTATAACTTTGTTACACAATAAATAAAATTTTTCACCCCTTCAATTTCTTTTCTCTTCTTCTTGTCCAAGGACCAAAAGGAGGATGAGATGAAGATCAGGAGTTGTTAGTTTTTTTTATTTTGTTTTCATTTCTTTTTCATTTCTTATTCATTTATATGCTTTGTAGCTTAGATTTACTTTCATGCAATGCCTTTAATTCTTGTATTTACTTTCTAGCATAGATTTTTCTTTTCTTTAATTCACCTTGAGGCTAGAACCCTCTAGGGAATTATCCTTTTCTAAGTGTGGAGCTAATATTTATGGGATCCCTAGAGATTGTTTGAAACTAGCTAACAAATCCAACTTATTCCCATAAGATTGAGATAAGCTAAGTGGATCTACTCTAGATTCCTCATATATTTAATTAATCCTCCATACTTTACCTTCTTTATTTTCCTCTTATCCTTGCTTTTTATTTGTTTATTTTCCTTCAATTTCTTTCTCCTCTTAAACTCATTTTCTTTTATTTTCACTTTACCCCTTTCATCTTTAAATCCCTCCACACTCACTTTCTTCCTTATTTTTATCACACACATTTTCTAATCTCTCCACTCTCTTTTTCTTCCTCGTTTTATTGCGCATAATCCACAACCACTCTCTCTAACCTCTTCACCATCACTTTCACCATGTTTTACTTTTATTTTGAATAACTCCTTATTGTCGCGCACATAATCTAAAAAGAACCAAACTTGGATAACTCCTACTTCACGTTCCTCGTGGGATCGATAACTTTATATACTATAACTTGATCAAGGTTATATACTTGCAACTTAAAGGTAATCCTGTTTTTATCCCCATCAAGTTTTTGGCGCCGTTACCGGGGAACGGTGTTAAGTAGGAAATTTTTCTATTTTAGTTCTTTAACTTATGTGTTTTTCTTTTGTGAAGGAACTTGGAGCTTGAAGATTAAGAGTTAAAGATTCGAGATTGAAGATTTGCCTCCAACGAGGCTTTGGATTATTTTTGCGTGGGTAACTCCTCTTTCTAGTATTCTCAATTTCACCCTTTAGATAGTTCAGCACAACTAGAGACAATTAGGTTAATAAAAAAAAAGAAAAAAATATATAGACATTCTTTCTTGTTGACCATAATAAAATCTATCCTCAACTTGGACTTTGACTAACAAGATAATAAACTCAAACAATTTCCACCTCTCTCACATTGTTTGTTGCTAACCATAATTAAAAAAAAAAGATTTTTTACTTTGGCATCTTTTTTAGTTGCTTTTAATTTCTAGGGTTGCATTTCATATAATAGTAGGAATTCACCAAAGTGATTTGAGCATCTTGATTTGGCATTCACTTGAAAATATTTTTAAGGGCAAAACCCATTAATCAAGATAAGGTGAGGGATTTCATCACCCTTTCCTTAGCCCAAAAATCACTAATTCCTCACTACACATACCCAATCCTCTTAAAACTGATTAGACGTTGGCCCCTAAAGATTCGAGCTCATTAAGGAACAAGAAAGTCTTAAGTGAACCGGTTCAAGTTTATTTGGACTAGTTGGTATCTAAGGCAAGGTTTAGGGGTTGCGTAAGGCGCCCTGCAAGGAATGAGGTACTTAATTGATCTTTGATCTCCCTCAAGTACTATCCTTACCTGGCTAACTAACCACATAAACTTTAATCTTTTCACTTGAGGAATTGTTGGTTAGGATCTGGTCTAAATCGAGTTTAGGCTTAACCCTAGAGTTCGGGTGATTGAAAAGTGATTGCCTTGATTTGTTTTTAGTTAGTTTTCCATTTTCTTTTTCTCATCATCTTCTTAACTTTTTCTCTTTTCCTTTTTCATTAAAAAAAACTAACTTTTACTTTTTAAAAATTACATCCTTAGTTTTGACTCTTGATCTCAACATTTTTAATCTAGGAAACCAACCAGATAATCAATCAATGGAAATAAATTACATCCAGGAAAGCTCGATTGAAGAGATAGAAGAAGAAGAGAATAAATTAAACCTTAGTTTTGAGGAAATCTTTCATGAGGAGCTGGAAATCTTAAAAAAATTAGATTTAATTTTTCAAAACGAGGAAACTGTGTTGAAGACATGCCTCTTGAATGCAACATTCGAGGAACTCTTTTTTGATGAGCTTAGATTTTTGAAATAGCAACCAAAATGTTAAATTTTCATTAATCAAAATCTAAGTTCAAAATACATAACACTAATAATACCTACCTTTATTTGCTGCAAAAATCATTGAAAACCTTGAAATTTTTAGAATTTGAGAACATCATTGATTATATCATCTTGAAATATTTTAAATTTCGCGGTAGAATTTTCAGCAATAAGGTAGGATTTAATGTAGAATGTGAGCTTCTCCTGTTTCATCTTTTATTCTACATTTTATTTTTATCTCATAATAAAAAAGAATTTATTCTTCTCTCATGTGAGAGTTTCTTATTCTTCTTTATTTCAAAAAAAAAAAAAAAAACAAAAAAAACAAAAACAAAAAAGAAAATAAAATATATATGTAAAAAATGTTGTGAAAAAAGAGAGATATATATAGAGAATAAATTTTGACTCCATCACCCTCATATCAAAGGTAATTGAAGAATTTTTATCATTGTTCAAGTCGACCAAATAACTGTAAGTACTTCAATTATTATATGCTTTACCTTGTGCATAATAGAATTTGCATTGAGGACAATGCAAAATTTAGGTGTGGGGTGGGCTTAGTCATTTTTCCTCTTTGTTTTAGCCATTTTCCTCTTTTTCTCACTATTTTTTAATATATTTATATTAAAAAATAATATATTTTTTCACTTGCCAACTTAATAGAGTTGATTAATAATTGATCTATTTGATAGATTTTAAATCTTCTAATCTTTAGTTAGTTTTATATCAAGTTTATATTTTATGATAACTCCAAATAAATTTCTTAGGAATTGATGTTTAAAGTAGCATACTTCACTTAAATTTTAACTTGGATTTTTAATTAAAGTAATGAAATTTTTAGTGCTTAGCTTAGAGTTGAAAATAATTTTTCAAGTTGTCTTGATCCAAATATTTTTCAGAATATATATACATATACACATATATATATATATTATACTAACTTAATAAAAAGAAGAGTGCTAAAATGGGCCAAATAAATTTCTCTTAAAATCATTGGTGGTTCTATTTTACTAAGCCTAAGTTGGTGAGTAATTAATCCCAATGAGTATTTTAAGCTTAATGACCTAAGCCCAATTGAGTTGGGATTCATTGGCCCAAAACTAGCTAAATGATCACTTAGAAAGCCGATTAAAAGAACAAAACCACCAAGAAATAAAGAGTTAAAAAAATCATACTAACCATATTTTTATATATAGTTATATTTGTATATGTTCTTGAAGAATTAAATGGATTAAAAGACTTGAAGTTTGTTTAAAACAAAGAGTAGCATGTTCTTTTCAAGACTTTCAAATTAAATTTTAAGTTAAACTTGGTTTTTATAACTATAATGGAAGGATTTTCTTAAGAAAATTACATTGGAGTTATGATAAAAGCGTTTTCTTGAGTATTAACCAACTTCAATTGGAATGTTTGAATATATCAAATAAATTAATTATTTTATTAACTTCTTTAAATTGGCAAGTTGACTGAATTTTGTGGGTATATTCACTGCAAACCCTCACGAGACTACAACTCGTCCACTAGGATAATCTAGCGGTTTAAAGGCTTGTTGTATGCGCTAAATACAACCGCGATTCTTGCGAAAGTGAGCTAGGATTTTTCTTTCTTTCCTTTTTAATTTCTTTCTTACATCCATGGTGGAACATTATATGGAACAAGTAAAACCGGCCATATGCTATATGAAACTTTTGAATTTGTGAAAGGCTGAAAACCATCACTTGCAAGCCCAAGCCTGACATTCCGGGGCTCTAAGGCAAAGCTTTCATGTAGCTTGTCAAACATTTTCCAAGCCTCTGAGTCAGCTGGATGTCTCATCACTCCATCCTCAACTTGTCTTTCATGGTGCCATCTCATATCAGAAGCTGTCTTGGAACACATAAAAAGCCTTTCCAATCGCGGCTTAAGAGGAAAGTATCGTAGAGTCTTTGGCGGTATTTTTTTACCATTTGCTTTGCGCTTGATCTCTTTACCATGCTTATCAAGCTTCCACCTAGAAGTGCCACATTTTTTACATGTATCGAGACACTAGTCACTCTTCCAGAATAACATGCAAGCAAACAGACATGCATCAATCTTTTCATATGAGAGGCCAAGGTCTCGAATCAACTTTTTGGCCTCATCATAGGAATTAGGAAGAGTTGATTCCCTAAGTAATAGCTCTTCATTTAGAAACTAGAGCAACATCGTAAATGATTTATTACTCCATCTATTTATGCTCTTTATGTGAAGCAATTTCACTAAGGCAGCCAATTTCGAACATTTGGAGCCTTTATACAAAGGTTTCTCAGAGTCACCTAATAGATTGTAGAATTGGTTTGCATGTCCATCTGGCTCCTGCTCTTATTGGTTGGACGACCTGTCATTAACATCGATTGCAACATGAAATAGATCTCCAATCATTTCTCGCATTTCGTCGTCACTCTCGCTTTCATCTACCATTTCTTCTGGTTCTTCATCTGACTCTGATATAGACTCTCCCTGTATTTCCCCGTGATGGCACCAAAATATATAGTTTTTAATAATTCCATGAGCAATTAGGTGAGTCTTTACCAAATGACGGTCACCAGATTTCACATTGTTGCATTTAACACATGGGCATCGAATTTGAAAGTCGCCATTCAACCGTTTGGGATTAAAATTTTCCCCTAACTTCTCGTACACATAGTCTAGAAATCTATCAACCCCTTCTTCATATTCTAGATTAAGTCTATCATCATCTACTAGGTTCATCCAGTCTTTACCAGGCGCCATGATACTAAAACCCCCTGAAAATAACTCAAACATCTCAATAATCACATAAAAAATTATTTAAATTGTTCGAGTTACAATTATCCCTTCTACAATGCCGTTGTAAATGCATATGATATCTAACACGCACACCATGGACTAGATCTACTCTTTTATCGGTATTTTAGCTACTATTAGCTTGCATTACTTGTTATGAGCTAATATAACCATGGTTTCAGGTGGATCAAATTGACATGCTTAAAATCCGTTAAGATTCAAACTACAAGTATTGATAGTGGCTGATTCTTAGAAACCTTGATGTGAACTTTACAAAACAGAAGATATGCTGGTTTCAGTCATAAAAGTTTTATACTGGTTTCAGGCATAAAAGTTTTATACTGGTGTTCACGAGGAAAATTTTGGGAGAAAACTGTAAAATAAATTTTATTCCTTCTAATCGACTTTAAAGAAAGAATAAATACAATTCTCTCTACAAGTAATCTCTCTCTCTCACTGATTTTGAAAAGAAAGAAATTACGAACTCCCCGATCGGTTGTCCGATTTACAAAAGAGAGAAAGATCAACGGAGATCCTTCCCTTTGTTTAGTCTGGGTTTTTCACGGTGGCGATAGGAGCTTTAATCTTGTATCCCGTGGACGATACGATCGTCTTGCTCGTGGAATTACGTCGAAAAGAACTTGCAAGGCAAGTTTAAGAACTCGCCAAGCAAGTTTATAACTCTAACGAGTTTTATAACTCAAAGAATGAGTTTTGTAACTTTGTTCGAGTTTGCAAAACCAAGCCAAGCTGAAGAAGAACCAGCGTTGAAGTAGCTCAAGCTCTCTCCCAAGTTGATTCACTCCTCAAGTGCTCAACCCTTCAATCCCCTTCCTTTTTTTTCTTCAGCTGATTCTTCAGCTATTTATAGAGGCTTATGGGGTGTAACTGACCCCTTAGAATATGGATTCGTGACCCTCAAATCGTGAAAAATGGTTTTGGAACCGTTTAGGTCGTGTTTGAACGAGTCAAAACGCGAAAGATCCGTGTTTTTAGATGACCCCTGCGTCTCTGGCTTAGAACTGGGATGCGGGGGTTGAGACCCGCGTTTAAGGCTTTGAACGCGGCCGTATGCTCTGCGTTTTGGGACTTAAACATGGCGATAAGCTCCGCGTTTTGAGCTTTGAACGCGGTCATGATGCTCCGCGTTTTGAGCTTAGACGCGATGCTAAGCTCCTTGGTTTGTTCTGAAGAGATTATTCTCTTGTAATCTCTTGGTTGGATCTTTTAAGGATTTGTCAAGTTGTAATCCCTGTGTTTGTAACTCTACTCTATCACCGTAGAAGCCTCCGAATTGTAACTTCGTTTGACAGTATTTAGTGAGTCGTAGCTTATCAGTAGTAAATTTTTTTGCCAGCCTACAGAACCCCCTCCAAAGTTTTTAAAAGTTCGCGGTTAACTGAGACGGTCTTTCGGAATACTTTGAATATTTCCTTTGTCTGATTCTAAAAGGGTACTGCTCCTCGTAAAGGGAATTGCTCGCTGGTCCTTTACTCTTTGAATGTGCAAGCAGATGGTGACGTTTTACTTTTGAAACGCGAGGGTGACTTAGGTGTTTTGTTTTTGGAACGCGGGGCTAAGCTTCGCGTTTGAAGCTTGAAACGCGAGGCAAAACCCTCGTATAGTGAACTTGAAACGTAGGGGTGATCTCCGCGTTTTAACCCTGAACGTGATGATGAGGTCCGTATTTTGGACGCGGTGTTGAAGTCAAACCGACTTGAACGCGAAGCTGAAGTTGAACCGATTTGAACTTGAACGCGGGGCTGAATCGACTTGGGCTCGAACTAGAGGCTGAAGTCGAACCAACTTGGTTAAGAACGCGGGGATCACGTTCGGGCGAGATTTCTTGCCTAAAATCTCGTGGAGATTTGATAGGCTGGCGGCCTTATAAATAGACCCCTGGGTCGAATTAAAAGTCTTACAGACTTCTTATCAAGGAAACCTTTTTCCTTAATTCTCCGGCGAACGTCTCCGCTCTCAGATCTTCCGACGAACTTCTTCAGTTTTTCCTCGGCAAGAATGTCTCCCAAAAGGTCAGCAGTCAAACCCAAGAAAACCGCTGCGGCTTCTTCGAAGGCCAAGAATCGAACCGCTGGCGACGCTTCAACCGAGCCCCACAAGACACCCCCGATCGGTGGTAGGTTTTGACCTCTGATAATAACTTATTTCGACAAGTTTTCTTCCTCGTTTAGCAACAGAAACGACAAGTGATGCTTGTGTTTAGAACATGGGGCAGACGCCTCTGTTTTCAGTATGAAACGCAGAGCCAATCCTCGCGTTGTGGAAATGAAACGCGGAGGTCGACATCCGCATTTCGGAAATGAAACGCGGGGGTTGACATCCGCGTTTTGGAAATGAAACGCGGGGGTCGACATCCGCTTTTGAATGAAACGCTGCCGAAGCCGCTCGACATTCAACGCCGAAGTTAGCATCCGCGTTTTAATACTTAAAACACGGGGATGACCCTCGCGTTTGAGGTTTGATTTTGTCAAACTTGTGTTTATTTTCCTCTGTAATAATTGCTTTTTATTCTCTTGTGCAGTGCGCTACTCAAGTGACCCTCTCACTTTTAATAGTCATTTTGGCCATGAAGGAGGTGAAGATCCAGAAGTAATCTTCAGTTTGCGCCAAAAGCTTCCCATCATTCAAGACAAGGATGAAGATCGACTAAAGTTCGTCACTGAAGCTAGCTTACCAGGAGTCAGGGCCATCGTCACAGATCTCAAAATTGAGACGCTGGACCGAAAGCCTCTTAAGAAACCCGCATTTCTCTTTGGGGACCCCGTGGCACTTGATGCTGAGATCTTCTACGACGGGGATTATAAGATGCTGATACAGGTTGATGACCGATTCCTTTTCCTTCTTAACATGGAGCACATGTATCCACTCTCTTATCTGCAGTGTGCCTCCATCTCGAGGCATATGGATTGGGATCTTGTCAAGAGTCAAAATGGGGTATCGCTTGGGATGTTAACCCATCAAGGTGTGCGTCCTGTGGGTCATCGACAGGTGACGGCTTTGAGGCCAGGCTTGGTCACTCGAGAGTATCCAGCTGCTGAGGTGCCCACTCCTACCAATATTTTTGCTCGTCGATTCATCACTGAAAAGGGGGAGTTTCTTGCTCAAGACTTTAGGGCACCGGGATGGGTGCATTCAACTGATGGAATGTGGTGGACCCGTCTTGTGAATTTTGTAATGGATGAGCTACGAGATTCATTGACTCTCTCCGGTTTGGGCACTCCGGTCTTTGCTATGCGACAAGGTATCGCGCAGAATCCTTACAACCTTTTTGCTATGCTGGAGAAGTATAACCCGGAGACTTGTACATTCTTTACACCTGTCGGAGAGTTGGGTTTTGATCTTCATGAGATGTACGAAGTCTCGGGCTTGCCTTTTGGGGAGCTACCATATGAGGAGTTTATCCCCGGAATTGAAGAGTTGGCCATCTTGAGAGCAGCCAGTCCAGACATCTACGAGACTTTTTGGGAAGTGATGTGTCACTTCCAAACTTGTGCTCGGCTGACAGGGTTACATGGAGGCGGAGTCAAGCAGGCGTCTTGGGCTGACTATTTATTCAATAATTTGCATACCAAGGATGCTGATGTGGTTCGTCTTGCTGCGAGCTCGTCTGAAGAAGTTAAAGATCGTATCGGGAGTGCCTCCTCTCATTATACCAATGAAGCCCAAGAGGACGTTTTCCCGCCATTCACAGAGTTCGAGAGTTTTCATTACCAAACTCTAACCCCTATATTTGACATGGCTCTGTTTGCTGGCTTCCTAATGTTATGGCTGAAGCGATGTGTAGTGCCCTCCAGGCCCACTAAGTCTATTGCCGCCGAGGTTGTTTACCCAGCAGTTCTTCTTGCTCATGGGAGATCAATCGACCTTCTTTCTACAATGACATGCCATTTACAGAGCGGCTTGAGAGAATTATGCTATGACTTTACTCAAGTCAAGGCAGTTGGCACCGGTGAGAAGAAGACTCTGAAGTTTCCCAACCCGCGCGTACCTTTACCATATACCTATTTGGTGGCCTGGTTTGTTTTGCATTGCCCATCTTTGATGTCTGCCGTGGCTTCTTGCGGTGACTCTTTCGTTCCGTGGGTTCAACGGTTAGGGCTGTCCCGATGGGAGGGCTGGTACATGGTCATGGTCTGGTAAATTTTTTCAAGGGACCTCAACTACCATATCTTCAGATGCTTTCTCGATTTTGAGGGAGGCGGATATGGGGAGATGTATCAGGACACTAAAGGCTCCAACTCTTTCACCCAATTAAATGGGGGTGTCTTTCGTTGACTGATCAACATCAGGCCTGGCTACTTAATCTTACGCCAAGGTGGGAAATGTTATATTGAGCCTTATCAGCCTTTCCGCTTCGCTCGACAATTCGGATACGACCAGCTGTACATTGGGAATCCCAATCCCCATCTTGCACTCATCAGGAACTTATATGAAGGTGCCAGGGTCTGATATTACTCTGTAGCCGGCGACACTGGGGCTAAATTTACACTTCCTCATAAAATGCCCAACAGTTATACGACTATGGGTTTTTGCAACTGGTACCAATCCGCTTCCCAGATCCCTGAATACAAATTGAACTCGTCTTGTTTAAGAGAGATCAGAAAAATGTATGAGGCGAAGAGAAATTCTAAGGCACCCCGCGTGAGAGGGTTTGAAGAATATTTAGCTTGTGAGCCAGGGGCTGGTGCTGAGGGAGAAGCTGAAGCTACCACGGTTGGGCCTACTGGGCCTACTCTGGCTGAGACCCGCGAGGAAAGAGCTGCAGGTAAACGGCCAAGACCGGTAAGGCCACCAAGGCAAGCGGGCTGTAAACGATCACCCACGGACTTCCTGCTCTGGCGGGGTCAAGCTATTGCAGGACACGTTTAGAGCTGCTCCTCCAAAGCCCTCGGTGGAAGAAGAAGAACCCCAGGAGTCATCGGTTGGGGGGATTTCCCACCAATGGGGTCTCCGTTCAACTGGGCCGGCTTTAAGAGGCTCTGTTTCTCATCAATCTTCGGAGGAAGAAGGTGGAGATGAATCACTTCATGAGGATGCGGAGTCTATCCCAACTGTAGAGCCTCTTGACATGATAATTCCAGGCCAAACTTCAGACGCTGCTCCCAGGGCAACTGAAGAGGAGGCTCAAGTGGAAAGGGCTGAAGCTTCTGTACCTGCAAGATATTCATCTCCTGATTCTTCGGTGCTCATGCCTACAACAGGGGCTAAGAGGCCTAGTCCTACAACTGGACTATTTCCTAAGTCGACCGCAGCTACAAGTTCCCCACATCCTTCGGGAGATGATGAGGAGAAGGTGTCGTATGGGTACTCTGCAGAGTACGGATGACCTTCTCGACGACCTCCTAGCTGTCACTTCTGAGAAGGTGTCAGCTCCTGTAGCTATTTTCCCTTCGGGTAAACATTATTCGTTTTGAATTTTGATAGTTGTTTCTTACATGTCTTTTGACAAAAAATGTTTTATGCAGGTTCGCCGGTGAGGGCAACTCAAGAGGTTGCGGCAGCAATGGCTCAGGAAGCTGTACCAGCAGTAACTTCTCCTTCTGAGTCAGTTCCAGAGGTTTAAGTAGTAGCAGTTTCTCCTCTGATAAAATAAACTCCTCTTAGGATTTCTCTTAGGACTGGGAAGGATGCTGGTGCCTCCCATTCAGCTCAAGCACTATCACCTATAACTCCTTCTCAGGGTCTCGTGACTCAACATGAGCTGGTGTTGTCTCCTGCAGTTTCCATGGAGTCGGCCGTTGTGCCTAATTTTCTTCAGAAATGCATCGGTCATTTGGAAGCTGAGATGCAAGATGCCGCGAGGATCATTGTCGCTGGAAAGAGCACCTTTGTAGCTTTCAGGCCTATCTTAAGGAATTACTTGAATAACATTAGGTATTTGGGCGACACTGAATGCATCCAACGCTGTACCGATGAGATATCTCGCCTGGAGGAGAGCTTGAAAAGCTTTAAGAAGTTGAATCATGTTGATCTGGAGGCTCAGATTGAGTCAACTCTTGCTGACATTTATGCCCAAGCGATGCATCAATATGAAGTTGTCCAGAAGAACTTGGGCGAGAAGGAAATACAAGTTGTATCCCTGAAAACTTAATGGGATCATTGGCAACATGCATTGACTTCCACGACCTCTATTATGCAGGCCACTCGCAAATCAATTGCTACCACTGAGGAGACCATCACTCAACTCAAAGCGGAGTTGGCTCAGCAAAAGGCCAAGCTGGCTCAGGGGGAAGCTGATGTGAAAGATCTTACTCGTAAGAGTGTAGAAACATACAATGATTATCGTGAGGAATTGCAGGCTCTCGAGGAGATTAAAAGAGGCACTATTGCCGCTGCGCCAGACAAGGAGGGACTAAGAAGAGAGGCCACAGCGATGGTGCGGGCCGCTCATGAGAAGGATGTTGCTGAAGCCAAATCCCAGCTCGCGTCCATCACGCTTAGGGGACTATAGGCTTACTTTTGTGTTCACTCCCAGTCTCTTTTTTCTCTTTTTTTTGAATGGCACTCTTTTGTATCGTCCTTTAGTGATTTGAATAAAAATAATACAATTTTGCCTTTTCATCATTGCTTATTATGATTTCTCATTTCAACCATAATACTTATAGGATTTTTGGCAAACCCTCAGCCGTCAACGGATTTGACGAGCCTTTACCGATTACCGTTTGAATCGGGCTAGCATGCGGATTCTTTAAACCCGTTCCGCACGTGACGTTATACTAAAAGAATGAAACTCTTGTAGGGTTGATGCTATGATGTTGAATTCATAAGCTTCGTCTTTCTCACGGGAATAGACTATCCAGCTGCATGTATTAGATGCAGGCTTATCCTTACTTAGGCTTAGGGCTTGTGGTGTGAACAAGGCTTGGGGCTTGTGGTGTGAACAAGGCTTTTTAGGCTTGTGTTGTGAACAAGGCTTTTAGGCTTGTAATGTGAACAAGGCTTTTAGGCTTGTGTTGTGAACAAGGCTTGGGGCTTGCGGTGTGAACAAGGCTTTTAGGCTTGTGTTGTGAACAAGGCTTTGGGGCTTGCGGTGTGAACAAGGCTTGGGGCTTGCGGTGTGAACAAGGCTTTTAGGCTTGTGTAGTGAACAAGGATTTGGGGCTTGCGGTGTGAATAAGACTTTTAGGCTTGTGTTGTGAACAAGGCTTGGGGCTTGCGGTGTGAACAAGGCTTTTAGGCTTGTATTGTGAACAAGGCTTGGGGTTTGCGGTGTGAACAAGGCAAGGCTTATCATCCTATTGAGCAGGATTGATTGATAAGCTGATTGCGGTTTAAGCAAATTTATGGATCTATCATCCTACAGAAGAGGATTGATAGATTGGTTGCGATTTAAGCAAATTTGAGAACTTATCATCCTATTAAAGAGGACTGATAAGTTGGTTGCTCGAAGCTTGTTAGGTTGAGATCGGGTTTCAATAGCTTAAAAGATTCCTTATCAAAGGAGTTACTAAGTTCAAAAGTAGCTAAGTGTTGGACTCTTCACGGGGGTTGAGACCCGCGTTTAAAATTTGAAACACGTAGGTGAGCTTCGTGTTTTGGCTTTTAGAACGCAGAGGTGAGCCTCGTGTCTGGGGGTTTAAAACGCGGAGGTGAGCCTCGTGTTTGGGGATAAAACGCGGAGGTGAGCCTCGCGTTTGGAAGTGTTCGCGGTAAAAGTCGGTTTTGTATTCATTGTTGTTGAATTCATTTACAGCTTCTTGGGCCTACAACAAAATTCAAAAGAAATGCCTTTTATTTTAAGGCGTACAATGAAAACGAAAGATTACAACTTCTTCCTTTTGTGAACAAACGCTCGGATCCGTTTATCTAATCCTCGCCAGGTGGGTTCTTCGCCGCGTCGGACTTGAATCGTCCGTGGACCACCGCGCAATTCCGATCCAGGTGGAAACCCGGGTTCTGGAACTACAGACGTGAAGGGGCTCGTTTCACGAAGAAAACGAAGCGCCTAAGGGGATCACACTCACGAAGGAGAGGATCGCCTTCGGGGATCACACTCACGAAGGAGAGGATCGCCGGAGCGGGTGAGATCTACTAGGAGAAATCACAGCGCTGTTCTGTAGCCGACCCGAATTCGCTTACCTCGCGATTGTGGATCTGGCGTCGATCGAACTCGTACTCGCCGGTGCTCGGAACTGTGTGTCGACGGCTCGTAGATCTTGCGAGAGCTCTCTCAGAAATATCCGAAAATCCGAAATCTCCCAAATCCCAGCCTGACCAGCCCTGTCCCAAAAAACCCTCCGAGATGAGAAAGACCCCCCCATATTTATAGAATAGGGGGGGGGAAGGCCGGGCCACAAGTGGCTCGGCCAATTGGCCGAGCCACCTCGGCCACTTGGCCGAGGCTTCTCGGCTAAGTTGGCCGAGGTCCCATTTTTCGCCGTCTTTTCCGCCGTTTTGCTGTTTCACTCGGTCTTCCGGCGTAATTTTCCTCCGGTGACGTCGCTGTTGTGTTTGAGTCCGTATCCGATCAACTTTCAGAGCTCAATCGGCTCATTTGCGTTGACGGGTTAAGTACGGTTGATTCCGTCTCGTCGATGTTTGAGTTTAGTCAACTCGCTTCGTCAAACTTCGTCATCGGGTTTATTCCACGATACGTCGTTTTGTTGACTCGTACGCCTTGTCGACTCACTTCATGCGCTCGCCGACTCGCTTTATGCGCTTTGGCGGCGTAATCACGCCGCCGCCAGCTCGGGTCGCATTGTCGGATGGGTCGCCGGTTGTCGCCCCACCGCCACGAAGTCTCGCCGCACCGATAAGCAATTTTGAATGCCTACAGATACCCCCTCCAAAGTGTTCCAGTCTCGATTTTTGACGAGTCTGGGACACTTTGGATATGATGAGCCCTTCATCCTTCAGTCGGTGTGATAGGACTCGTGAATGACCTTGGCGTTTGATCTCTCCACTCCTTTCAGTCTTTCCAGTGCTTTGTAGGATTGCTGAAGGTATTACGGTACTGCATTTTTTTGTCTGACCGTTGTCGAGATCTTGACCAGGAGTCGATAGATGAATTTCTTTTAAGATTAGCTCCAGTATTTGATTCAATCCTCTCAGGTTCTCCAGTACTTTGTAGGATACCCGGGGGTGTTACGGTACTGCATTTATTGCTTGACCGTTGTTGGAACTTCAAACTATAGCTGATTAAGTTCTCTTGCTGTTGGCTCGTGTTGGTGAACTGTCATTCAATTGACCACACGATTTTTTTACGAAACCTCTCCGTTGGTCGGGGAATTCTTCGCTACGACGCATTGATTGGCGCCAAACTATCCTTCACTCGGCGAGTGCAATGCATTGACCGGCGTGCGCTCTTACGTGGATCCGAAACGTTGATCCGTGAATCCTTCGGCGACGACACGTTGGTAGGCTGCCAGCATCAGATACTCCTTGTTGAGTAGAATTTATCCTTCTTTGAGGTTCCATAGTGGGAGGAAATTGAGGGTTATCGAGTTATCCTTAAGAATATGGTAATATTCTCCAGGAACTTCTCGTCAAGAATTAGGAAATAGTTTATACCGTAATCCTATTCGAGTAGGATTAGGCGACGCTGCTGATCGGCCGATGTGATCCGCGACGATCGAAGTTATCCCTAAGAATATGTTTTATGGAAATATTCTTCCTGAACTTCGATAAATTAGGAAACAGCTTATACCGTAATCCTATTTGGAGTAGGATTAGCGACGCTGATCGGCCGATGTGATCCGCACGATCGAAGTTATCCCTAAGAATATTTTTGTGGAAATATTCTTCCGAACTTCGATAAATTAGGAAACAGCTTATACTGTAATCCTATTTGGAGTAGGATTAGGCGACGCTGATCGGCCGATGTGATCCGCACGATCGAAGTTATCCCTAAGAATATTTTTGTGGAAATATTCTTCCTGAACTTCTCGATAAATTAGGAAACAGCTTATACCGTAATCCTATTTGGAGTAGGATTAGGCGACGCTGCTGATCGGCCGATGTGATCCGCGACGATCGAAGTTATCCCTAAGAATATTTTTGTGGAAATATTCTTCCTGAACTTCTCGATAAATTCGAAACAGCTTTATACCGTAATCCTATTTGGAGTAGGATTAGGCGACGCTGATCGGCCGATGTGATCCGCACGATCGAAGTTATCCCTAAGAATATTTTTATGGAAATATTCTTCCGAACTTCGATAAATTAGGAAACAGCTTATACTGTAATCCTATTTGGAGTAGGATTAGGCGACGCGTTGATCGGCGTTGATGTGATCCGCACGATCGAGTTATCCCTAAGAATATTTTTTGTGGAAATATTCTTCCGGGAACTTCTCGATAAATTAGGAAACAGTTTATACTCGTAATCCTATTTGGAGTAGGATTGGGCGACGTGTTGATTTGCGTCGGGGGGCCTTCGCGAGGTGTTGTCCTGCCGAATAAGTCTTCAGAATTTTTCCAAATATAACGGAGGGAGTAGGAGCCAATCAACGGACTGATTTGGCACTATTTTGACCTCCGGATAAGGCTCCAATTAGGACTCCTAATTAGGGGCTGATTAGAGTCCTAATTAGAATTAGTTTGGGCCCATTAGGAGTTGTTATAAATACCCTTGATCCCCCTTTTCCTCTGACCTAGGCCGGCCCCCATTGGTGTTCTTTTTCTCTTGTTTTCATCTCGTCTCTCGCCGTCTCATCTCTCTCAAACAACGAGGTACATGCACGAGTATTTTACAACGCCCTTTTTTTCTTTTCTTTTTTTTTTGTGCGTGCAGGTGACGCGGATCGTGAGGAGAAGAGAACGATGGCGTTGATGGGCGGCGGCGGCGCCTGCTGCCGGGCGATGGCGCCGTTTCGCTGTCGGGCGTCAAGCAGCGAAGACTGGGCCGCTGCCAGAGCATTAAGGCTGGCGCTACGTCGGGCGGGCTATGGGTTCTGACGCTACGGCCGGGCATTGGCGCTAGGCCGAAATGGCACTGGCGGGCGCTAAGGTTCGCCGGGCGCTTGCCGTGCTCTGGCCGACGGTGCAGCCTATTGGTGTCCGCTTTTTGACACTTTATTTGTTGATTTTCAACCGTATTTGACTCTATTTGTCTTCTTTTGCGCCTGGCGTCGCCATGAAGATCTCGTGTTCAAAGGGGTCGATCAACTCGCGATGTCGCTGCGGAATACACGCCCTTCTTTCTGGTGCGCCAAGTTATCATCTTCGTGATATATATATCGTTGTATCCCCGCTTCGCTCTCCTTTGTGAGGCTATTGGGAAGAGCCAAAATCCTCCTTTGTGGGGACCGACGCTTCATATTGTGTATACTCGTTACGACCCCGCTTCGTTCTCCTTTGTGAGGCGATTGGGAAGAGCCGATGTTCTCCTTCGTGAGGATTGAGGCTTTAAAAATCACCCGTCTCGATATCTTTAACGGGAGCGATTTCGTACCGTACCCTTGCCCTGTGGAACGGGATATATTGCCGCTTTGTCTACGCGACTATATTTATCGTTCTCCGGGTATTCGATACGGATGAAGTCGTCATACCCGTTATAAGGTCATGACTCAATCTATGTAAGATGAATTCAACGCCTTTTAGTAATTGAATATTTTCTAATTTCAGTCGATTATTCCTCGGGAGCTTTTCCGACTTACGCGGTTGATGGACGCCATAGTGACTATTATTCCACGTGTGACGATCCCGCAATTTTTATCTCACCGATTTGCACTCGCACATCATCTGAGACGATTCGATCAGACTTGAGGGGAGTTCCCGCATCCTCAGACTATTGGTCACCGATGCGCCACTTGTAAAAGACACCAGCTCCACTGAACCTTTGCAAAAAATAGATTATCTGTTCGGCGACTCAGTTAAGGATCCGGATACAGCTCTTATTGAAAGTGAACGGTGGTTGAACACAGACGACGGAGGTCCTTTGTATATTTCCCGGATACCTCGTCAGCTCTCATTGACCGACCTTAGACACCATGCTGTGCCACGCCGTATGTCTTGGCGTCTGACCGAGGAGCATGATCATATCCATTGAGGGTTTATTACTCAGCAGCCAGTTCCTGGTTCCAACAGGAATCGTATCATCGGCCTTCGTCCCGGAATTGTGGGGTTGGACACACCGCCCCGTGATGAGCTTTTTGTTCCTGCCTCGACTTTGAAGAATCGCCTCGCTCTGTTGGGGTGAGAGATGCCGTCATCTAGTCATAGATTTTACGGTTGGGTTCACTCATCAAGTAAACATTGGTGGGGTCGCCTGACCAACTACGTCCTCAACCGATGGGATGGAGAACTTCGTGCTTGCGGCCTATATTCAGCGATTCGTGCCACCATGTATGGCCTTCCAATCAGCGCCAACCATTTCTTCACCTTATTCGAGCTCTATAATCCAGATTCGAATACGTTTTTCACTAAACACGGCGAGTTGGGGCTGGCTTTACATGAGATGTACCGTATTTCAGGTCTACCCATGGGGAAGATGCTGTATCAGGAGTACTTCCCTTCCAATCAGGAACTGAGCCGGCTGAAGGAACACACGCCCGACCGTTACAAGACTTTATGGGATCTCACTTGTCATTATTATATAGCTCTGGCCCAATCTGAACCTTGCGCCAAAAGGAAATTGCAAGTGAGTCCGGCGCTTAATTACTTGTTCCAGCATTTGGAGGACAAATCTGGCGAGGAAATATGTGAACTGTCACCGCTCACTCCTTCGAAGGTTAATGAACTGATCGAGAGGTCCGAGGCTAACTCCTATACGCTCAGCTACGCCGCAGATGGCTTTCCCCCAGGGACCAAGTTTGCAACCTTTCTGTAGCATGCGGTGAAGCCTATCCAGCCGACAACTCTTCTAGCCGGCTATCTTGCAATCTGGCTGAAGAAATGTGTGGATCCACATCAATCCGATGATGCTTTACCCTTGGAGGTCCTTTATCCTGCAGCTCAGCTTGCCCACAAAAAGGAACTCTCTCTCCTTTCGGTAGTGGTGGCCAATATTCACCGTGGGTTGCGGCATATAGCCCGTGCGTTTACTCAGAGAAAGGATGAGCCATCATCACGTATTCCTTTCGTCCGAGTAGAGCTCCCATATACCTATTTGATGGCTTGGTCGGTCCTTCATCGCCCGACATGATGTCGGCGCCGGTTCCACAGATTCGTCTACTCCTTTCTTGCGGTTAATAGAGGATTGCAGATGGAAAGGGCGTGGCTTTACAGAGATCAAGAAACAGATGCAGATTTATAAAGGGTGGATCTTTTCCAGATGTTTCCCTCAGTTCTCTGGTCAATATGGTGAGTCCTTGGTCGACGAGGAGGTGCCAAGATACGCCAGACTTCGCTGACATTGGTCGTTTAACCGGCTAGTGAACATCGTGCCGTGGTATCTCATTTTCCGAGTAAAGGAGGAATGCTTCATCGAGCCTTATCTTCCTCGTTGCTTTGCTCGCCAGCCGTTACGCACCAACTTTATGTTGGGAACCCGAACCGACGGCTCCGCACTCGCGGTGGACTTGTGGATGGCCTTCGAGCATGGTTGTGGAGCGCCATGGGATGTACCGGTGCTAGATTCAGCCTCGAGCTCGCACCGCCACCGGAATCGACGCTCTCCATTGTAGTTGGCTATTTGTAGCTAACGAGCCAGTCCCTGTGAGGGCCATCTCAGATCTGGTGGCCGAAGCATCGTTGCGAGCCGACACTCAGACACCCCCAGATGCCGCTCAAGCTCAGAGGAAGCGCCACCAATCTTATCGACCGGGCGAGGCTGAGGAGGAGTTCCACAACTCTGACGCTGCGACTTTAGGAGAGGACCAAGCGGAGGCTGCAGTTTATGAGAAGAACCTTGGTACTCTCTCCTTTTCCCCTTCGTTTTCTCATCCTTTCTATTGGATTCCTCATTCAACTGAATTTTTAGGAAAATTTGTCGAAGAAGAAGAATTTCGACCTTCTCGAGGGGTTAAACGAAAGAGATTAGCCCATAAGACTCGCGTGAATCTTCGGTCCTTTGATATAGACTTGATCAGCGATGATCCAATCAGCGACGGAGGTAACAATTCGCCATGATGTAACCTAAAATCTTCGGCTTTTGGAGACTAATATTTCTCCGTTTGCATGCAGGGGGTTTTAGGGATTATGATTCTGGCTTTGATTTTCCTCACCACAATTCTGCTGGGCCCAGTTCTGCTCATGCTGAGCTAAGTTTTACTCAACAAATGTATGGAGCTATGGCGGAGGAGGCCAGTGTAGGACCTGATTCGGTGAACCCAGGTACATCTAACATCGATAACTCCTCTTCTGGATGGCGAATGCAAGAATTGAACGACTCGGAATTCGTATCCCCACTAATTGCCTCTTCGCTTTTTTGCTCTTTTAGAGAGATTGCAGGAGATAAATGCACAAACCGAGACTAGGAAAGCTAACCCCACTGTAGGAGGTAAGTAGCTTTACCTATTGTTCATCAACTCTTAGTTGCATTCGCTTTCCTAATGCCTTCTTTTTCGTGACTTCTCAATGGAAGATTTCGTGGAAGCTAGTTTATACGGCAATACTTCCATGGATGACCTGCTACGCACTTGGTCACAGGATGGCGATGCATTTAGTGAAGATTTACCCAAAGCAACAATCCCTGAAGAAGGTATGAATTTTCTTCGACATTATAGGACCAGCCATTTGGCCAATAGTACTATAATTAAAGGAGCCTGAGAAGTTCCCTTTTCATGTAGTGGCAGACACTCCTCTCCCCGCCGCCTTCTCAGAATCAGGTACCACGGCGACTGCGGAGATAGATGAGCACACTGAGGAGTCAGTTGCCGTAGATAGTTCTCCAGCGATAGGTACCCCTCTGATAGACTTGCCAGTTCCTGAAACTATGCTGAGGGAGACGGGTAAGAGTCCTCTAACTAAATATGTTTTCACCAATTTTTTGATTGAAGATTCTAAAGTCCTCTTTTCTTTTGTGTAGAGCCTACATCTCGACTCCATGATCTGGCGAGAGCGCTGATGCTGGATGAAGATCCATCCCATCTTATTATCTGCTTGGAAGTACGCTCCTTCTTTCTTTGGTGAACACGGTGATCGAAAAGGTTCTTCATGGCGGCTTTCTCTTCATCGATTCAGACCCTTGCTTGATCCCGGATGGCCTTGATACGGATATGGGCTATCCCGAAGCTAGCTCAGCCATTGCCGACGACCTCGCCCATCCGAGAGAAAGCTTCAGAGACTACAAGAACCGCGGCAGCCGGAGCTTCCTCATACATAGCCGCCGACCGACGCTGCTTAGAGGCATGGCGCGATGCTTGTGTTTTACTTGGCTCGAGGTCCGTGATGCGAGAGACCGCCACCATCAGCTCTGAGCTGTTGTTGCCGAAATATTTTCTTCCCTAAGCCATATCGGTGATATTGTGGTGAGTGCGGAGAGGATAATATCGCCGTGGGAGAGCTCCATGCTGAGCTAAGTTTTACTCAACAAATGTATGGAGCTATGGCGGAGGAGGCCAGTGTAGGACCTGATTCGGTGAACCCAGGTACATCTAACATCGATAACTCCTCTTCTGGATGGCGAATGCAAGAATTGAACGACTCGGAATTCGTATCCCCACTAATTGCCTCTTCGCTTTTTTGCTCTTTTAGAGAGATTGCAGGAGATAAATGCACAAACCGAGACTAGGAAAGCTAACCCCACTGTAGGAGGTAAGTAGCTTTACCTATTGTTCGTCAACTCTTAGTTGCATTCGTTTTCCTAATGCCTTCTTTTTCAGACTTCTCAATGGAAGATTTCGTGGAAGCTAGTTTATACGGCAATACTTCCATGGATGACCTGCTACGCACTTGGTCACAGGATGGCGATGCATTTAGTGAAGATTTACCCAAAGCAACAATCCCTGAAGAAGGTATGAATTTTCTCTTCGATTAATTATAGGACCAGCCATTTGGCCAATAGTACTATAATTAAAGGAGCCTGAGAAGTTCCCTTTTCATGTAGTGGCAGACACTCCTCTCCCCGCCGCCTTCTCAGAATCAGGTACCACGGCGACTGCGGAGATAGATGAGCACACTGAGGAGTCAGTTGCCGTAGATAGTTCTCCAGCGATAGGTACCCCTCTGATAGACTTGCCAGTTCCTGAAACTATGCTGAGGGAGACGGGTAAGAGTCCTCTAACTAAATATGTTTTCACCAATTTTTTGATTGAAGATTCTAAAGTCCTCTTTTCTTTTGTGTAGAGCCTACATCTCGACTCCATGATCCGGCGAGAGCCGATGCCGATGAAGATCCATCCCATCTTATTATCCGCTTGGAAGTACGCCCTTCTTTCTTTGGTGAACACGGTGATCGAAAAGGTTCTTCATGGCGGCTTTCTTCATCGCCAGCCACCGCTGATCCCCGGATGGCCTTGATACGGGATATGGGCTATCCTGAGCTAGCTCAGGCCATTGCTGACGACCTCGCCCATCTGGAGAGAAAGCTTCAGAGACTACAAGAACTGCGGGCAGCTGGAGCTTCCTCATACATAGCTGCTCAGACCGACGCGCGTTTAGAGGCATGGCGCGATGCTTGTGTTTTTACTTGGCTCGAGGTCCAGATGCAGAGAGACCGCGCCGATCAGCTCGGAGCTGTTGTTGCTGAAATATTTTCTTCCCTAAGCCATATCCAGACTGATATTGTGGTGAGTGCGGAGAGGATAATACTGCTCAGGGGAGAGCTCCATGCCGAGGAAGACAAGATGAGCAGCTTTGAGTCGGGCTAAGGCCAACAAGGAAGAAGCTCTCGCCGCGATCTAGGGAACTCGAACCGTCGGGCGTAAACCGGCCGAGATCGAAGAGGCAGCCACGAAGACACCAATACCGATGAGGCCCTTCGTATCGAAGTTGCAGTGAAGAACTCCACCAGCTTACAATGGTGAAGTGTCTCACCGAAAGCAACAAATCCTTTGTCATAGACTTGATGTTTAAACAGCTTGTAGCTTCTTCAATATTTACTTCAAATAAATAAGATTTATTACTTTTATTCTTTATTATGATTCTTTTACTACGTAAATAATTAACCATAATACTTATAGGATTTTTGGCAAACCCTCACCATCAACGGGTTTGATTAGCCTTTACCAACTACCGCTTGAATTGGGCTAGCGCGGATTATCCGATCCGCTCCAAGACGCGACGCTGTGCTAAAAGAATGAAACTCTTCTAGACTTGTTGCTATGATATTGAATACATAGGCTCGGTACTCTTTACCGCAAGAGACCTTCCTGCAACGCTGGTACGCCAGACTCATCCCTTCTTAGGCTTCTCGATAAAATACCCCGTAATCGAACTCGTGTCTTCTTCAATCTAAAAGACTAAACCGCAACGCTGCGGTGAGGTGTTGGCTTTATCCCTTCTTAGGCTTCGGGATAAAATACCCCAGAATCGAACTCTGGTGTCTTCTTCAATCGGAGAAAGACTAAACCGGCGACGCGTGTTAGGCGTCGGCTTTAGGGTTATTGGCCAACCCCAAATTTCAACGGGTTTGATGAGCCTTTACCAACTACCGCTTGAGTTGGGCTAGCTTGTAGATTATCTAAACCGCTCTACACACAACGTTGTGCTAAAAGAATGAAACTCTCTTAGACTTAATGCTACGATGTTGAATACGAGGCTTCGGCTTTTCACGGAAGACTAACCCAAACGGCTAAGAATTTATCTAAGAATGCTAGGCATAGGTTTATCCCTACTTAGGCTTCGGATAAAATACCCTTAATCGAACTCGTGTCTTCAATCGGAGAAAGACTAAACCGGCGACGCTGCGGTGAGGCGCTGGCTTTATCCCTTCTTAGGCTTCTCGGATAAAATACCCTTAATCAACTCGTGTCTTCTTCAATCTGAGAAAGACTAAACCCGGCGTGTGGCGTTGGCTTTATCCCTTCTTAGGCTTCGGATAAAATACCCCAAGA
Source organism: Asparagus setaceus (assembly GCA_012295165.1). Lineage (NCBI taxonomy): Eukaryota > Viridiplantae > Streptophyta > Magnoliopsida > Asparagales > Asparagaceae > Asparagus > Asparagus setaceus. The sequence continues at coordinate 41,211,983 of CM022705.1, read as the reverse complement.
AGAATCTTAGATTAAGGAGTTTTGATTGATAGGATTAAATTGGTGAGAGAGGAGGAACTTTATGTTCTATGAAACCAATAGCAGGGGCCTGCTATAGGAATTAAGAGGGTTCAGACGTCCTTCAGTCGGACGACTTGATCCAAACAATCTCAAGATACCTTTAGTCGGCGCTACCTAAGATGTAAGTTCCAGCTTACCTTCACCGGCGCTACCTAAGATGAAAGATGGAACTAAAAGTGGATCTCCACCGAGAACCAAAGAGACTCGTGACCTTCACGGACAACCCGGTCCGAAAATCCCTACAAGATACCTTCACCGGCGCTACCTAAGATGAAAGATGGAACTAAAAGTGGGATCTCCACTTCGAGAACCGAAGACTCAGCGACCTTCACGGACAACTGTGTCCGAAAACCTCGACGATACCTTCACCGGCGCTACCTAAGATGTAAGTTCCAGCTTACCTTCACCGGCGCTACCTAAGATGAAAGATGGAACTAAAAGTGGGATCTCCACCGAGAACCAAAGAGACTCGTGTGACCTTCACGGACAACCCGGTCCGAAAATCCCTACAAGATACCTTCACCGGCGCTACCTAAGATGAAAGATGGAACTAAAAGTGGGATCTCCACTTCGAGAACCGAAGACTCAGCGACCTTCACGGACAACTGTGTCCGAAAACCTCGACGATACCTTCACCGGCGCTACCTAGAGAGGGTGGATAGAACCCTTCGCTTATCACGAAGGGATCTTACGCTTGGGGAGGAAGAATTTTATATTCTATCCCGTGAAAGGGATTTTGAGTGGGCCTCTTGTTCATAGGAGGAATCAAGGGGATTTTTGTAATGTACCGTAAAATTTGTAGTCCCACCGCCAAGGAATTTGATCGGTGGGGAAATTATGATGGAGGATAAATCTAGGTTATCCTCATGGAAAGTGGGTGAAACATCCCACGAGGAACTTCCCACAAACGGGTTATCCCGAAGATACTAAGGGTAGTATTTCTTCAGGAACTTCCCATTTATCGGCATTAATTGCCGGTCGCCATTTTGGATAATTAGGCGATACGCACCATTAGAGTAGACCGTCTCTATTACAAACGGTCCCTCCCATTTAGGTTCGAATTTACCTTTCTTTTTGGAAGTGAGGATTATCGGTCGTCGAGCAGCGAGAACCAAATCTCCTTCTTTGAAGCTCTGTTGTCGTACTTTCTTGTTGAAAGCTCTCGACATCCTAGCTTGGTAGAACTCAATGCATTGTTGAGCTTCCAGACGCTTTTCATCCAACAACTCTAGCTCTTTGAGGCGTTTCTGATGTTGTTCTTCAATCGTCATTTCCGTTGCAAGGGCGATGCGGAGTGATGGAATCTAGATTTCTAATGGGAGAACTGCTTCACACCCGTAGACCAGAGAATAGGGGGTCTCTCCAGTTGGCGTGCGTACGGTCATGCGATACGCCCAAAGTGCTTCTCCGAGCTTATCATCCCAGTCTCGCTTGTTATTCTTCACAAGCTTTGACAGAATCTTAATAATCGTCTTGTTGAATGCCTCGGCTAATCCATTTGGTACCGATTATAGCCGCCGACGCAGACGTCTTGTATCTTGAATTTCTCGCAAAACCTGATGAAGGAATTGCTAATGAATTGGGGACCGTTGTCATGCACGATCCGTCTTGGAACACCGTGTCGGTAGATGACATGATGTTTGATAAATTTGACGACTTTCGCCTTTACTTCTTTTAGCGGGATTGCTTCGCCCACTTGGAGAAGTAGTCGGTGATCGCTAGAATAAACCGACGCTTTGACCGACGGAGGAAAATTGGGACCTACAACGCCCATTCCCCATGTCTCAATGGCCGTGATGTGGCCGAAGGATGTACCGCTCGAGGCCGATGCATATAATTCGCGGAATTTGACACGCTGCGGGCATCTCCGAGCATATACGCATCGCTGCTAATCATTGTTGGCCAAAGTAGCCCATTCTCTGATTCGATCGTAGAGCTTGGGACCGGTAGTGCGCACCACATTCACCTTCGTGTGCTTCCCGAAGGACCTCTTCTGCCTCTTTGTTTGAGAGGCATCGGAGTAAAAGACCATCGTACCCCCGGCGATATAACATCCGGGTCTCCGTGTCGTAGAAAAATCTTGGAGCTCTTCGCCGGATTGACTCTCTCTCCTTCACATCTTCTGGCAGAATACCATGTAAGACGTAGTGGATGATAGGAAAGCGCCAATCTCGGGGCTCCAACTTAGTTTGGGTTGCATACACTTCTTTGGTAACTATCCCTTCGTCTTCTTGTACCTTGTCGTGTATTGGTACGAAGAGTTAGTGAGTCCTGACCGTAACTAGTTGTTCGGTGTCAGAAGGTTGTGCCAGCGATACTGCTAATGCGGCCAATGCATCCGCATAAGCGTTCTGAAGGCGTGGAATATATTCGATGAAGAATTCTTCAAATGAGTCTGCCATTTCAACAACTATCTGATGATAGGGGACCAGATCGAGATTTCTAACTTCGTAGTCTCCACGGATCTGCTTGACTATCAATTGCGAATCGCCGTACGCTTCGAGATACTCGACCCTCAGCTCCTTGGCGAAACTAAGTCCAATAAGTAGCGCATTATATTCAGCTACGTTATTAGAGCACGGTTCGGTGAGTGAATAAGAACGGGGCATGACATGATTCCCCGGGGAAACTAAGACAACCCCGACTCCGGCGGAAATCTTAGAACATCCGGGGGCACTTGCCACGTTGGTAGCTCGAGAAGCTCCGTCAAAGTACAATCGCCATATTTGTTGGTGCGATGTAGTGTTGACTTCGTGGACTTCATCCGGAAGATCATCATATAGCTCAACTGCGTCCGTTGTCGGGTTGGCAGCCAAGAGGTCGCAAATGGCTTGCCCTTTGACTGACTTCTGTTGTTTGAAGTGCAGGTCGTATTGGGACAAGAGCAAAGCCCATTTTGCCAAACGCCAACTCATTGAGGTAGGTTGGGTCATAAATATTCGGACCGGATTTACACTGGAGATAACACAAATCGTTTGTCCGACCAAATAGTGCCGCATTTTCTGAATCGCGAACACTAATGCAAGGCACTGCTTCTCGACCATTGGGTATCGAGACTCACCACTAATGTTCGCCGTAATACATCGCCGCTCATGACCGCCGCCGCCCTCGCGCGAGTAAGGCGCTTAACGAGTGATCCGTCGCCTTGACGTAAATCAGAAACGGGTTTCCCGACCGCGGTGCAACAAGAACAGGAGGTTTAGCGAGATACGATTTGATCTCTTCAACGCCGACAAAGGCCGCCCCAAATAAACGACACTCTTCTTGTTCAACTTAGAGAATGGTTGGCACTTCCCGGATAGGTTCGATATGAACCGCCGGATGTACGCCAATCGCCTCTTGTAACCCCCGAAGTTCTCTCGATTTCTGAGGTTGGAACTCTTGAATCGCTTCACTTTGTCGGGATCGGCGTGGATGCCCTTATTAGTGACAACAAAGCCGGTGAACTTGCCACCGACATCCCAAGGATGGATTTGGCAGAATCATCTTTAGTCGATGGGTTCGCATGAGCTCAATACCGCTCTAAGATCTTTGATGTGATCTCCTTTGTCACGCTTTTCACGACCAAGTCGCCGACGTAGCATTCGACCGCTTTTCCCGAGATGATCCCGAAAATCTTAGTCATTGCTAGGCGATATGTGGCCAAGATTTTGAGGCCGAACGGCATGACCGTAGCAATATATATCGATGGGCGCTCAACGCCGGTGCTTGGCATCATCGGGTGCATCTTGATCCGATTGTAACCCGAGAAACCATCCATGAATAACATTCTTTCAAATCCACACGTATTGTCGACTATGACATCGTGATTGGAAGAGGAAAGTCATCTTTCGCAAGCAGCCGCTGAGGTCTCAGAGTCCATACGCATCCTAATCGAACCATTCTTCTTCATGACCGGACTATATTCGCCACCCAATCCGGATGTTGAATTTCCTTGATGAATCCGATTCTATGAGTTTCTTCACTTCGCCAACGATTGCTCGAAGATTTGTGGATGAAACCGCCTTTGCGTTGCTTGACAGTTTGACATCCACCTTGATGTTGAGGCGATGTGTCGCCACATTAGGGTCGAGTCCTGGCATGTCCTCGTAGCTCCAGGCGAATACATCGATATACTCCCTGATTAGGGTGATCAACTCTTCCTTCTCTTCCGAGGGAAGAGTATTGCTGATGTTTATGAGCTTAGGATGTTCTTCGTCACCCATATTAACCTGGACTACCTCGTCCTTAGTGGGGGGTTCTCTTTGTTCGAATCTATCCCCAAACTGCTCTTTGAGTTGATGGATCCATGGGAAAGCTTCTCCGAGGCTGGTGTCGGAATCCCAAGCCGAAGAATCAGACGAATGTCCGTCTCCCTCATCGGGTGGATTATCATCAATCAACCATGAGCATTCATCTTCTGAGGAGGATTCGTATCCCAATCCCCGTCTAAATGCATAGTAGTTATCCGGCTTCCCTCTTGGGACATATGCCGCTTTAGGAGGGACTCGAGGACCTCGTCCACAACATAGACCTTCCCCTTGTGTTAAGTTGTACCCCCACTTCTTCATGATACCCAGTGTTTCTGGACTATATCTGAATGTATGGAGGATAGGCCCATTGTCATCTTCATCTTCTTCTAAAAATGATTGATGTTGGGCGCATCTCCTTTTCCGTAAACCAAGTCTTTTCACTACTTGATCTTCGGGATGACGAGTGTTGTCCCAAAAGAGTCTCGGAACTGCTTTTGTGTAAAGCAAGATGACCGAGTTGGTAAGTACAACTCTGGATTGTTGTATAAACCTGTCATCACATCATTCAAAGACAAAGGGTACTCTAAATCATCATTTATTGATTCATCGGCAATTTGCCAATTACAATGTTCATCCGACGATTCTTCATCGCCAAGATTGATTACAAGGTACAATGTCATTTAAAACAAAACCACCGGTATAACCAAGCCGGCCGGTGGTATCGACTTCTTCATGGAGTGCCGGGTAGATGATTGATTGGACTCATTTCCGTAGAGGAGAGAATCAGTGAAATAATTCTCCATCCCCTTAAACGGTCGTTTGTCCGCGATGATGGGAAATAAATGATTACCTCCTAGAGTTACAAGTATACAACCTTTATCAAGTTATAGTATTTAAGATTATCGATCCCACGAGGAACGGGAAGTAGGAAGAGTTTTGTTCAAGTTTTGGTTCTCAAATTATGCGCATGACAATTAGGAGTTATTCAAATAAAATGAAAGTGAGAAAATGGTGAAAGTGGTGGTGAAGAGGCTCGAGAGAGTGGTTGTGGATTATGTGCAAAAGAGGAGAAAATAAAGTTGAGAATGTGGTTGTGGTTATATGCACATAATAACAAAACTAGGTTTGAGATTATATGCACATGGAGGGAATATGAGATTGAGAGAGAAGTAAAAATCAATGAAATCAAGAATCAAGAATAAAGGAAAATAACAAACAAATGAAAAGCAAGGATAAGAGGAAAATAAAGAAGGTAAAGTATGGAGGATTAATTAAAGATATGAGGAATCTAGAGTAGATCCACTTAGCTTATCTCAATCTCACAAGAATGAGTTGGATTTGTCACGCTTTTCACGACCAAGTCGCCGACGTAGCATTCGACCGCTTTTCCCGAGATGATCCCCGAAAATCTTAGTCATTGCTAGCGATATGTGGCGCCAAGATTTTGAGGCCGAACGGCATGACCGTAGCAATATATATCGATATGCTCAACGCCGGTGTTTGGCATCATCGGGGTGCATCTTGATCCGATTGTAACCCGAGAAACCATCCATGAATAACATTCTTTCAAATCCACACGTATTGTCGACTATGACATCGTGATTGGAAGAGGAAAGTCATCTTTCGCAAGCAAATTGAGGTCTCGTAGGTCCATTACGCATCCTAATCGAACCATTCTTCTTCATGACCGACTATATTCGCCACCCAATCCGGATGTTGAATTTCCTTGATGAATCCCGATTCTATGAGTTTCTTCACTTCGCCAACGATTGCTCGAAGATTTGTGGATGAAACCGCTCTTTGAGTTGATGGATCCATGGGAAAGCTTCTCAGAGGTGGTGTGGAATCAAGCGAAGAATCGGGCGAATGTCCGTCTCCCTCATCGGGTGGATTATCATCAATCAACCATGAGCATTCATCTTCGAGGAGGATTCAGATCCCAATCCCCGCCTAAATGCATAGTAGTTATCAGGCTTCCCTCTTGGGACATATGTCGCTTAGGAGGGACTCGAGGACCTCGCCCACAACATAGACCTTCCCCTTGTGTTAAGTTGTACCCCACTTCTTCATGATACCCGTTTCGACTATATCTCAATGTATGGAGGATAGGCCCATTGTCATCTTCATCTTCTTCTAAAAATGATTCTGTTGGAACCGCATCTCCTTTTCCGTAAACCAAGTCTTTTCACTACTTGATCTTCGGGATGACGAGTGTTGTCCCAAAAGAGTCTCTAACCGCTTTTGTGTAAAGCAAGATGACCGAAGTTGGTAAGTACAACTCGATTGTTGTATAAACCTCGCCATCACATCATTCAAAGACAAAGGGTACTCTAAATCATCATTTATTGATTCATCGGCAATTTGCCAATTACAATGTTCATCGGCGATTCTTCATCGCCAAGATTGATTACAAGGGTACAATGTCATTTAAAACAAAACCACCAAGATAACCAAGCCCGCCTCAGACGCCTTCTTCATCACGCCCTGCCTTTGGGCCGATGATTCAGCCGCATCATTTCCGTGAGGAGAGAATCGTTGAAATAATTCTCCATCCCCTTAAACGGTCGCTTGTCCGCGATGATGGGAAATAAATGATTACCTCCTAGAGTTACAAGTATACAACCTTTATCAAGTTATAGTATTTAAGATTATCGATCCCACGAGGAACGGGAAGTAGGAAGAGTTTTGTTCAAGTTTTGGTTCTCAAATTATGCGCATGACAATTAGGAGTTATTCAAATAAAATGAAAGTGAGAAAATGGTGAAAGTGGTGGTGAAGAGGCTCGAGAGAGTGGTTGTGGATTATGTGCAAAAGAGGAGAAAATAAAGTTGAGAATGTGGTTGTGGTTATATGCACATAATAACAAAACTAGGTTTGAGATTATATGCACATGGAGGGAATATGAGATTGAGAGAGAAGTAAAAATCAATGAAATCAAGAATCAAGAATAAAGGAAAATAACAAACAAATGAAAAGCAAGGATAAGAGGAAAATAAAGAAGGTAAAGTATGGAGGATTAATTAAAGATATGAGGAATCTAGAGTAGATCCACTTAGCTTATCTCAATCTCACAAGAATGAGTTGGATTTGTTAGCTAGTTTCAAACAATCTCTAGGGATCCCACAAATATTAGCTCCACACTTAGAAAGGGTAATTCCCTAGAGGGTTCTAGCCTCAAGGTGAATTAAAGAAAAGAAAAATCTATTCTAGAAAGTAAATACAAGAATTAAATACATTGCATGAAAGTAAATTGCATTAAAGTAAATTGCATGAAAGTAAATCTAAGCTACAAAGCAATTAAATGAACAAGAAAGAAAATGAAAAAGAAATAAAAGGAAAACCAACAACTCCTCGATCTTAATCTAATCCTCCTTTTGGTCCTTGGATTAGAAGAAGAGAAAGGAAATTGAAGGTGAAAAATTTCATTTATTGTGTAACAAAGTTACAATTTTGGAAGGTCTCCTCAATTAAGAGTAACCCTCCTCTCCAAATGGAGTTTTACAAAATATTTCACACTCAAAACCCTCGGCATTCACCCCTATTTATAGCCCAACGGAGTTGATGTGAACCATTGGATCAAACTTGGCCAAAAGAAAAGAAATCCACCGTGTCGAATCATTGAGAAACGATCGGTTGGCCCGGAAGTAGCAATAGGTTGGCTAACCGGTTGGTCAACCGATTGGTTTCCAACCTAATTTGTCTTTTCTTAATTTTTCTTCACGAATTTCTCTTGGATCACTTTGGTATCTTGGGCCTTTGTTTGTCTTCAGATTTGGGCTTCAAAAATTGGTAGAAATTCAGAGAATTTGAGTCATTTGGGCTTTTATTCATTATTTCTTTATTAGCACGCAAAATAAGATAAAAATGATTATTAGTAATATCGTTATTCATATAACATAGGTAATAAGGGTATAAAAATATAATTAAAATGTGATAATCAAATACCCCCACACCTAAGCTTTTGCTAGTCCTCTAGCAAAGCAAATAAAAAGAAAACCTAACTCACTTTCGCAGAAATCGCGGTTGTATTTAGCGATACAACAAGCCTTTAAACCCCTAGGTTACCCTAGTGGGCGAGTTGTAGTCTCGTGAGGGTTTGCAAGGAATATACCCACAAAATTCAGTCAACTTGCCAATTTAAAGAAGTTAATAAAATAATTAATTCATTTGATATCTTCAAACATTCCAATTGAAGTTGGTTAATACTCAAGAAAACGTTTTATCATAACTCCAATGTAATTTTCTTAAGAAAATCCTTCCATTATAGTTATACAAAACCAAGTTTAACTCAAAATTTTAATTTAAAAGTTTTGAAAAGAACATGCTAACTCTTTGTTTTAAACAAACTTCAAGTCTTTTAATCCATTTAATTCTTCAAGAACATATACAAATATAACTATAAAAACATGGTTAGTATGATTTTTTTATTTACTCTTTATTCCTTGGTGGTTTTGTTCTTTTAATCGGGCTTTCTAAGTGACCATTTAGCGAGTTTTGGGCCAATGAATCCCAACCCAATTGGACTTAGGTCATTAAGCATAGAAATACTCCTGACTTAATTACTCACCAACTTAGGCTTAGTAAAATAGAACCACCAATGATTTTAAGAGAAATTTATCTTCTTTTGTTAAGTTAGTATAATATATATATGTGTATATGTATATATATTCTGAACAATATTTGGATCAAGACAACTTGAAAAATTATTTTCAACTTTAAGTTAGGCATGCAAAAATTTCATTACTTTAATTAAAAATCTAAGTTAAAACTTAAGTAAAGTATACTACTTTAAAAATCATTTCTTAAGAAATTTATTTGGAGTTATCATAAAAGGCAAACTTGAGTATAGAACTAACTAAGGATTAGAAGACTTAAATTCTATCAAATAGATCAATTATTAATCAACTCTATTAAGTTGGCAAATGACTTTTTTTTAAAATGAAAAGAGGAAGAAAAAAAATGACATAAAAAGAAAAAAATAACTAAAATAAAGTGCAAAAATGACTAATTCCCACCCCCACACCTAAATTTTGCATTGTCCACAATGCAAAGTCTATTATGCACAAAGTAAAACAGATAAGCATGGAAGCACTTACATTTGTTCGGTCGACTTTGAACACTGATAACAATTCTGTAATTACCTTCAAGATAAGGGGGGTGAAGCCAAAAATTTATTCTTTTTTTTTTTTGAAATAAAGAACAACAAGAAACTCTCACATGAGAGAAGAATAAATTCTTTTATTATTATGAGACAAAAAATTAAAATGTAGAATAAAAGATGAAACATGAGAAGCTCACATTCTACATTAAATCCTACCTTATTGCTGAAAATTCTACCCGAAATTTAAAGAATTTCAAAATGATATAATCAATGATGTGCTTAAATTCTAAAAATTCAGGGTTTTAGTGATGTTTGCAAAGAATGGAAGGTAGGTATTAATGGTTGTATGCTTTTAAACTTAGATTCGTTATTAACAAAAATTTCATCAAAATGAAATCTTGTTGTTTTCTATTTTCTAAAATCTAAGTTCATTGACAAAGGGTTCTTCAAATGTTGGCTTCAAGATGCATGTATTCAACATAATTTCTAGTTCAAGGACTTGATTTTTAACACAGTTGCAGTATTTGTGAATGGATTGCATTCACTTGATCTTGAAAAGTTGAACTTGACCCGCGTTCCTTGGATTGCTCACGGGTTGACTTCGGAAATGATCCTTTCTCTCTTACTTATAGCTAGCTAGTTGACCAAGCCGGGTTTCTAATCTAGCTATGGCTTGAGTGTTGGAGTTGAGAATTTGTCTGTTGATTGCATAAAGGAATTCATCGTGCTAGATGTTTGAGTCAACAAGTTCGTGGTCCGTGTAGAGGTTTTAATCAAGGCTTCCAAACCCCTTCCAAAATATTAAGACGCTTTCAACATTTGAAGGAATATGATTTGTAGATTGATGATGAGGAAACCGATTTGAAAATGGTGATTTGGTTGTGGAAAATTGGTTTGAGAGCTGAAAAGCTGCGTTGCCCTAGGGAATTGTTGGTTTGAAGAGGGAGTGAAATTTTGATTTCAGAAATTACCACGATTCTATGCAAAATTAGGATGATTTCTCCAACCCGGATTATAGGTTGGAAAAATGGATCATTAATCTGATGTCGAATGCAAGATTCATCCGTTTCTAGAGATTGAGTATTTCCTAAGAGTGGACATTGCTCAAGCATGGGTCAGAAAGACAAGCATGACAACCCGAGGCGTAAACTTGATTGATTTGGCTAGGAGCTCGTTCTTTGGTTTCTAAAGTTTCTAACTGCGTAGAATTGTAGTCATCTTAGCTTCAGAGGCTATGTTTGACTCTAAGGAAGGACCTCTAGAACCGATTGGGTAATCGATGAATCACGTTGTTCCCATCGCATGGTTTTCTGATAAATTCTCTAAAAGTCCCAAGCTTCATCGGCATTTTTCTTCATGAAATCCCTTGACACATTGACTCTAAGGAAGTTTTTGAAGAATAATCCAATCCTTCATAAATGATTTGGCATAATCGCCACTTTTCAAGACCATGGTGAGGACATTGGATAAGAAGATCTTTGAATTTGTCAAAATACTTCCAAAAGGTTCTCCCGACAATTTTAAAATTTTGAATCTTGTTTATAAGCTTGATTGTTTTGTGGATAGGAAAGAATTTTTCGAAAAACTGCTACAAATTCACCCCAAGTTGAGATGGAATCGTGGGCAAGCTATCTGACCATTTTTGGCTTTGTCCTTAAGGGCAAATGGAATAAATCGGAGTTTGATCGCATCTTCAGTTAAGTCCCTCATCTTAATCATGAGGCAAACTTCTTCAAATTCGAGATAAAGATGTATCGTCTTGGTTTGACTCCTAAGAATTTGGGAAGCATGTTTATGAAATGCGGTCGAAGTTCAAAATTGGTTCCATTTACCTCGGGGAGTTTTATACACGAGGGGATTGCATTTCTAGTGGGGTAACAAACATCTTGAAGAACAGGTGGGTTGGTATTGGCCATTTCGTTTGGTTCAAGAGATAGATCAAAACGAATTAAACGATTAGTATTATCCCTAACCCAAGTTTGCATACACCAAAATTAATTTTTTTTTATGAAAAAGGATAAGAGAGAAAGTTAAGAAGATAATGAGAAAAAAAAGAAAAAGGAAAAACTAACTAAAAACAAATCGAGGCAATCACTTTTCAATCACCCTAACTCTAGGGTTAAGCCTAAACTTGACTTAGACCAGCTCCTAACCAAAAATTCCCTTAATGAAAAGATCAAAGTTTACTTGGATAATTAGCCAGATAAGGATAGTACTAGAGGGAGATCAAAGATCAATTAAGTACCTCTTTCCTTGCGGAGCGCCTTACGCAACCCCTAAACCTTGCCTTACACACCAATTAATCCAAATAAACTTGGACCGGTTCACTTAAGGATGTCTTGTTCCTTAATGAGCTCGAATCCTTAGGGGCCAACGTCTAATCAAATTTTAAGAGGCTTGGGTAAGTGTAGTGAGGAATTAGTGATTTTTGGGCTAAGGAAAGGGTGATGAAATCCCTCACCTTATCTTGATTAATGGGTTTTGCCCTTAAGATATTTTCAAGTGTGTGCCAAATCAAGATGCTCAAATCACTTGGTGAATTCCTACTATTATATGAAATGTAACCCTAGGAATTAAAAGCAACTAAAAAGGATGCAAAAATAAAACTCTTTTTATTTTTTTATTATAGTCGACAATCAAAGAAATGAAGTTTATTAGGGTCGACAAGGGTAAAAATCCTTTTTTTTAAATTTCTTTTTTATATATATATATATATTTATCCTAATTGTCTCTAATGTGAATGAACTATCTAAAGGGTGGAATTGAGAATACTAGAAAGAAGAGTTACCCACACAATCGCTATCCAAAGCCTCGTTGGAGGCAAATCTTCAATCTTGATTCTTCAACACTTAATCTTCAAGTTCCAAATTCCTTCACAAAAGAAAAACACACAAGTTAAGGAACCAAAATTAATCAAAGTCCTACTTATGCACCGTCCCCGGCAACGGCGCCAAAAACTTGATGGGAAATAAATGATTACCTCCTAAGTTGCAAGTATACAACCTTGATCAAGTTATAGTATTTAAGATTATCGATCCCACGAGGAACGGGAAGTAGGAAGAGTTTTGTTCAAGTTTTGGTTCTCAAATTATGCGCGTGACAATTAGGAGTTTATTCAAATAGAATGATAGTGAGAAAATGGTGAGAGTGGTGGTGGAGAGGTAAGAGAGAGTGGATTGCGGATTATGTGGAAAAGAGGAGAAAATAAAGTTGAGAATGTGGTTGTGGTTATATGCACATAATAACAAAACTAGGTTTGAGATTATATGCACATGGAGGGAATATGAGATTGAGAGAGAAGTAAAAATCAATGAAATCAAGAATCAAGAATAAAGGAAAATAACAAACAAATGAAAAACAAGGATAAGTGCAAAATAAAGAAGGTAAAGTATGGAGGATTAGTTAAAGATATGAGGAATCTAGAGTAGATCCACTTAGCTTATCTCAATCTCATGAAAATGAGTTGGATTTGTTAGCTAGTTTCAAACAATCTCTAGGGATCCCACAAATATTAGCTCCACACTTAGAAAAGGGTAATTCCCTAGAGGGTTCTAGCCTCAAGGTGAATTAAAGAAAAGAAAAATCTATTCTAGAAAGTAAATACAAGAATTAAATACATTGCATGAAAGTAAATTGCATGAAAGTAAATTGCATGAAAGTAAATCTAAGCTACAAAGCAATTAAATGAACAAGAAAGAAAATGAAAAAGAAATAAAATAGAAACCAACAACTCCTGATCTTAATCTAATCCTCCTTTTGGTCCTTGGATTAGAAGAAGAGAAAGGAAATTGAAGGGGTGAAACATTTCATTTATTGTGTAATAAAAGTTATAATTTTGGAAGGTCTTCTCAATTAAGAGTAACCCTCCTCTCCAAATAGAGTTTTTACAAAATATTTCACACTCAAAACCCTCAGCATTCACCCCTATTTATAGCCCAACGGAGTTGATGTGAACCATTGGATCAAACTTGGCCAAAAAGGAAGAGAAATCCACCATTAATCTGGAATCTGTTGGGAACCGATCGGTTGGCCGATCGGTTAGCCAACCGGTTAGCCAACCGGTTGGTCAACCGATTGGTTTCCAACCGAATTTGTCTTTTCTTGATTTTTCTTCACGAATTTCTCTTGGATCACTTTGGTATCTTGGGCCTTTGTTTGTCTTCAGATTTGGGCTTCAAAAATTGGTAGAAATTCAGAGAATTTGAGTCATTTGGGCTTTTATTCATTATTTCTTTATTAGCCTGCAAAATAAGATAAAAATGATTATTAGTAATATCGTTATTCATATAACATAGGTAATAAGGGTATAAAAATATAATTAAAATGTGATAATCACGCGACCACCGTCTTGACCTCATTATTCGTGTCTACATATTTGAGACACTGATGAAGAGTAGATGGGACTATCACGTTACTGTGGATCCAAGGTCGACCCAACAATAAGTTATAGGAAGTCTGCGTCAATCACATAGCGGTGACTTGGACTTTAAGTCCCCATTTGGCACATTATCCAGAATTTTACCAAGCGGTAGGACCGGCTGGTGTTAAACAGTGATCATTTGTGCTTGTTGATGCCGACTTCTTTGCGAGGATTCAAGGTGATACATGAGGCTAGGGCATGATGCTCCTGTGGAACCGGATCGACTTGGATCCTAACTTCACTAGAGCCAATATTCGGTGAAGTCGGTGGCCTATCGTGCTTGGAATTCCTTGTGCGCATATCCTCCTTTGTAAAAGTGATGCAGGGAAGTGTTTAGCCGCAAGGTTGCATTGTTGGGCCGACTCTCCTGGGCTCGGCTTAATCTGGGTGAGGAAGGCCTCTGAATCGGCGAGGGCTTCTTGAAGAGCTTCTCTTGTCTCTTTTGACAACCACAACAGCTCGTAAAGAGTGATCCTTGCGGGAATATTAGCCAATTGGGCCATAACGCCGGTTTATATGAGGAGTTGGAGCTTCGGTTTATCTCTTCTAATCGGTGATTGAACCGAGACCGCCGAGTCGAACTTCTATCCGCTTCACGCTGTCTTTGCGCACTTACCGCTATGCTTTCTGCTGCAGGAGGGGAATTGTTGGTACCCCCAACATACAAATAGTTTGGCATTTGGTCGGGACTTCCGTACTTGTATTTGTACTGTGGTCCGCTTCGGGTGGCATGGGCTTCGTTCCCTTCTGGGCCATTGAATGTCACCACTGCGTCATCTCCTGGATTATAAGTAGTATGGCATGCCTTTGCCTTTTGACTTTTCTTCGATGAAGGAGAAGCTACCCATTGATCATCTTCAAGTAGGTCCGGTGGATCCACAGACTTCGCCATTTGGGTCGATAATGATACAAGTCCTTCGGCGCTGCGGGGTCATCATTCACCGCCTTCATTGCGACTTTGACCATCGGGTTTAGGCTCAAACCATGTCAACGGCATCGACCAAGCTTATGGACACAAAGATTTGTTCACCTTCTTTTCTTTGGGCGGCTTCATAGTGATGACCCCTACATCAAATTAAGGCTTGATTTTATCCTTCAAATAAAACAGATTTAGCTGTGATGAACCGCCTCTATGGTACGCCAAGCAGATTTTGGGTCGTTCGTCTCATTGCTTCCTCTTGATTTTGAATCGAGGGAGTTTGATCTTGTTATTTTCCACAAGATATTTGAAGAGACCGGAATCTCATCGCCCCTAAAGGAATAGGACTTTGGGAATCTCGCCTGGAGGCCTTCTCTTCGGGCCCCTGCCACCGGATTGTGCCTGCGCGGCGCCTCTGTTGAGCAGTTGCCGCTGCTGGTTGAGTTGAACGCGGTTCGCGAACCGCCATCTTGGCTCGCTTCCCTTTGCCACGGGACAAAGTTACGCTTGGCTTCACGCCGCACTGGCTCCTCCGCTTTTTCCTCTTGAGGAATCTTTTAGCTTGTTCGCCTGACCTTCAAGTCTTTCCGTGTGTTGACGGTGCCGCTCCCATTGCCTCGAAAGCACGCCTATCGACAAATTGTTGTGGCAGTCCGAGGATGAACTCCTTCATATCGGATCCCGGCTTCATTGCCTTGTTCCTAATCGCTTGACAAAGATTTACTTTCTTCGCCCTTCGCCATCGAAGTAACGCTCCGATGGATACCTCGATATCGCCATCAAAGAAATTGAGAGAATTTGAGTCATTTGGGCTTTTATTCATTATTTCTTTATTAGCCCGCAAAATAAGATAAAAATGATTATTAGTAATATCGTTATTCATATAACATAGGTAATAAGGGTATAAAAATATAATTAAAATGTGATAATCACACCACCGCCTTGACTCATTATTCGTGTCTACATATTTGAGACACCGATGAAGAGTAGATGGGACTATCACGCTATCGGGATCCAAGGCTCCACCCAACAATAAGTTATAGGAAGTCTGCGTCAATCACATAGCAGTGACTTCGACTTTAAGTCCCCATTTGGCACATTATCCGGATTTTACCAAGCGGTAGGACCGGCTGGTGTTAAACCCAGATCATCGTGCTTGTTGATGCCGCTTGTCGGGCAGGATTCCAAGGTGATACATGAGGCTAGGGCATGATGCTCACAGCGGAACCCGGATCGACTTGGATCCGGTTAACTTCACTAGAGCCAATATTCCCGGTGAAGTACAGTGGCCTATCGTGCTTGGAATTCCTTGTCTGCATATCCTCCTTTGTAAAAGTGATGCAGGGGAAGTGTTTAGCCGCAAGGTTGCATTGTTGGGCCGACTCTCCTGGGCTCGGCTTAATCTGGGTGAGGAAGGCCTCTGAATCGGCCAGGGCTTCTTGAAGAGCTTCTCTTGTCTCTTTTGACAACCGCAACAGCTCGTAAAGAGTGATCCTTGCGGGAATATTAGCCAATTGGGCCATAACGTCGAAGCGATATGAGGAGTTGGAGCTTCCCGGTTTATCTCTTCTAATCGGGTGATTGAGCGGGCTGCCGGAGCTTGAACTTCTTCGGTACGCCCATTTGTGGCTTCTTTGGCAGCCACCTGCTGTTGCGCTTTCTCGGCGCGAGTGAGGGGAATTGTTGGTACCCCCAGCTCTGACAGCGTCTTGGCATTTGGGTCGGGGACTTCCGGGTACTTGTATTTGTACTCGTGTCCGCTCCTGGTGGCATGGGCTTCAGGTTCCCCTTCGGCCAGTTGGAATGTCACCACCTGCTCGTCATCTCCCTCCGGAATTGCGGAAGTAGCATGGCATGCCTTTGCCTTCCGCTTTGACTTTTTCTTCGATGAAGGAGAAGCTACCCATTGATCATCTTCAAGTAGGTCTGGGTGGATCCACAGGACTTCGCCATTTGGGTCGTATACGATACAAGTCCTTTCTGGCGTTGCTCGTGTGGGTCATCATTCACCGTCTTCATTGCGACTTTGACCACTGGTTTAGGCTCAAACCATGTCAACGGTACTGACCCGAAGCTTATGGACACAGCATTTGCTCCGACCTTCTTTTCTTTGGACGGCTTCATAGTGATGACCCCTACATCAAATTAAGGCTTGGATTTTATCCTTCAGGCTGAAACAGGATTTAGTGGGGTGATGAGCGCCACATGAATGCTTGTGATATTTTGGGTCGTTAGTCCTCATTGCTTCCTCTTGATTTTGAATCGGAGGGAGTTTGATCTTGTTATTTTCCACAAGATATTTGAAGAGACCGGGAATCTCATCGTCCCTAAAGGAATAGGACTTTGGGAATCTCGGCTCTGAGGCCTGTTCTGTGGCCCGGTTGCCCTTGTGATTGTGCTGTTGCGGCCCGTTGTTGTTCTTCTGCTGCTTCTTCTTTGGGGTTGGAGTTGGAGCGTTTGGTTCGCAACCGCCATCTTGGCTGCTCTTTCCCTTTGCCACGGGACAAAGTTACGTTTGGGGCTTCATTTGTCGGTGGCCTCTCTCGCCT
This sequence comes from Asparagus setaceus, assembly GCA_012295165.1. Taxonomy (NCBI): domain Eukaryota; kingdom Viridiplantae; phylum Streptophyta; class Magnoliopsida; order Asparagales; family Asparagaceae; genus Asparagus; species Asparagus setaceus. Next base: position 41,194,702 of record CM022705.1, on the reverse strand, counting down.
TTTCCTCTTGAGGAATCTTTTAGCTTGTTCGCCTGACCTTCAAGTCTTTCGGGTGTTGGGCGGTGCGTTCCCATTGCCTCGAAAGCACGCCTATCGACAAATTGTTGTGGCAGTCCGAGGATGAACTCCTCGTTATCGGATCGGCGGTTCATTGCCTTGTTCCGGAATCGTTTGACAAAGATTTCCACAGTTTCTTCGTCCTTCTGCTTTTCATCGAGTAACGTTCCGATGGATACCTCGATATCGTCATCAAAGAAATTGGAGAGAAACAAGGACTCCATATTGTCCCAGCTATTGATGCTCCCTTGCTTAAGACGGTGGTACCAATCGAAGGCAGCTCTACGAAGGGTGCCAACGAATGACCGAACCATCAGGGGCTCATTGCCGGAAATAACTCCGAGGTGCGACTTGAAGTAAATCAAGTGTTGCGTCGGGGAACCCTTCCCATCAAACGGTGTGAAGTTTATTAAGTTAAACTTAGACGGGTACGGGATTGACTCCCACTTCCTCGGGTATGGGCAAGGAATACCTGTCTTCTTCACCTCTTGAGCGAAAATCAATGAGTTGATTTTGCTCTCGAGGTCTTTGATCTTCTCGCCTAATGAGCAACAAAGATCTACGTTATGTCGGTTGCGTGGTTGGGAGGGTTATCATCCTCTTGTGCTTCCTCTGATGCGAATATTTGTCATCTTGATCGGCGTCGATCGCGTGACTCGATTCACCTCGATGTTTTGTCAAGGCTTGATCTGTTGGTCATGCGTTTCTCTCATCGATGCATGGCCAACTCCATCTCTAATTTGAAGTTTTCTTGCTTATTCAACGCTTCGCCTAGCATTTTAGCCACTTGATGCATGCGATCATAAAGCGTTTCTTGGGGGCTTCCTTCACTAGATACAAGATGATCGAGGCGATTATGAGCCAATATCCGACGATCATCCTCCGCTGGGTATCCCTTTGAAGTTTGTCATTATCTGGACCGTCGGATAGTCGGACCATAAGCGAGTTAACCGTTGCGTCTTGTTGGGAATAGCGTGGCGGCGGTTCTTTGCGGTCATATTATTAGTGACCTCGGCAATTCATCCTCTCGATGCCATCCTTCGGGAATCGCTTTGACCTAGGTCTTGACGTGTCGGTGCTAAGTCTCGGAAGACCGAAACTCTTTCGGAGTTTCTTCTGGCAATTGTACTCAGAAACCTTGTCTTGATGAGCTTAGAGCACAAGCACGACCGTATGAGTTTGGGGGAACCCCTCCGAGATTTCCTCGTACCCCCTGCACGGTATGCTGACTCATCGGTATGAGTACCGGAGCAACCTGCCGTGTGTTGGCACGATCTCTTGGGTATAACGTCGTCGTCGTTCGTGGCGTCTCCTTGAAATTACGAAAGTGACTTCGCCTTGACTTTCGCTTATGTGGCGTGAAGTCTTGGCGGACTCGGACTTGACCTTTATTCGGTTGGTGGGACCATAGGGATTTTCCCCTCCTTCGTGGAGCGAGTGCGACCTCCTGCATGAGGAGTGACCCGTGATTCTTTCAGAGGACCCAAATGATCCTTGATAGTTGGTTTGGTGGTGGTGGGAGTTGGCTTCACCACCGATTGAATCTGGGGCGCCTTTGACTTTGGCGCGTCGGTCTCGGACTTTGGCTGAATTTACAGCGCCTGCGGTCTTCGGCTTAAGCGCCGGGGCGGGAAATGGAATATTGGCCATCTTAGCTTTTGAAGCCGTGCGGGTGGGGTTGGAGTATCATTAGATTTGGGCCTCCAAACCCGGTGGTATGTTGGCGCTTTACTACCTCCTTCTTCAATTCAAAGCTTCGCACCAAAGCTTCGTGCACATTAGAAGTGCGATGCTTCGAATCGTTCTGAAGCATGGGCGGTTCCGTTTGACACGGACCCACTTTCGTTGGTGGCGGCTCCGGATGGACCGTCGATCACTTGAGGCCGGAACCTCTGAAGTTCGATCTTAGATCCGCCAGAAGCGACCCCATCCATGGATTGCATGGCCTTGGCGTATTCGCGCCATGCTTTGTCGTCGCAGCTCTCGCTTGGAAGTGCGGGAGCATCATCGGCGTTCATCTCGCGCTATTGTAGTCCGGACTTCGAGCCGAGGGGATTTTTCGCTACTTGCGGCGGGGTTGGACTTCGTCACGGGGCTCTACATCGGAGGCCCATCGGGTTCTCCTTGCGCCGAGACCTTCTTGGAGCGGCGGGGAACTGATCTCGAAGAGGGTGAGGACAGTACTCCTCGAACTTCTCACGAGTCGAACTTCGAACTCGACCTCTTCCTCCAGGGATAGGAATGCTTTGCGGCACCGACGACCGTCTGGGCGGTGCCTCCCGTGGTCGCCCGGCTTGTTCGCGGTAAAAGTCGGTTTTGTATTCATTATTGTTGAATTCGCTTACGCCTTCTTGGGCCTACAACAAAATTCAAAAGAAATGCCTTTTATTTTGAAAACGAAGATTACAACTTCTTCCTTTTGTGAACAAACGCCGATCCGCTTATCTAATCCTCGCCAGTGGGTTCTTCGCCGCGTCGGGACTTGAATCGTCCGTGGACCACCGCAATTCGATCCGTGGAAACCCGTTCGAACTACAGACGGAAGGGGCTCGCTTCACAAAGGAAACGGCTTTAAGGGGATCACACTCACGAAGGAGAGGATCGCCGGGATCACACTCAAGGAGAGGATTGCCGAGCGGTGAGATCTACTAGGAGAAATCCATTGCGTAGCCGACCGAATTAGCTTACCTTGCGATTGTGGATCGGCGTCGTCGAACTCGTACCGCCCGGTGCTCGGAATTGTGTGTCGGCGGCTCGTAGATCTTCGAGAGCTCTCTCGAAATATCAGAAAATCCGAAATCTCCCAAATCGGCGACCAGCTGTCCCAAAAACCCTCGAGATGAGAAAGACCCCCTATTTATAGAATAGGGGAAGGTCGCCACAAGTGGCTCGAAGACTTCTCGGCGGATTGGCCGAGTCCCGTTTTTGCCGTCTTTTCGCCATTTGCGTTTCCTTTCGGTCTTTGGCGTAATTTTCCTCGGTGACTTCGCCTTGACTTTCGCTTATGTGGCGTGAAGTCTTGGCGACTCTGACTTCGACCTTTATTCCGCTGGTGGGACCATAGGGATTTTCCTCCTTCGTGGAAGCGAGTGCGACCTCTGCATGAGGAGTGACCCGTGATTCTTTCAGAGGACCCAAATGATCCTTGATAGTTGGTTTGGTGGTGGTGGAGTTGGCTTCACCACCGATTCATGCGACGCTTTGACTTTGGCCCGTCGGTCTCGGACTTTGGCTGAATTTACAGCGCCTGCGGTCTTCGGCTTAAGCTACGGACAGAAATGGAATATTGGCCATCTTAGCTTTTGAAGCCGCGCTGTGGGGTTGGAGTATCATTAGATTTGGGCCTCCAAACCCGTGGTATGTTGGCGCTTCTTTACTACCTCCTTCTTCAATTCACGAGCTTGCTGCACCAAAGCTTCGTGCTAAGTGCACGATGCTTCGAATCGTTCTGAAGCATGGAGCGTTCCGCTTGACACGGACCCACTTTCGTTGGTGGCGGCTCCGGATGGACCGTCGATCACTTGAGGCCGGAACCTTCGTGAAGTCCGATCTTAGATCCGCCAGAGCGACCCCATCCATGGATTGCATGGCCTTGGCGTATTTGCGCGCCATGCTTTGTCGTCGCCTTTGGCGGGCTCGCTTGGAGAGTACGGGCGCATCATCGGCGTTCATCTCGGGCGCTATTGTAGTCTGGACTTCGAGCGCTGAGGGGGATTTTTCGCTACTTGCGGCAGCGGGGTTGGACTCGCCGTCCTGGGGCTCTACATCGGAGGCCCATCGGGTTCTCCTTGCAGCGGAGACCTTCTTGGAGCGGCGGGGGGAACTGGATCTGGAAGAGGGTGAGGACAGGTACTCCTCGAACTTCTCCTGGTCGAACTCGAACTCGACCTCTTCCTCCACCGGGATAGGAATCTGCGGCTGCGGCACGACGACCTCCGATCTGAGGCCGGTGCCTCCCACTGTGGTCGCCAGCTTGTTCGCGGTAAAAGTCGGTTTTGTATTCATTATTGTTGAATTCGTTTACAGCTTCTTGGGCCTACAACAAAATTCAAAAGAAATGCCTTTTATTTTGAAAACGAAAGATTACAACTTCTTCCTTTTTGTGAACAAACGCTCGGATCCGTTTATCGGAATCCTCGCTTGTGTGGGTTCTTCGCCTGTGCCGGGGACTTGAATCGTCAGTGGACCACCGCAATTCGATCCGTGGAAACCCGGTTCGAACTACAGACGGAAGGGGCTCGCTTCACAAAGGAAACGGCTCTAAGGGGATCACACTCACGAAGGAGAGGATCGCCGGGATCACACTCACGAAGGAGAGGATTGCCGAGCGGTGAGATCTACTAGGAGAAATCCAGTGACGTTGTAGCCGACCGAATTAAACACCTTGCGATTGTGGATCTGGCGTCGTCGAACTTCGTACCGCCGGTTGCCGGGTGTGTGTCGGCGGCTCGTAGATCTTGCGAGAGCTCTCGTAAATATCCAAAACCAAATCTCCCAAATCCCACCACCACTGCCCCAAAACCCTCCGAGATGAGAAAGACCCCCTATTTATAGAATAGGGGAAGGCCGCCACAAGTGGCTCGGCCACTTGCCGAGGCTTTCGCCAAGTTGGCCGAGGTCCCGCTTTTGCCGCCTTTTCGCCATTTCTTGGTTTCACTTTCGGTCTTTCGGTAATTTTCCTCGGTGGCGTCATTTGTTGTGTTTGAGTCCGTGATCCCATCAACTTTCGTGAGCTCAATCGCTCATTTGCGCTGACGGCTAAGTACGGTTGATTCCGCCTCGCCGACGCTTGAGTTTAGTCAACTCACTTCGCCGAACTTCGCCATCGGGTTTATTCCACGATACGCCGCTTTGTTGACTCAGACGCTTTGTCGACTCACTTCATCGTTAAATCGACTTCGCTTTATCGTTTTCGCGGTACTCCGTCGTCGGCGATTGGTGGCGTTGTCGGATGGGTCGTCGGTTGTCAGCCCACCGTCACGAGTCTCGCTCGGGTACTGATAAGCAATTTTGAATGCCTACAGGAAGCTAAACCGCCTTATCTTAGGTATTTGGGTTTAATCGCCTTAGCTGAGGTGGTTGAAGATTTTAAATGAAGATCTTCTACTTGATCTTCGAATGAACAAACCCTTTGGATAAAAATTGAAAATTTTACCAAGGGTGAAAATCACGAATTTTTCGTCTCCTTCGTGGTTTCAAGAGGTTTCGTGCTGTCGAAACGCTTTCTGAGTTTTTCCCCATCTTAGATCTACACGTTTTCTTCAATGGCTCCAAAGAAAGCCGTTCACGAGATCAAGGGCGTCGTTCAAGCGACTTCCAGCACAACGCCAGCCGAGATCTTGAGTGGCCCATCGGTTTCGATGGTGCTATCGCCACCGCAAACCCTCTCACATCGAGGTATACCAGGGTTTCGAACACTCATTTTAATGGGTTCAAACCCAAAATTGAACTCTGCGTTTTGAACGCGGAGTTGATATTGATGATGGAGACGCGGGGCTGACCCTCGTGTTTTAAATTTAGAATGCGGGGGTTGATCTTCGCGTTTCTGTAGTTAGAACGCGGAGTGTTATTCACGTTTTACACTTGGAACGCGGGGCTGACCCTCACATTTTTATAACTAGAACGCGGGGCTGACCCTTGCATTTTCATCTTAGGCCATCTTAGGCTCTCTTGTAATTTTTCTTTCTGACGTTTCTATCTTCTCTTGTCTGCAGTTCTCTATGCTGATAGGCCGCTTTCCCTTAGACATCACTTCGGTCATTCGGGTTGGATGGACCACGATGTTACCTTTGGTCTTCGCCGAGAGCTTCCACTGACCCGGGACAATTGTGTGGAAAGAACGATGATGATCCATCGAGCTGAACCTTCCACCTTTAGGGCCATCCTTACAGATATGAATTTTATGGCGCCAGAAGGCCACGATCAAATCAAGAAACCCGCATTCTTTTTCGGAGATCGTATCGAGGCAGATGATAACATGGACTGCACTGAGGAATCCAAGATGCTACATCAAGCTAACGATCACTTCCTCTTCCTTCCTGGCATGAAGCGGATGTATCTGCTTTCTTATTTTCAAAGCGTCTCCTGCTGTTGGCGTTTGGACTGAGATTTAGTCGAGGAAAGGGGCAGGGTGTCTGTTGGGGTTCTAACTCACCAGGCGGTTCGTCCTTTGGGGAGTGACTATAAGGTGAAGGGCTTAAGGCCAGGAGAGTTTCACAGAGTAGGTCCCAATCAGGAGAGGGCCACTTCGGTCAATACTTTTATTCGCCGATTCGTTGCTGCTCAAGGCGAATTTCTTGTTCAAGAATTTAGGACCCCTGGATGGGTGTATTCTCCTGATGATGGATGGTGGGTTCGTATGGTAGACTTCGTTATAAATGAACTGTGAACGCCACTCACTTTATTCGGGCTAGAGATTCCAATGAGGGCCACGCGTATCGGCGTCATCCAGAACTCCTATAGTTTCTTTGCCATCCTGGAGAAGTATAATCCCGATACTTTCACTTTTTACACACCTGTTGGGGAGTTAGGTTTTGCTCTCCAGAAGATGTATGCAGTATCGGGTCTACCATTTGGTGAACTGCCGTATGAGGGATTTATTCCTAGCACCGTGAGCTTTCTATTTTGCGGAGGGAACATCCGGATGTCTACGCCACCTTCTAGGAGGTGATGTGTCACTTCCATATCTGTGTGCGAGAGACTGGATTACGATCGGGCGGCGTTAAACAAGCGTCTTGGGCGGAATACTTATTCCAAAATCTGCATAGCAAGAATGCAGCGGTGACTCGTCTACCGCTGAGTTCCTCCAAAGTAGTCACTGCCCAATATGTCAACGAAGCGCTGGAAGATATCTTTCCCTCTGGCACGAAGTTTGAGAGCTTCCATTACCAAGTGGAGACTCCTATCTCCGATATGGCATTGTTAGCCGGATTTCTGATGATCTGGCTGAAGCGTTGTGTGGTTCCCTCCAAGCCCATCGAATCCATCCTGATCCAGGTAGTATACCCTGCAGTTCTTTTGGCCCATGGGAGGCCGATAAGTCTCCTTTCAACTATGGTAGGTTGCCTGCAATATGGCTTACAGGAACTAACTTCGGAGTTCTCAGATGTAAAAAAGATTGGGCCGAAGGAAGATAGAAGATTAAAGACTCCCCAGCCGCGCGTATCAGTGCCATATACCTATTTAGTGGCCTGGTTTATCATGCATTGCCCCTCATTAATGACGGAGGTTAGTGATGTCAACTCTTTCTTCGTTCCCTTTATACAACGGCTTGGGTCAGCTAAATGCGCACACCGGTACATAGTCCCGACTCGACAGATTTTGCTAAAGGAGGATAACTATCGAGTCTTTTGCTATCCTCCTGATTTTGGTGGAGTAGAAGAGCGATGCCAGGTGTTCATGGATGTGGCGCCTGGTAGCTTAACATCACTGCCAGAGGGCATCTTCTGGTGGCTCATTACCATCAGGTCTGGGTATTTGGTCTTCCGCTTGGGTGACCGGTATATCATCGAGCCTTACTTGCCTAGCCAGTTTGCTCGACAATTTGGGTATGACCAACTATATGTTGGAAACCCTAACCCCAAGCTGGCCATCGTTGGGAACTTGTATGAAGGAGCTCGGGCCTGGTATAATTGGATGGCTAGAGGCTCCAATGCAGTGTTTGCGCTGCCTTTTTCCACACGCAGCTGAAACACCGTTCTTGAGTTTTGCAACTGGTACCGCGAAGCTTCGAAGCTCCCTGAATATGACGCATATACTACCTTTTTGAAGGATATTAGGGAGATGTACGAATCTATAAAAAATCGAAAAGGACGCGCCTCAGGGGAATCGACGAATATTTGATTTGTGAACAGGAAGCACTCAAAGTTGGCCAAGTTCAAAGGGAGACCACGGAGGTTAAAGCTCCTATAGAGAAAATGGCAGGGAAGAGGGCTCTCACTGCAGAAGAGACGACCCAATATGAGAAGAGGGCCCGTCAACGAGTAATGACAAGGTTACATTCTCACGCAGGGCCGAAGCTTATGCAAGGAGCTATCTGATCCGCCTCCGCGTTGCATGAAGAAGGAGAGGGGAAATCACTCGTCGCACCGATTCCTCCACCACAGATGCTTCCACCAATTATTCTAGACATGGTGGTTGACGAAACTACGCACATTCCACGTGGTATTTATATAGAGTCTAATGTAAATCAACTGCAAGGGATACTAACGTGCGCGACTGACTTTGTCATGGGCGGTCGAGGCTCCTTCGAAGTCTACAGGCCCCATATAATGAAACATCTGGGTTACATTAAGCGGTCGGGCGAAGCCGAATGGCTCCAACATTGTGCCGCAAGAGTTTCTCATTTCGAAGCGGACCTGCAAGCCTTTCAGGATCTTACACGTGTTGACGTAGAAGCAGAGATAACCAAATCTCTCGTTAGAGCTCAAACCGAGAAGACATCTCAATAGAAAACCCTTCAAGCGAGTTTACTTTTAAAGAAGGCGCAGGTTACAAGCTTACAGGAGCAGCATGATCAATCCCAAATTGAGTTGATTAACTCTGCCACCTCCGTGACTGCAACTCAGGAGGCTATTGCCCAATTAGAAACTGAGTTGGCTCAGAAAAGGGCTCAACTAGCTCAGGAACAAGAAGCTGCAAAGGGGCTTCGTCGCCGAGGTGCTGAGATTCTTGATAACCTTCATCAAGAAGTGAATGCCCTGAAGGCTATGGAAAAGAAAGTTGCGACGACTGAAACTCAGCTTAAGGAAGACGTTGCTGAGAGAGTGCGCACTGAGCACGAACAAAAGCTTGCTAAGCTTAATTCACGGCTTATAGTCGTTCACTTGACGGGCCCAAAATCTTCCTAACAGCAATCTTGTATCACTTTTTATTTTGCTATTGGAAATAAAATGATACTTTTGTTCTGTCTTTGTTTCTTTTGTGCATAATAGCAATGAAAATAGTTACAAATGCCAGAGGTATGATGTTAACTTAGCATAAGTGATCATTTAAGATTGAAACAAATAAAGCTCGCTTCAATAAATCTCCCCAGCCTGCACGTTTAATTTCTCCTCCTAGGCTTGGCTAGGGATAAGAAAGGGGGTCTCACAGCCTACAGATAATATTTCTTGAGAAATTTCCCATTAATTGGCATCATGAGAATGTCACCTTTCAAATCGATGAGTCGATAAGCTCCGTTAGAATAGACCGTTTCGATCACGAAAGGTCCTTCCCATTTGGGGTTGAATTTCCCTTTCGTGTTATGCGTCATGACCATAGGTCGGCGGACTGCTACGACAAGATCACCTCTCTTGAAGATCCTTTCTTTAACCTTCTTGTTGTAGGCTTTAGAAATCCGCTCGATTTGCTGTTGAGCTTGAAGTCGCTTATCTTTTAACACTTCTAACTCCTGCAGGCGTAGTTGATGATGCTCTTCATCCGTCATTCTAGTTGTAAGGGCGACTCTTAGGGAAGGGATTTGAATTTCCAGTGGTAAAACAGCTTCGGACCCGTACACTAAAGAAAAGGGAGTAGCCTTTATTGGAGTTCTCACCGTCGTGTGATAAGCCCACAAACATCCGCCCAACCTTTCATCCCAGTCACGTTGACTTTTAGAGACAAACTTCTTTAGAAGCTTCACAATGGTCTTGTTGAAAGCTTCTGCAAGGTCATTGGCTGGGGGATAATACGCTGTCGACGCGACACTTTGGATCCTGAACTTATCGCAAAATCTCTGAAATCCGTAGCTGATGAACTGTGCACCCTTATCGTGGACTATCCGCCGCGGTATGCCAAAGCGATAGATGACGTGATGCTTAATGAACTTGATCACGTTCGAAGTTTTGACTTCCTTCAAAGGAATAGTCTCTGCCCATTTAGAAAAGTAGTCAGTTACAGCTAGGATGAATCGATGCCCTTTGGACATTGGCGGAGAGATAGGCCAAACAATATCCATCCCCCACATTTCAAATGGCCATGAAGAGGACGTCGGGTGTAGATTTCCTAGTGCTTGATGGATGAAATCACCATGAATTTAGCACGCATGACATCGTTTAGCTTAGTCAGCGGCGTCCTCAAACATCTTTGGCCAATAATAGCCAATTCTTCGGAGTCGATCTCCTAATTTACTCCCAGGTTGGTGGGCTCCACACATTCCGTCGTGGGCCTCTTTTAGGGCTTCTCTTGCCTCCTTTCGGGAAAGGCAACGGAGCAGAATTCCGTCATGCGACTTGCGATACAAAATCTGGAAAACTGCGTTATAATAAAAATGAAGGGCCTTCCGTTTAATGGCGACCGCTTCTTTAGAATTATCCGGTAGGATCCCGTACAAGACGTAGTCTATATAAGGAAATCGCCAATCCCTTGGTTCGAGCTCAATGAAAGTTTCACAAACGGTCTCTTTCGTTGGTCCTTCGGGATTTTCCTTTATGAGAAGTCCAGGAAAGTACAATTCACGGCCTGCGACAAATATTGTTGTCTCAGCCTTCGGTGGTAATGCTAGTGATGTGGCTAATGAAGCCAGGGCATCTGCATACGCATTCTGAACTCGCGGAATATACTCTATGAAAAAGCCTTCGAACTTTCGTGCTAGTTCTAGGACCGCTGAGTGATATGGGATTAGATCTTCATTGCGTACTTCATACTCTCCTCGAACTTGATTCACGATGAGCTGAGAATCACCATAAGCCTCGAGGTATCGGATGTTAATTTCCCCGGCCAACTGCATTTCTAATAATAAAGCGTTATACTCTGCTACATTATTAGTGCATGGCTCAGCTAAGGAAAACCCCCTTGGGACCACGAGACCGTTTGGGAAAACGAGTACAACCCCCACATCGGCTACAATTCCTCCATCTGGGTTTGCTCTCGAGGCTCCATCAAAGAATAGCTTCCATACCTGAGTAACCTCTTGAGTCATGCAAGCTTCAGTGATTTTATCTGGTAGATCTTCATGCAGTTTGGAAGAGTCAGGGACCGGATGGTCTACTAAGAAATCTGCCAAAGCTTGTCCTTTGATAGCCTTCTGAGGCATAAACTTCATGTCAAATTGTGAGAGAAGTATTGCCCATTTTGCTAAATGGGAATTCAACGAAGAGGGTTTGGTCATGAGCACTCTCAGAGGATTTACTCTGGAAATGACATGTATTGTTTGCCCGACCAGGTAATGTCGCATTTTCTGGACGGCAAACACCAAGGCTAAGCATTCCTTTTTCACCGGGTTGTATCTGTGTTCAGCTCCCATCATGGTTCGGCTGAGGTAATAAATCGCTTGTTCGTGTCCTTGGTCATCATTCTGAGCTAGCAGGGCTCCAAGTGAATGGTCCATGGCCCTCACATATAGCAGGAATGGTTTTCACGATCTAGAGGCCGCGAGGGTGCGGTATGTGAGATAGGTTTTGATTTCTTCGAACGCCTTTTGGCAACCTTCGTCCCATACGAACGAAACCCCTTTCTTCATTCATCCGAACGAAACCCCTTTCTTCATTCATCTGAGCGAAACCCCTTTCTTCATTCATCTGAGCGAAACCCCTTTCTTCATTCATCTGAGCGAAACCCCTTTCTTCATTCATCTGAGCGAAACCCCTTTCTTCATTCATCTGAGCGAAACCCCTTTCTTCATTCATCTGAGCGAAACCCCTTTCTTCATTCATCTGAGCGAAACCCCTTTCTTCATTCATCTGAGCGAAACCCCTTTCTTCATTCATCTGAGCGAAACCCCTTTCTTCATTCATCTGAGCGAAACCCCTTTCTTCATTCATCTGAGCGAAACCCCTTTCTTCATTCATCTGAGCGAAACCCCTTTCTTCATTCATCTGAGCGAAACCCCTTTCTTCATTCATCTGAGCGAAACCCCTTTCTTCATTCATCTGAGCGAAACCCCTTTCTTCATTCATCTGAGCGAAACCCCTTTCTTCATTCATCTGAGCGAAACCCCTTTCTTCATTCATCTGAGCGAAACCCCTTTCTTCATTCATCTGAGCGAAACCCCTTTCTTCATTCATCTGAGCGAAACCCCTTTCTTCATTCATCTGAGCGAAACCCCTTTCTTCATTCATCTGAGCGAAACCCCTTTCTTCATTCATCTGAGCGAAACCCCTTTCTTCATTCATCTGAGCGAAACCCCTTTCTTCATTCATCTGAGCGAAACCCCTTTCTTCATTCATCTGAGCGAAACCCCTTTCTTCATTCATCTGAGCGAAACCCCTTTCTTCATTCATCTGAGCGAAACCCCTTTCTTCATTCATCTGAGCGAAACCCCTTTCTTCATTCATCTGAGCGAAACCCCTTTCTTCATTCATCTGAGCGAAACCCCTTTCTTCATTCATCTGAGCGAAACCCCTTTCTTCATTCATCTGAGCGAAACCCCTTTCTTCATTCATCTGAGCGAAACCCCTTTCTTCATTCATCTGAGCGAAACCCCTTTCTTCATTCATCTGAGCGAAACCCCTTTCTTCATTCATCTGAGCGAAACCCCTTTCTTCATTCATCTGAGCGAAACCCCTTTCTTCATTCATCTGAGCGAAACCCCTTTCTTCATTCATCTGAGCGAAACCCCTTTCTTCATTCATCTGAGCGAAACCCCTTTCTTCATTCATCTGAGCGAAACCCCTTTCTTCATTCATCTGAGCGAAACCCCTTTCTTCATTCATCTGAGCGAAACCCCTTTCTTCATTCATACGAACGAAACCCCTTTCTTCATTAATTTGGAGAAGGGTTGGCACCAACCCGAAAGATTTGATATGAATCTTCGGATGTTTGCTAACCTACCTTGTAGGCCTCTGAGCTCTTTAATGGTCCTTGGTGGTGACATCTCCTGGATGGCGCGAACCTTTTTGGATCGAGGGAAATTCCTTAGGATGTAACTATGAATCCCAGGAATTTACCACTGGATACCCCTAGGAACGTTTTTGTGGGGTTCATCTTCAGTTGATGTGTTCTCATGATGTCGAACATGGTCTTCAAGTTTGAGAGGTGGTCCTCCTTCTTTCGGCTTTTCACCACAATGTCATCTATGTAGCATTCGATCTTCTTACGTAGATGTTGATAAAAAATAGTACTCATCGCTCGTTGGTAGGTTGCTCCAGCATTCTTCAACCCAAATGGCATTACGGTATAGCAGACTACCCCTAGTGGTGTCCTGAAGGCCGTGTGCTTTGCATCTTCAGGATACATTTTGATTTGATTATATCCTGAAAATTCATCCATGAAAGACATTCTCTCATACCCACAGGTGTTATCAATCATGACATCCGTGATGGGGAGTAGAAATTTATCTTTCGGACATGTCGCGTTCAAATCGCGAAAATCAATGCATATCCGGATCTTTCCCTTCTTCTTGGGTACAACAATAATATTGGCTACCCAATCCGGGTGTTGTTCTTCTCTGATGAAACCCGCATCAATGAGCTTTTGGATTTCTGCTACAATTACCTCCATAATCTCCGGACGGAACCTGCGTTGCTGTTGCTTAACAGGTTCGCATTCGGGTCAATATTGAGGCGATGCATGGCTACTTCTGTATCGAGACCAGGCATGTCTTCATAGTTCCAAGCGAAGACGTCAATGTACTCTTGGACGAGGGACATTAGGTCTTCTTTCTCATTCTGCGACAAGCTTTCACTTACGAAGATTGGTTTGGGATTGGTTTCGTCTCCCATATTTACTTGGATCACCTTATCTTCGGTGGGCGGCTCTCGTTGCTCGAAGCACATATCCCACAGAACGTCAAGACGTTTAATCCAAGGATCATTGTCTGATTGAATCCAATCGTCATCTTCGTCATCGCTTGGATGACTGGCTGAGGCCATGTTTACGGACATGCTTGCGAAAACTGATCCAACACTCACGTCGGAATCCCATGGTGATGTTCCAGATGAATGGTCCTGCCCGGAGCAGTGTCCTACTTTATCTTCTAAAGGAGAAGGTGTTGATATGTATCCTAATCCTCGTCGGGTCTTGTGATAATAGTCTTGGGTTTTACCTTCAGGGACAAGGTGTCGGATCAGGGTCCGCCTCCCTTTCCCAAAGTTTAACCCCTCTGGCTTACTGAAATCGTACCCCATGTTCTTCATTATGTGACGAGCATTAAGTTCGTAATAATGAAATTGAAGAGTCGCTTCGTTTTTCTCTGAACTCACTGGTTTGAGAACTTCAGGGTCGACTTTAGCAAAATAAATTGGTTTCTGATCATTCTTTTTGGACAGGACCATAAAGAATGCCTTCCTCACGTCCTCCATGCTTTCGAAGGTAAAGAGAGACGTTTTGAGTGGCAAATCTAGTGATCTCTCACCATATAATGCATGCCATGGCTTCGATCCTGTATCTATATCTATTTCTTCAGATGAGACATCATACAAGTAAGCCAAATTGAAATCTTCATTAATGTACCATTCGCCCTCACTCAGTACATCTTCTTTATTATTAAGCTTATCAGAGCTCATTACATGCAATTCTCATGGACACTCTTCTTCAGGTTCGGGTTCGATATCCGCCGCATTGCCGCTGTTGATGGCTGGTTTCGGCGATTCAGGCTCCGGAGCACCAAGGTAGAAGACCGAATCAGTGTGATAACTTTCTACCCCCTTGAATGGATGCTTTTCAGCTATCAGGGTCTTGACTTCTCCCTCTTCATCGACATATTTCATTACTTGATGAAGGGTTGACTGGACAATTCGATTCGCATGAATCCAAGGTCGTCCTAATAGCAAATTGTAGGATGTATCGGCATCTATGATGTAGCAAGTCACTTCTGACTTGAGATCCCCAATTTGACACTTGAGCTTAATTTTACCCAAGGGTCGTGTGCTGTTGGCATTGAAACCAAAGATAGTTGTCTGGGTAAAATTCAACCGGTGGTACGGGATTCTCAGAACTTGCATGACCCTATATGGCATTGTGCTGAGCGCAGAACTCGGATCTACTTGGACACGACTGATCTCTGAAGATCCCACATATCCTGTGTAGTATAAGGGCCTATCATGCTTGTGATTGATTTGCATATCTTCTTGTGTGAATGATAAGCAGGGCAGAATTTTCATTGTGTGCAGGCACTTGACACAAGAAAGCTCACTCATAGCTTCTTGGACTACAGGAACTTGTGTAATGAAGCTCTCTGTATCCGTTAAAGCTTCAACTAGAGCTTCTCTTGTAGATTTGGACAACTTCAGGAGCTCGTAAAGAGTGATTCTGGCGGGAATGTTAGCCAACTGTTCCAAAATATCGAAGGGGAATGGTCTTCCTGATGTTCCTGCTTCTTGTTGTAGAAGGTTCTATTATACCGAACCTCCTTTGGCTTCCCCTTATCAGCTGGCTTTTTAGGGATGGAACCCCCTGCCTCCTCGGCTTGCTCCCTGGATTTCTGAGCAATTTGATCATACTTTTTCAAGTATGTCTTCCCTGACCTCGTGCCTGCTCCTGGGTCCACTTCTCGGTCAGCAGCCAAAATAGTATCCTCTTTCTCTGAATCGGTGAGAGGGACCAAATAAGTATCGTCTTCATTTATGGACGGACTAATCATGTTGGAAGCTTTAGCCATATTCTTCTTCTTCTTTGACGATGTCTCCGTCCATTGTTGATCTTCAGTCAGGTCAGGATGGACCCACACTACTTCTCCATTTGAAATGGTAAGGGGTACCAGCCCTTTACCTTCTTGACCATGCTGATCGATATTCTTCAAACGTAGCTCTCCTTTTGGAATGGAGATAGCACCATTAGGAGTCACTACGGGTGAGAAGTCTCCGAACTGAACCGATGTCATATTAGTAGACACGGTCTTCTGTTCTGGTTTCAGCTTGAGCACCTCGGCATCAACCAGTGCTTGCAGAATGTCTTTAAAGATGTAGCACTTCTTCGTCGGATGTCCCAATATTCTGTGATATCGATAGTAGTTGGAATCATCTACCTTCCCTGCTTCTTCAGACCTCTTTGCTTCTGGGAGCTTCAACTTGTTGCTCTTCCGAAGCAGCTGGAATAGAGTATCGACATGCTCTTCTTTGAAAGAATATTACTTAGGTGGCCTTGGCTGACTCGACGGCTTGTCTTGGTTTGCCGGCGGAGATCGAACACTAGTATCGGCAGCATGAATATCTTTCCTCCTTGACCGAGGGGCATTATCTTGACCCCGCAGCGCTGGCTGTTCTTGTCATCCTTCTTCTTCAGTTTTGATTCGAGCAACAATCTCTTCCGCATGTTCTCCCTGAGACACCAATTGCTTTCAGGAACGGCACTCTGCGACCCCCATTTGAGCCAAAAGATGGGTCTGCAGGTTTTACCGATATGTTTCCACCAGAGTGGTTTGTGTCATCCCTGCTGGGCATCGCAATGCCATACTCTGAAATCTTTCCACAAAAGCCTTGATCAATTCCCCTAGCTTTTGTTTAGTGGCGAGGAGAGTAGGGACGGATACTTCAGTGTCGTCTTCGAAGAACCTGGCTAAAAACAGCCTTTTCAAATCTACCCACTTCCGAATGGATCCGGCAGATAATTTCATGAACCATTCAAAGGCACTCTCTTGAGAGTGCCAATAAATAGCCGGGTCAGAATATCATCGTTCGATATTACATCTCCTGTCTGTGACTTGAAGTAGTAAACGGGCTGATTCGACAAACCTGTGCCATCAAAGGCTTGCAGAGTCGGGACTTTAAACTTTGGAGGGTAGGGCGCTGCATCCCACTCCGCAGGATAAGGCCTCACAACCCACTCATCCTGGAGCTCACTCCTATTAGCGATAGCATTAAGACGAGCTTCGAATTCATCCATTTTAGCCGATTGAAGATTTGATTCGTTCTCAGCCCCTTTCTCTCCTTCAGATAAAGATTCTATACGGTGAGTTTCTTGATCGGAGGTTTCACCCATCTTTCCCTTCTGCTTTGAAGATTGATCCTTCTTTCGTGACGATTCCGATTGAGGTATCGGACCGACCATGTGAGCTTGAGCCCTATCTGTAACAAGTTGGGCTACCATGTCCCTAAGTTGGTCAGTGGTCTCCTGTTGTGACCGCATAGCTTCCTACTGCAACCGCATATTCTCCTGCGTCATCGCCTGGTATTCTTCAAGCTTCTTCTTGAGATTTTCGGTATTCTCAGTTGTATAAGCAACGCTCTCATGCCCCACGAAAGAGCTGGAGGACTGAGATTTTACAATGGCTGAGTGCTCATCTTCAGGTTCTAACCCCTTGGCCAGCCTCTGATAATTGACAAGGGGTATGACTCCCTGTCGCGTTCGAGTGCGCTGGTAAATCCCCTCGAATTTATCAGAGATTTCCTTAACACTTGGAGGGTGATTAGTCTCTGATTCGTCTGAACTGGAAGCTAATGGCGTCCCTCTGCCAACCATGTTGATGGTGACTTTGAGATATTCAGTCTCTGAGGTCCTCCTCCTGTGGAATCGTCTCTGTCTCTTGGATGGAGCCGGATTAGTCAATCGATCAAAGACCGATCGTCTAGCTGTAGGTATACAACATTGACATTCGGAGAGGACTGTAGCAATCAATCGCTCGCATGGATATGAACGGGCGACTTGTTGCGTCGGTCTTTCTCTTGACAACAATTCTCTCAAGTCAGAAACTCGAGGAACGTCAACCACCGGATCGGTGGTTTGAACTGGAACCTGTCCCTCACCATTTGAACGGGTTGGCTATGGGTTAACATGAATCTTAAATCCATGGTCATCTTTCTGAACACAACGAATCTCATCGCGTTTTGCGGTGCAGACACGAGGGTCGTGCTCTTTTTGTGGAACGCAGGCCTCTGGTCCGCGTTTAATTGCTGAAACGCGCCCTTGAGGGCTGCGTTTAGTCTGTGGAACGTGGACCTGAGGGTCGCATTGTGTTTGTAAAACGCCCTCCTGAGGTTCGCGTTTGGTTGAAAGAATGCGGACGTCAAGTCCGCATTTGATTGGAAGAACGCGAACGTCAGGTCCGCGTTTTGTTTGAGAAACGCGGTCTTGGGACCCGCGTTTTGTTTGGACGACGCACCACTGAGGGCTGTTTTCAATGCGGTGGCGTTACGTAGCGGCTTAGGCTTCGAGTCGCGTTGTCTTGAGGATCGATTTTCTCGGAGTTGTGCTCGACGTAGGGATCTTCTCTTTCACCGAGCAGCGTTCTTCTTAGCCTGTCTTAAGGCTTTTGCAGCATCCACATCTACGTCGGCTAGGTTCAACGCCGCGATAGGCCTCTTATGACCTGATACCCGTCGTGTAGGCTCGGGTGTAGGATCTTCCACCTGCTCAGTCGAAGCCGGTCTTTTACCCTTAAGTGAAATACTGCCAGAACCATCTGATTCAACGGCAAAATCCCCCTTAGGTGACACAGGCCGATCTGGTGTCTTGACCTCCCGAGAGACTTTGCGGATCTTGCGCATAGCCTTGGGGCTAAGGGATCCGGAAGAGAGCAATTCTTCGTATTTGGCTTGGTCAAACTCTACAGTGAGAGTTTCCACTGTAGTCCCAATGAGGTTGAAATCGGATTGCGCCACCACTTCTTCATCTGTGAAGCTAGTCCCCAGCAGAGTCGCCATCTTTTGTTCGCGAGGAAAATTTTGGGAGAAAACTGTAAAATAAATATTATTCCTTCTAATCGACTTTAAAGAAAGAATAAATACAATTCTCTCAACAAGTAATCTCTCTCTCTCACTGATTTTGAAAAGAAAGAAATTACGAACTCCCCGATCGGTTGCCCGATTTACAAAAGAGAGAAAGATCAACGGAGATCCTTCCCTTTGTTTAGTCTGGGTTCTTCACGGTGACAATAGCAGCTTTAATCTTGTATCATGTGGACGATCCGACCGTCTTGCTCGTGGAATTACGTCGAAAAGAACTTGCAAGGCAAGTTTAAGAACTTGCCAAGCAAGTTTATAACTCTAACGAGTTTTATAACTCAAAGAATGAGTTTTATAACTTTGTTCGAGTTTGCAAAATCAAGCAAAGCTGAAGAAGAACCGGTGTTGAAGTAGCTCAAGCTCTCTCCCAAGTTGATTCACTCCTCAAGTGCTCAACCCTTCAATCCCCTTCCTTTTTTTTTCTTCAGCTGATTCTTCAGCTATTTATAGAGCTTATGGGGTGTAACTGACCCCTTAGAATGAGGATTCGTGGCCCTCAAATCGTGAAAAACGGTTTTGGAACCGTTTAGGTCATGTTTGAACTCGTCAAAACGCGAAAGATCTGCATTTTTAGATGACCCCTGCGTCTCTGGCTTAGAACTGGGATGCGGGGGTTGAGACCCGCGTTTTAGGCTTTGAACGCGGCCGTATGCTCCGCGTTTTAGGACTTAAACGCGGCGATAAGCTTCGCGTTTTGAGCTTTGAACGCGGTCATGATGCTCCGCGTTTTGAGCTTGGACGCGATGCTAAGCTCCCTAGTTTGTTCTGAAGAGATTATTCTCTTGTAATCTCTTGGTTGGATCTTTTAAGGATTTGTCAAGTTGTAATCCCTGTGTTTGTAACTCTACTCTGTCGCCGTAGAAACCTCTGAATTGTAACTTCGTTCGACAGTATTTAGTGAGTCGTAGCTTATCAGTAGTAAAATTTTTTGACAGCCTACAACTGGTTTCAGCCATAAATGTTTCATGACAGAGTAATACAGTTAAGAATTTCAAGATAAATCTATTATTAATAATTGTCTGCTTTCCACTCTGTGACTACAGTTAGCAGCAACCAATAGTAACCAAAGTTGCTTAAAATTTCAATGCATGTCACTAGACTACTAGAGTTGCAATGTTACACTTCACGACAATTTCAGGGAAATCAATATAGTGAATTTCAATGCACGTCACCGAGCACAAGTTGTCGCTCTCAATTCTCATACTTTTCTTCAGTTTCAGCAAAACATCAGCCAAATTTCAAAACTACAACTATCATAACAAACTTCCTGCCTTTTTCTAAATAAACATTATGAATCATTCGCTGTCATCAATAACTACTAGAAGTAGTTTCAGTTAATTTTAAAGGTTAAATTCAAAGAAACTACAATGAAGTCATGATCTTTGGACTGTCGGCTTTAAATAACTAACCTTTATTTTTCAGAAACAGCACATTATATAGACTAGGCAAATTTCAGCTCATTCGGAAACTTTAACTTTTCAATCCTACATAGCGTTTTTGTCCTACATCATCTAGTGAAAGAAATTCATTTACATACTATCAAAAAATATAATTAATAGCAGTTTAAATTTCAAAAACTATAATTAAATATTTCTATTCCAATGTGAAGAATTCACACATGATACTGTAAAAAAAATCAGATCATCAATAAACAGATATATAATTTAGGTATAGAGACATAATTCGACAATATAAGGGGATATCAGATCATCAAGAAATAATAATTTGGTGTGTATGCAATTCGAGTGTTGATTCGGAGTGTTGAATCGGAGGTTACCTGATTTCGGTAAAAGGTATTTGGGCGATGGGCGGTGCGGTCTTTGAGAAATATGGCTAGAGACGACTCTGCTCGCAGCGTTGAGGTGATCTGGCGTTGAGGCAGCAGGCAGCGCTGGCGTAGCTGAAGCGTCTTGGCGGTCTTGGCGGTGCAAGGGCAATGCTGGTGGCACTGAGGCTGCGTTGGATGACGTTGGTGGTGCTGGGGCATTGCTGGCGTTATGGCTAGCGCTAGGGAGGTGCTGGCGGCGCTGGGGATGCACGGACGGTGATAGGGAGTCGCGGAAGGCGCTGGGGAGGCACGGGAGGTGCTGGGGAGGGGCGGAAGTCACTGGGAGGCGCAGGGGACGACGAAGACCACGAACGAACGCGATTTTTTTTCCTAGGGTTTATTAGTTGCGGTTATGGGGAGATATGGGTTTCGGTTTCTTTTTTATATTATTTTGATTAACATTTTTACTCCTGTTATGATTAGAAGTTATCATCAATGAAGGTAATGGACTCCTTCGTCTTTCAGGAGACTCAACAACAACGGTATTGGGACCAAATTAATGAAGGGACTAGAAAACCATTATCCCATCTAACATCTCTCCTCTAATATTTTTTATCACTCGATGAAGGTTTTTAAAACCGTCGTTATTTTATACACATTAATGACGGTCAAATGGTCCCTTCACTAATTTTGGTCGTTAAAGACCTGATTTCTTGTAGTGTACTATCTTTTTGTTATTCTTTTTCAGGAGTATTAATTTTGCTTGGATGATAATAGGATAGGTTATGCTTGCCTCAAAAACCATAGGATAGGCTATACCTAATAAATATAAAGTAAAATGTGATAATAAGATAATAATTCATATTTTATAAGTGAGATAAGCTAGTGGATTCAATTCTAGATTGTAACATCGTAAATTCTTTCTTCCTTCCGATGATCGAATACCGTTACCTATACCGATTCATGAAGCAATAAATCTTTTCCTTCCTTGTATTCCATATAATCTTCTAGTATGAGGATCCTAGCTTAGCTAATTCTCATTTTATGATCAAATTAACTACATTATGGCATGCATATGAACCTAGCATTTACAGCTACATCAACCTTGTTTTAAACTTTGATTAGAGATAACCCAATTGTTAAATACCTATTTTGGAACCCTCTAATTAACTTATTTGTTTATTTTAGTCAGCAATCTTAGTGGGTAAACTTTTGCATAAAAACCCTCATCCAATGGCCAAATTGAAGATTCCTCATCACTTGGGCTTATATGGTTGAACACTCAACCTCCCCTCCCTCTCTTTGTCATTTTCAAGAGAGAAAAAAACATCGAAACCCATACTCCCTCCCCCTCTCCTCTGGCCGGCCCGCACCCCTGCCCCAAATCGTACAAAGTTACACCATTTTTCCCTCCTCTCAAGTCCCTAAACTCTCTAGGCAAGAAAAATTAAGACTTGTGTGAAGCTAGGAAGAAGTTTTGGGAGAGTTCTTCCATACACCATCTCTTTTAGGTATTAATCCAACTAAAACTTCTCTTTTTTGTTTATTTTGGATGTAGATCTGCTATTACATGAAAATAAGTTAGATTCATTGACATGCATGAGTTATTTGATAAGAACAAGGCTTGCATGTAAGGTGGAAGGTGATTTTTGAGCATACAAGCCTTCTATGCTAGTAAAGTCATTATCTTGATGCATTTAAAGTACAAAAATATAATTTTTCTGTGTAATTACTCTTGCATGTCATTTATAGAGGTTTCATGGCTCTGGTTATGCTTAAAAACCTGTTCTTGCATGTATACATGGGTTGCATGTCGGTTTGTAACATAATTCTCGTGCAGAGAATTTCTGGAGGACACCCTGTTAGTATTTTGACTATAACTTCCAATAGGAATATCATTTTTACGTAAAATGTTCTATTTTACAATCTTTACTAAAGCAGATTTGATTTGAACAAAGTTTGGTCAGTTTTGGATACCATTCGCTATCTCGAATTCTTAGAATAAATGGATGCATGTGTCTGAAACAGACTGCTGCAGATAGGTTCACTTCAGAGAGCATAACTCTCATTATATACTTTGCATACATGAAATTCTTTATGTTCACAGAACTAGACTCAATTATCTTTCATATGAGTCAATGTTGAGTTAATTTGGATGACATTTGATAAGTCTAATCCTAGTTTTAATGGATTGTATGTGTACTGGTAATTCCAGTTTGCACCCCTTGTGTTATTTTACATGTAACTAGCCTTACAAAAATGCTAATTTGATGAAACTCATGGCATTTGGAAGATAATCTATTATATTACTTGTATGCTAAATATGACCTCATTTACATGATGTTAATTATCCGAAATGAATTAATCATTTCAGATTGCAATCTCTATTTTTCTGCTGCAGTCTTGACATGTACATTTTGCTAAGAGCATAACTATTTCTATGTACCATGCATTGACATAAATTTTATATATTCTGAAAGTAGACTCATATTAGAGTCATATAACACTAGTTTCATGCATTTTGAGTATCGATTGCTTAACCATTCATCCATCCCAAACTGTTGCATGTACACTACTTTTGTTGTTGTTCATATTATAGGTATTAGATGTAACCATCTAGAGTGTAGCTTATACCATGATATAAGTTAGAAAATAATAATACTAAAAGATGTAGTTATTTAGAATCTCATGAATATACATGTGTGTGTATAAGACAGAGAATCTTGGATTCATTCGTTGGTCCAGAGGAACCCGACATAATCGGTAGGTAACATTTCATTGTTTCCTCTCAATTCCTTAAGAGTTCGATGAAATACTTTCCTGAAATTTCTGCGAATTAATTTCTCATGCTCAGTTGTACATCTAATCACTTTCATAATATTCCTATCGATTCACTTCGTGCCTGGGCTCTTTGTTGATTGCTTAATCATTGCTACTTCCAATGTTGTTTATCATGGTTTTATACTGTTGATATCCTTTGAATGATTATAATGTAGTAATTCGACTTGCTTCGATGATTCGACTATTGAGTATGATAGTAATCTTTTCTTTGCTGATGATTGATAGTCTATATTCATGGATTATGCCCTGTATGAAGCAAGCTTCACCGGTGGGTGGTAATATTAATGGGTATCGGTGGGGACAATTGCCCTGTGTGAGGACGCTCACCGGTGGGTGTATAAAGGCATGTGTGGTTTATTGATTATCCCATGATTGGGGAGTTTGGAATCTTGAATATTAGACTTTGACTCTTCATATTAACATGCTATTCAATTTCGATCAATGATCATGATTTAAGTATGGTAACTTCTTGTTGATCCCTTCGTTCATTCAAATATCTATGATTATTCCTTTCATTCATCCTCTTAAGTTATACCCGAGATTTTTGCGGTTGCCTATTGAGCCTTAGGCTCACCCCTATTATTTCGGTATCCATTCGCAGGTCATACAGTTGGTGAGGACAATAGGATCATAGACCCTGACTTAGAAGATTAGCTCCAGAGAAAGATCTTAGTAGTTAATTTGTCTTTACTTTTGTAGTATTTTTGGCTTATCGAACATGTACTAATATTGTAGCTATTATAAGACTTGTAATATTTTATTGTTCCCTCTAGTTTCCTACTATTCTGGTATACTATGGACTCTGCTGTCAACCTTGTGATTCTGGGTGTTGTATATATTTTCGCTGCTTTATTTTCGCCCTTCAGTATTGTTGTAAATCTATTGGGATGTACGTAAAGATTGAGAAGGTCGGCTCTTCTTATTATAGATTGGTCATGCCCAATTTTTATGTACCTCTAGGTGGGGACATTACAGAGGGGTATCAGAGCACAGGTTGACACCTTAAGAGTCTTACGTAGTATACCAAGGAAACTTAGAATTAGATAGAGTCGATGTTGAACACCGGTAGTTTAGAGAGGAGGATCCTGAGGTGGATGATCCTGAAGAGGAGGATCCCGAGGAGGAGGATCCTAAAGAGGAGGATCCTGAGGTGGAAGGTCACGAGGAGTATGACACAAAGGAGGAGCAAAAGATGCAAATCATGGAGTTTGTAGAGGGTGAACTCCATGAGGAGGGGCCCATTATTTGGGAGCTCGAGGTGGAGATGGAGTCTATGGAGGAGTTTCATGGACATGATGAACAAGAAGTATATCCCAGAGGGTGTTAGAGATAAGTGGGCTATCAAATTTCAAGAGTTGCAGCAAAACAACATGACAGTCCAGGAGTATGAGGCTAAATTTACTCAACTATTGAGGCAGGGTTGTAGTGGATATTTAGCTTGTGTGATAAGTGACCAATTGAATGAGAAGGAGCTATTAGAGATACCTGTTGTAAGAGATTACGCGGATGTCTTTCCAGAAGATTTGCCAGGATTGCCTCCAGACCGGGAGATAAAGTTTGCCATAGACTTGGTCCCAGGGACCCCTCCTATATCTAAGGCCCCTTACAGATTGGCGCCAGTTGAGATGAAGGAATTGAAGGAGCAACTTCAGGAGTTATTGGATAGAGGATTCATTAGACCCAGTGTGTCTCCATGGGGAGCACCGGTCTTATTTGTGAAAAAGAAAGATGGGAGTATGAGACTCTGTATAGATTACAGAGAGTTGAATAAATTAACAATTAAAAATAAGTACCCACTCCCAAGGATAGATGATCTATTTTATTAGCTCCAAATAGCTCAATATTTCTCCAAGATTGATTTAAGGTCAAGGTACCATCAGTTAAAGATTAAACCTGAGGATGTATCGAAGGCAGCATTCAGGACTCGCTATGGTCACTATGAATTTTTAGTGATGCCTTTTGGATTGACTAATGCGCCGGCCACATTCATGGATTTGATGAACCAGATATTTCAACCCTATTTAGATCAATTTGTGGTGGTTTTCATTGATGACATCTTGATCTATTCCAAGAGTTACCAAGAGCATGAAGAACATGTGAGGATTGCATTGCAAACTCTAAGAGAGCAACAGTTTTACGCAAAGTTCAAGAAGTGTGAATTCTGGCTAGAGAAGGTGATGTTTTTGGGCCATGTGATCACTAGAGATGGGATATCCGTGGATCCAGCGAAGGTCGAGGCTGTTGTGAACTGGCAATGTCCCACCTCAGTGACTGAGATTCGTAGTTTCTTGAGATTAGTGGGATATTATAGAAGATTTATCAAAGGATTTTCTCAATTAGCAACCCCTTTGACTTATTTGACTCGTAAGAATGCCAAGTTTATTTGGAGTGAGAAATGCGAGGAGCATTTTCAGGAGTTGAAGAAACGGTTGGTAACCGCTCCTATCCCCACTATCCCTATGAGTTCAGATAAATTTGTGATAAATAGTGATGCATCTTCCAGAGGTCTAGGTTGTGTTCTGATACAGAATGAGAAGATAGTGGCTTATGCC
Organism: Asparagus setaceus; assembly: GCA_012295165.1. Classification (NCBI taxonomy): domain Eukaryota; kingdom Viridiplantae; phylum Streptophyta; class Magnoliopsida; order Asparagales; family Asparagaceae; genus Asparagus; species Asparagus setaceus. Next base: position 41,168,906 of record CM022705.1, on the reverse strand, counting down.
TCCAGGCAATTGTGGCCCCGTGAAAAGAACTACCACACTCATGATTTGGAATTGGCTGCTGTGATTTTTGCCTTGAAGTTATGGAGACACTATTTGTATGGGATAACATGTGATATTTATACAGACCACAAAAGCCTGAAATATATATTTACTTAGAAGGAGATTAACATGAGGCAAAGGAGATGGTTGGAGTTGCTGAAAGATTATGATGTGAACATCCTTTACCATCCAGGTAAAGCTAATGTAGTAATAGATGCACTTAGTCGGAAGAATCATGTTGCATCAGCTTGTTTACTAACTAAACAAGCCGAGTTAAGTAAAGATCTTGAGAGAATGGAGATTGAAATTAGAAGGCATTCTTTTGAAATGAAGATTTGTCAGATAAGCCTACAACCAACTCTACTGGACCAAATCAAGGAGCGCCAGAAGGAAGACAAGGAGCTAAGTGAGATAAGGAAGAATGTGGAACAAGGAACATATTCAGACTTTCAGATTCAGGATGGTGTTCTGAAGATGGGTAATCACCTTTGCGCACCTAATGATGGGGAGCTCAAGGATCAGATATTGAGAGAAGCTCACCATACCTCATATACTCTTCATCCGGGTAGCACCAAGATGTATCAGGATCTTCGGCAAAATTTCTGGTGGAACCGCATGAAAGAGGAGAAAGTTGAATTCGTGTCCAAGTGTTTAATATGCCAACAGGTGAAGATTGAACATCAAAAACCATCAGGGCTATTACAACCTTTGCCCATCCCAGAATGGAAGTGGGATCACATTACTATGGATTTTGTTACTGGACTACCCCGCTCAGCAAAAGGAGAGGATGCCATATGGGTGGTAGTTGACCGCCTAACCAAGTCAACACACTTCATACCCAACAAGATGTCGTATACCATGGAGAACTAGACCAGCTTATACAATGAAGATATCGTGAAGCTCCACGGGATTCCCGTATCCATTGTATCAGATCGAGACCCCCGTTTCACCTCAAGATTCTAGAAGAGTCTACATCAAGCTTTAGGGACTGGACTGAAGTTCAGCACTTCAACACATCCTCAGACAAATGGACAATCTGAGAGAACGACATAGACCCTGGAGGACATGATGAGAGCTTGCACCTTAGATTTCGGAGAGAATTGGGCTACGCACTTGCCACTAGTAGAGTTTGTTTATAACAATAGCTTTCATTCCATCATTGGCATGGCACCGTACGAGGCCCTATATGGGAGGCGATGCAGATCTCCTATTTGTTAGGAAGAGACTGGTGACCGTTAAATTCTCAGACCTGACGTAATCCAAGAGATGACGGAGAAGATCCAAACCATTCGGCAACATACGAGAACGGCACAAAGTAGGCAAAAAAGCTACGCAGATCGACGATGCAAGGACCTAGAATTCCAGGTTGGCGATCACTTATTTCTGAAGGCTACATCAATGAAAGGAATATCAAGAGGTGGTAAGTAAAGCAAACTCCGACCGAGATACCTTGGGCCATTCAAGATTTTAGAGAGGATCGGACCTGTGGCATACCGGCTAGCCTTGCCCCAGAATTGGAGAAAATTCATAATGTATTCCACGTCTCCAACCTGAAGAAGTATGTACCAAACTCAGGACACATAATTTTGCACCAAGCCTTGCCCCTGCGGGAGGATCTGTCTTATGAAGAACGACCAGTTCGAGTGCTCGACTTCAAGGAGAAGCAACTGAGAAACAAGTTTATATTGCTAGTTAAAGTGTTATGGAACAATCGAGTGGTTGAGGAGGTAACATGGGAACCAGAATCTGAGATGCGAAAAGTATATCCGCATTTATTTTGAGGGTATGTTAAATTTCGGGAATAAAATTTTCTTAAGGGGGAAGTATGTAACATCGCAAATTCTTTCTTCCTTCCGATGATCGAATACCGTTACCGATACCGATTCATGAATCAATAAATCTTTCCTTCCTTGTATTCCATATAATCTTCTAGTATGAGGATCCTAACTTAGTTAATTCTCATTTTATGATCAAATTAACTACATCATGGCATGCATATGAACCTAGCATTTACAACTACACCAACCTTGTTTTAAACTTTGATTAGAGATAACCCAATTGTTAAATACCTATTTTAGAACCCTCTAATTAACTTATTTTCTTATTTTAGTCAGCCATCTTAGTAGGTAAACTTTTGCATAAAAACCCTCATCCAATGGCCAAATTGAAGATTCCTCATCACATGGGCTTATATAGTTGAACACTCAACGTCCCCTCCCTCTCTTTGTCATTTTCAAGAGAGAAAAAAACACCAAAACCCACACTCCCTCCCCCTCTCGTCTGGCCGGCCAGCAACCCAGCCCCAAATCCCACAAAATTACACCATTTTTTCCTCCTCCCAAGTCCCTAAACTCTCTAGGCAAGAAAAATCAAGACTTGTGTGAAGCTAGGAAGAAGTTTTGGGAGAGTTCTTCCATACACCATCTCTTTTAGGTATTAATCCAACCAAAACTTCTCTTTTTTGCTTATTTTGGATGTAGATCTGCTGTTACATGAAAATAAGTTAGATTCATTGACATGCATGAGTTATTTGATAAGAACAAGGCTTGCATGTAAGGTGGAAGGTGATTTATGAGCATATAAGTCTTCTATGCTAGTAAAGTCATTATCTTGATGCATTTAAAGTATAAAAATATAATTTTGCTGTGTGATTACTCTTGCAGTCATTTATAGAGGTTTCATGGCTCTGGTTATGCTTAAAAACCTGTTCTTGCATGTATACATGGGTTGCATGTCGGTTTGTAACATAATTCTCGTGCAGAGAATTTCTGCAGGATACCCTGTTAGTGTTTTGATTATAACTTCCAATAGGAATATCATTTTTACGTAAATTTTATATTTTAAAATCTTGACTCAAGTATCTTTGATTTGAACAAAGTTTGGTCAGTTTTGGATACCATTCGCTATCTCGAATTCTTAGAATAAATGGATGCATGTGTCTGAAAAAGACTGCTGCAGATAGGTTCACTTCAGAGAGCATAACTCTCATTATAAACCTTTCATGCATGAAATTATTTATGTTCACAGAACTAGACTCAATTATCTTTCATATGAGTCAATGTTGAGTTAATTTGGATGACATTTGGCAAGTCTAATACTAGTTTTAATGGATTGCATTTGTACTGGCAATTTCAGTCTGCACCCCTTGTGTTATTTTACATGTAACTTGCATTACAAAAATGATAATTTGATGAAACTCATAGCATTTGGAAGCTAATGCATTATATTACTTGTATGCTAAATATGACCTCATTTACATGATGTTAATTACCCGAAATGAATTAATCATTTCAGATTGCAATCTCTGTTTTTCTGCTGCAGTCTTGATATGCACAGTTTACTGAGAGCATAACTATTGCTATGTACCATGCATTGACATAAATTTTACATATTCTGAATGTAGACTCATAATAGAGTCATATGATACTAGTTTCATGCATTTTGAGTATCGATTGCTTTACCATTCATCCATCGCAAACTGCTGCATGTACACTACTTTTGTTGTTGTGCATATTTTAGGTATTAGATGTAACCATCTAGAGTGTAGCTTATACCATGATATAAGTTAGAAAATAATGATACTAAAAGACGTAGTTATTTAGAATCTTATGAATATACATGTATGTGTGTATAGGACAAAGAATCTTGGATTCATTCGTTAGTCCAGAGGAACCCGACATAATCGGTAGGTAACCTTTCATTGTTTCCTCTCAATTCCTTGAGAGTTCGATTGAATACTTTCTTAAAATTTCTGCAAATTAATTTCTCATGCTCAATTGTACATCTAATCACTTTCATAATATTCCTATCGATTCACTTCATGCGTGGGCTCTTTGTTGATTGCTTAATAATTGCTACTTCCATTGTTGTTTATCATGGTTTTATACTGTTGATATCCTTTGAATGATTATAATGTAGCAATTCGACTTGCTTCGATGATTCGACTATTGAGTATGATAGTAATCTTTTCTTTACTGATGATTCATAGTCTATATTCATGAATTATGACCTGTGAGAAGCAAGCTTCACCGGTGGGTGGTAATAGTAATGGGTCCCGGTGGGGACAAGTGCCTATGTGAGGACGCTCACCGGTGGGTGTATAAAGGCATGCGTAGTTTATTGATTATCCCATGATTGGGAGTTTGGAATCCTAAATGTTAGACTTTGACTATTCATATTGACATACTATTCAATTTCGATCAATGATCATGATTTAAGTATGGTAACTTCATGTTGATCCCTTCGTTCATTCAAATATCTATGATTATTCCTTTCATTCATCCTCTTAAGTTGTACCCGAGATTTTTGTGGTTGCCTATTGAGCCTTAGGCTCACCCCTATTATTTCTATATCCATTCGCAGGTCATACAGTTGGTGAGGACAAGGGGATCATAGACCCTGACTTAGAAGATTAGCTCCAGAGAAAGATCTTAGTAGGAGTTAATTTGTATTTACTTTTGTAGTATTTTTGGCTTATCGAACATGTACTAATGTTGTAGCTATTATCAGACTTGTAATATTTTATTGTTCCCTCTAGTTTCCTACTATTCTGGTATACTATGGACTCTGCTATCAACCTTATGATTCTGGGTGTTGTATATATTTTTGCTACTTTATTTTCGCCCTTCAGTATTGTTATATATCTATTGGGATGTACATAAAGATTGAGCAGGTCGACCCTTCTTATTATAGACGGGTCATGTCCAATTTTTATGTACCTCCAGGTGGGGGCGTTACATAGATTCCTCATATCTTTTATTGAATCATCCATCTTTTGCTTTCTTGATTTTCATCTTTATTCTTGATTTTTTTTTTCTTGATTTTTGTTTCCTTTACTTCTCACTCTCTCTCTCAATCTTATTTTGATTTATTCGCACATATTCACATCCACTCTTTACCTTCCAACTTTTCATTCTCATTTTGTTTTTATTTACATTTCATTACTTCTACACTCTCTAATCTCTCCACAACCACTTTCATCATATTTTCACTCCTAATTGTCACACACACAATATAAGAACCGAATTTGAATAACTCCTACAAACACCTTCCTCGTGGGATCGATAACTTTTTATACTATAACTTGATGGTTGTATACTTGCAACTTTAGGTACACATCTATTTTCCTATCAATTTCTTCCCCAAATCTTTTCATTTGTTTACTATATCCGTGAATTGAGTAAACATATCCTAAATATTCTCTGAGGCCTTTATCTTAAAATTCTCATACTTACTCACAGGCATTGTAAGTTTCGCCTCTTTTACCTGTGAATTTTTCTCGTGTGTAGCTTTTAATATTTTCTAAATTTCCTGCATAGTAGAACAATTTGACACATGATTAAATTCTTGAGTAGTTAAAAAATAATGAAGAGCATTCATAGCTTTTGTATTTAAAGAGTAAAGCTCTTTGTCAGGAGGAGTCCACTTGTCTCTAGGTGTGACAAAGGTGACCTCTTCCACAATGGTAGTGGGCTCACTATAGTCATTCTCAATACTACTCCAAACATCATAATTGGTGGGCAATAAAAAAACTCTCATACACGCTTTCCAATAAGTGTAGTTTGTTCCATCGAAAAGTGGTGGTCGGTTAACTGCATGTCCCCCTCTTGTTGTGGTCAAACTAGATATCTCTACCCTAGATTATGAATCCTAAAGATGGGTAACGAGGCTCTGATACTACTTATTAGTTCTGATATGTATGCCTAGTGGGGGGGTGAATAGGATTGCTATAAATTTTTGCTAAAAACACAGAATATATAGCAGAATAGATAAAATAAAAGTCAATAACAACCAACCAAAGTCATACAATATTTTATAGTGGTTCGGATAACAATTCTACGTCCACTCTTCCTTCCCGCGAAGGGTATTTCCTCACTATGCCAAGAGTTCTCTTGAACTACAACTCGATTCAATAGGCTTACAAAGACCACACCCTGAAATATACCCGAAATCAGTCATTAAACCTAACTGATGAGTAAACAAATAGCCCTAACTAGTACCAACCCTCAATTAAAACCTGCTTGAGTACGCTGTAAAAACAAGTTTAAAACACAACCAATCAAACACAATTAAGTACAGAAAATATGAAAGATATTACGGCCATTTTGATAAATAAACCATCCTTCGATGAATCTAATTGTAGCACGATGAAGAATGGTGTAGATGATAAATTGAAGTGCAATTCTCCTCGTTAAAACAATCCAGAGATATTGCATACAACGAGAAAGAGTTTATCGAGGCTCTGGGGGTCAAAATCTTTAATATAATCTTTTCTCAAATTAAAATCCTACTAGAATTCTCTCTTCTCTCTATCTCTTTCAATGATATATAGCCTCCAATAGGTTAGGAAAAAGATATCATATGCGTGGTAGAGTTTGGACATCAAAGGAACGATGAATGTCTAAGATTAAAACTTAAAGTCTACAATCAGCTGACTTTACAATCGATGGGTTCATGTCGACAACCAATGATGTTGAGGCACCATCGATGGGTTCCTACAAACCATCAATGAGTTAAAATCTTATCTCTGAAATTTTATCAATCGGTTCCTGTACCCATCTATGACATCATCGTCAATGAACCCTACTGACCATCAATGGTTCGATGGCTGAAATTAACTATGGAGCTAATTTTCGCGTCGTTTCACCTCGTACACGTCTTTTATATGTATTCACATGTACTATATCATTTTAAATATTTATTAGTACCAAATAATAGTTTGTTATTACTCAAACAAGAGATATTGTATGGACTACATCCTAACATTCACTTCTTTTTATAATGCTTCATCACATTTATATCATGAGATATCCGTCCTTTTACTTCACAAACTTCTTTAAGTATGACCTGCACATCTGAACCTTGAAGGTTTGACCGAACTCTTCAAAGTTCATCTTTGGGTGATACTTTTGATTGTATTCATAAATGCATTATTAATTATATATTTTGTTAGCAATTGTTAGTAAGGTGTGCATCGTAAATCATTTAACTTGAGGATTCTAAGGATTATAGGTCTCTAACAAGGATGGTGTTATATTCCTAATCAGCATTAATCCTATGCATAAGCTAAATATCGGCTCAAAGGTAACATTGACTTCCTGAACAGAGTGTGGCCAATTAAGAAGTCATACAAATTTAACTCATAGCATTAAAATTTTGAGAGACTGTCTCAGAAACCTTTTATTATCCTTCTGAGAGTGTTTCTGTAAGATATCAAGGATCAGAGTATTTAATTTGCTAGACCTGTTAAATTTATTAACAATCGTCGACTTTATGAATACACGGAATAGCGACCTAATATGTGTGAGAGGCTACAGGCGTTGATTTTCCTAGAAGGATGTAATTTATAAAATATACAATCCTTTGGCATATCCTGTCTCACCCTATCAAGTTTATTTATTCGAAACAAAAGGTGTTCTAAATCAAAAGCTCAAAGACCACTATTGAAGGCAACTTGTTATGACGTAGTTCATACAATATCTCTTGTTTGAGTAATTATAAACTCTCATTTAATACTAATATTTGTTTGCGATAATATAGTATAGATAAATACATGTAGAATAAGTGTACGAGTGAAACGATGCGAAAATCAACTCTAAAGCTGATTTCAGCCTCCTAACCATGGATAGTAGGAAGAGACCATCGATGGTCAACAACACTCATCGATGATATTTACTCCAGACACTTTCATATAACTGATGGGCCTCTCAACCATCAATGGGACCTCGACACTATCGATGGTCAAAAGCCACCATCGATGGTAAACACAATGGTTGCAGAATTTCCAGATTTAATCTCAGCTCTTCGTCATTTCTTTTGTCTCCAAGCTCTACCAAGTTTAGAAAATCTCTTTCATGACCTATTGGGGACTTTATATCATTGAGAGAGAGAGAGAGAGAAGAAAAATAAAAAGAAGAGAGTTCTAGGGTTTTGATTTGTGGGAGATTTCATTGAAGGATTTGAGCCCGGAGCCTTGACAAACTCTTATTCGTCACGCACAATATCTTCAGATCATTTCAGCGAGGAGAACTACCCTTAAATTGATTCTCTACCTCTTTCTTTATCGAGCTACGCTTATATTCTTCGAAGGAAGGTTTGTTTAACAAAATGGCTGTAAGACATTTCTAATATTCTGAGCTTTAATTGTTTGTGTTGGCTTTACTTTGAACTTGTTTTTACAGCGTACTCAAGTAGGGATTAATTGAGAGTTGGGACTAGCTAAGGCCAGGTGTTACTCTTTGTAGAGAGTTAGATTAGATGACTGGTCTCGAGTAGGTTTCAGGGTGCGGTCTTGTAAGCCTACTGAATCAGGTTTGTGATTCAGGAGAACTATTTGCATAGTGAAGATGCCCATTCATAAGAAACAAGAGTGGACGATGTATTGTCATCCGAACCACTATAAAATCTTGTGTCTTCCTAGTTGGTTGCTATTTTTTATTTGATTATCATTGATCACTTTTATTTTATCTTTTTCGTTGCATATTCTACATTTTTGATGAAAAATGGTAGCAACCCTATTTGTCCCCACCATTAGACTTGCATCTTAGATCCAACACAACTTGATCATAAATAAAAAGTTGACATTCAGGACTTAGTTTGAAATAGATGTGTGGTACGAAGACTAAATTAAGAAAAATAAAGTTTGTGGACCAATTTGAGTACAAAGCCCTAGTACGAAGACCCCATTGGCATTTTAGCCTACCAACAAATATTAGTAGACAACCTTTGCAATATTTAGTCGTGATTTTTGGAGATGATTTTAGAACTTCCATAGTTAGGTGGTTCCTGAATTCTTATAATCTAGTTGTTGTAGGAAGAGTCCTCTAAAATACCCTAAACAAATCTGGTAAGATTAAGATTTCTAAGATAATGATCTGAATTTGCATAGAATATTAGACATCTATGAGCAGTGTTTGAGACTGTTTTATTATCAACTAGACAGAACTAGAGGTTAAGAGCATTATCTATTTACTAGTTGGTCAATCTTTCGTTGATCTGTCACATTGTTTTCTCTGTTTCTTGGAGTCGATAACTGATCTAAAACACTTTTCAACCCAACTTCAATCGCATGTCGGTTGTGATCTTTTTGCTTTAATGCAAGTCATTTTCCACATGTAGTACTTATTAATTTCACATACGCACTTTTTTTGTAACAGCGGCCAATAGTTGGCTTTTACCTAAAACAAATAGTGGTGGATTTACTTTAAGATTAGAGGTCCTTTAAAAGCTGTGGGATACTTTGAGTACTGAGTGCTTTTTGCCTCGATAAGACCCATGCAATTTGAACTTTAATTCCTAGTGGCATGTCCATGATAGCATTATCCCCAGTGATTTGATGTCTGTTATATATATAGGATCATGGACGTAAACATCAAATATTTTCTTTTGCTGAAGGTCCTAGTAAAGAAAAACAAAGGGAGACTGCTCAGAAATGCGCTTTTCTCATGGCCTCATGAGCTCAAGCTTTAGTCTTTTGTCCTTGATCATGTAAATAATGTTCTCCCTTTCTTCTTTGTTAAGACTCCACTCGTATTCCCTAACAAAAAGAGGTTTAAATGCTCACAACTTGGAGATTCCCCATGAAAGCCAAATAGTTCAAAATGAACCAAACCAACCAAATTACATTGAGAGAAGATAGAGAGAGAAGGAGGGAGAGAGGACTGCATATATCACCGCAAAAGGGAATTTCTTTTAGCACCACTATCTTTTGTTTGAGGGTTTAGATTAGGTTCTGATATTACCCGTGTACTTTGTGCCAACAACTATCTCAAGCTATTAATGACGCGTTCTTTATTTCTTGGAACGTGCTTTGCATGCGTCCCGATTTTTCCCTCTAGACCACTCGAGTTCTTTATCTTTTATATATATATATATATATATATATATATATATATATATATATATATATATATATATATATATATATATATATATATATATATATATATATATATATATATATATAAAGGCTCTATGAACTTAAGTTCATAATGAATAGTAGTGCACCAACTTTTCTAACCACTCATCTTGCTTTGGGATCCGTGAAAGATATAAAGGCCACTTTGAGATTTGTGCATCACAAATCTCAAGGCAAGATGAGTGGATAAAAAGTTGGTGCACCACTATTCATTATGAACTTAAGTTCATAGGAGTCTTACTCTATATATATATATATATATATATATATATATATATATATATATATATATATATATATATATATATATATATATATATATATATATATATATATATATATATATATAGAAGACTCCTATAAACTTAAGTTGAAAGGGAATAGTCATCCACCAACTTTTCTAACCATTGATATTGCCTTGGGATCCGTGAAAGATATGAAGTCCATCTTTGAGATTTGTGCATCTCTTCATTTCACGGATCCCAAGGCAAGATCAATGAATATAAAAATTAATGGACACTACTCTCTATCAACTTAAGTTTATAGGAACCTTGCTCTAAATATATATATATATATATATATATATATATATATATATATATATATATATATATATATAGAGAGAGAGAGAGAGAGAGGCTCTATGAACTTAAGTTCATAATGAATAGTAGTGCACCAACTTTTTATCCACTCATCTTGCCTTGAGATTTGTGATGCACAAATCTCAAAGTGGCCTTTGTATCTTCACGGATCCCAAAGCAAGATGAGTGGTTAAAAAGTTAGTGCACCACTATTCATTATGAACTTAAGTTCATAGGAGTCTTACTCTATATATATATATATATATATATATATATATATATATATATATATATATATATATATATATATATATATATATATATATATATATAGCAAGACTCCTATAAACTTAAGTTGAAAGGGAATAGTCATCCACCAACTTTTCTATCCATTGATGTTGCCTTGGGATCCATGAAAGATATGAAGCCCATTTGAGATTTGTGCATCTCTTGATGGCACAAATC